>JAGSMX010000017.1:8750000-10000000 GCA_029286785.1 Meandrusa payeni
AATAGCTTCTATCCTGTTACAATGACAATACGTCCTACGATTTCAGAAAATCGTAGAGCGTATGGAACATCAATTTGTCCAAGAAAATGTGAAGCTTATTCGTTGCTGCTAATCCGTGCTAAAGCCGCGTGGTAGACTGCGATTTTACTCTTTTTACAGACAAGCCCAATAAAAGCATTTGCCCAACAGCGGGACACATAAATATAGGCTATAACTTTAAGTGACCAAAGCGCTTTTAAATATTCAGAACCCTGGTGACATTGCAGGGGTGTTACTGGTTTAAGGAAGTTCAGGATTTGGTCTTTTTTACCCCAGCCGGGTAGACATAGATGACAACCTTTATCCACTTACGCCAACCCCGGGCACACCTATATTCAGCCCTGTATTTCTGGGCTCTTAAGAATAAGACTACAGTATCTCCTGCCTGTCGTAGAAGGCGACTAAAAGGGCATAAATTGTACCGAGACTAATTTGCAGCAGAAAATAATTATTAATTCATTTCCAAATCCATTCCATATCTATAGATAGAAAAAGGAGTAAAAGGACGAGAGAGCTATTTAGATTTTTTTTACGTCGACTAAGTACAATTTTGAACAATAATTTCACTAGTATGTACAATGTGAGAATTAATTTTTTAAATGTAATTTCTAGTGCTAGCAGTGAAGGCTATGTATCCGTCTTACGACCTTATTGTCGTTGGTTCGAATCCTAGCCTACTATATAAATATGGTTTAAGCCCATGTCGTATATAGAACCTAATAAGCTTAGTGAAAAGCTGATATGGATTACTACCTTAAAAAAAACTAATAAAATACCTTATACGTCGATAGATTGTGAACAGTACACGCCATAACAGCTTCTCGTCCCAGCGGCGCTGTCACATTTGCTATGGCAGCGCTAAATCCTGGTTCATCTACAAAGAAAACTGTACATGAATTTATAGTCATTTTAACAGTATAGAAACAAATAGTTTTTATCCTGTTACAATGACGATACGCCCTACGATTTCAGAAAATCGTAGAGCGTATGGAACATCAATTTGTCCAAGAAATGTGAAGTCTGCTAATCCGCGCTAAAGCCGCGTGGTAGACTGCGATTGTACTCTTTTTACAGACAAGCCCAATAAAAGCATTTGCCCAACAGCGGGACACATAAATATAGGCTATAACTTTAAGTGACCAAAGCGCTTTTAAATATTCAGAACCCTGGTGACATTGCAGGGGTGTTACTGGTTTAAGGAAGTTCAGGATTTGGTCTTTTTTACCCCAGCCGGGTAGACATAGATGACAACCTTTATCCACTTACGCCAACCCCGGGCACACCTATATTCAGCCCTGTATTTCTGGGCTCTTAAGAATAAGACTACAGTATCTCCTGCCTGTCGTAGAAGGCGACTAAAAGGGGCCTCGGGTTCACTGGGCGACAAAGGTCTTTGTCGTCCGCCAAGGTGGACCCGGGAAGAAGGCGACATAGGCTGGCCCGTGTCGCCTTGCACTGCGAGGGCACAGGGGGGAGGGAGTAACCTCCCCCCCGGGAAGTGCTCTCCTTGAGCACAGTGCAGAGAGGCTCCGGTGCGTTCCACTGGAGATCCCGGAGCCCCTCACCATGCAGCAAGGAAGGGCCACCGGGGATGTTTTGTGGGTAAAAACCCCACATAACCGCCGCCTTCCCCCCAGAAGGCGGGGTATCTTTCTGAAGATTTCCTCCTCGTTAAAAAACTTTTTGTACACAATAAACATTAAAACGGAACGATTATTAGTCCAAACCGGCGACGATTAAAACCTTTGACATTTAAGTAAAACACACATAAAATAATATACATTTAAATTGACATAAAAAAGATCAACATTTTGATTTAGAATCAAGTAAAAGAATCAACGCACGAAGTAAATGCCATAATTATAAACACGTTAGTATTCGATTCTAGTTCGAATAAATCGATTATTTCGACGCCGACATAAATACTAGCCAAGCACTATACACAAAGACCGCAGAAAGAAAACATTTTTACGACTTCGAAGCACGTGACTCTAAGACGAAATACTCTTGATAGCATAATGGGGATAAAAGTCGGAGATAAATTACTTTCAACAATATTTTTCTTTCTAAGAAAAAGTAAAAAACGTAGAAAAGAAAGAAGATCAGTAGAAATTAAAAATAAGAAAAAATACAAAAATATACATACAAATATAAATCACAAAGAAGCGTCAATAGCCTAATGGTTTAGGGTACTGCCTGCGAATCGTAAGGTCGTGGGTTCGAATCCACCATTGGACTATTGCCGTGAACCATGTCCTAGCACAAGCTTAAGCTTAGTTGGAATGGTTAACAATGGTTAACAATGGTAACAATGGTTAACATGATTGTTAGTAATATTTCTGAAAAAAAAAATGAAATATTGCTAGCTTTAAAAAAAAAAAAACAATATATAGATACAAGTTCATCATTCCGGACATACTAATTATATAATTTCATACTTTCTAAGAAAGTGTTTGATCCCAATCCCATCTGATGTTAAGTCTAATGCAGTCTTGGATGCTAACGCGCACTAGTTTATAAAGTTAAAGTTAACACTAGTTTTGAAAACACCCTACTTTGTAATCAGGGTGATAAACGACGGCAACCAAATATTCTATATACAAAAATTGCTTAGTTAAAATAATAAGACATTATTCATTTTTTTTTACTCTACGCGTATATTTTATTCGTGATAAGAGTTTTGTTTCCCGCAAATCGGGCAGCGTCTTGAAAACTCATTATCGAAATGGTAGCATTTGAAAAGTTAAACACAATAAACTTCGCAATAAGGACAGTAAACTGAGAAAACAGAACATCACGTAAACTTCAACGGTGGAGCCAATAAACGACGAGAAACCACGTTGTACGTACACGAAGTAGCTTACCCGGGGAAAGGCATGGCTTTAGGCTATACTGTAGTTAGCAAAATAGCACAGGTTACAGTATTTCGTGTGGCTATTGATCGTTTAAAAAATTTTGGATCTTGTATTTGGCCACGAGCTTACCTGTTATTGTAGTAATTTGATCTAAGGATGAATGAACTATATCCCTGGCCCTGAATGAATTCTTGGGCATCTTCGCGACAGCATGCTTATGAATAACGGCTCAACCTGACAATCTTTCACGGGGACCTTTGCGTTAAGTTAATCATAATAGTGTGGCTCAGGCTGAGCGCTCTCAGACTCGGACAACTATAGACAATTGAAATTTGTTCAATTAGCCACCTTATTAACTAAATCAACACTTTATTAATAGATAACTACGGTAATACAGTAATTTATGGTAACATTACGATATAAGGTACACTCTTAAGCTTGCCATTGTCAAATAAGTGTTTGTTTAAATGAGAATAAACTAAATTTTGACTCTTCTCTTACAGGGCAAGATAATAAGTCTTATTTCCCCGCCTGCAGGTGCCTGCACTGCACAATTGGTAGAAAAGCCGTCGCCAAGGACTCAAAGAGCCAGAGGTTGCCGACCACTGCTCTAAGAGTTTGGTTGTCTTTCTATCTGGTAAAGTTGTAGTTTGTTAAGTCACTTACCATTCAGCGAAAATAACTATCTATTGACCGGAAGCACTAGCCAGTAATAGCCAATTCACTTGCCTCTTGAAGGCACACGTCATAATATGAGAGTATTACACGCATACAAACTCGCAGCCACAAACATGCACATACACCTATGAACCGTCTTCTAGACCAAGTTTAAGCTTAGTCGGAAAGGTTAACAAGAATGTTAGAAATATTTTTGAGTAAAAATTATCTAAAAATGTGTCCTCCAATACCATTTTATTTACTTTCCATAAATAATGACGTTTAAATAAATAAAGCTGTTAACAGAGAACGATAAAGCGAATACAAATTGATTTATACAAAATCGTTTGCTTAAATCAATGTCAAATGTATATTTCCTTTAAGATAACGAATGAAAGGAGTCACGAAGATTTCGGATAAATTTCCACTTACAGTGTGAATTAGTCAAGACAATTGCCTGTTTATGCGAACAAATACAACTATAATACAAATAACACTAGTCGGCAAAATAAAAATCGGGAGCCAAGAACTTTTTTATGCACAAAACTCCTTAATACCTACTCTTAAGACGTAGAGGCCATTGACAGTATATTGTACACACACACACATACACTAAACATAACAAACGAATATATATATATAACCACATAAACCACTTTTATTTACATAACTTAATCACTGACGATTTCAATCAAATATTAAGTATTATCAAAAATTGTAAATCCCTACATTGGCTTTGTGTTATATATAACATTATGTATAGTAATTATAAGTTAATACATGATATATAATAAACCGTAAATGTTGTGAATTATGTTAAAGATAAATAAATTAATTTAATTGACTTTTTTCTCTGCATCCAAAGCTGTTTCAATTTTTTTTGTCTACACGTGACAGAAAAAAAAAATTAGGTTTAAATTACTGAAAATTACATATTAAAAACAAGTACAATAATCTTACATATGACATGACTTCTATCACAATATTATCTTCGTATGGCCAATGTTAGTATAAAATATTTTTTAAATGGCTTCGTAATAGTTGATATTGTTGAAGCTCGGCTCGTGAAACTTCCGGCGTTGTCACTGACAAATTACCAACCGTCGCCGCGCCGGTCTCTGCTTCCACTAATTGACTACACGTCAAATTTTACCGCGATAATCCAAATATAGGGAGGGCACAATTTTAATACGCGCCAACTAATAGTTTCCCTTCTAACAACTGTAGACGTGGCCCCGATTTTAACCAAAACTATATCGGTTTTGTTTTTAATTAATGTATCCTGAAGTAAGTTACTAGTTACTTTCATATGAACAATAATATTATAACTATAGAATAGAATAGAATATATTTATTAACACACGCAGATTTGGTTAATATTATAAACATTACACAAATTAAACGAACATCCAATGTAACCATTGCAACACATATTATCATCATAATAACCCAAATATGTGTAAATTTTATGGCATTGTAATCTTTTTTTTTTTGAATTCCACGCGTTTCGATTACATTGAAAAGTAAAATTAGTTTTATTCAATAAATAATCTTACTTAAAATGTTTATTTATAAATATGCTATCCGTGGTAGCTCAATGTCCGCGCGGTTGGTTAAAGTTGGATAGTACGCTAACATACCGAGTTCGATCCCGGCACCAACTTTGCTGTTGCAATTTTATGTGCTGATTTACCACGCGCTCGGCGGTGAAGGAATACATCGTGAGGAAACCTACATGTCTTAGAAAATTTTTCTAAGGCATGTGAATTATACTCTCTTTACAGAGAAGGCCTGCGCCCAACAGTGCGATATATATATCATCTATATAAAGACTGTAACTTTTATACTATCCTATCAATCAATATCAGCAAAAGTAGGCCTGGAATTCAAACCTACGACTAAAAATATCTATCAATGCTTACTTAAGAAAATGATATATGATTATATTTTAATAGCATCCCGCGGTGTTACCCACGATTAAAAATAATCCCTAAATCCTAAGTTACTCCTTATTACATCAACTATCTGTCAGTGAAAGTCCCGTCAAAATCGGTTCAGGCGTTCCAGAGATTAAACTAGACTTTTCGAATTCGAACCCATGACCTTATGTTTCGTAGACCGTAACCTAAACCATTAGGCTATTAACGTTTATATTGGATAACAAAACCAGTAATATTCACCTGAATATATCTAATCTCTACAATATAAAAGAAAACTATTTATAGAACTATAACAAACGTATAAGACGTAAGAAGCAGTGGTACCTTAGTGGTTGATTTCTATTTACGACCTGACGAACGAGGTTCGAATTCTAGCCTGATTGTTGTTCAGTTTCTGATGAACCGAGAGTCATTTGCTAAAGTTTGTAACTATTTGTCTATTTGTAACACCTTATCACACACGGGGCCTTATAAATTTGGCGAATGGATTTAAAATAAGCTATAGTCGTAATACTAGTTATTTTCATTGGTCGAACAATTTAGCACGTATTTTCAGACCTACACTTATATTTAATCTGCAGAGGCGGGAAAATTTTCACTTAACGCAGTTTATTTTAAAATAAATTCATATCGAAATAAATTCGTTTAATACATACTTTTATCGGTTATAAAGAGTATGTATACAATCTTTGAACGTTCATAGAAACTACATAAATTTAAATTAAAAAGAAATACTTGTTTTGTATTGATTTTTCTATAAGAGCGGTAATTGGAAACTAACCAGCTATTACACTTTAGTTAAATCCTCTTAAACAAAAGTTTATTTAAAAAAAACATTAGTAAAGCAATGTCTTATTAACAAATGACTATATACTGTAAGTGTAGGTTTGAAGCGTCAATAGTCTAATGGTTTAGGGTACGGCCTGCGAATCGTAAGGTCGTGGGTTCGAATCCACCATTGGACTATTGCCGTGAACCATGTCCTAGCACAAGCTTAAGCTTAGTTGGAATGGTTAACAAGATTGTTAGTAATATTTCTGAAAAAAAAAAAGATAAGACTCGTATTGTATTCTACGTGTTTAGTTTTATTTACTTGTTTTTTTTTGCATAATCGAAATAAATTCGTTCAATACATACTTTTATCGGTTTTAAAGAGTATGTATACAATCTTTGAACGTTCATAGAAACTACATAAATTTAAATTAAAAAAGAAATACAGTGTTTTTGTATTGATTTTTCTATAAGAGCGGTAATTGGAAACTAACCAGCTATTACACTTAAGTTATCCTCTTAAACAAAAGTTTATTTTAAAATAAATTCATATCGAAATAAATTAAATATTTAATACCACCTATTAAGTAGTCACCCAGACTGACATTAAAGAGTAATTACCCCATAATTATAAATCATTTATCCGGTTTGACACTGTATTTACATGCTATAGATCACAACATGATGATAAGAAATACAAACGTGAAACTAGTAATTAATTAAACTTACTTTAAATAATTATTTCGAAAATAATAATATCTAAATGATTTCTTTGTTATATCATTGGAAAATTCTTTATTTAAATCTTTCTTTTATTTACTAACAAAGTTTTAGAAATTAAATAACATAAAAGTCTTGTAAGATGTTTACGTTAACCAATTAAAAGTTTAACTTACGTGTCGTAGCACTCGTTCCAATTAACAGCCAATCCAACAAAATAACGATATTAACATTTTATCACTTTATTTTATTTCTTTTATTTATAATAATGGTAATAATATGGCCGAGTGTAAATCATTTCTTAATACACTATATATTGAGAATGTAGTATACTTTTGTGTTCATTTCGATTTCAAATTGGGTCTCTTGTTTTTCCTTTAAAAGCAAAAAAAAAATTAAACAGCTTCCATACGACTTGTTACAATGAATGACAATTTCAATGATATTTTTCTTAGTAAATTTTAATGTCATTTATTCTGGCTAAATAACGTTTGCAACCACTTCAATAATGTAACGCTCAAAACATTTTAAGCCATGAACACACAAAGTAAACGCTCCTTCGGATTGCATTCAACACACGCGAGGAAGTGATTAAGGGGCCGGTCAACTTTAGGACTGTGTAATACTTTCTCTACGTTCCGTGAAAAGTTTGAAACGCCACTTCCGCCTAGCGTCTGGCACGCGACCGTCTTGTGGAACGGCTCGTAGACTACTGGCGCAAATGAATTGTAGCAGGGCGCTGCTACGGCGCCTCCCCTTTACTAAAGCCTTCTCTTTCATTTAAAGACAATTCATAGAATACCCCATACGATAGTATCCTTTGTAATACAATATATAGGCAAACGTAAGGGATAAAAAAATTGGAAAATGAAACCAAATCTAGAATAGTAGTTAATGTCTTAATGGTGGGTTTGAGGCTAAGGCCATACATTTCGAAGATTGCACCCGTAGCTTAGTGTCCGGGCGGTCATCTCAAGTTGCATAGTACGCAACCCGAGTTCCATCCCCGGTGCCGGCCAATAAATTAGTTGTTGAAATTTTATGTGCTGATTTACGCTCGGCGGTGAAGGAAAACAACCTGGAAAATTTTTCGAAGAAGCGTGTGAAGTCTAACAATCCGCACAAGGGCCGCGTGGCGGACTATGCCCTAATATTCTCTTTACAGACAAGGCCTGCGCCCAACAGTGAGACATATGTTATATATATAACGGCTGTAACTTTAATCCGAAACCGTTAGGCTATTGACCCAGTCCTTGGTAGGGAAGTCTTTCTACAAATTACTTAACCCTGAACACAATAAAAGTAGGCAATGATTGAATTGCTATGCGATTGGCTAATTTATTTTTATCCTCTAACCCGGGGAATTTTTTTGTGTAATATTGCTGGTGGCGTGTAAAAAAATATGTTAAATAAGATAACAGTACATAGAATATATCTACCGCTCATAATATCAATGGAGTTTGTAAGTGTACACAAGACAAAAGATTTCCTATCGTTTAAACATTAGTTTGTCATAAATGATTTCAATAGGTAAGTTCACTACCTGAAAAGACCTGCAAAAGGTTGTTACGAAGAAAGTGAAATTTCATGCGTTCAAATCGGAGACCAATTTAAATATTGAAATCATTACCGTAGTGTTATGACTCCTATTTTTTTCCTCCTTATTTCCTTCTTATTTTTATAATATTTGACGGTACATCATCTCAGGTATGCTGCAGGTATATATAGAGTAACAAATGATCCTGCTAATCTCTTGTGATAACCTATAAAACAGTGAAAAGCGGACCACAAAAGCTATCTCAGTCCACCCTACTAGATTTAAAAGAAGGCGAGAGCTTCTTAATAAATAGTTATATTTTAAAAGCATCGTTTTGTATATAAAAACGGGGTGAAATGGTAAAATACAATTGAAGGATCTGATATCTCCCTCTCAAGGAACCTATGCCGGGGTCCATTTTCGGAGACCTTTTGCATTACTGCTAATAGAGCTTCAGGACGATTATACTATAGATTGGTACTAAATTAATTATCAAGCGATAACGTTGGATATTGCAAATATGTTTAGGTATAGATTTGCATAAGCACTATACTCTAGTAACAGGTTGAGCAATAAATTTTATTTGATTCCACGTAAGCACCACCCCAGCCGGCCGGCGCCACAGAATTGAATTCTTCGAATCGCGAGGCTTTTCCTTGCAACCCCATAAGCGGCTTTTGAAGAACCATTAATATTAATTCGAATTCCTACTAGCATAAGTGTCATTCCAGTTCAACAGTTGCTACGGTATTGAACATGTGAATAGATTTTCCCAGGTTGTTACTCACGAATAGCTACCGGTATTCCATTAAAAATATCCAATTTTAATGTTTCGTATACGGAAACTACGGTACGGTGATTTAAAATAGAATGTTTTTTTCTAAATTTAAGGTGTATGTGACAAGCTCACACACTGTCGCGATACACCGGGCAGATATCAAGTGATTTTTTGTACTTAATAAACCGAAAAACAATAATCTCATTGGAAGAAGCCAGCTGGGATTTGACCCTCCAACCATATAATCATGAAGTCGAACGTTTAGCCACTAGTACGTTAATTGCCAAGTGCACACACATAAAAAAATATAAATAAATATTAAAACTACCCTCTTTTTAAGTCGGTTAAAAATTTGCAATCGAACTGCAACTTATTGAAGCAAATCGCTCGGGTAATACATTTCATCTATACAGAACTTGTTTCTTTCTGATCTTAATAATCACCACAAAGCTTCAGGTGCGTCGCCGGCCTTTGAGAAATGAGTAGGCTCGTTGCCTGAATCTCCCCTAATCGTAAAGGTTCGGGAACATCGTTGGTCACAGACGAATCCACACGTTGATACTGCGCGCAAGAATGTTACGCGATAAACCATCATGACGGTGTCGATTGAATTTGTAATTTTAACCATGATGTGCGGTAACGAAAATATTTCTTTTGAAATAAGAATATAAGACGTTGAAACGTTCATTTGTAATGTAGAGCGATGAACTAAGCTGACACTAAGTATGAAGCCATGTAAATATCAGAAGTCATAACAAAAGCAAAACCTAAATATTGCTAAGAGGGCTACATGTATGGGACACATATTTAAATTTACACCATTGAGTAAATATTTCGTGTGGCAAGAAGTCGTGATAGCTCAGCATCGGGGCGGTCGCCCTCGGTGGCTTACAAAATTTTCTAAGCCATGAGACGTCTGCCAATCTGCACTATAGCCGCGTGGCTGGCTATGTCTTTATACTCTCTGTACAGATAAGACACGCACCCAACAGTGAGATTATATAAGCTGTATCTTTAAATTTATTCCGCGTGGTCAATGAGCGTCGAAATTAAAACGATCAATAGCCTTATGGTTTAGGGTACGGTCTGCCATAGGTCGTAGGTTGGAATTCGCCATTCGACTGTTGACGTCAACCATCACCTAGCACTAGTACTTAAGCTTTGTTTGAATGGTTATCAAAAATGTTACTAATATTTGCGGAAAAAATATAGTTAGCATTCTTTAAAAACAATGGGTAAACCCGAAAACAAATCACTGTTAACATAACATTTGATTTTGTTTTCATCAACAAAGGCTGTTCTATCAATTTAATTAAAAAACCATTGAGAAGCTTATCTTTTTTATCTACACACAAATAATGTCTTCCAGTTGTCAGATCTTATTTTTCTATACACATTTTTAAGCTAATACTTAAGCTTAATGTATTCTTTCAAACTAGTATTAGAGCTGCTTAAAATGGAAATAGCGTCTAATACATTTCCTTTCACTGTTGTACTTTTTCTCTAAAATTACTAGGAACTCTCCTATACGGGTGCAATTTCAACTGTTACTTGGTGCCAAATGTTAGTAATCGAATGAGTGCTTAGCGCAGAGCTTTGTCGAACAAATTAAGCTTATATAGTTTAAAGTGTAATAACATGGCTGTAAAGTAATAAAAAAACCATATGATATAATCTCACGTTATTTTAACCCTTGCAGGGTAGACGGAGATAGCCAACGCGGTCCGCTTTACGCTGAGTAGATCACATATTTTTTTAATAAGAGTTCGACTTTACTTTTCAACCGACTTCAAAAAAGGAGGAGCCTCTCAATTCGTCTGCATGTTTTTTTATGTTTGTTACCTCATAGGTTTTGAGTGACTGGAACGATTTTAATGATTCTGGCGCGTCAAATAAAAAAGAATCTTCCAAAATGAAATGGGACCACTATTTCATTTTGATAAGTCTTAAATTTGGATTAAGTATGTGTGGGACACATGGACGAATAACTCACGTCAACTAAATATGTTAACATATTCGTTATTATTATTTGATTTATTTCATTTTCTAATCTTAGCTCAGGTTTTTACAATATTATTATAAAAATTCAAATACATAAAAGGACAATTTAATTTTAAAAAAATTGTATTATTATTGATAACATTTTGTTTATTCGTGTGTTTATAGTCGTGTGTAATTAGTCTTAATGATTAAATGGTGATTTATTAATACTTATTATTGTCATTAAATCTCTATCTAAGGTCCCTGTTACATATATCTTGGTTTTAGCAGAAACCGTACTCAATCAACCCTCTAACCAGATAAAACAGATGGTTCATTATAAACAGAAACAAATTAGTTACCAGAACAGCACACGATGCTGCGATGGTACAGATAGTATTTCATAAATCGAGCTGCCCGTCAGAGTCAGAGAATTGTAGCAATGCAGCAACTGTGTGACACATGGCTTGGATTTTGCTGAGCGTCCAATTCCATCAGCAGATATCGCCCTTTAAAACGTGTGATTTACACATTTCACTTGCATTATTTCGATAACATTACTCATTTCTATTACTAAATTTTTATATATATATATATAAAATATGTGTGGGTATGTTCCATATAAACTCCGAAACGGCTGGACTGATTCAATGAATCTTTCAGGAATCTTCACATTGACCTGGCTAGTAATACTGTAAAGTTTGGTGACAATCGGAGGACTCCTCTTTTTGAACTGTCGAATACAGCTTTTATTTACTATAATGATATTCAATTGGTTTATAACCCAAATTTGTATTAACGTATATTGCATGCGTTGTGTATATTTATATAATTATGAACCATGTTGAAGAACAATGGAGTATATTGAAGTAAATCCTTAATGATAAGAAGGATAATGTATTTACTGATATATATATATATATATATATATATATATATATATATATATATATATATATATATATATATGGGTACAGGTAACGATCTTCACCCGCTCGTGAAGAGAATAGCAGAGAATGAATTCTTTAATATTTTCTGAGAGTTAAATTAAATATTTAATGATGTAAATATATTGTTTAAATAAAATAAAGCAAAATCCAGCTCGGCGAAGCGGGCTGGGTACGCTAGTATTATATAAAAGATAAACTTACAGCCTAAATTTATGACCCACAATTGGGTACAGGCCTTCATTTTATTTTTTTATGACGAACTACCACAGATTGGCCAGAGAAGCTGGCCTTGACTGCTTCACCGGATTGAGAGGTGGAATAGCTCTTAGGTCGCTTAGCCTGAACCTCTATTGCTAGTAACTCGACACAAGGGTCCCCGGTGAGGGTAACCTCGGCTTGGACGGTTACTATGAAACAGGCCTTCTCTGTAATAGGAGTATAAGGGCTTAGTTCAACTGTCTTAGAAAACATACTAAAACACGTAGTTTTACTCGCGATGGTCTCCTTCAGCGTCGAACACTTAATATTGCAACAAATTCATTAGTACTGGCACTATTTCGATAACATTACTCATTTCTATTACTAAATTTTTATATATATATATATATATATATATATATATATATATAAATATAAAATTTTCAATATTTCAGCAGTCGACTCCAAAACACCTTCAAACTAATCAATCGAATCTAATACGACAAATCGTCAAAGAGGTAACTTTGAAAAAGTAATATGTCATGTGTAAATACTGGCATGGAGCAAATTACTTATTAAATAAAAAAAAGTAAGCAATTAAAGTTAAGCCTTTCTTTCCATAAAATCCTCGTTGAAAATAAAGGTACAGCGAAAACCTGAAAACTTTTTTTTTTTTTTTTTTTTTTTTTTTTTTTTTTTTTTTTTTTTTTTTTTTTTTTTTTTTTTTTTTTTTTTTTTTTTTTTTTTTTTTTTTTTTTTTTTTTTTTTTTTTTTTTTTTTTTTTTTTTTTTTTTTTTTTTTTTTTTTTTTTTTTTTTTTTTTTTTTTTTTTTTTTTTTTTTTTTTTTTTTTTTTTTTTTTTTTTTTTTTTTTTTTTTTTTTTTTTTTTTTTTTTTTTTTTTTTTTTTTTTTTTTTTTTTTTTTTTTTTTTTTTTTTTTTTTTTTTTTTTTTTTTTTTTTTTTTTTTTTTTTTTTTTTTTTTTTTTTTTTTTTTTTTTTTTTTTTTTTTTTTTTTTTTTTTTTTTTTTTTTTTTTTTTTTTTTTTTTTTTTTTTTTTTTTTTTTTTTTTTTTTTTTTTTTTTTTTTTTTTTTTTTTTTTTTTTTTTTTTTTTTTTTTTTTTTTTTTTTTTTTTTTTTTTTTTTTTTTTTTTTTTTTTTTTTTTTTTTTTTTTTTTTTTTTTTTTTTTTTTTTTTTTTTTTTTTTTTTTTTTTTTTTTTTTTTTTTTTTTTTTTTTTTTTTTTTTTTTTTTTTTTTTTTTTTTTTTTTTTTTTTTTTTTTTTTTTTTTTTTTTTTTTTTTTTTTTTTTTTTTTTTTTTTTTTTTTTTTTTTTTTTTTTTTTTTTTTTTTTTTTTTTTTTTTTTTTTTTTTTTTTTTTTTTTTTTTTTTTTTTTTTTTTTTTTTTTTTTTTTTTTTTTTTTTTTTTTTTTTTTTTTTTTTTTTTTTTTTTTTTTTTTTTTTTTTTTTTTTTTTTTTTTTTTTTTTTTTTTTTTTTTTTTTTTTTTTTTTTTTTTTTTTTTTTTTTTTTTTTTTTTTTTTTTTTTTTTTTTTTTTTTTTTTTTTTTTTTTTTTTTTTTTTTTTTTTTTTTTTTTTTTTTTTTTTTTTTTTTTTTTTTTTTTTTTTTTTTTTTTTTTTTTTTTTTTTTTTTTTTTTTTTTTTTTTTTTTTTTTTTTTTTTTTTTTTTTTTTTTTTTTTTTTTTTTTTTTTTTTTTTTTTTTTTTTTTTTTTTTTTTTTTTTTTTTTTTTTTTTTTTTTTTTTTTTTTTTTTTTTTTTTTTTTTTTTTTTTTTTTTTTTTTTTTTTTTTTTTTTTTTTTTTTTTTTTTTTTTTTTTTTTTTTTTTTTTTTTTTTTTTTTTTTTTTTTTTTTTTTTTTTTTTTTTTTTTTTTTTTTTTTTTTTTTTTTTTTTTTTTTTTTTTTTTTTTTTTTTTTTTTTTTTTTTTTTTTTTTTTTTTTTTTTTTTTTTTTTTTTTTTTTTTTTTTTTTTTTTTTTTTTTTTTTTTTTTTTTTTTTTTTTTTTTTTTTTTTTTTTTTTTTTTTTTTTTTTTTTTTTTTTTTTTTTTTTTTTTTTTTTTTTTTTTTTTTTTTTTTTTTTTTTTTTTTTTTTTTTTTTTTTTTTTTTTTTTTTTTTTTTTTTTTTTTTTTTTTTTTTTTTTTTTTTTTTTTTTTTTTTTTTTTTTTTTTTTTTTTTTTTTTTTTTTTTTTTTTTTTTTTTTTTTTTTTTTTTTTTTTTTTTTTTTTTTTTTTTTTTTTTTTTTTTTTTTTTTTTTTTTTTTTTTTTTTTTTTTTTTTTTTTTTTTTTTTTTTTTTTTTTTTTTTTTTTTTTTTTTTTTTTTTTTTTTTTTTTTTTTTTTTTTTTTTTTTTTTTTACCGTTCCACGCAAGTTGAGAGCGATCTCATAAAGATCTCGCGGTAGGCCCAATAAAGGTGGACATAAAAGAGAACAATCTCATAAAGGAGGACGCCGAAGACTATGCAGGAAAGCAGACCCTAGTTACCACCAGTCGGGAAATCGCTATGCAGAAGAAGAGATATAATGCATGCATTATCGTAAGTTTTACCCTTGGCTCACCCCCTGTCACATTGGCGACCCGTAGAGCCTAATAAGCTAGTTAAAAATCAGACGACAGTTCCCTGTATAACCTGCTAAAAAGAGTTAAAACGACGTAAAACTAGATTTATTAAACGCTGATGTAGTAAAACGTTGAAGTTATAAAACGCACATTCTTTTACAGCTTTACAGATATACTAAGCAGTAATTATCACCTGCTATAAAAACTTTAACGGAATTTCGTATTTTAACGGAATTCGTCCGACTTTTTCTTATCTATGTAACAATCGGCACAAACCAAGTTCGCGAGGAGCGAGCGTTGTAAAACGTTCGCTCGATTTACGATACGTTCATTTTCACTTAATTGCGGCTTATATCAGTCCTAAATTAACTGCAATATCCTTGCTTTGAGAAACTCTGAAACACGAACGCGGCTCAACTGTTTTACTTGTTTTTTCAATTATAAAAGAAAATCACTTAATTAAATCAAACTAATTTGATAGTTAGTGATTGAAGTTGTATACACGTAACACTCGAGTACATTGACCTTACCAATTTTTAACCCAAGTGTTTAAACAGGGATAGAAAGATGTCAGTTATCAGTTTTTCAACGAAAACTTAAATATGACTAGGACTAGCCTATGGGTTTGTATAGCTATAGGATCATCCCCTGTCGTATCAAATACCTAATAAACGTGGTGAAACCTCGCTTAGGTGTAAAACATGTGAAAGCGTATCAGGGTATATATGAGTCTCCTCCATCAGTCAATATAAATAATAATTTGACCACAAGTCAACTTTACAAGGGTGCAATTTAAAAAGGTCGGAACTTCACGATTTTCTTTCGAAAATACTCGAACAAAAGCAAAGGAAACATCCAGCCATGTAATTACGTGCCATAGCATTACAGTTTGCAAAGCAAACTAGCCTTTTTCATAAATGGCGAAGCAATTCGCAGTTTATTTGGCATTTAAGTAAATTTAGAGGATCCCTTCTGTGCTGGCATTTTGTTTTATGTGGCTGCTCGTTACCGGCGGCGGCCGCGCGTGAAGTTACGGCCGCGCTGGGCCGCCGACCCTCGCCACTACGCACTATGATAGCGAACCTCACTAGAAACGCTTAAAATGCATATATAAATATAAAATTTTCAATATTTCAGCAGTCGACTCCAAAACACCTTCAAACTAATCAATCGAATCTAATACGACAAATCGTCAAAGAGGTAACTTTGAAAAAGTAATATGTCATGTGTAAATACTGGCATGGAGCAAATTACTTATTAAATAAAAAAAAGTAAGCAATTAAAGTTAAACCTTTCTTTCCATAAAATCCTCGTTGAAAATAAAGGTACAGCGAAAACCTGAAAACTTTTTTTTTTTTTAAAGAAAGCTAGCAATATTTCTTTTTTTTTTTCAGAAATATTACTAACAATCTTGTTAACCATTCCAACTAAGCTTAAGCTTGTGCTAGGACATGGTTCACGGCAATAGTCGAATGGTGGATTCGAACCCACGACCTTACGATTCACAGGCCGTACCCTAAACCATTAGGCTAGAAGTAGAAATAAATTGTGTAATAATAATAAGTGTAATATTAGACTGTAATAAACATAAATACTAACAAGAAGGATGAATGAATGAGAGGAAAGGCATGGGAGAAAAACTGCCCTAACCTATCCACGTTAGGGGAACTAGAAATAGCATAGGCATACTATATACTATACTTAGATTAAAAAGGACAAGGGGCAATAAAACTCTGAATTTTAGAATATAAGTCAGTAGTTATGCCTATTGTTACAAAAAAAAAACCATTAGGCTATTGACGCTTAAAAACTATAGGAATTAAATAAATTCATATTAAAAATACTTTTATTTCTTTTTGCACCTTATCGATATGTATTTATTACGGGTTATGTACTCGTATAATACTAATACTATAAAATATTTAAGGTGTATAACATTTATAAGTTTTATAAAAGGCCTTATCGCTTACGCATTTCCTCAATAATAATCCTTTTTGAGTTTTCATAGAAAACATAGTGTAAAAAATGTTATATCTTCCTTAACTTATTCTACTTGGGCACATTATCACGCACAAAATTCGACATTAGCGCGGCAAACGTCAAGTATTTAGCACACAAATAATAATACATTTATAGAAGTAGAGAAAGACAAAATTACTCGCGCACTTCTCTTACTCCAGTGTCACGGCGGCACTACTCACTTCCGAAGAATAACAAGACAACTGCCCTCTGTTCCGCCAGGAGCGCCATTTTTATCCCTGGATTGATGCACAACGAGCTCGACCATACAGTCACAGACAGACACATGGCTGGCTTAAGCCATAGACAAAAACATAATGTTGCCCCACGAATAATATTGTTACCTAACAAAAGTTAACTCGCGAGTATTTCAATAACAAGTGCGTGAGTGCAGTAAACCAAACCCGAGAGAGCGTATTGCATCCCACATATAGGGTGATTTTTTTTATTCACTGCATTTCTGTTCCAATTTGCAAAAGGACAGTACGTTCGACACAAAACAGAAATATCTGCGCTAAAACGAGCTATTTTTAAAGAACTAGGAAAGGAGGTCAGATATGTTTTATAAGAGAAAGAAACAATAAAGTTATACCAACGGCGACTGTTTACAAACTTTTCAACATAATTGTGACTGTGTGTAACAGATATATGTTAACATCTGTGTATGCAATGTCTATTATCATTGGCTTTTTACTAACATCACGAATCGCTAAAAGAATTCATTTTGTTATAGAAAAATAGGGACGTATTTTTCACAAAGGGAAATTATTACAATTTAATCAAAATTTTCCTTGAATTAAAAAATGTTGAGACGCCGTTTATTATTTTTTTTAACTTACTGAAATATCTAATGATGCCGACTGTCGCGTTTACTTCTTTCGTGCACTATTAACTTGCAGGATCAACTGGTACCAGCGGTGTTACCGATACAATTTGGGAGCCATCGAGATACGAGCCTATTTCTTTTTCAAAGGCCGGCAATGCACCTGTAGCTTCTCCGCTATTATGCATGTTTATAAGCGACGGTGATCACTAATGATAAAGTGAGCCGTAAGCTCGTTTGCCTCTTTTTTTAAAAAAAACCTATTTTTAAAAACAGAAAGGAATTTGAACCCCTACTCTCTTGTCCTCCTGGAACTTGTAACTGCCTTTTTGTTTTTATTATATCAAATTTCTTTATTATTAATATTAACAGTTTAAAAAAATGAGCAAAGAGAATATTTAATGCCTTGGAATATTCTACTACACAGACGTACTCCATTAGATCCCCAAGTGACTGTCGGTCACTGGGGAGTATAGTGACATCTTAATAATAGACGAAGCGATTGACAGAAACTCAACTAAAACTATCCTTATAACGGTATTGTGAAAATTAACAGAGTCAAAGAGACTCGTTTAAATAATAAAATAGTCAATACGAAACGGACTGAACAAAAACCAGCGTATTTGTTAAAAAAAAAAAGACCAAAGTAAATCTATTTTCTTTTTATATTTCCCAAGATTCCACGTTACTCATAGAGCCGGTCCCTTGTCAAATAGAAACTTTTCCCATGTCTTATCGAATCAATTACTTTAATGGAGACGAAAAGGTTTTATGACTTGATTTTTAGACGCTTTATCCTGAGTTTAATAAAAGCCGAAACGTTTAATATAAATAAAGGCAGCCATTTATTATCTATGCACACAGACAATGATCATTCTTTACGAATACATAACAAATCAAAATTATTTATTATATGTGTACATATACATGTTTTTTTGTCGTACACTTTATTTACTTTTAGGAATGTTGTAAACATAGACGAATTTACATCGATCCAATTGGTGATTAAATAAAGGCTGACATTATCTGTAATAGACGAGTCTGTAAGAAAGAAAACAACATAATTTGTTACCGCTAAAAGAATTTGCATATATATACATAGACAATAGATATTACAACATATGCATAGACAATAAATGAACCACATAACAAATAGATAGCCTCTAGCTCAAAATATTATAATATATCACATCATAGAGAATAGGACCAGATCTTTCGTTAGGGCTCGTCTAATCAACTTGTGTCAATGTGAGTAACTTTTCCTTTCTTAGTTTCTCTTGTATAATTTTTGTTACGAAATGGTAAAACATTACAGGCCTGTAACATCGCCACGGTGGCTCTTTATTCAGTTGTATGCATTACTATATTCCTGTAACAATAACAAAAATCCTTCTATACGAACCCGGTGTTTACATTTCAACTAAATGTATTGAATTTATCTCGCACAAATTGTAACCGTCCGTACAATTCAGCCATAAGCGCAGTGTAATCACAAAGGGATTAATCGAACTGATTTACAGGCTTGTAAACATATGATTGAGCAATAATTCAATCCCATTGCGAGGATGTTTGCAATGTGAATTCTGTTTAACCAAACACTTATCTTAGGAGCGTAAATCGACTACGTGGAAAGGAAGCTTATTTTTATTTACACTTAATTTAGGGATATAAATATATATATATATATATAAATATTATTTTTACGTTTATATATATATATATATGTAAATATAGATATACGAGTATAAACGAGAAAGAACGAGAAAGTTTGTGGGTATGTTCCATATAGGCTCCGAAACGGCTGGACCGATTTCAATGAAACTTTCAAGAAATCTTCAGAGGAACGAGCGAATAACCCTGTAAAGTTTGTTAACGATCGGAGCACTCCTCTTTTTGAACTGTCAAATACAGTTTTTATTTACTATGATAATTCTATTGTTTTATAACTGAAATATGTATTGACACATGCGTTCTGTATAGATATTTCAATATATATTGAAAGTAAAGTGAATTGTATTGAAGTATAATAAAGTATACTGAAGTACATTATAAATAATAATTAAGGATTTTGAAGTATTCAAGGTAAGTTATAGCGCCGCGAATGTATCCGTTTACTGATGCTGCTGATATGTACATGGGTGTAGGTAACGATCGTCACCCGCTCGAGAAGAGAATGAATACGGAGAAATGATTAATTTAATATATTGTGATAGTTAAATTAAATATCTAACGATGTATGTTTATTGTTTAAATAAAATAAATTTTCATAGAAATTAAGTTTGTGTGACTTATGCATAAGCATGTTTTATTTAAATAATAATAAGAAATGTTTATTTAAATAATAATAAGAAATGTTTATTTAAAAAACAAATGAATTATTTGTGCAACGAGTCTCGTTTGCACACTTAACACGGCCAATTATATCCATACGATGTTCAAAATCTGATAAAAATTTCAGACCACTTCTAGTCATTCTACGATTTATGTTGCCACTTTGCCGCCGTGCCCGTTGGAAACGGAGAGAGCGGCCAATTTGCGCGGTAACTGCAACTAAATGATACCATATCCGAGAAACAACTGTAGATTGAGATACGAATGGTTTCGCCCGTCGTAAAGAGCGTGCCTTTTCATATTTCTCTGCGTACGAAAACAAGAGTTTATGACGGTTTTATATGAGTAAGTGAAATAACATAATCCTATCTTAACATTTCTTCCTGCGTTGTTGTAAAGTAGCTATCAATTTTTAGCCTTGATGAAATTGTAGTTCACCGCGAAGGACTCCCTCTGTGTCATATTAAAAGCTGTCGTGGCCGCGTCTGGACACTCATTCTAGTTTCAACATTAACATCGGTGACATTTAACCCCTGTTCATCGAATCGTAAGTTCAACATATAACTACTAGACTATCACTGCCTATTAATATTGTTTATTGCAATTTTATGTGCTGATTTACGACGTGCTCGGCGCTGAAGGAAAACATCGTAAAGAAACCTGCATTTCTTAGAAATTAAGTGACTTATGCATAAGCATGTTTTATTTAAATAATAATAAGAAATGTTTATTTAAAAAACAAATGAATTATTTGTGCAACGAGTCTCGTTTGCACACTTAACACGGCCAATTATATCCATACGATGTTCAAAATCTGATAAAACTTTCAGACCACTTCTAGTCATTCTACGATTTATGTTGCCACTTTGCCGCCGTGCCCGTTGGAAACGGAGAGAGCGGCCAATTTGCGCGGTAACTGCAACTAAATGATACCATATCCGAGAAACAACTGTAGATTGAGATACGAATGGTTTCGCCCGTCGTAAAGAGCGTGCCTTTTCATATTTCTCTGCGTACGAAAACAAGAGTTTATGACGGTTTTATATGAGTAAGTGAAATAACATAATCCTATCTTAACATTTCTTCCTGCGTTGTTGTAAAGTAGCTATCAATTTTTAGCCTTGATGAAATTGTTGTTCACCGTGAAGGACTCGCTTTCTGTCATTATAAAAGCCGTCGTGGCCGCATCTGGACAGTCATTCTAGTTTCAACATTAACATCGGTTCACCGAATCGTAAGTTCAACATTTAACTACTAGACTATCACTGCCTATTAATATTGTTTATTGCAATTTTATGTGCTGATTTACGACGTGCTCGGCGCTGAAGGAAAACATCGTAAAGAAACCTGCATTTCTTAGAGAAATTTAATAAGACATGTGGAGACTGCCAGTCCGCACTAAGGCTGCGCGGCGACTATGCTAGTAATATATATATATATATATATATATATATATATATATATATATATATATATATATATATATATATATATATATATATATATATATATATATATATATATATATATATATATATATATATATATATATATATATATATATATATATATATATATATATATATATATATATATATATATATATATATATATATATATATATATATATATATATATATATATATATATATATATATATATATATATATATATATATATATATATATATATATATATATATATATATATATATATATATATATATATATATATATATATATATATATATATATATATATATATATATATATATATATATATATATATATATATATATATATATATATATATATATATATATATATATATATATATATATATATATATATATATATATATATATATATATATATATATATATATATATATATATATATATATATATATATATATATATATATATATATATATATATATATATATATATATATATATATATATATATATATATATATATATATATATATATATATATATATATATATATATATATATATATATATATATATATATATATATATATATATATATATATATATATATATATATATATATATATATATATATATATATATATATATATATATATATATATATATATATATATATATATATATATATATATATATATATATATATATATATATATATATATATATATATATATATATATATATATATATATATATATATATATATATATATATATATATATATATATATATATATATATATATATATATATATATATATATATATATATATATATATATATATATATATATATATATATATATATATATATATATATATATATATATATATATATATATATATATATATATATATATATATATATATATATATATATATATATATATATATATATATATATATATATATATATATATATATATATATATATATATATATATATATATATATATATATATATATATATATATATATATATATATATATATATATATATATATATATATATATATATATATATATATATATATATATATATATATATATATATATATATATATATATATATATATATATATATATATATATATATATATATATATATATATATATATATATATATATATATATATATATATATATATATATATATATATATATATATATATATATATATATATATATATATATATATATATATATATATATATATATATATATATATATATATATATATATATATATATATATATATATATATATATATATATATATATATATATATATATATATATATATATATATATATATATATATATATATATATATATATATATATATATATATATATATATATATATATATATATATATATATATATATATATATATATATATATATATATATATATATATATATATATATATATATATATATATATATATATATATATATATATATATATATATATATATATATATATATATATATATATATATATATATATATATATATATATATATATATATATATATATATATATATATATATATATATATATATATATATATATATATATATATATATATATATATATATATATATATATATATATATATATATATATATATATATATATATATATATATATATATATATATATATATATATATATATATATATATATATATATATATATATATATATATATATATATATATATATATATATATATATATATATATATATATATATATATATATATATATATATATATATATATATATATATATATATATATATATATATATATATATATATATATATATATATATATATATATATATATATATATATATATATATATATATATATATATATATATATATATATATATATATATATATATATATATATATATATATATATATATATATATATATATATATATATATATATATATATATATATATATATATATATATATATATATATATATATATATATATATATATATATATATATATATATATATATATATATATATATATATATATATATATATATATATATATATATAACTGTCTCTGTCTGCGGCTTTGTCTATGAGCGAGCAATATTAAGAATAAATTGACGTCCTCGACAATTATGTTTGATAGTTGTATTTGGGCAGTAACACAACGACGTCAAACCTCTTCTGGAATTACTTCATGCAGCTGTAATGCTGATCTACAGCCGAGCCACGTAAGTTATTTATTATTTTCAATCTTTATATTTTGTTGTGTTGACGTATCGTATGCTATCGTTATCCACTACTCGGAGTTCTTTTAACTCTTCCAGAGCAATAAGGCAAACCTATTGCACTGGCAGTCCCAAGCCCAGATAATAGAGTAGGGACTTGAATTCCTTGATTGTTTCGTGACGAGTTCGATCCTCGTTGCCAGCACCAATAAATTTGCTGCTGCAATTTTATGTGCTGATTTACCACGCGCTCGGCGCTGAAGGAAAACATCGTAAAGAAACCTGCATTTCTTAGAGAAATTTAATAAGACATGTGAAGACTGCCAGCCAGTCCGCACTAAGGCTGCGCGGGGACTATGCTAGTAATATATATAGTTTGTTTTAAATATTTGCTTCATATCAAATATACATATACTATATTCATAACAAATATGTTAATGAAAAACTGGCCAGTTTTACATTTTAAATTTCGAGTGGTAAGAAATAGACATTTTTAAACGTGATTTTCGTTCATCGTAAAAATGGCTACAAAATATAAGATGTAGCTGAATGTTGGTTTACGTAAAAAGTGTAAGGAGACTCTTATTAGATCATGCATGATGAAGCCGCCTGAGGTCCGTAAGGACGCCCGTCAATATCAAAAAGATAAGAGAGCGAATTCATCGATACATCGGGCTTAAAGAAAATTGGCTCTTGAGACCAGCATTTGAAGCGTCAATAGCCTAATGGTTTTGGATACGGTTTGCGAAAGATCGCAGGTTCGAATCTCCCATTCAACTATTGATGTGAACCATCTCCTAACACAAGTTTTAACTTATTTAGAATGGTTAACAAGAATGTTAACAATATTTGAGAAAATATAATTGTTAGCATTCTTTAAAAAAAACCCGCAAACATTGTTGATCAGGACACTAAATATGATCTTATACTAAAAATAAAATAAAATAAATTTTCATAGAAATTAAGTTTGTGTGACTTATGCATAAGCATGTTTTATTTTAATAATAATAAGAAATGTTTATTTAAAAAAAAAACAAATGAATTATTTATGCAACGAGTCTCGTTTGCACACTTAACACGGCCAATTATATCCATACGATGTTCAAAATCTGATAAAACTTTCAGACCACTTCTAGTCATTCTACGATTTATGTTGCCACTTTGCCGCCGTGCCCGTTGGAAACGGAGAGAGCGGCCAATTTGCGCGGTAACTGCAACTAAATGATACCATATCCGAGAAACAACTGTAGATTGAGATACGAATGGTTTCGCCCGTCGTAAAGAGCGTGCCTTTTCATATTTCTCTGCGTACGAAAACAAGAGTTTATGACGGTTTTATATGAGTAAATGAAATAACATAATCCTATCTTAACATTTCTTCCTGCGTTGTTGTAAAGTAGCTATCAATTTTAGCCTTGATGAAATTGTAGTTCACCGCGAAGGACTCGCTCTGTGTCATATTAAAAGCTGTCGTGGCCGCGTCTGGACACTCATTCTAGTTTCAACATTAACATCGGTGACATTTAGCCCTGTTCACCGAATCGTAAGTTCAACATTTAACTACTAGACTATCACTGCCTATTAATATTGTTTATTGCAATTTTATGTGCTGATTTACGACGTGTTCGGCGCTGAAGGAAAACATCGTAAAGAAACCTGCATTTCTTAGAGAAATTTAATAAGACATGTGAAGACTGCCAGTCCGCACTAAGGCTGCGCGGGGACTATGATAGTAATATATATAGTTTGTTTTAAATATTTGCTTCATATCAAATATACATATACTATATTATATACTATATTCATAACAAATATGTTAATGAAAAACTGGCCAGTTTTACATTTTAAATTTCGAGTGGTAAGAAATAGACATTTTTAAACGTGATTTTCGTTCATCGTAAAAATGGCTACAAAATATAAGATGTAGCTGAATGTTGGTTTACGTAAAAAGTGTAAAGAGACTCTTATTAGATCATGCATGATGAAGCCGCCTGAGGTCCGTAAGGACGCCCGTCAATATCAAAAAGATTAGAGAGCGAATTCATCGATACATCGGGCTTAAAGAAAATTGGCTCTTGAGACCAGCATTTGAAGCGTCAATAGCCTAATGGTTTTGGATACGGTTTGCGAAAGATCGCAGGTTCGAATCTACCATTCAACTATTGATGTGAACCATCTCCTAACACAAGTTTTAACTTATTTAGAATGGTTAACAAGAATGTTAACAATATTTGAGAAAATATAATTGTTAGCATTCTTTAAAAAAAAACAAATGAATTATTTGTGCAACGAGTCCCGTTTGCACACTTAACACGGCCAATTATATCCATACGATGTTCAAAATCTGATAAAAATTTCAGACCACTTCTAGTCATTCTACGATTTATGTTGCCACTTTGCCGCCGTGCCCGTTGGAAACGGAGAGAGCGGCCAATTTGCGCGGTAACTGCAACTAAATGATACCATATCCGAGAAACAACTGTAGATTGAGATACGAATGGTTTCGCCCG
Organism: Meandrusa payeni; assembly: GCA_029286785.1. NCBI lineage: Eukaryota > Metazoa > Arthropoda > Insecta > Lepidoptera > Papilionidae > Meandrusa > Meandrusa payeni. The sequence goes on from JAGSMX010000017.1 coordinate 8,776,434, forward strand.
TCGTAAAGAGCGTGCCTTTTCATATTTCTCTGCGTACGAAAACAAGAGTTTATGACGGTTTTATATGAGTAAGTGAAATAACATAATCCTATCTTAACATTTCTTCCTGCGTTGTTGTAAAGTAGCTATCAATTTTAGCCTTGATGAAATTGTAGTTCACCGCGAAGGACTCGCTCTGTGTCATATTAAAAGCTGTCGTGGCCGCGTCTGGACACTCATTCTAGTTTCAACATTAACATCGGTGACATTTAGCCCTGTTCACCGAATCGTAAGTTCAACATTTAACTACTAGACTATCACTGCCTATTAATATTGTTTATTGCAATTTTATGTGCTGATTTACGACGTGTTCGGCGCTGAAGGAAAACATCGTAAAGAAACCTGCATTTCTTAGAGAAATTTAATAAGACATGTGGAGACTGCCAGTCCGCACTAAGGCTGCGCGGCGACTATGCTAGTAATATATATAGTTTGTTTTTAAATATTTGCTTCATATCAAATATACATATACTATATTATATACTATATTCATAACAAATATGTTAATGAAAAACTGGCCACTTTTACATTTTAAATTTCGAGTGGTAAGAAATAGACATTTTTAAACGCGATTTTCGTTCATCGTAAAAATGGCTACAAAATATAAGATGTAGCTGAATGTTGGTTTACGTAAAAAGTGTAAGGAGACTCTTATTAGATCATGCATGATGAAGCCGCCTGAGGTCCGTAAGGACGCCCGTCAATATCAAAAAGATAAGAGAGCGAATTCATCGATACATCGGGCTTAAAGAAAATTGGCTCTTGAGACCAGCATTTGAAGCGTCAATAGCCTAATGGTTTTGGATACGGTTTGCGAAAGATCGCAGGTTCGAATCTCCCATTCAACTATTGATGTGAACCATCTCCTAACACAAGTTTTAACTTATTTAGAATGGTTAACAAGAATGTTAACAATATTTGAGAAAATATAATTGTTAGCATTCTTTAAAAAAAACCCGCAAACATTGTTGATCAGGACACTAAATATGATCTTATACTAAAAATATACCTTTCCTCCGCGACTTTGCAATCTGTGGAATTTGGAATTAGTTGTTACTAGCCGTTTTTCCGAACTGATATCACTGAGACAGCTAGAACAAAGATCGAGAACACACATTCTCGACAGTATTCCCTGACAAATATTAAGACTGTACAATTTCACCAAGATAAGCGAGCTAAGTAGATAAGCTTGATTATTCTTGCAATAGAGCTTATAGAAAGTTTTACCCACTCTTACGTTCTCTCAAGAGAACCCTTATCAATGAATCGAAAGAAAATTGGTGTCCAATTTGGAGGAAATTGGAGAAGGAATGAATATATTTACAGTGAATAAAATCTGGCTCTTCCGTTAAGATCAGCTTTATCCTCGCACTACCCGAACAAAGTTAAGACCGTCATTCGTCTTGCTCCCTTTTCGTAGTACAGTGAAAAATACAGTCAACAGCGTAAAGCTGAGAATAATATTGTAAAATACAACGAGCTTGTCAAAGCACGCGCTCGCTTCTAGCTGGCCGAATAGATTATTGAATTTAAAAATATCTAAAAGAGCGAAGATGTTTTGTATTAAACAAAATAGTTATATTAAGTACGAGTATCATATCATATTTTATTTATGTTGATGCGATATTATTGCAAGATTAACGCGCAGTGTTATCGCTAAATGATCTCTTCTATGGTGATTGATTAAAATGGACTGGAAAGAAAGAAATGAAATACATTTATAAAATAAAAAAATGTATATACTATGTTTTGCAAATATAATATTCTATTCTTTTGTGTTTCGACCGTCTAGTAGAAGGTGATAAACTTATTCGCAAATGCGCCGTGTTAGAGGCCAATTTTGTAATAATATTAGAAGCATCGCTGATGTAACCTTGGCCACCTCTTCCATGGCACATACTTTCCTAGTGTGTTAAGTGTAAGTAGCCACAGGAAGACTGATGACAAAGGCAATGGCCGCATCAAGGGAGAGGATAGTGGACTACAACCTGAAAATGGCCATGAGAAGCAGGGACACAGCGGTCGCGGAGAAGCTAATAGCAATGCAGCAGGGCGTCTGCGACGCGTAAACCGGAGCGATCTCTGGCCACCTCCAAATAAATTCAGGCATTATATATAAAAAAAAAAAACAAAAAAGGAAATTAGTAACTCTAGAAGTGGCACTCTTTAATAAATGCAGAGTGAACAATTTAAGTGAATTGGAAAGAGCACGGACACAGGTCTGTGGTTGCAACCTAACAATAATAAAAAAAGTGTAAGTAGTATATCTAAGATTTCTAGTAATCCGATTGAATCCGATCGTGCTATGTTTCGATGAAAAATAGCATTAAGGTCGCTTTTAAACATATGTTTTGGTGCAATAAAGGGTTCAATCTATCCTCTGAATTTCCTTCTCGGCTTTTGCACTATGGATGAGTACTCCAAGTTTACCTCCACCTCTTACGCACACATATAGGAGTTGTAAAAGCATTTAAGCTCACAATCAGACACAAAAAAACTAGCATTGCATCAAACATTTATAAAACAGTCATCAGACACTGACCAAATTTAATTACACGAATTATTTTCTTCTTCAAAAAATGCGTAAAATATTTCGAATTACCTTAAACTTTTATAGCTGCAGCGTCCTTTTCTTTTATCTCCGGTATTCTAAGCCCTTTTCTACACTTACAAACGAGTTCCCGCGCTTTACCACCGCCATAATGCCAGCGCTGTATTCGGTCCACAACGAGCTTACCTACAAAGAACTACAGCGCGCTATAAACAAAGTGAAACAAGAACTAAATAAAAGAACAGGGCAATATTGTTAAAAGCACTCTGACTTTTATCTGAGATATTACACACGTTTTCAAAGAGCGAGAACTGTTTTAATAACATAACGAACGGAAACTAAATAATTTTGAACACTTCAATAACTTAATAAGTTTGAACCAACACTCACTCACATAGTCACAGACACACAAACACGCACTCAATATCACTATATTACCATTTTTTGACGGGGGGGAAATCTCGGTAATGTGAGGTTCTTATTAACTCCCCCCCCCTGCGATAGCCCTTCCTCGGTGCACGGTGAGCACGCATCGGAGCCTCGGACATGGGCCAGTCGATGTTGCCTTCTTCCCGGGTCCACTGTATCGGCGGGAAAGGCCCCATCCTTGTCGTGTGAACCCGAGACCCCTTTTAGTAGCCTTTTACGACAGGCATGGGATACCGTAGCCTTATTCTACTGGGCCGGAATTAACCATACCAAGCTGATGACTATACTAGTCAATGATGGATTTGAACCTACGACCTTATGTTTCGCTGAAATAATCCTAAAATGAGACTATCATTAGACTATTAGGCAGTTTATACGATACCTATCGTTGGGTAAAATATTCGTAGCTCAGAAATCACAATCATAACCATATATTTGAGTAAATCATTTCATTGCGGTAATTATCGAGGGCGGGCCCAAACTGGCTGGCGGCAAACGTCGATAGCGCAGGGTCAACAACTGAAAAACAATAAGAAATAGAAGAAAAGTCATTAGTCACGCAACCAAACTCGCTTTATTTTCACTACAAAAACTGTTTACTATAATTTTAATGCATTCGTTCTATTTATTACTAGCAATAAAAATACCCTAACGTTGTATTGACATTATACTTTGTAGGCATTTTTTTTGTGAGGTGATTTTTATAGATAAAATTACTTTTTTTTTCATACGGATAGGTTCAAAATTTCCTATTCTAGGGAGCTTTTGAACAGTCAGGCTTCGCCCGCCCCCCTCGACCTTCGTCTCAATCACGATCGAGAGGCCGGGAGAGCGTAGTTAGTCGATGGATTCGTTGACGATTAAGGGATTAGCTTCTACGTAAAAATAGTTATTCCTAAAACAATCCGTCCGAAACGGTACCCATGACGAGGGGAGCTGTTGCCCCCTGCGTTGATTACCCGGGTAATGGGGTAATTCCCCGTTCCTCGAACCTTGTATACGACCCGTGCTTCGCTTCACCCTTGCTAAGTCTGTGCTTGACCACGATACCACGTGATCTTAAATGGAAACACAGACCTGGATAGTAAGTCGCATTAGCTTAGTAAATACTTATTGACTCTACTCTCAAAAACACCCACATTGTAATCGGGGGGAAAGACAGACGCGGGAAGAATTTTCGAAAAATAAAAGACGAAGCATAGCGCTTCGTTCGGTTTTGAGAGATGTTCACAACATAAAGATAAAGCAGCAGTGCGTACTGAAATCTTGAATTTAGTTTATCGATAGCGACTGTAGAGATAGAAAGAGATAATAGAGGTAGCCGAATAAATTATTTACTTATTAAAGGCGTTTCTCTAGGCTAATGCAACATTTACAACATTTTATATTTGTTAAAAATACTGATAAAATCATTCGAAAATAGGTTAAAACTGACACGGAAGTGATTCTATACTGAAACCACATTGAACAGCAAATATCCATTTATTTCTACTTACGTAACCATATTATAAAATAATTATAACATTTCATAGAATATAAAACATTATATTAACATAATAGTAGAGATTCTAATTTATATCAATGATTTATAGGTCGATATTTGCAACGCGTAATCCCACCGCCAGGCGGATACAATCGTAAACTTTATAAAATAACTGTAAGGTAGTACATAAAAATAAAATATCCCCCACCATAAAAAGTAAGTGCCATGTACCGTGGAAAGCAGAAAATAACAATAATGTGAAGGGGTCTTTTGAAAAGATTATCGTTATTTATAGCAGCGAGAAGCCGACACTTGTTCGTGATTGATCTTACTTATAAATCTTATCGCTTCGCAACTTTGTAGTTAGTGAAATTTTATTAAAATAGCACTTAGCCTGGAAGCTCGGTACTACAATTATAATCAAGGGGAATCTACCCTATTATGATTGGCTTGAACTAGTGGAATACAAATGATTACGATTTTAAACAATTAATTCTTATCAATCAAAAGGAGGAGGTTCTCAAACTTTTTTCTTATATTTGGTATCGCATAACAACTTGAAAGCTAGTGCTTCCAGTGTGACCCAATTTGGTCCAATTCTGATAATGGAATCCATTAAAAAACCAAATAAATCTTAAGTTTGCATTAAGTATATGCGCTACAAATGGACGAATAACACAATATAACGCCAACCGATTTCGATTATTCTTTTTTTTATCGGAAGGGATGTACTTCAAGGGTAGTTGATGAGATTTTAGTTCTAATTAATTCAGTTTCACAATATTCCTATCCGATTTGAAGTCGGTTTTTGTTTGTACTCGTAAATATATAACGTTTAAGTCATAGTTAATTTTATTTATATCTTTATAGTGCACAAGATTAAGCTTATCAATTATAATCGCAAATGATACCGGCCACTGCAACTTTAACTTTAATAATAACTTATTATATAAGTTTAAGTAAATTAAACGATAATTAATAATTATAAATATATGAAAAAAAAAATGTGTGCAAAAGGAATAAAAAAGGGAAAGAACTACAGTCATTGTCGAGAAATTATGCGAATGTGTAGTGTAATGTGTATGTGTGTGTTTGTGTGAGTTAGTGTGTGTTTGTCATGAGGTTAATAATATATTTTCAATTTGGTTGTATTCCTGATTCTGCAACCATTTTAATAACGATCCTGAACTTACGACTGTTAAGCCTTGTGAGATAATTAAGGTCGAATGGGATTTTATTATATATCCGTGGTGCAACAGAGAAATAGTGGCGATGTGCAAAGGTTGACCTTGTTATTGGCACCGGGAGACGATACCTTCTTTTTTTAGAAGGCAGTAATGGTAACTCTATTTCACGGTGACTTCTCAATAGTGTTTGTAATATGAAAAGCTTTCGAACTGAGAGGACTCCGGTCCGCTGGTACACTTCTGTGGTAGGATGTTGGTATGGAAGACTCATCAAAACCTTCAACACTGCTCTCTGCACTCGTTCTAATTAAAGCATTTTCGTTTTTGTGGCGCCACTCCAAGCTGTTAAACAACAGCTGATAACACTCTGGCAAAGCGGTTTGTAGACTTGTATGAGAATTTCGTTACTAGCAATTGTTCTAAGTTGTTTAAAGATATATATGACCTTTCTCACTCTGGAACACACGTGCTCAATTTGAATTTTCCAACTCAACATTTCGTCTACTTGTACAATACATTGACTTAGTCGGTCTACGAAAAAACAATCTTAACTTCATAGTTTATTTAATGAGGAATGCATATAGATGAATCTAACATAAAAGTAAGTTCATATAACTTTAATTGTAATACTATTAAGGTAACATGGTCGGGAGTCTTTATAACAATAGCTATTGTATAGGTGAGGCCGAAGGAAAGAACTAGTTTAGTACTAGAACTAGTTTACACGATGAATACCTTTACAAGCAGTATAAAAGAGCTTTTTAAACGCATAAACTTAGTTCAGCACGGCCGCTTGTAAACGCGTTCTTTGAAAAGTACAACGGTGTTTGTCGCTTTTGTGTTCTTTACGTGAATAAAACCCCAACAGGTGTAATTGATGCTTTTAATTAACTAACATCAACACAATTTCAGCGGTTGTGGTTACATTTTCTTTCCGAGAAATGGAAACCTTTTATTGAAAGTGTTAGCGTAGAAGAAATATTACATTTCGTAACATTATAATACAGCCGTGAGCAAAAATAAAGGGTCGGTTAAGAAAGTTTGAATATCTCGGAAGATAAAGACCCTAGCTAACTGAAATAAATTGTACGTGATAGAGTTCTTAGTGATGCCACGTGAAGGCAACACTATGTAATAAAATTTTTAATAGAAATAAAATTTAATAAAAAGTACTTTATTATCCAAGTTTGCGTAACATATCCTTTATCGTTTAAGTTTTTAATGAAATATAAATATATTAATAAAAATATTTTATTTTATTTAAGGATATTTAATTGTCTATCATGCACAATTTATTTCAGCTTGCTAGCGTCTTTATCTTCCGAGATATTCAAACTTTCTTAACCAACCCTTATTCCGATCCTTTATTTTTGCTCACGAGTGTATAATGAAGCGTCAATAGATTAATATATAGTTTAGGGTACGGTCTGCGAATCGTAAGGTCGTGGATTCGAATCCACCATTTGACTATTTATGTGAACTATTTAGATTACAGCGGGCTAGTATGAATATTTTAACTGTCTTAAATTTGTGCCCGACAAATTGCGATGAGTACAATAGGGTATGGCGGAATTATAGGAGTAACTAGATGTGAGGAATTAAAATTGTATGATGAGGGAAAAGTGTGGTACAAATAGACTAGAATAGAGAAAGGTATGCTTTAATAATTTAAGTATAGAAAGGTCTTTGTCCTAAGCCGACGCAGTTAGCGCTAAGCTACTCGTATAAGAAGTTCATGTTGAGCGATTAAAAAATGCGGCCAACACGAAACTTAAACAAGTCATGATATATGATGAAATTGATGAAAAAAGTTTCAATTATTGTGGTGATAAGCTGTTGACAAAATATTCATAGATTGTACACCTCTAACCACCTCCTTAATTAAAGACAATCATGAGAATCAATGATTTTTCTAATCTACACAAATAAAAATTTATACAAAGGTCGATTTATATACAAAGGGCTATTTTTCCTATGTTCCTTAAAGCAGGAAGGTTTTAATAATAAAAAAATTGTATGTGTAATTGTAAAAACAAACAATTTTCTTTTCACTTCATTGCCCATGTAGAAATCTCAATCCAAATTCGCCATACCAAGTAAATCAACATAATATAGAAATTGGTAATCGTTGGATTGTAAACTAACCTAACCACCTCCTTAAGTAAAGACAATCATGAGAATCAATGTTTTCTCTAATCTATACAAATAAAATTTATACAAAGGTCGATTTATATACAAAGGGCTATTTTTCCAATGTTCCTTAAAGCAGGAAGGTTTTAATAATAAAAAAATTGTATGTGTAATTGTAAAAACAAACAATTTTCTTTTCACTTCATTGCCCATGTAGAAATCTCAATCCAAATTCGCCATACCAAGTAAATCAACATAATATAGAAATTGGTAATCGTTGGATTGTAAACTAACCTAACCACGTCCTTAAGTAAAGACAATCATGAGAATCAATGTTTTCTCTAATCTATACAAATAAAATTTATACAAAGGTCGATTTATATACAAAGGGCTATTTTTCCTATGTTCCTTAAAGCAGAAAGGTTTTAATAATAAAAAAATTGTATGTGTAATAGTAAAAACAAACAATTTTCTTTTCACTTCATTGCCCATGTAGAAATCTCAATCCAAATTCGCCATACCAAGTACATCAACATAATATAGAAATTGGTAATCGTTGGATTGTAAACTAACCTAACCACCTCCTTATGTAAAGAAAATCACAAGAATTTCATTTTCACAATTCTTATATAATCTAAAAAAATAAAAATGAATGCAAAAGTTGAGAAGTCGACCAATTTAGTTAATTTTTTCCTAGATTCCATAAAGCACACGGAAGGATTTAATAATAAAAAAATTGTGAGGGCAATATTAAAAACACTTTTCACTAATTATTGAGATATAAGTAACGAGGAAAAATGTTTTATTTATTTAATTTTAACTTTTGACAGAACGAAGTCTGTCCGCGCTGTTAGTTATTAATATCTACATTCGAGGTAATTTTAAATAATGTCCAGCACTGCAGAAGCAATTGTAATCAGTTTCAGTTGGTACTAATGAGGTTTTAATGCGAAGGAAAACAGTGAATACAGAGCTTATCATTATCTTGTCTAGTATAACTCATTTGATGGGTGACAAGCAACCTCACTGAACACACCCGGAAATGATATCCTTAATGGTAGAATAAAGCCCTTGATAAATGCCATTGTAACAATTGAACGGAAAAATGAATACTTTTATTAACTTTATTAATATCACAAAAACAAACATGTTACATATACAGGAGCTCTGTCTCCTGAACTAGGTACAGTGTACCTGTATCCCAGGAGACAGTGCCTTTCAGAGTCACAAACAGTAAGTCCTGCGTACAATAAGTTTTTAATATAAGTTAAGTAAATTATACGATAATTAATAATTAAAAATATATGAAAAAAAAACAAAAATGTGTGCAAAAGGAAAAAAAAAGGGGAAAGAACTACAGTCATAGTTGAGAAGTTATGCGAATGTGTAGTGTGTGTGTGTGTTTGTGTGATGAGTGTGTGGTTATTACTAAAACACGTCGTCTATATAAATGCAACATTATCTGGAAACACTTTAAATCCTTTTATGACTTACAAGGCCGTTTACTACCGTAGGTTTTCGTGAAAAAATGGCGAATAAAACTTTCCGAAAAAATTTTCATCTTCCACGCAAATGTGTCTAATGGCAATACCGAATATTGATCATTTTACTGCGTATAAATAAAGCGAAAGTGAGGTTTTATAGGCCAATGCGAAATTGTTACAGCTATAATTTAACATTCACAATCTCTACGATATTGGAGTGGATGAGTTACGCGGAAAACATTGCTCGCCACAATTTTAAGAAGCGAATCTTTGCGTATACTCCATTTTATACAGTGAAATGTTATCATTGCATTCTAAAGGCGTATTTGTTCTTTCAAACTTTGTATCAATCATATGTTGCACACACAATCACAATGTTATACCAGAACAACCCTGAGGTTGCGCTTTCGTAGTTTCTTTTAAGGGGGGGGGGGGAACCTTCAACAAGATACCCCGCCTTCTGGGAACACACCAGAGCCCCTCGGCACTGACTTCACAGAGAGCACGTCCCGCAGGGGTAGTTAATCACCCCTCCCCCTGTGCCCTCGCAGTGCAAGGCGACACGGGCCAGCCGATGCAGTCTTCTACCCGGGTCCTCTTTGGCGGACGACAAAGATCTCCACCCTTATCGGCCAGCGAACCCGGCATACTAACCTAACCTTTTTTTTTTGTTGACGGGGAGGAAATCTTCAGAAAGATACCCGGTTATGTGGGGTTCTTACCCACTAAAACCTCCCCGATGGCCCTTTCCTCGGTGCATGACAAGGGGCTCCGGGATCTCCAGTGGAACGCACCGGAGCCCCTCGGCACTGACTTCACAGAGAGCACGTCCCGCAGGGTAGTTAATCACCCCTCCCCTGTGCCCTCGCAGTGCAAGGCGATACGGGCCCGCCGATGCCGTCTTCTACCCGGGTCTACTTCGGCGGATGACAAAAGCTTCCACCCTTGTCAGCCAGTGAACCCGAGGCCCCTTTTAGTCGCCTTGTACGACAGGCAGGGGATACCGTAGTCTTATTCTTGAGAGCCCAGAACTACGGGGCTGAATACTAACCTAACCTCGCCTGTCCTCACTTAAGACGAGGCAAAGTATAATGTCAACTAATGCCTAAGAATTGCTAGACTAGTAAACAATAGATACCTTTTTTTTGTTAACGCGAGGGAATCTTTTTATAGACCATCCTCCGGTAACCTGGTTGGGCCCGCAGGGATGTGTGGGACTCGCCCTGAGCAGCCTCTACCCACTAAACCGTCCGCGAATGCCATCAGCCGTTATGAGCGGGGTGCCCCGGATCTGTCAGCGACAGGATAAAACAATAGATACCTGAGAAAAATCAAACAATATCTTAATGGAACACAAAAATCTATTTGACATAATAAAAAAAAAATACAAAAGGCAACTAGAAATAAATACAAACAATCAGTAAAACCAAAACCTCGTAGATCTCTCTTAAATCCTCGAGGTGAGCCTCGAAAAAGTCTGTTACGAAAAATTTGTTTAACTCGAGTTGAAATGGGACAGATACCTACCTTCGCGGCTAACGCAAAAGATTTTAGAGATGGCTTTGAAAGAAAACAATGCGGAAAATCTTATTTCATAACACTTATCTTGCAATTAATTTTTGACGGCTGTTTTGTATTTTACAACTTTTGCTTTTTATTCCCTATTATACTTGATAACCTAAGATACCTTAAAAGAGCTAAAGCAAAGTAATTTGGTTGATAGGATCCCTTATTATCAGAAAACAAGAATTTAAGACGGCTTTAGCTTGTCTACATTTGTACAAATAAAAACACCTAAGTCCAAAGTTATCATAATATAAATTATAGTCACACGTAAAGTTGTAATAATAGTGGAATGATAGTGTGTACAGTTATCCGACACCGATATAGAATATAATCCACAATAACTCTTAGGCATCTGTTTATTCCGGAAAAATGTACGATTGTCGTGTGTAATTGAAACAGGATAATTTTTATTGAAATACCCTCTTTTGTAGAAATTTGGGAGGAGTCATAGTTCTTAATACACTGATCCTCTTTAGAGTGTAACTCGGCACAATGGCCCCATGAAATTGCCAAAACATACCGAGCGCTCAAAAGTCCGAATCGGTTTGAAATTTTTACTATGTATATTAATATCTGATTTATACCACTATATAAAAATGTATGTCTGTTTGAAAATACATTTTTTACCATATTTTTTTATATTTAAACATTGCTTACAAACTCCTAGCACAAGCTTAAGCTTATTTGGAATGATTAACAAGAATATTAGTGATTATTCTGTAAAAAAAGAAATATTGTTACCATTCTTTTTTAAAGAAAAACTATTTCTCTCCTCAATACTTATTATTCGATAACAATTAAATATTCCGTTATGTGTGCTTTAGCCTATAACAATACTATTAATGCGTCAACATTCAGTTTACTGGCAATACTGTAGCTTTGTCTATGGCCTCAAACAGCCATGCCTTTGCCTATCGCCCGATCTATGGGCTGGTCGCAGCTAAAACCTTCGAAGTTGGTGAAATTGTATCGCTGAAGTGACTTTGGAGGAGAAGTACGTGATTTCAGTTCAAAATACTATGTCGTCATGAATGCTAACGTAATTGTAATAATTCAAGAAAGATATTACCCTTGATTACAAATGAACGATAACAACGAAGTGATAGTTTGTTTCAGAATTTTTTATTTACGTAATTATGTATTATAAAAAACAGTCTAAAAAAGTAAATACAAACCGTTAACTTGATAAACAAGTATGGTTTATCGGTACATCTAGAGGTGTATTACATTTCGAAAGCTACTTTTATACCCCACATCATTAACGAATAATCAAAAAGTATTTTCCTGCGTGACTTCGGCCGGGTTGCGACTGGACGATAAATGTGTACGATGTTGACCCTTTTCAAGAGCAATTCCTTGTTATAAAGTACATGAAGTACGATGCTGTGTTTGTCTCGGTTTTAATATATAAAATCCTATATACATCAAGAAGATGCACAAAATCTTTTGCTGCCGTAACATAAAAATATGATTGCGTGTTCGTCTTCTAAAATGTCATATAATATCTGGCCCATCCTTCTTTACGGTTGCGAGGCGTGGACTTTGATGACCTTGGAAAACGTATTGAATCGTTCGACAAATGAAGAGGTTCTACGACGAGTCAACGAGAAGCGCAAAATGCAAAATTGGAGACCATTAAGATAAGAAAAGTGTCGTATCTCGATCACGTGCTTAGGCACGAGAGATATAACCTTCTTCAACTTATTTTGATGGGTAAAGTCGCTGGCAAAAGAAGTGTTGGTCGTAGAAAGGCTGACAATCATGGCTGCGGAACATAAGAGAGTGGACCTGAATTGTAAGTGCCGCCCAACTGTTTCGCCTCGCAAGAGACAGAAAAAGATATGGTGAACATACTGCTAACTTTTGCTAGTCGGAGATGAGCACACACTAATTTTTATAGGTTTGTGACGAGTTTCTTTACATAATTATAAAAAGTCGCAGCCTACTTCTGGCGCCGACCAATAATTATTTATTAGGTTAGGATAATTAGGATAGGTTCAGCTAGTAGGCAGAACTTTGCTTATAAGACGTATAAGGAGGTACATGCTATTTAGAAAACCGTGCATGGGTCCGCCAGGTCTGCCACTATTGATTTAAAAGGGAATTTTTTAACTCTTTTTGAATGATTTGTACGGTTATCGTACAGTATTTATTTAATTTGAAGTCGCCTCATTCTGTACATACCTATTTAACACGTTCGAACCTTATTTTTATGAATACTGGCCAGTTTAATAATCGTCTATTTTATAGACATTTAAAAAAAAATACATTTATAAATATTCAATGATATTATTAAATTATTTTCGTGCTAGACTGTATTAACACTCGGTTAATTTCCATATAAGTACTAAAATATCATTCATATATAAAAATCATTCATTTTAAACCTAAAAATATTTACTGGCCAAAATAATACTTATATATTCCTGAATCCGCAGTGCGTATCTTAAGTTATACGTCTAAGTTTTTCAGATTTTAGCTTGAATATTTACACAAAGCTTAGTGAAAGGAACTGTTCAAAGTATAAGCCCGGAGCGTCTTTATAAAAGAGAGCATCGTAAGAAACTGTGTGGAAACATCCTTATCTCGTTACGTCACAAGCATTCTGAAATTACTTTGCGTACGCTTTGAGATTCTTTTAAAGTTTTATTTGTGGCTTTGTGCGATGCGCTTCGTTTGAAAAAATCCTTTATACCGTTGTGATTTGAAACTCGATGAAAGGAAACAGTGACACTAATACATATGTATGTACATGTATAGATTTCGGCCTGCTAGCAAATGAAATAGAACATATATGAACTACTAGAGAAATAGGGTTGGCCTAATGACTTTTGTCTGGGGTTCAAATCCCTGTGAGCTAGTACACTTTGTAAATGTATGTCCATGTATCTAATTATCTTGGAGAAATGCGGACAGAAAAAGCTGTCTCTATCTAGTCCGCAAAAAAAAGTATTATGTGCTTATCTTCTCTTTGTGTGGTGCCTCTCCACTCTTGTCCACTAAGCGTTTCACGTATATGTACTTTTGTGCATCGGCTTGCCAAGGGACCAGAGTTGAAAGGCATTGCATAATAAGTATAGTATCTGAATTGTAATGGCTTATATATTCTCTAACTTATTGGCCTCGCAGTGAGGAAGCGCGGTAGACCTAGAAAAAATCATGGTTGAGAAACATCAGGTGGACCAGTATTGCCAGCGTAAAGCAAAGCTGTTTTTGTACACTGGCAATACATTCCACATAAAAAATTGTTTTTCATTTTTTTTTTAAAAAATTAAGTTACTCCTTTTTACATCAGCTATCTGGCAGTGAAATTCCCGTCAAAATCGGAGCAATTCCAGAGATTAGCCGGAACAAAAAAAAATTGGTACGTGTACCATACGTTCATATTTATATAGTAAAAAGCCATTACTTTAATTTTATTAACAGACACTTCAATTTTATTTATTTGTACAGATTAACTTTTTTTTTTGTTGACGGGGAGGAAATCTTCAGAAAGATACTCCGCCTTCTGGGGGGAAGGCGGCGGTTATGTGGGGTTCTTACCCACTAAAACCTCCCCGGTGGCCCTTTCCTCGGTGCATGACAAGGGGCTCCGTGATCTCAACGTCGAACGCACCGGAGCCCCTCTGCACCGTGCTCAAGGAGAGCACGTCCCGGGGGGGGTTACTCCCTTGTCCCGTGTGCCCTCGCAGCGCAAGACGATACGGGCCAGCTGATGTCGCCTTCTTCCCGGGTGCACCTTGGTGGACGACTCAGGCCCCCACCCTTGTCGCCCAGTGAACCCGAGGCCCCTTTTAGTCGCATTCTACGACAGGCAGGGGATACCTTAGCCTTATTCTTGAAAGCCCAGGTCACTACAGGGCTGATTAACTGACAGATTAACCTTGCCCTAACCATTTGAATATGTCGACTTTAGAAGTTGTCATGTATGGGTATCATAACGAAAACTATGAATTATAAAATAAACAGTTCTTAATACTAAAACTTAAAACCTTGCGTGATCCATTTTAAGTTGAATAAACCCTATTTATATTATAAAAGCAAATCAGGTTCTTCTATTATTTATGTATAAGCTAACCTAATAAAGATTGAACTTGAGATTAAACCTTTCATCTCGAGTCTATCATAGAAACATGACGTGCCGTCTCGGAAAATACGATTTTTTTTTATCATAGCTATTTCATCTTTTCGTGTCAAGTGGCATAATGGTCCAACCAAAGAATGTAAGCTTATAATCTGGATTGGGTTCACTAAAGGGACTCGGTTTGGCTCGAGCCCAGCTCCGCCGTCCCATGTAAGTCCCAAATTTAAAAGGTGAAATGTATTATGCAAATTATCCCGCTCACTGTTTTGTTCCCTTGCGTTATTATCTTTAAATAAACCACTGGTCCAACGTAACGCTACATACATATACTTAGACATTATTTAGTAAATTATTTACAAGCGCTCACGCTTTAAATCTTCTTATATGAAGGTTTAGTGACTAAGCGTTTAACCACTGACGATGGTCTAGGTTTCGAAGTCGGCACGCGTCAGTGATATATAGCTCAGAGTTCAATTATCAAAATTGGTTTACCCACTCGAATTTTATGAAGTAACGTACATAAAAAATTTTTTTTGTATATTTTTAATGTCCGATATTACAATAAAATTACGTATTTACCTTAATCCTGTCCGGCAGTACAATTAATCCTGCCAAATTAACTTTTCCTACAGCAATTGATTGTGTTGTAATAAAATCTCTCCTACCATCCATCTTGAATTTAGCCACCCTGTTAACCTAAAACTAAATAAAGCTTTTCTGAACTCCATATCTCAAGGGATAGAATTCCAACGTTCAATCTTATTGGAGGCGATCAATTCCCCTCACCCCATTTCCCGACGTCTTAACACCATACTCTGTTTTAGTGACGGCGGACTCGTCATTGTCTTTATTGATGTTTCACAATTTTGTACCATTACAATCGTTGTCTTTATGTTTTAAAACGTTTTTAATATACTTGATATTAAATCGTTATCTTTGTTAATGAGGCAGTAATAGCCTAGTTATTTATACTTACATTGGTCAAGTTATAAACCCAAGCGGACTTGTGCTGATGATTTTTGATCATTCGCTTTTTGTATCCTTACGCACAAAATCATATGTTATTTTTTTTACTTCGTGTAAGGAGATCGGATATGAGACTTAATGAACTAAGTAAAAGAGCAAATAAAACAGTAAGATAAAAGTTTAACATATATGTCTCTCTGTTGGGCACAGACCTTCTCTGTACATCAAGCGACTCTAGCAGGCTTCACATGCCTTAGGAAATTCTAACAATGCGGGTTCACTATATTCTCGTTTCGGAGGTCGAACTCGAGTTGCCTATTTTGCAACGAGAACCAACCGCCAAGAGTGTCGATGGAGTTAGTTACTGAGTAGAAAGCGGATAGCAATTTGAAAACTAAATTATCATATTACCCCGCCAGGGTTAAAAGGTCGTAAGAGCTCTTTTATCTGTTCATCATTTGAATTATGCATAAAGATAAAAAAGTAAATACCATAAAGTACCACGGCAGTCAATACCCGCCTGCATTTTTCCTTCACGCTTAAATCTCCCTCGTTCCGGGTTAGCCTTTTACTATGAGCCTCATGTCGGAGCATAAAATGCAAATTGCACACTACAGCAAATTTTATGAGGGGAGCTCCTTCGCTGTTTTTTTTTATATTTCAAAATACCCTCACTTATAAAACAAAATACCTACGCTACAGTGTGGAGTGAAAGGTACTTGTTTTCACGCGAGATGAACAAATGTACGGGGGCTAGGTGTGCGGTGTACACTCCAATTCACAAACGAGTGAAGATCCGCCCGGCGCCCTCGCCTATACAGCGTGCTCAAAACCACCAATTGCATAACAAAAACAAACACAAGTGCAGAAACGAGCGCCCCCTTTGTGTGGGATCCGTCTTGCCAGGTGAAGAAAGCTAAACAATGGCCCGTGCAGTCTAACGCTGCGGGCTCGAGCCTCTAAAGTCCGCCGAGCGAGACAATAGTGACGCGAATACATTCTTGTCTTGTTACCGCGAGCAATATTGTTAGTTTTATGACGGAACTTAAAGAACCCTCTTTGTGCCAAGTTTTTGCCACAATATTCTTGTTTTGTAATCTTATTTTTTTCTTTCTCTTCGCTTTAATAACCCTACACTCTAACTGTAACTCTGTCTAATATGATGATACGTCATAATTTAACAAGCGGTGGTTTTTTCCAGATTTTAAGGTGGACCAACTTCGTTATTGATATACTTATAACACAACCGAATAGCGAGCTTAAGCAGAGGTAAATACATGATTTCTGGACATTTCAACGTAGCGTAGTGCCGTAGCAGCATTAGTATTTGTGACAACAGCCCTGAAGCTCTGGGCTCGTAGAATAAGACTACGGTATCCCCTGCCTGTCGTAGAAGGCGACTAAAAGGGGCCTCAGGTTCACTGGGCGACAACAGTTTGTCGTCCGCAAAGGTGGACCCGGGAAGAAGGCGACATCGGCTGGCCCGTGTCGTCCGGGAAGAAGATGACATTGACTGTCCCGTGTCGCCTTGCACTGCGAGAGGTGCTGGGGGAGGGCTCCGGTTCCGCTGGTGGTCCCAGGGCCCCTCATCATGCACCGAGGAGTTAGTTACATTGTAACATAATCCAATGATTATATCATCATTAAATTACTCAAAATTGCAAAATATTTTTTTTTTTGATATTTACTATCATTCAAGTAAATATATTTCACTATTACACTGTGAAGATATGTAATATTAAAACAAAGTTCCTAATCTATACCAGAAAGAGTCGTTACATGGCTGTTAAAAGTTGTACAGGCGTGCCGGTGTAACACGCGAGCTAACTTCCACTACTGCTACGTACTTGGCAATCAGATCACAAAAAAGCAAACGCTGAAGGATCGTCAAAGAAAAATTTCAATTAGCGACATTTCCATCCTTTGCGATTCGCAGGCCGTACCCATAACCATTAGGCTATTGACGCTTAGAAATTCGAATTCATAAATTAAGAATGTATTTTTGTACTATGCCACCTCTCGATCCGGTGAAACAGTCGAAAACTATGTCTTTGGCTAATCTGTGAGGATACGTAATTTTTATACCTATTAAGAGCCGTGGTAGCTCATTATCAGATTTTTTTACGAACTACACTACTTAGGTCGCTTAGCCTGAACCTCTATAACTAGGCGCCCGAGAGGGCCGAATCACGACTCGGTCGGTTTCTATTTCACGATTCATCTTCAAAAACAAAACTTACTTTTAGTGGCACTTCGGGATCATTATCCGACCTCAAATTGCATAGTGCGTAACATAAATTTGTATTTAACTTTATTAGTATTTTGAATATATAGAATATTTTTATATTTTGAGTCCTTATAGTACTCATGTACTTTATCCTAATATCATACTTTTTATAGTCCGTTCCCATGACCATCCCAACTCTTGTTTTACAGGATATTGTGAAACCGCTTCCGAAAATACTTATTACACCTTTGATGATGGAACAGAAAAAAAACGATCCTGATTGAAAAAAAACATAATTTTAAAACGTTTAATTAGTATTATTTTCGCTCCATCATGTTAATATAACTAAATGAAACGATAGTTTCATAAAAATAATCGACTTATGCTACGTAGATCGCGATTGGCTCACCCCTGTTACATAAAAGACCTCATAGGCTTGGTGTAAAACGGACAGTGGAAATCGTCTCTGTCTACCCTGCCGGGATTAAAAGGAAGTATGTGTATTTCCAAAAAAAACTCGACGTATAATAGTCAAAATGTCTGTATGAACAACATATAATATAATTTGTTTCCGGAATCCTCGTTTATTACAGAGTACATTACTATAATGTTTATGTTAATGAGGGGTTATAGAGTTTACACAAAGGGCCCCTCGTTTTCAACAGCAACCTTTTTATCTTTATCGCATACGCGTGCTTAAGCTTGATTCAAAATTCTCCAAAAAAATAAATATGTATTTAGTAAGTTTTACGAATTACACGTTTAAAAGGGTTTTATACAGAAAATAATTATTTTTTTGACATTATACATGAATACTCATATTTATTTACTACCTTAGGACCATAACTACATTGATTTACATCAATAATATCAACGATATAGTTTCTCTTAAATATCATGAATCTAATTACAATTATACAAACTTAGAGATAATTATAAAACTAACTAAAGAAATAAATATTTACAATATAATAGGTATTTTACATATTTACAAAAAATATAACTGCCAAACCATCGTCGCTAGGCAGCGTGCCCAGAAGGCTAACATTGCCACGTTGTATGCCAATGCTTGCCCTCAGTGCAAGGTATAAGCCAACCAGAAGGGTTACCGATGTGTAGACCAACTTCATAGCTATCACATTAAAAAGATGGTGTGCACTTTGGGACCCAAAGTTCACATTCATTGATTGTCTCACTTTGCATACTAAATGCATTAATAGACATTTACGCCCAATTTAATGATGGTTGGCATAGAATTTATCAGTTACTGATTACCGGTACCCAGTACGAGGTTTATCAATAAGTTTACCGCACAACACATGCTTACGAACAAATAAATCACTCGCTAAAATTATTATCCGGTGTACAGTACTCTCATCACCTATTACAAACGCAATAAGATCAATGAAAATTGGATAGCGAATGCTATGCGCATCTCTATGACAGTGAGAGAGTAAGGCCCAGTAGAGATGCAGTGACACAGAATTTGAAAATAAAAAGAGTTTCAAACAATAGTCATTTATTATTAAATATATGGTTCATTGTTTATTATAAATTCTGCATTTATATATCAAATACTGTCACGGTAAGTTATGTTGAACTTACAGTGATATTAAGGCACACAGTAGTTGTTTTTGTATGTACATTTGCAGTAATACCAACATTACATTACATTGTAATCAGCATTCAGTGAAATAAAAAATAAAATCGGACCCGCATGTAATTTGCTTACCAGCAATGTAGCCTCTGCCAACTATGCCCCAAATTCTCTCATTAAGAACGTTAATCTGCATCTCGTATTCAAACGAATACAGGATGATTTAAATTTAATTAAACTGAATTAACCAGTGTATTTAAAGGATAGTATTAAAATATTATTTCTGAGGTTCAGGCTAAGCGACCTACGAGCTATGCTACCTTTCAATCCGGTGAAAAAGCCAAAGTCAGCTTCTCTGACTAATCTATTTTGTTTTGCCAAAGACAAGAAAAATAATATTTATTTATTTATTCTTTATTCGCACGCAGTAAAAAGAGTACAAGTGTCTTAAAGCCAGAAGACATTCTCTGCCAGTGTACCTTGAGATTGTGTTGAGACAAAGTAACGAATGCAAGTCAGGTGACAATAATAACAAATAAAATGAAAACTATCACTTTACTAAGCTAATTACTTATGAAGTGTTATAGCAGATAGCTTAGGTGCTACATGGTCCGACTATCAATCTGATAAATCGATTTAATAATTAGAAAAAAATCACTCGCTAAAATGTATTCCTTATGAATGGCCAAAGGCAGTCATTATTATATTCCTTGTAAAGCGGATTTCAATTGCTAGTTCTAGCAATGGTATATATTAGCTGATTCTGTATTATTAATTCTCCCATTCTTACACCATATTCTTAAATAAAATATCATTAAACTTAAATATCATGAATCTAATTACAATTATACAAACTTAGAGATAATTATAAAACTAACTAAAGAAATAAATATTTACAATATAATAGGTATTTTACAAAATATTTACAATATAATAGGTATTTTACATATTTACAAAAAATATAACTGCCAAACCATCGTCGCTAGGCAGCGTGCCCAGAAGGCTAACATTGCCACGTTGTATGCCAATGCTTGCCCTCAGTGCAAGGTATAAGCCAACCAGAAGGGTTACCGATGTGTAGACCAACTTCATAGCTATCACATTAAAAAGATGGTGTGCACTTTGGGACCCAAAGTTCACATTCATTGATTGTCTCTCTTTGCATACTAAATGCATTAACAGACATTTACGCCCAATTTAATGATGATTGGCATAGAATTTATCAGTTACTGATTACCGGTACCCAGTACGAGGTTTATTAATACGAGTATGTTTACCGCACAACACATGCTTACGAACAAATAAATCACTCGCTAAAATTATTATCCGGTGTACAGTACTCTCATCAATTGGATAGCGAATGCTATCTCTATGTGACAGTGAGAGAGTAAGGCCCAGTAGAGATTCAGTGACACAGAATTTGAAAATAAAAAGAGTTTCAAAGAATAGTCATTTATTACTAAATATATGGTTCATTGTTTATTATAAATGCTGCATTTATATATCAAATACTGTCGCGGTAAGTTATGTTGAACTTACAGTGATATTAAGGCACACAGTAGTTGTTTTTGTATGTACATTTGCAGTAATACCAACATTACATTACATTGTAATCAGCATTCAGTGAAATAAAAAATAAAATCGGACCCGCATGTAATTTGCTTACCAGCAATGTAGCCTCTGCCAACTATGCCCCAAATTCTCTCATTAAGAACGTTAATCTGCATCTCGTATTCAAACGAATACAGGATGATATGAATTTAATTAAACTGAATTAACCAGTATTTAAAGGATAGTATTAAAATATTATTTCTGAGGTTCAGGCTAAGCGACCTACGAGCTATGCTACCTTTCAATCTGGTGAAACAGCCAAACTCAGCTTCTCTGACTAATCTATTTTGTTTTGCCAAAAACAAGAAAAATAATATTTATTTATTTATTCTTTATTCGCACGCAGTAAAAAGAGTACAAGTGTCTTAAAGCCAGAAGACATTCTCTGCCAGTGTACCTTGGGATTGTGTTGAGACAAAGTAACGAATGCAAGTCAGGTGACAATAATAACAAATAAAATGAAAACTGTCACTTTACTAAGCTAATTACTTATGAAGTGTTATAGCAGATAGCTTAGGTGCTACATGGTCCGACTACCAATCTAATAAATCGATTTAATAATTAGAAAAAAATCACTCGCTAAAATGTATTCCTTATGAATGGCCAAAGGCAGTCATTATTATATTCCTTGTAAAGCGGATTTCAATTGCTAGTTCTAGCAATGGTATATATTAGCTGATTCTGTATTATTAATTCTCCCATTCTTACACCATATTCTTAAATAAATATTATTTGTAGTTATAGTATAGTTTTTTAAGACTATAAAGCAGTCAGGTCATTGTTTTACGATTATTGGAAATTTATATTAGCTTTTTCAACCGACAAAAGGAGGCGGTTCTCATTTTGTCTATTTGTTTTTTATGTTTGTTACGTTATAACTTTTGACTGGGTGAATCGATTTTAATGATTTTTTTTATTAGAAACCCTCTTTTAAGTAGATCTTTTTGGTCCAATTCTGAATCCATGAGCAACAATAAAAGTTAATTAAATTTGCATTAAATATGTGCACGACAAATGGAAAAATAACTAATTGTCACGTCAACCGATTTCGATGATTATTTTTTTATTGGAAAGGATGTACTTTAAGAGTAGTTCGATTAGAGTTTCTGATAAATTCAATTTTATAATTTTTCTACCATAACTCGAAAATACAAAGAGGGCATCTGGGCGTAATTGCGATTAAAGTTTGATTCGATTTGAAATCGGTTTTTTTTTGCTCGTTAATATACTTGTTAGTAACCAAGAATTAAACTGTTTTTTCTAATCTGTATAATATTGTTATAACCACGGCCACGGTTATCATAGCTGCTTCGCGTGTGAGTAGCTGCAACTATGATTTGCAATATAAAAAAGATGAAAATCCGTTTCGATTAGGATTTGTGCAAAATCCATTTAACTATGATGAATTTTAAGTCAATCGGGTGATTGGAGATATCTTGCTGTGTCAGTCTGTCATAGAATGGTAGCTTTTTTGTAATGGAATTGACATTTTGTAATTCAATAATAAGGTAATAT
The DNA here is from genome assembly GCA_029286785.1 of Meandrusa payeni. Taxonomy (NCBI): domain Eukaryota; kingdom Metazoa; phylum Arthropoda; class Insecta; order Lepidoptera; family Papilionidae; genus Meandrusa; species Meandrusa payeni. The sequence continues at coordinate 8,799,303 of JAGSMX010000017.1, forward strand.
AAGGTTTTATATAAACAAATTATAGTATAAGACATTCATTCACATTTCATTTTTTCCTTATACCGGAATAAATTGAATAGTAATTAGGGTCGTTTAGAAATCTATTTACGAATATACTCTCCGGAATAGCTCTTACAAAAGGTAAAGTATTGCCTTAATCCTATTATTAGGGTACATTCACTTAATTATTTTAAACATAAATCTCTGGATATGTTTGCTTATTATGGCTTTCTAATTCTAGGTTGACTGCTTAGAGCCGTCACGCTATTGGGGGAAGTGAAGTAGGTGTAATAATACTGAATTGCTGAGGAAATGAACGAAGCTATTTAAGTAACTAGTGAAGTTATTCGTGTATATCAAGATTGAATATAAAACTGTAACTTATATCGCAGTATTAGTAGATAAGGATATCTAGTGATATCAATAGTTCACGATATTTATCATGTAAAATATTTACAAAAAATACAAATGTGCCAAACCGTCGTTGCTTGGCATCGTGCCCAGAGGGCTGGTAGCATTGCCACGTTGTATGGTACTGCTTACCCTCTTTGCAAGATATAACCCAGCCCTCTGGTCACCAGATGTGTCGACTAACTTCTTAGCTATTACATTAAAAAGGTGGTGTGCACTAGGACCCCACGGACCCAACGTTTCTACCCCAAACGTATATTTGTGCTGCTTGTGGTTTTCTGTTGCGGCCGCTCCAGCCTCAACAGAAGATTCTGGAAGATGTGACGGTGCCAAACTATCGACGCATGTAGCTTCCCATACCAAAGGCTGTCCCGTCCTCCAGGGTATAAGAGTCATACCGTCTGGTCTCTTACCCTCACTACGCATGTCATGTAAATATATCATCTTCACCATTTTATGTTAAAGCATATACGTCAATATAAGGTCGCAGGTTCAAAACCACCATTTAACAATTGACAGGAATCATCACATGATCTGTTTTGGAAAGGTTAAAAAGAATTTGAACAAAAAGTTATTAGAATTCTTACTAAAACAATTTAATTTCACGTGCATTTTAAGAAGAGTTATGAATAATTTTATACTTGTATTATTCTACCACTTTTCGCCAGTTTTTTGCGAGGTTTTGGTACTTCTCTGATCGTGCCAACCCATTAGAGCAAATTCAGTAGCAGCAGCAGTGGAGAAAAAAGATCGTAAAAGGAATAGTCATTTATGCAAACAGCATACAATTTGAACCTTTGACCGTATCGTGAGTCGAACCCTCAGCACCAAAGCCATAATGGACCTACATAATTAATATATATGTATATAACTATTACACATATTAAACGGGCGCCTGGAATCCTCCAACAATAGCGCCATATCTAACATCAATCATCTAAGCTCGTCGGAAAATCCATGACTGAATGGAGCCCACCCACAAATTCACACAAAGCATGACCCTTAACCGCTTGCATCTATCGACTTCCCGAAAATTTGATCTGGAATTCGTGTAGTGAATCGCCATATATACCTTTGGCGTTAGCATTGCTTTTGTATTGTTAGGTTTAATTCAAGTATATTAATTATTTTTATCATTCACTACATTGTAGATCGATTGATTGATTGATTGATCGTCGGAACTATGATGTATGTATATTTTATGTATTATTATATTTAATGATAAATTATTTATGTAGGTATATTTAGTGTAGGTTGTTAATTATATGTATAGATTTGTTATCTTATTTGTATTTCTAACGCCATCGTCCTGTTTTGTTCATATGTTACCTGTCCATACACAGGTTGCCTGGAAGAGATCGCTCTCAGCGATAAGGTCGCCCATTCTATAACAAACTGTAAAATGTACCTTACTTATGTAATGCCTTTTGTTTGATTTTGGTGTACAATAAAGTAATATCTATCTATCTATCTACATTGAAGAGAAAAATATTTAGTATAGCTTAAAATAAAAGGTATTTTAAACAATAAACGATTTTATGTGATTGGAATTCGAAACCGGCACAAACAATGAACAACATGTATATTCATATTTATTTTTATTACATTTCAGTTAAAGTTTAATAAGGTAAGCCTATATTAATAATAAATAAAATTATAACAAACAGTATTACTATAGGTTTATATTATAATATTATTATAGGTTTCCTCACGATGTTTTCCTTCATCACCAAGCGCGTGGTTAATCAATTAAAAAAAATCATTACATTGCAGTTTACAAAATGTTCAGTTCTGTTAAACAATTGAAATATCACTCACCATATTTTTTTTGTGTAAAGTACCAGATACGGACATGATAAGTTCAAACAATATTTTAAGCGTAATTGAATAAATGTTAACCTACGAAAATGTACAGACGCGAAAATAAATCACGTCGAGTTAAAACGTACAAGCGAGTGCGCGGAACTTTTTTTTTTTCAGCTCCAGTAACACATACACAATCGTTGCACACAATGGAAACAATATTGAATGCAACATAAGTGTGTTCGTTATGCACGCCACTTCGTTTTTTTTTGTACTGCGAATTACATGGAGCCACTCTCTGTGAATACGCTTTTCATTGACTTTGTATACGAATAAACTCATGCCTTGTTATTAATTATGAACGTTCGCATCACTACTTCGTATATTAACGTTCCGTTACGTTCAGTTGTTTTTAATACTGTTTACTGTTGGATATTGTTTAGGCAGACCGGTAAGAGTCCGGTTTTAACACTAACTTCGACGCATCGACTTTAAACATTGTAGCAACTCATCATAATAAAAGAGAATTATTCGAAATATCTTTCGGATAGTGCTGAAGAAGGTTACATCTAGGGAAAAATCTTCCAAGATTACCCTGCCTTCTGGCAAGAAAGCGACGGTTATAAGAGATTCTGTTCGCTAAAACCCGTCCGGCGCATCCTCGGTGCATTTAGAGGATCAGTGATCTCTGATGCAACACTCCTCTGCCCCTCTGCACTAAGACATCTCAGTTGAATTTCTCCTCCAGCACCCTCACCTCCAGGACAACACGGGACCACTCCAAGATGCCTTCTCACATGTCCACTTTTTTTCAGCTCCAGTAACACATACACAATCGTTGCACACAATGGAAACAATATTGAATGCAACATAAGTGTGTTCGTTATGCACGCCACTTCGTTTTTTTTTGTACTGCGAATTACATGGAGCCACTCTCTGTGAATACGCTTTTCATTGACTTTGTATACGAATAAACTCATGCCTTGTTATTAATTATGAACGTTCGCATCACTACTTCGTATATTAACGTTCCGTTACGTTCAGTTGTTTTTTAATACTGTTTACTGTTGAATATTGGTTAGGCAGACCGGTAAAAGTCCGGTTTTTAACACTAACTTCGACGCATCGACTTTAAACATTGTAGCAACTCATCATAATAAAAGAGAATTATTCGAAATATCTTTCGGATAGTGCTGAAGAAGGTTACATCTAGGGAAAAATCTTCCAAGATTACCCTGCCTTCTGGCAAGAAAGCGACGGTTATAAGAGATTCTGTTCGCTAAAACCCGTCCGGCGCATCCTCGGTGCATTTAGAGGATCAGTGATCTCTGATGCAACACTCCTCTGCCCCTCTGCACTAAGACATCTCAGTTGAATTTCTCCTCCAGCACCCTCACTGTGTGAGGACAACATGGGACCACTCCAAGATGCCTTCTCACATGTCCATTTTTACGGGAAGCCTTTTTCATCCGTAAAACCAAAGGCCAGTTTTAGTCGGCTTGTACAACCTACCAAAATTTTAAACAAATTCTGTAAGCCCAGGGCTACACTTACTACACTGAGGGATGGAGGACTGGGCTAACCGGTTACAATGAACGTTCTACTCAATTCGTCGTCTTATGACATATAGTTATTGTGTACACTTTTGTTACCACAGCTAATTTACTTCTATCTCTTGTATTAACATTTGACAAAAAGTGTTATTCGTGGTAACATTAAAGGTTATGGTCCGCTATACTTTTTTGTTTCTCGAGTTTAAATATTATCTGTGACAAATGGCTCTTTAAGTATAGACGTGCGTGACACGTAAATATAACATGATTTAATAATACCTACTCCTCACGTTTCGGCTCGGTCCTTCGTTCCAATTCAGACGACGGAGGTAGGTATAAGCGGTATAAATTTGCTGTTACACAATCTAAGAACATTCCATTCGTACATTAATAATGCAATAATTTTTGTAATATTCATGTCGCGATACCGGCACGCAAATACACATTAGTCCAGCGTAACGGCAACCTTAAGCTTGTAGCATAAGAAATAAGTAAATGATTTCTCCGTGAAACTTATAGAATGCTAACCCAAAGTAGGTTATTAGACAACCATTAGAATATTCAATTGTGCCCAAAAACTCACTCAAACATTATTTATAACGTCACAGTACACATAATAGTAGGTTTTTGTTGTTGCAATAATGGTCGTTAAGTAATATATATACTCGTATAGCCCATGGCCTTACTTTTTTATGTAACCCAGAGATCCTCCTCCTACCCCTGAGCACCCTATAGTCTTCCATCCTCTTCACCGTCCAACCCACCTAAGGCACTGTGACTTTATGGATTAATAATACTATTAGTAGAGCTATTCATATATTTATTTAAAAAATACAAGAAACAGTGCCCGCCCTGTGGCAGAAATACGACCGTAATTCAGAAAAATGCACGTTGAAATATCAGTATTCATCCGTTGTTAATCAAGCTTATAATCAACCTCATTAAAGAGCGTTTTATTTTACGTAATGATATGTAACACATCGTATTCTAGCGACTCGCCCTCGTTCCACTTCGGTTTACTTTATTGTATGATTTACCAAATGCCGAGTGTCTGAAACTTTACAAGTATGGCCTCAAATGGAACACTATTCATATGTTTGAACGTGTGCATCGTAGAATGCTCGAATCGTCGATAATCAGGATCTTTTTGATCGATTTGATCCTCTAAGAATGCGAAGAGATGTCGTGGTTCTTTGCAGTCTTCGTGAGTATTCTGCGGAATTGTTCGAAATCATCCCAGCTACCAATTACCATTACAATACAAAGTAATTAAGCTTTTACATTTATACCCGTTATCACTGCAAGGATGTGAAGCACTTATTACTGAATGACTCCAAACCCTCTCGTATGAATATAAATAAGATATTTTAAAAGCACAATAAACTCTGAGAAACCTACCCCCGACTTCATACTTATACCTAAACATACTGTAACATACGCACACTTCAACACACATAACCTCGTACACACAAACACACTCACGTACACACACTCGATCAAACTGAATTACATATGATATGATTTTAATTTAAGTAATTTTTTTTTTGAACGAACTATCACAGTTGGCACAGAGAAGCTGGCTTTTACTGCTTCACCAGATTGAGAGGTGGCATAGCTCTTAGGTTGCTTAGCCTGAACCTCTATTAAGTGGTAACTCGACGCAAGGGTCCCCTGGTGAGGGTAACCTCCTCGGCTTGGACGGTTACCATTATTAGAATTTAAATAAATTTGGAATTTTATATTTAAATGTTTGGAGATGGACGTTAATAGCTGCGACACAGTTCTAACTACTGCGGCCATTATCGAACTATTTTATACATGTTCGAATTTTTGGTTTAAAATATAAATTATTATTATAACGGCCGAAACCAAATTCCATCTTGACGGTAGTCGACCATCAAGATTTATGATTATTTATATAAATTAATCATAAATAAATGATACATTACTATTGACTACGAAATTCTTCAAATACCAATAACATTATAACCTACATATCTCGCTGAGCCACGTTTAAGGAAATTTCCAATCCATATATACGTTATTCGAACTAAGTAGGCGAATAAGAGCCCCTGGGATTGCCTCTCCAGACGCATGTGGGGGAATAAATTCCGAGAGTTCTTTGAAATAATATGTTTGAGAGCAATAAACCAAGTAAGAACATGTTCTGGTAAAATATAACAAAGTTTTCAGTAGCGATCGTAACTCACAAATGAACATATTCGTAACGTATTTTGCATCATAATTTATGTCCATACTAAGTAGGTAACAGCTTATGAAAGTTATTACTTTGCCTGAATGAAAGCGTATCATAGTTTCTGTATGTACCTTCCGTAGTTAAACAGTTAGTTATACAGGATTAGATTTTTTATATGTGTAACGATCTACGGTCCTATTTAATGAGTTATAGTTGACCTTTAAACAAGTTTTTTTAATGATATTAAAATTCCTTTCAAGCCTATTGGGGTAGACAAAGTATGAATGAATGAATGAATATATACTTTATTGCGCAACAATTAAAAAAAAATACATCACAGAATTACTAAATATACAATTTTCACACATTTCGCTGTAATTGCATGCGCAATGGGCGGTCTTATCTTTAAGAGCGATCTCTTCCAGACAACCTTTGCATAGACAAAAACTTGCCTCTAGAAAGATTTTAATGGGCCTGTGATCATATTCATATTTATTTGAATACAGAAAAAAAACACAATATACATATATAAATACATACTTATCTATATATACACATACTATTTATAATAATAATACATAACTGATTTTCACTGAGCTGATTAAGTCCAACATTTGTTAATTAATACAAATTAACAGTAATAGGGACCTTTAGAAGAGAAAACTTTTAACTACAATTAAAATTATCAATATCCGGTTTACACATGTATTGACACTCCGAGCAACAATTATATACACAACAATTTTCTTATTTTGTTTCTTAAAAGAAAGCTAGCTCTTTTTTTTACATGTTTATATATATATATGGTTTATTTATTATTCAAATATATTACTGTACAAGATCAAAATATAAATACAACATAACCATGTCGGCGACACGAACCCATAAGATTTTCCATTAACGTTAGTGTTCGCGACAACTAGAGTCAATAATGTACGCTAAGACAGATCAGGAAATAACGTAGTATCACGATCTTGCAGAATACAGCCGTTAAGTAGAGGTATTATACTGTACATTAAACCCACGTGTTACCGCTGTTGCGCACAACACATTTTATTTTGAACTATTATACCAACATTCTAAATTTTCTTTCACTATTATTGTCATAACGCGCCTAAAGAAGATAAAAAAAATCATAAGAAGTAGGGCCACTGAAACAGATCGGTAAAGTACCTCACCGTACCTTTTTATTTGTTGACCGGGGAAATCTTCTAAAAGAAACCCCGTCTTCTGGGGGGAAGAAGAAGTTATGTGGGGTTCTTACCCAATAAAACCGGTGCATTGTGAGGATCCCGGGGATCTCCAGTGGAACGTACCGGAGCCCCTCTGCACTGTGCTCTCCGATAGCACATCTCGGGAGGGGGAGGTTAATCCTACCCTGTGCTCTCGCAGTGCAAGGCGACACGGGCTAGCCAACGTCGCCTTCTTTCCGGGTCCACATTAGCGGACGACAAATGCCCCACCCTTGTCGTCCAGTGAACCCGAGGTCCCTTTTAGTCGCCTTCTACGACAAGCAGAGCTACAGGGTTCACCTTTTTTTTCCGTAAACAAATTACGGGGAGGAAATCTTCAAAAGATACCCCGTCTTCTGGGGGGGAAGGTGGCGGTTATGTGGGGTTTTGCCCACTAAAACGTACCCGGTGGTCCTTACTTGGTGCATGGTGAGGGGCTCCAGGATCTCCAGAGGAACGTACCACCTACAACAACAGAACAAATACCGGCGTATAGTAGAGGTATAATATGTTTACCATATGGCTATATAGGCTATGTATGGATCTGTATGAAGCGAAAGAGGTGTATCAGGATCGCACTAAGTGGAAGTCTCTATATACCCCTCCGAATGACAGCGTGATTATTTGTATATGTGTGACTTAAAAAAAAAGTTGATTGTAAGATTATCGCACAGTATTCGAAGTTCCATTTCATCGAAAGCTTAACTAGAAAACAACTAACCGCGAGCGCTGTTGACAAATTGCGACCGGTCCAACTGATATCCTACTCTACACCGTAGATTGGTGATAAGCGACCAATTTGAGGAGGCGCCACGACGGGGTACGGAAGTCGTTATTACAGTAGGCGGCGCGACCGAGCAAATTGCAGGCGAGCACGCCATCTCGACGTGACAGCACTGTCGAACACATTCCTTATTTGTAACGTCTCCACTGACATTCGAAACGTGTATGCATAGTGAATATTGTAAATCACGTCTAACTACTATCGTGATGCAATATGTAATTGACTATTATATGTTTGGATTTCCTATCCTTTTATAATGTTATCTTGTACCATATAGTATTTATCAATACATGCAAATAAATAAAATTATAGTGCTCCTTTGAAATATATATAAGGTATACAACAAAATAACATTTTTTTACAATATTTGTCTGTCGGTTTCTCTGCTTGATCCGGCTTATATCTGGAACGGATTCGATGATTATGCGAATCTAAATGTCGTGGTTTCGAATTCAACTAATGACATCACACATCCACACACAAATCTAAGCGTATTTGGAATGGTTAACAAGAATGTTAGTAATATATGTGAAAAAAAAATCTTTACGTAAGACTTTCTGATCTTACGAGAGTAAATACTAGTCAGCTTCAGCTAGTACCAATGAACGTCCAGGTTTTAGCATATTACGTGCAAAAAATCATTTGTTAAAATTCGTGCCCTGCTTCTATTTTCATTTGTTTTATTTCAACTTTTAGTACAGCACTTATTCCCATTGATATCCTTTATACTTTTACTTTTGGTAAAAGACTCGTCGTCCTCCAAATTTTACAGTGCTGTAAGAGACGCGCTGGACAGAAGCCGGTGGAGAAAAATCATCCGCTCCAGGTGCAACCCTGATGGTGACCACCATCCTCAGACATGAGGGACCGACACTAGAGAGAGATCCTTTATACTTACTTTCTAACCAATGACTATCACATTTTAGATTAGGAATAAGCTATAGAAAAAAGGCTCGATTAGTTATAGCATTAACATTCCCAATCTTTCTGTATGGAGTCGAGACATGAACAATTCAACCAAGAGAAAGACAGAGAATATATGCATTCGAGAGGTGGTGCTGGAGGCAAATGCTACGAATACCGTGTACTGACGAGCGCACAAATGTATCTGTTCTCTCCCAACTCGCCATAAACACTAGACTGTCCACTACGTGTCTACAGAGCGTATTTCGGGCATATAATGCGTAGAGGGGTTGTTAACCTTGAAAAGTTGGTCATCGTTGGCAACACAGAAAGTAACAGAACAAGAGACCGGTCGCCAATACGATGGTCTGACCAAGTATAAGGTGCCATATCCTCTCCTAATCTCTACCAACTGGTGAGGGCTGGAGGACCGAAGCCGATGGAGGCAGATTGTTCACTTGAAGGGTGACCACGATCCTCAGAAATGAGGGAACAACAAAGAAGAATACTTATCCATATCATAAACTAAAATATTTATTTACTTTATATATCAATGATATTATTAGATAGCTCTTCGTCTTCGTTTTATTCAATATCACCTCCGAAAGGGTATTGACATAAAATATAAATGGGATTGATGAAGGTAAAGTCAGATAGTTGTAACATTTTACTAAAATATTCATAAATCAATTACTCAAATCAAACAATAGGATGGAAGTATTGTCAATTGTTAAAACAGGGTCTGATACTCAAATAGATATTTCGTTGGGTGCCGAACGTAAATCTTACTGCAGGTGTACGATGTTCAATGTAACATTGAATGCATCAATTCCTTCCATTGTGTGAACACTTGAAAGTATTTAAAAGAATCTAAATAATATACAAAGATGTTCTTTTGTGTTTATTCTTACAAAATCCATAGCACTTTAACTATAATATTTACTAGCTACGCGTTGCGGTTTTATCCGCGATCAAAAACTATTTTTTTCTATATTAAAAGTAGCCTCAGTTACCGCTTATTAGATTAACTGTCTGCCAGTAAAGGTCCCGTCGAAATCGATTCAGCCGTTCCAGAGATTAACTGGAGCAAACAGACAAACAAAAATTGTAAAATATGTTACTTCCATCATGTAGAGCATCAAGCATATTACAGACAATTCAAATTTATTTAGTTGTATAGTATTTTCTATATATAGATTCATACTGGGTTTGTTAAACCTGGGTTTGTTTGTTGTTGTTGTATAATGTTATCAGTTTATTTAACAAAACTACTAACAATCTTGTCAACCATTCCATATGAGCTTAAGCTTGAGTCAGGAGATGGTTCACGTCAATAGTCGAATGGTTGGTTTGAACCTATGTCCTTCCGTTTAGCAGACCGGACCCTAAACCGTAAGACTTTCAAAATATGTTTTTATAGTATTTAAATAACAGGTATAGATGTAGTGAGAAATTATTTTCCTTCGGGAAAACTCGGATCTTTATTGGAATACGATGACCCGTATTATATATACCTCTGAGGTATCTATTTAGACGACCTGCTAGAAAAATACTGTTCTCAGAAGACTGTGTGCTGTGTCTGCTCCGGATTGTACAAAAGACATAGACGTAGACATTTTATATAAAAACTATTTCCTTTATCAAAATATACATTTTCAATTTATTTAAAACTTCCACTAAGCTTGAATCTCAGATGGTGTAATTATTTTAAAAAATACTGTTGGACTTAATTAAAACCAGACTCATGTTACCTAGGATTTATTAAAATATCCTGCAACGGTAAGGAAGCTTTTTTTCCATTTTGTAATAATATTATTTCCCGCAGCGATAACACTCTACAAAAAGAGTACTCTAGATGTATTTTCGCTGACATGAACATGAAAATGAACCGAAGAAACATTCATTGGCGATTTGTCGAGTTGATTGAGGCGATTGTATATCGCTTTTTAATTACAAGAACAATGATTAATTAATATCCATTTATAAACATTTTTTTTCTTTTGATTCTACATTCATTCAGAATTCATTACCCGTAATCATTGAATGTACAAACCCAATAGTGATAGAGCTATTGCAGCAATTTCTCTTAATGTAAGACTCAACCCCGATCAGAGAAACACCACAACCTGGCAGAATACCAGCGTGAAATCACACACATCCTTTTAACCATAAAGGAGTAGACAGAGACAGAAAGCTTGCAATGTTCGCTTTACATCAAGGGCCCATAGATGACACATGAAATTCGCGAATACACGCTAAAGCCGCATGATAGACTTTGCCCTAATACTCTCAGTGGCCGATGTTTACTTTAAGTTGTATAATACATAACGGTTGAAAATTAAATCTAGAAATTGTGAGTGAAAAACGTGAATTAACCAAATTTTGCACACCAAAACAATGGCTGCAAACTATATAAAATACATACAACTCATATTTACGTAAACTAAAATTGTAGCTTAAAACAAATTCATACCAGGATAACAGAAGCATCCCCTTAAACTAACAAGACCGACCGTAGTTGTAACGGAGTCAATTATCTCATCTAACTATGTTAATTACGTTGCCTATTTTCAACAATTGACTAAAACGGGGTGGAATTATACTGGTGACTCAATTCATACTATAAATCAATAACCGATTTGGTAACCAATATTATAACGTAATTGTGACGGTTTAGGATAGGTATGCATGTCTGGGGGTGGAGTTGCTCGCGTCCGTAGGAGATACTTGAACCATGACACCCTACACGTGCCCCCGGGTAGTGCTAAACGAGCAACAAGTGCCGGTAGGCTTCGGCCTAATCGGAGGTTTTCTGGGCGTCCCTCTGATAGCAGAGGGCGCGCCAGAGGGACGGAGGGCGGGCCCGGTGTTCACTAACCCTGTCACCGGGCAGGTGGTGTGACTACCCAGTCGCACTGCCACCGCCCAAAGACCGTAAACCGGGTGGAGTGTCGTTGATCATGTCTAGCGGCTCTGCCCGGGCGGGGTCTTGCCTTAATTGGCCGGGCCGCGAGGAGAGTACCTCTATAAAAACTCCCCAATCCTAAGCGGAGAAAACAGCGCTATGGGATGCATGGTTGAGGGGCTTGTCAACCGCTACTGTAATGTCCGCGGGCACCTGCCGACACCCGTGTGTAGGTATACCGAGAGGTATACCAAGGCTTACCGTGGGTACAGGAGTCTCTGCCCCGGTGGACTTTTATTTCCTCCATACTCGTGGGTATTAATATGAATTATAATTTAAATCAAATTGAGGGAGTCAGGAGGGAGGAGGCCCGTGAGGGCGGAGTCGAGGGTGCCGGTCTTGGGGTGTCGCAGAGCGACCCCAGAACCGGCGTAGTGGAGGGAGCCGGAGCTGGGGTGTCGCAGCGCGACCCCAAATCCGGCCGATTTGTTGCGCGCTCTGTCGTGACAGGGAGGGAAAGCGGAGGAGATTCTGACTCCTCCGTTATGTCGGTCGCCTCGGTGAGGTCTTCGACCTCCGGGGCGGCCAAGAAACGGAGGAAACAGAAATCTCCACCGCCTGCCTCTAATGAGGAAGACGACGAGGCGGAGATCTGGGACCCGACGGTGGCCCCAGCTAAACGGAGATCAAAGGCCAATCTCCCTAGGTCGGAAGATCTAGCCAGGAGATGGCGGAGCGGCCAACGGAGGACCTGTGCAGTCGCATAAGGGCCTCCATGTTGGCCGTGGAGAAGATCTCCGACAGGTCGGGAACCTCAGGGGCACGTACGTGCAACATTTGCGCGTGGCGGCCCTTGAGGCGGAGGCGGCGAGCTCCGAGCTCGCTCGGAGGTGACGCAGCCTCCGGCTGCGGACGCGCTGCAGCGTGAAAACGCGCAGCTGCGTTCGCAGCTCTCCGACCCTGACGGCGAGGGTCGAGCGGCTGACGCAGGAGCTGAGCGCCTTGCGGAATCGCGAGGCGCCTCACCCTCCGCCAGTCGCCGGCCCGAGCCGGGCTGTGGTCCCAGTGGGTCCCAGCAGGAAGCGGGGCCGAGTAAGGCCGCTGGTGCCAAGCCAGCGGTCTTCAAAAAGCCGCTGCCGCCGGCGCTGGTAGAGCGGGCGTCATCGGAGAGCCGGTTGATGGAGCGCATCAGCGCTCTTATCGACCGGAAGCTCTCCGAACACATGGCGCCCGCACCAGCGGCTGCCGGCAGGAGGGGCTGCCCAAGCGGCACCGGCCCGACGACCGCAGCCGAAGGCCAGTGCGCCTTCGGCGCAACAGGCAGAGGCCCAGCCGTCTCCCGCAGGGGAGACCTGGGCCACGGTCGTCGGCCGGAAGGCGAAGAGGGCTGCGGGCAAGGCCGCCAAAAAGGCGGCCCCAGCACCGAAGCCCCAGCCCAAGAAGGCGGCCCCCCCGAAGGCAGCGGCTAAGCCAAAGCCTAAGGCGGCAAAGCCGGCAAGGCTTCCCAGCACGGCGGCCATTACGGTCACCGTGCCGGAGTCGAGCGACGCGTCCTATGCCGCAGTCATGTCAGCCGCTAAACAGCGGATCAAACTGGCAGACTGCGGCATAGAGACCGTCCGCACGAGGAGGGCAGTCACGGGGGCCCTAATCCTCGAGATAGCGGGTGCTGACTGCTCGGCCAAGGCTGATGCGCTGGCGGCCACTATGAGGGAGCGGCTGGTCGACCTGGACGTGCATATTGCACGTCCAGTGAAGACCGGCGAGCTGAGAGTGATGGACCTAGACGAGTCCATCACTCCAGCTGAGGTGGTCGCAGCGGTGGCCGAGCAGGGCGGCTGCCAAGCCTCGGACGTGAAGGTGGGCGAGATACATCGCTCACCTTTGCGTCTGGGGTCACTGTGGGTGCGGTGTCCGCTCGGTGCGGTGCGTAAGCTGGCGACAGCGAACCGCATCCGCATCGGGTGGACAGCCGCAAGGCTGGTGGTGCTCGCCGCGAGACCACTGCAGTGTTTCCGGTGCCTGGAGCAGGGGCACGTGCGTAGCACGTGCACCTGCGAACAGGACCGGAGCACGCGGTGCTATGCTTGCGGCGAGCCCGGCCATAAGGCCCGGCAGTGCACGGCAGCCGCCTTAAAGTGCCCGCTGTGCGCAGACCTTGGTCGCCCGGCCAACCATCGGTTGGGGACCAAGGGCTGCGCACCGAAAGGGGAGGTGGCAGGCTCCCCTACCAAGGCCACACCCAGTGCGCCGGAGGCCATGGAGGCCTCACCTTCGGGGTGAAGGTGAGGATCCTCCAGGGCAACCTGAACCACTGCCGAGGGTCGCAGGACCTGCTGATGCAGACCCTCGCGCAGTGGTCAGTGTCTCTGGCCGTGGTGGCAGAGCCTTACCGAGTCCCGGACCATCCTCGCTGGTTCGGTGACGACGGAGGCTCTGTCGCCATTTACTGGGGTGGTGGCGCAGGGGACCCGCCCTGTTCCTTACTCGTTAAGGGCAGGGCTACATTGCGGTGCAATGGGGTCCCCTGGCAGTTGTGGGCTGCTACGTCTCTCCCAGCTGTACCCTCGCCGCTTACGAGGCGTACATGGATGCGGTGGGCGACTGCGTTCGCAGATGCTCGCCGCGTCCAGTGCTTGTCCTGGGTGACTTCAACGCTCATTCCAGAGCGTGGGGTGTGCCAGGACAGCGCGCGGGAGAGACCGTGCAAGAGTGGGCGGCGGGACTGGACCTCCGGCTTTTAAACCGGGGTCCGTCAGCACCTCCGTGCGTTGGCAGGGGGAGTCGGTCGTCGACTTGTCGTGGGCGACTTCCTCTGCCGTACGCATGGTGTCGGGATGGAGGGTGGCGGAGGAGGTGGTCACATTATCCGACCACCTCCACATCATGATTGATGTGGCCCTCCGTCCTCCCGCAGGTGCTGCCCGCCGGCACGGTAGCAGCCGACCGCGGCGATGGTCCCTCAAGCGGCTCGATGCTGATATGCTCGAGGCCGCTGCCATCGTCGCGGCATGGACAGAAGGGGTCTTGCCCGATCCCGAACAAGAGGCGACCTGGTTCCGGAGCACAATGACGTCGATTTGCGACGTCGCGATGCCCCGGGCCGGGTCCCCCAAACTCCGGGCGGTGTACTGGTGGTCGGAGGCCATAGAGCAGTTATGCGAGGACTGCTCACGGGCCCGACGCCGGTACACCAGAGCCCGTAGAAGAAGGCGAGCCACAGCCGACGAAACGGCGAGAGCTTATGCGGGGTATAGAGGCGCCACGATCGCGCTCCAAAGCGCGATCAAGGACGCGAAGGCTCGATCCTGGAGTGAACTCCTCGAGGGGCTGGAGAGGGACCCATGGGGGCGCCCGTACAAGATTGTACTGGGCAAGCTCAGACCGTGGGTCCCTCCGGTGACGAAACCCTGGATCCTACATTCGTGGAGAGTGTGGTAGACACACTCTTCCCAAGGATCCAGGGACCCAGCCCTGCACCCCAGCGATGCCGTCGGACCGTACCATCTGGTCCGACGAGCTGGGGGTGACTGCCGAGGAGTTGGATCGAGCCACGGGGCGCCTCAGGGCCCGCAATACAGCACCCGGCCCAGACGGGATTCCCGGAAGGGCTTGGGTGCTGGCTCTCGCCGCCGGCCTGAGGGGGAGACTTAGACGGCTGTTCACCAGCTGTCTGGAAGTCGGAGTCTTCCCTTCGGGCTGGAAGGAGGCTAGGATGGTGCTGATAAAGAAGGACGGTAGGACCGCGGAGTCTCCCTCCGCGTACCGACCCATATG
Organism: Meandrusa payeni; assembly: GCA_029286785.1. Classification (NCBI taxonomy): domain Eukaryota; kingdom Metazoa; phylum Arthropoda; class Insecta; order Lepidoptera; family Papilionidae; genus Meandrusa; species Meandrusa payeni. Next base: position 8,814,868 of record JAGSMX010000017.1, read on the forward strand.
TCTGCTGGATGAGGCGGGCAAATTATTCGAAAGAATAATCGCTGCCCGCCTCAACTCGCACCTGCGGCAGGTAGGCCCCGACCTGTCGGAATGCCAATATGGCTTCCGGCAGGCGCGGTCGACCGTTGACGCGATCCTCCGGGTCCGTCAACGGTCGGGGCAGGTAGTGACCCAGGGTGGCGTGGCGTTGGCCGTCAACATTGACGTAGTCAACGCTTTCAACACGCTGCCCTGGGGAGCGATTAGGGAGGCATTGGTGTTTCACCACGTGCCTCCCTACCTGCAGCGCATCGTCGGGGCGTACCTGCATGGCAGGTGCATCCAGTACATGGGTCGGGACGAGTTCCATCGGAGGGAGGTGAATTGCGGGGTTCCGCAGGGGTCTGTGTTGGGGCCCCTGCTATGGAACCTCGCATATGACGCGGTCCTTAGGGTCGGTCTCCCCGCCGGCGTGAGTGTCGTCTGCTATGCAGACGACACGCTAGTCATGTCCGACGGGGAGGATTTCGATAGCACCATCCGGCTCGCCGAGCTTGGGGTGGCATGCGTCGTGGACAAAATCCACGAGCTGGGTCTTCGGGTAGCGCCTCACAAGACTGAGGCGCTATGGTTCCACAAGCTCCCAAGAGCTAAGGAACCGCCCAGCCGGTCGGTTCGCGTAGGTGACGTGCTGGTCCGGGTGGGGTCGGAGATGAAATATCTCGGCCTCACCCTGGACAGTCGCTGGGGCTTCGAAGTGCACTTCGACCGCTTGGTCCCCAAGATCGATAAGGCAGTGGGTGCTCTGCACAGACTGCTGCCTAATCTTGGGGGCCCCAGGGAGGGAGTCCGCCGCCTCTACGGAGGTCTCGTGCGATCCATGGCCCTCTACGGGGCGCCCGTGTGGTGTAACCGCTTCACGGGCGTCCGGCGCTGCAGAGCTAAGCTCCTTAGCCTGCAGCGCAAGATGGCCATTCGGATCGCACGAGGATACCGAACGGTATCTTATGAGGCGGCCACTATCCTGGCTCGGTTCCCGCCGCTCGACATTTTGGCGGAGCTGGACGCGCGTGTTTACACGCGCGTCCGGGCCGTCGACGGCGGGGCCGGGCCGCCCCTGGATGCGGGAGAGGTGCGTCGGCAGGAGCACAGGCGGGCGATGGAGGTCTGGCGCGAGCGGCTCTCGGAGCGTCGTTGCTCGCGCCAACGCATCGTCTGTGCCTTCCTGCCGAACTTCGAAGCCTGGCTTAAAAGGAGGAATGACGCGCACGTCACTTACCGCCTGACACAGGTACTCACCGGGCACGGGTGCTTCGGTGAGTACCTGAACAGGATAGGGCGCGAACCGACCGCGCAATGCCACCATTGTGGCTGCGACCGGGATTCCGCGCAGCACACGCTAGCCGTGTGCTCCGCGTGGGAGGCGGAGCGGCGGATCCTGGTCCAGCATATCGGGCAAGACCTCTCCCCGCCGGCGGCAGTAGCGGCTGCGCTGGCGGGGAGATCTAAATGGAAGGCGCTGGTCTCCTTCTGTGAGTCAGTAATGACGCAGAAGGAGACCGCAGAGCGGGATCGGGAGAGGGCCGATCCCGTTCGGAGATGGCGCAGGCGGGCCGGTGGGAGACCGGCCCGCAGCCCTGTAGTTCTGGGCTCTCAAGAATAAGACTACGGTATCCCCTGCCTGTCGTAGAAGGCGACTAAAGGGGCCTCGGGTTCACTGGGCGACAAGGGTGGGGGCCTGAGTCGTCCACCAAAGTGGACCCGGGAAGAAGGCGACACCGGCTGGCCCGTGTCGCCTTGCGCTGCGAGGGCACAGGGGAGGAGGTCCCCCGGGACGTCTCTCCTTGAGCAACGTGCAGAGGGGCTCCGGTGCGTTCCACTGGAGATCCCGGAGCCCCTCGTCATGCACCGAGGAAAGGGCCACCGGGGAGGTTTTAGTGGGTAAAACCCCACATAACCGCCGCCTTCCCCAGAAGGCGGGGTATCTTCTTGAAGATTTCCTCCCCGTGAACAAAAAAAAAAAAAAAGGTATGCATGTCTTGTTTTTTTTCAAGGAGGAAATGCTGTTATGTCGGGCTCGCCCTAGCGACTAAAACCTCCCATGATGAGCAGTCCTTCACCGTGAAGGGGCGGTATGGGGTCGCGTTAGCATTCACCATCTCGCCTCGGTGACAGGCCTGGTTAGAAAAACCGAGCGTGCTGCGCCTGTAAGAGGGTAGCCATGCTCAAGAGGCTACCCTCCCTCCCCCCAGACGGTTAGGGTCGTGCAAGCCGACGAAGAGTTCCTCAACACCCTGCCAGTGGCCTTCTAAGGAAGTTCGAAGAGGCGGGCGAATTGCCCTCTCCTACCGCCTGCTCGTCTTCACTCACACTAACTTTAAAAAACTGCCTCTATATGTCCCAGTGTTTTAAAGATTAATATTACGCAATAGTCCATTACAAGGATTAAGTGAACTAATTTTGGAAACTATACCCTATCGCTACGCTAGCAATCCGAGTTCGATCCCCGGTGCCAGCACCAATAAATTTGTTATTGCAATTTTAAATGCTGATTTACCATGGGCTCGGCGGTGTAGGAGAACATCGTGAGCGACAGCAAATTTTTTTTAAATATGTGAAGTCCGCCAATGCACACTAGGTCCATGGCGGACTATGCCCTTATACTCTCCTTACAGAGAAGGTCTGTGCCCAGCAATGGGGCATACATATATATAAAGGCTCAAACTTTAACTTAGTAATAAAACTCAATACAAAACAAATAATAAGACAGTTCTACTCGAAATATCTGTCGCAACTACAAAGTTTATTGATCTTTGCTTAATGTTGAAACACCCCTCAATTTTAGATTATAGTAAGGAGACATTCAAAACGACCCACGGGACCGCAAGTGACGTTTTGCCGTGAGGATAATATCACGGTCCCTTGGTACTCCCAGGTAACTATTACCCTGCAAGTTGACGCTTTGGATATTACTCTGTGCATTATTTTAAGTTAACGGTAAATAGGTTTTTCTCTATACAAGTATATTTACGTGAAGATACAAAACCACTTCAAACTGAATTTTTAACTTTTAAACGCTCAGAAGCCCTATCTGTATTTCCGAATTATCGTAGGTGTATAACGAAATAGAATTAATCAGAATCTAAGCAAACGCTAATCAGACTACTCTTGACGTACATCCTTTCAAATAGAAAATGAATCATCGAAATCGGTTGGAGTGATATTAAGTTATTCGTCCATTTGTCGCGTACATAGTTAATGTTAATGTTGATAGGTGACCAAGATCTACACCTAGATAGTCTTGAGCACAGGCGCAAGGTGGCCAGCCTTTCGGTGTTTTACAGATTACACTTTGGAGAGTGTGCACAGGAATTACACGAGTTAATTCCCCCATCCCCATTCTACCTTCGGACGTTTAGACACTCGGCGGGTCTCCACCCTTTTATAGTCGATGTTCCGCGCGTCCGAACGAAGCGATTTGAGTCATCGTTCATCGTGCGTACAGCAAAGGAGTGGAATAAGTTGCCGGCGTCAGTCTTTCCGTCCAAGTACGACGTGGGAGCCTTCAAGAGTAGAGTGAATAGGCACTTACTAAACTAGCGCGTACTATCTTTCGACTATATCACCACTTAACACCAGGTGGGATCATGGTCAAGCGCTAGTTTACACGCATAAAAAAATGCTAATTTAAGATTTATTTAGTTTTTGTCATGGATTCCAGTTATTGTCAGAAGATATGGAACTACACGGGAAACACCAGCTATGAAATAATAAAAGAATCATCAAAAGGGTATAGAGGTAACAAACATAAAAAAAAACATACAGACCAATTGTGAACCTCTTTCTTTTTGAAGTCGGTTGAAAAATAATTAAAATTAATTCTGCTACAACTCTTCCCTTCACAGCCATAATTGTTTTGGGGCCTTTGTCATCCGCAGTGGACCCGGGAGAAGACGACACGGGTTTTCCGGTGTCACCTTAGTACTGCGAGGGTGTTTGGAGAGGGATTAACCTCCCCGGGGGCGTGATTTTAAGCATAGTGCAGAGGTGCGTTCCGCTGGAGATCCCGGAGCCCCTCGTCATGTACCAAAAAGGGCCACCGGCCACCTTATGAGGGAAGGCACCCCGCCTCTCTTCTCTCTTCTCTCTTGTTGAAGATTTCCTACCCTTCAACAAAAAACAATGCCATCGATACATTATATCATTGCACCTCCTTCCTTTTGCATTTGCACCACCTTCATCGACATAGTCTTATTTCACATAATTCAATATTTAGTGTCTATTTGATACATATGTATTCCCTAACGTTCTAAAACGTTCAATGCATGTTCAGCAAGAACTTTAAATGTTATCAGGGGAACGATTAAGGCCATAAATTCACATATTAAAGCAATCGTAAATCCGATTTCAATTTCTATTTAGTTCAAATTACCTTGTATAACGAAAGAGTGGTCCGGGCTATGAAGAAAATAAACATTTTTTTTTAAGTGGCGGTCATATATTTTAATTAGGCAAAGGTCCGTGCTCACGGGGACATCGATAAGGTAATTCAAACGGTAAAAGTATAACGAACGGTGCGGTTAGTATAGGCGGGCGCGTTTTATTTCACATAATAACACATTAGGAAAAGCTTTGGGGCACGCGGCCGCACGGCTCGTATTTTCGTTGCCCAAGTAAATAAAACGCTATTTACCCTAAACGTAAATAAAATAGAAAGCTATGTTAGCTCAGTGGCTGGATACTTGCGATCTAAGACTCATGGTAACGACGCCTAACTTGGAGATACCACATATATAGCATCAAGCTGGATAATTGGAAACATACCAGTTCTCATGAGAGACAAGAGAGTAAAAAACGGCTTTTTGGAATTATGCACAAAGATAGCTAATAAACACACGTAACAGTGAACAGAGACGGACATTTCTGTCATTCAACATTCAACACGTATGGAAATCCGTGAAGAGAGACTCAACAGTTGGCAAATAAAAATGAAATTAGATAAATAAAGGTAGCTACTAAGTATGTAGAAGATAATAAATTGTAAGAACTGAAAATAATACAATTGGTTTACAAATAAAGAAATGAAAATTAAAATTTAGATGATGAAAGAAAGAGGCTAAGCAAAAGTATCTTTTTTAAAAAAAAAAAAGAAAGCTAGCAATATTTCTTTTTTTTTCAGAAATATTACTAACAATCTTGTTAACCATTCCAACTAAGCTTAAGCTTGTGCTAGGACATGGTTCACGGCAATAGTCCAATGGTGGATTCGAACCCACGACCTTACGATTCGCAGACCGTACCATTGTCTTATAGTAGATAAGACAATGGGCACTGGTATGTCTGGTCAATGGTGCCTCTGTCATTGATTGACACAGTTAACTCTGATCAATCAATGATAGAGGAAAAAAGTAGTCTTGTCACATAAAAAAAGATGAGGAATAGAAAATGAGTTAAAATTTTAGTGACTGAACAGAAGTACTGTGATCAGAATGGTAACGCATTCTTCGTTGGTTAGGGTATGCAGTAAGGTTAAATCAATGATGAAAAAGAGATAAAAGTGTTCGCTTTAGGTAATCTTATATTGTGACTTCTTCTCAATGTGCCTCTCCGACTAGCGAAGGTTAGCAGTCAGTTCACCTTATCTCTCGTGGCTCTAGAAAACTTAGAAATGTCTTACTTGAAAATACTCATAAAATTGTGTCCAATCTAGTGCATAGTTTGTTTGAAATTTACTTTTACCGTGTTTACTTTTGGTGTAGAAGTGGGCGATAGATGGCTCTTATTGTATTTAAGACTGCAGTAAGGTTTGCCTGTCCGCTAAACTGGCGCGCCACCAGATTCTGGTTTGTCATATTAATGCGCAACTGGCAACCCGCCAGTATCTGGTGCATAACACCACGATTTAAATAGCTCTTAAAATTAAATAAGAAACTATATTCATCCTTGTCTAACTTATAAGAATCAAATAGGGTATAGGGGGTAGGTGTTTCAATCATAATACAGACACCACTTCATAAAAAATTCTTATACAATCGAGTCGACATTTGACGGTTAGTCGGGGTCACTTCTCCGTGGTGAACTAATGTGTTTTTTATTGGCTTGGGTATAAAAAATGTATTTGGAGATATTTGTTTTTGTATTATTTTTGTAATGTTGCACTATTCGGTAATGTAAATAGGAATAAATACATTAAAATATTAGTTTATCTTTTTTATACGATATTGAATAAAAGTGTATGTACTGTCCGAGCTCATAATAAACTCTCTTCATTTTCCCGGCACCAACCAACCAACTAGTGAACAGGTTGCTAACAGGTTCTAGGCTTTCATTGTTTTTTTAATACGAGATTGCATCAGGTACGCATTTATTTGTTAATAATTTATGATTGTCGATTTCGGTTGGTGTGTTCGAGACAAAGAGCTTAGAGGGGTCTTTGTTACATTGTTTTTGCATTGCAAGCAAAGCACAATGTGCGGTGCTGTGCGGCCAGACAGTGAGGGCATGTTTCCCTTCGCCCCCCTATCATCCACGGATGGCCGGCCGCAGTAATGAGGGCGAGCTGTGTAATTTACGAGCGGGGGTAGCTATGAGACCAGGGTGCAACTGTTTGAAGTTTTTACGCGTGTTTGGTCTGCGTCTGCCTAGAAAAATATTTATGCGTAACTAGTTATGCCAATAACACCCCCTCTGTCTACACATGTAAATAAATAGGGAAAAACCCACATGCTTGCCGCTTTAACGACTTTGTGAATGCTCTATTTTAAAGCATTTATATTTATTACAAAAATTTATAAATAATATAATACAAATAACGGCTTAGCATGAGCATGCATTATGGCGTTATAGCCTGGTCGCTAAGGATTCGATATGCGATCGATCGTCATGTTCTAGATTCAATTCCCAGCCATTGTGTGTATTAATACTATAAATTTACATCAAGTATACTTACGAGTTAAAACAAACATCGAATCAAACGTTAAACGCGATTACGCGCGGACGCCCTTTTGGTATTTCCGAATAAGTAGTAAGTAGGAATATTAAGAAATCAAACATTATCAGAACCTCATCAATCTTTCATCAAACTGCTGTAAACATTCATCCTTTCCATTAAAAAATTAATCATCGAAATCCGTTGACGTGATATTGAGTTTGTTCGTCCATTTGTGGCGCACATACTTGATGCAAATTTAAGACTTATATGGTTTTCTCATCCCATTGTCAGAATGGGACCACACGGAAAGCACCAGCTTTCTAATAAAAAAAGAATCATCAAAATCGGCTTACCCAGTCGAAAGTTATGTGGCAACAAACATAAAAAAAATACAGTCTTATAGAGAACCACCTCCTATGTAGATTACATAATAATAATCTCTGATCTCTTTTTAACTTAAGCTGCAGGCAGAGTTTATTTGCTTCCCGAAGTGGCATATAAGTTAGTTTAGCTTAGATTGTCCCGATTGATTTTGTTAATAAAATAGCTACCGACCGAGTCGTGGTTCGGCCCTCTCGGGCGCCCTCGGATCGGACTGCTAACACGTATTAACGGTAACCGTCCAAGCCGAGGTTACCCCTCACCAGGGGGACCCTTGTGTCGAGTTACCACCTAATAGAGGTTCAGGCTTAGCGATCTAAGAGCTATGCCACCTCTCAATCCGGTGAAGCAGTAAAGGCCAGCTTCTCTGTGCCAACTGTGTTACTTCGTCAAAAAAAACAGAGATTATAATCGCTGTCCACATTTCACCAAGTCTTCTTCACCCATAGTTCCGTGACAGGCGATGAACCCATCGCTCTATACTGGGTTTGATTTCAACTTTATGTTATATTTGCGCGTTAGAAACTGTAAAAATGGTACAAAACTTTAATTGTAGTTTAGTTTAGCAAAGTAATCATTAATTTTACTCATGAAAATAATACGATCTTCCAGACATCATTTGAATGGACAGAAATTCGTGACTAGAAAGGTAATGGGCGTCTGTTCATTATATATAATTTTTGTTGGATTCAGAAAAACATTATGGCATTCATATGAAGAGTATAGGATATAGATATATTTAAAATGGCCATGGTTGCTCAGTGTCCGGGCGGTCGCCTCAAGTTGCATAGTACGATAGTAACCCGAGTACGATCCCCGGTGCCGGCACCAATAAATTTGTAGTTGCAATTTTATGTGCTGATTCGCCACACGCTCGGCGGTGAAGGAAAACAACCTGCATGTCTTCGAAAATTTTTGTGAATGTGAACATGTGAAGTCAGCCAATCCGCACTAGGGCCGCGTGGTGGACTATGCCCTTATACTATCCTTACAGAGAAGGCCATGCCCGGCAGTGGGACATATGTAAAGGCTTTACCTTTAACCTTTTATATATAAAAAGTACTTAAAAAATGTAATTCTGGTTATTTCTACAAACTATATTTACTTGTGGTATGACAAGAGATATGACAACAGTACTTACGTGTGGAGTACTGTTGTCATATCTGGGCAGGTGCAGCCAAATACCAACTCGTGGCACTGGATTCCATGGAGAGGCGGGCCAAAAAGTTGATAGGTGACCAAGATCTACACCTAGATAGTCTTGAGCACAGGCGCAAGGTGGCCAGCCTTTCGGTATTTTACAGATTACACTTTGGAGGGTGTGCACAGGAATTACACGAGTTAATTCCCCCATCCCCATTCTACCTTCGGACGTTTTGACACTCTGCGGGTCTCCACCCTTTCATAGTTGATGTTCCGCGCGTCCGAACGAGGCGATTTGAGTCATCGTTCATCGTGCGTACAGCAAAGGTGTGGAATAAGTTGCCGGCGTCAGTCTTTCCGTCCAAGTACGACGTGGGAGCCTTCAAGAGTAGAGTGAATGAGTACTTACTAAACTAGCGCGTACCATCTTTCGACTATATCACCACTTAACACCAGGTGGAATCACGGTCAAGCGCTAGTTTACATGCATAAAAAAAATACTTTTTTGGTTACAACATATGATAATAAATATTTAATGTTAACGCAGCTACCGGAATAGAATATCAAGAGGCTTACTTACGGTGCATTACTCACTCCCGCATATAATAGATAACGTCTGCTTCCCTCGCACCTGCTACATGACAACTGCTATATGAATATACTTGAAATTTATTGCTGTTGATTTTTTATATGTAAAAAAAAGAGAAAGTGTGTGGGTTTGTTCCGTATAGGCTCCGAAACGGCTGGAGCGATTTCAATGAAACTTTAAGGGAATCTTCAGTTTGACCTGGCGAGTAATCCTGTAAAGTACGATTTATTTACTATGATGATATTCTATTGTTTTATAACCCAAATTTATATTGACACATGCATTGTGTATTTTTATGTTATTTTGAACCATATTATAGTACAATGGAGTATATCGAAGTATAAAAAAGTATACTGAAGTATATAAAAGATGATAATTAAGGATTTTGAAGTATTCAAGGTCAGTTATAGTGCCGCGAATGTATCCGTTTACTGATGCTGCCGATATGTACGAGTGTAGATAATCTTCACCCGCTCGAGACGAGAATGAATACGGAGAGAAATGAATAATTAAACATATTGTGAGAGTTAAATTAAATATTTAACGATGTATCTAGCCCGGGCAGGGTACGCTAGTTATTTATACGTAAACTTCAAGTTTAAGTTCCTTTCGGAATGGTTAACAAGAATGTTAATAAATAAAACTCACATTAAAAAATGATCTCCTTTGAGTATCTGCGCATTGTCATTCACATTGTCAAGTCACTATTAGCTAGGCCGCTCGCTTCTATCATAAGACCGTTTATTTCTTTTCCAACGTTACTCGTAGATCCACTGATTACTCTGATATATCAGTCCATCGTCTTCACGCCCATTTACATCGCATAGACGCCACACCCTTCTCATTTGTCAAATCAGCAGAAATATATGCGTGAGAACTCACAGATTGATGGGGCGGCCTAGATTGAATTACATCTCGGCATAACCTGACGAGGGTCTAACATACCATGCGGGCATTTCTCCGTACAAGAATAATACGCGCATCAAGCCGGATATCCGTTGATACTGAGCGGCCGATTTCCCTGAAGCAGGTCAAGATGTTTCTTACTTTCCCATGGAAAGCCTGTAACAGGTTAGCTAATACAATATATGACAAGTGTTTTTTTTATTCATACGTATTTAGTAATTTAACATTAAAAACTACATTTATGTCCCACAGTTGGGCACAAGACTTCTCTGTAAATAGATAAAGAATAAGGGCGTAATCCGCTATCCAGCCCTATTGCGGATTGGCAGACTTCAAATTTCACATAAAAGTCATTGTAAGTCATGTAGATTTCCTGACTTTGTTTTCCTTCACCGCCGAGCGCGTGGTAAATTAGCACATAAAATGTTGGAATTTATTGGTGTCGGCACCAGTTATAGTTATAAAGTTCAATTTTAATTTAAATAAATTAATAACTAAATATTAAATTAAATAATAATATTTTAATTTATATCAATAAATAATACATATGGATAGTTAACCTCAATTATATTTAACGCTTGAAAAAGTATATTTATATACTATAAGCATTATTCATTTTACTGTAGCTTCAACCTGTTACTGTAATCATTTTTTCATAACCCGCCTAAAGAAGTACAACTTCAAAAACTGCTTAGGTTCATAAGATTAAAATCAATCATATTCAAAAGTACGCCACATTTTTCAACAGTGTAGTGTTAAAATTTTGAGAATGGCGCAGTTTCTTGTAGTGAGATTAATACAATGTTTAACAGCTAAATGGATTTTCCTTTACTCAAACACCCTAACCCCTGCGTCTCCCGCCCGACAGGCGCAAACAGTCGGCTTCCTCCATGAAACTGCATTCGACTAAACTATATATAATAATACGTGCGCATACGTAAGGAGTTCGTGCTTTCAGTACGTAGCCCAATATTAATTTTGTTTTCAAATTCAATTAAAATTGGTACTCATTTAAACTTGAGAGTTACAAGCATATTTATCATAAATTTTGGGAACAATTATTCTTTGAATGGATGATAGTGTTACCCTTGTTGGACTGGACTGGACCCTGACCGCCATGTCCAATGGATTAATTGTAGGTGAGAAGGTAACTCCCAAAAAAAAAATTAAAAAAACTGATAGGAGCAAGGATGCTGCATAATCTCACAGTAGCGTATCAAGCGAGACCCTATAATAAACTTACCAAGGTCAAGGGGTTATATGGGGTTCTGACCCACTAAAACCCCCCGGTGCATAGTGAGGGGCTCCGGGATCTCCAGTAAAACGCACTGTGCACTTCGGAGAGCACATCCCGGGGAGTAATCCACGTAAGTATAGTAATCTACGTTAATTGAGCTGATAGATAAAGCCTAAATAGTATGACTACTATTACAATATTTTTTGGAATCACGTCTTGAATGTTTTGAACAATTTGTAAAAAATATTCAGTTGGACAAAATTTAAGTATCCATAGCTTAAAAAAAATGCAACCACAATTATTTTAAAAAAAACTATTATGCTTTTAAAGAAGAAGTCCAAATTGTATTATTCATTATTGTGAATTGTAACTATTTGTTTTTTTTTTTTATATGAAAAGTGAACTACTAAAGAAACTATTTGTGTTTGAAATATGAATTATGAAAATAAAAATTTTAAATAGTATGGGCGAAAGAAAATTTCAGTTTGCCAATTTGACGAAAACATCTAACAATGAGTTAAACAGCTGGTTACCTCTTAAACTTTATTATTCATTACGGAGGAAATTACGGGTTCATTAATACACAGTACTAATATTAAATCTCAACCATTCACTTAAAACTTGTTTACACAATAGAAGGCATAATCTTATAAAACGAGACTGTTGCTTTTACTGCCTCCCCTGCGGATGATACCCTTAGTGACGATATTGACAGATTAAAAGGGGTAAAACAAAGTAATGTTAAACAGTGTGAGGAAATTAATAGTCTAAGCACATGCTTACTGAGCTCCCAAACTAGTTGTTGCATATTCAACGAGTGATTTGCGTATGTAAGCAATCGCTTATGTACATAATAGAATTTATGTACTAGGGCTTTGTTATGTTATATATAATATAATAATAATAATATCTTTATTGTACACAGCTATGGTCACTTAATATACTGTCGCCCTGTGTCCTAAACTAGAAAAACCTGTTTAATAGGAAACAGTACCCACCCATTATGTTTCAATTGTCCACATATTAAAAATACACAGTGTGAGTGAATGTGTGTGCCTGTGCGTGCGTGTGCAAGTGTGTGTGTACCACAAGTCTTAGAATAAATTTTTCACACTTTTCATAGTCAAGATCCTTTAACCAGTTGCTTATCGTATCTTTTAATTTATATGAATTTAATATATTAGATTTGATTACATTTACTAAAATATATGCGTTTTACTAGCTATGACCTCGAGACTAAATAAATCTATTCACGATCTTACAGGTGGATTCAAGTACGCTGGCATGTACAAATGAGTTTTAGATTGACTTTTCAATGAGCCCGGTGACATGATCTACCCTGTCTATTCCAGACTAGGAACTAATTGAAATTACGACGTGATACCGTGTATTTTATAAAATGAAAATATCGTTACGGATATTTCTTGATATTCCTTTCTACCCCGCGAGGATAAAAAGGATGTGAGACACATTTTTTAGTCCCGAGTGAGCGGGATGTCCGACGGCCGTAAGAGGCCACCCACCCCGCGGAGGTCAAATCGCATCGCAAGCGGCGAGACCCGCGTCTCGCAAGACCGCAAGCAGCAGCCAGCCAATCAGCGCGCCCGTCGTCGCCGCGCCCGTCATCGTCGCGCCCGTCATCGCCGCGCTCCGCCGCCGCGTCGCGTCCCGCGACACCTACATCGCGTCCCGCGACACCTACGTCGCGTCCCGTGACGCCTACGTCGCGTTCCGTCGCGACCCGTCCCGCCACGCCGCCGTCGAGCTTGAGTGCGGCATCGAAACCGCGCACGAAACCGCCCGCGTTGCCGCCGCGTATTAAAACGCCGGCGAAGTCGCGTGACAGCGAATCGAAGCGCGCCCGTCGTCGCCGCGCCCGTCATCGTCGCGCCCGTCATCGCCGCGCTCCGCCGCCGCGTCGCGTCCCGCGACACCTACATCGCGTCCCGCGACACCTACGTCGCGTCCCGTGACGCCTACGTCGCGTTCCGTCGCGACCCGTCCCGCCACGCCGCCGTCGAGCTTGAGTGCGGCATCGAAACCGCGCACGAAACCGCCCGCGTTGCCGCCGCGTATTAAAACGCCGGCGAAGTCGCGTGACAGCGAATCGAAGCGCGCCCGATCGCCGCCAAAACTCCGGCGCCCGTACTACCTAAGCCTCCCGTTAGCGAACTGGAAGCCCCTATGGCTCGTTCGCGCACGGCAGCAAACTCCGCCGCGCGGCATGAAAACGTCGCGTCAACACACTCCGCCCGGTTCGGATACCGAGGCGAAAAAGTGCGCGAAGGCGTCCGTCGTCATCATCCGACTCGTCCTCTGAGGAAGAGGACAACAACAACGCATCGCGTAAAGTAAGGGCGCCGCAAGGTAAGCCCTTTACATTCACCGCTCCGGTAACACCGGTAAATACCTCTTTCTCCAAGCCGGAGACCTCAGCCTCACCCGACGCCTCCGAAGAGTGCGCGGCAGAGGCAGGCGTCTCCAGCATGGAGACCGAAAATATTCCCATAGCCGGCCCTAGCGGCCTTTCGTACGCTGCCAAAACGGCAGCCCCCTTCCCTCTCCATAAGAGAACACCCACCCCGGCGCCAGCTGGCAGACCGGGAAAGCGCCTCGGAAGGGCGACCCAAAGCGGGGTCATATCCGCCAATAGTGGCGGAATGCCTCTAACTGGGTCACTCATTTCGAGGCCCTTAAAGGCATACTAGGTCACCCGCCGAACGCAAGACCGCTCGGCAAAGGAATTAGATTCTACCCCAATCTCCCGACGAGTACCGCGCCATACAGCGGTACCTCGTAATTCTATTGAGTTGAACCAAGCCTATCTTGGTTCAGCTACACGCCAAATAAAGAGCTCCCCACGAAAGTAGGGTTGAGGGCCTGCCGGCCGACACGCCGACGGAGGCGATTATGTCTGCACTGAGGAAGAAGGACTTCCCAGTGCGGTACATTAAGTCCATCCCTCCGCGTAGAGGCAAGCCAGGCGCCCTCTATTTTGTACAATTAGACCACCTCACCCAGAGTGAGCTCTCTAGGCTTTACGCCGTAGATGAGCTCCTTTGTATGCCCGGCCTCGTAATAGAGGCGTGGAAAGGAGGATCGGCCCGGCGCAATGCCACCGGTGCCAAGCCTTCGGCCACGCCTCTGCGACGTGTCACCGCCCAATCAGGTGTGTGAGGTGTGGTAGCAACCACACCGCCAAAGAATGTAAGGTGGCGAAAGATGGCACCCCAAAATGCGCCAACTGTAAGGGCGACCACACCGCTAATGACCGCAGATGTCCGGTCATGAAGAAGGAGGCGAGGAAGCGAGGCATACGCATTCCGGAGCCAATTCCTCTTCGATCCCAACGGCGAGCAGTCGTGGACGAAGAGGGATGGACGACGGTGGGGAGCGAGACGGCAACAGCCGTCGGCCCCCGCCGCGCCACCCTCTCGCTCACGTCGCACTAAGAGTGCGCGCGCCGCTACCCGACGACCGCAACTACCGCGGTCGTCGAGGGAGCGGTACTACGCACTCCCGCGAATCCCGCCCCTAAGGCCACGACCTCCAACGCTCAGGTGTCTTCCGACTCCTCCAAAAGAGGAAAAGGAAAAATAGGCGAAAGAGGAGGAAACAGTCCACTGTTTCCCCAGCCGCAGCACCTGCAATCACCGCTGAAGTCACGGCACCTATAGAGGCGCCCGTAACTATCGCCACCAACCCGATGGAGGGAGTCGAGAGCGTCCGGCCCCTCAATATCGTTCCCACGCCCTCAGAGGGCGTCGCACCCACACCCAACAAGCCGATCGCGAACTCCCTACAGGAAATCGTGCAATTAATCGCGCCCTACTCGGGGAAGTGCTAGCCGCCGTAGCGGCCGGTACCGACCCCTAAACGCCCTTCTGGTGGCACTAACAGGACTTATAGCTCGTCGTGATGTCTTATAAGCCCATAAAAATTATATACTGGAACCCCGGCGGGTGAGGGGCAGAATCGCCGATCTTCGCCTTCTCGCACAACTGCACGACGCTAGCGTCATACTGTTGGGCGAGACTATCTCAAGCCGGGGTCCTCATTTAAGGTGCCTAACTTCTTCGTATATAGAAGAGACGAGCTTTCTCCTGCCGGACGACCGTACAGAGGTACGGCAGTGTTGGTCAGGAGAGATCTGGTCCACGAAGAATTAGAGCTACCTAATTACGTAACCACTCGAACGATAGGCATCAAAATAAACGCGGGAGGTAGGAACGTTAGAATATTCGCGGCGTATCGTCCTCCTAATTCCGCGCTACACCCATCGGACGTCCACGCGATCTTCGACGGCAGCTCGCCTGCCTTCATAGTCGGCGATTTGAACGCTAAGCACACAGCTTGGGGTTCGAACACCGCTAACAAGGTCGGGCGAGCTCTGTACGGAGACGCCGGCGCGTGGGGATACGAAGTGTTGGGACCTAGCGAACCGACACACTATCCGACCGCGCCGGAACATCGCGCGGACGTCTTAGACATAGTATTACATCACCTGTGGAATCTTCCGGTCACACTGGAAGTTCTACACGACGTAGATACCAACCATCACCCGATAGTGCTAACGCTCGATACGCGAGTAGTGAGTGTAGAGCACCAGCCGCGCGCCCATCGGTAGACTGGAGCGCGTTTTATGAAAATCAAAGAGTTCACCTTCAGCGGACCGTTATCGTCGGCAGAAGAGGTCGATACGCTCGCCGTCCGTATTAGTGAGAGCATCGCTCAAGCTAAGGATGCTGCGACGTGTCCTCTAACCCGCAGGTTAGCAGAGGTGGACTCCCGCTTAGGATACAAGCGATGATTTCGAAAAAACGCACTCTCAGAAAACTATGGGCGCGAACTCGCTGCCCGCGTCTCAAGCGGGAGCTAAATTCGTTAAGCGAGAAAGTAGCGATTGAAGTGAAGAACTTCAGAGGAGATCAGTGGCAGTTGCGTATAGACGCAGCCAGCACTGACAACACATCTATCTACCAACTCAATCGCATGCTCTCTCGCCCTAAAACACCCGCGTGCCCCCTTATAGACAAGGACGGCAATAAGTGCTCCGAAGCACAACATCGTGCGGAAATCTTAGCCGATCACCTAGAGGTGCAATTCACCCTAACATACCAAACTATAGTGTCCGAGGCGTAAAAGCTCACCATAAGCGTGTTGAAAAGCGAGTCAAGGAACTACTAGTTACACCTCCCCGCTTCCCGGGGACACGTTTTCTCGCCCTCCGACGTAAGGAGGGCCATTAGTCGCCTCCCTCTGAGGAAAGCGCCTGGTCACGACGGTATCCCAACCAGTGCGCTCAGACAACTCCCGCGAGGGTTCGTAGTAGTAATAACTCGGCTCTTCAACGGCATACTCCGCACCCACCATTTTCCATGGGAATGGAAACCGGTAAAGTCATAATGCTTCCCAAACCGGGTAAAGATCGTAGATTGGCGGCGAGCTACCGGCCTATAACGCTGTTACCGCACATCGCCAAACTATTCGAAAACTGCTGCTGCAGAAGATTCGTCCCCACGTCCGGCTACGTGAGGAACAACACGGTTTTCGTAGCGGCCATTCGACAACCACGCAATTGGTCCGCGTGCTTCATTTTCTGACTCACGCAAGTAACCGGGGTCGGAGGGCGGTCAGGGTCTTTCTCGATATAGAGAAAGCCTTCGATCGTGTGGCACGCCGGACTATTGTACAAGTTGCTCGACATCGAAACCCTACCGCGCGCGTTAATTCGACTCGTCGCGTCCTACTTATCCGAACGCTCGTTCTACGTGAACATCGAGAACGCATTCTCGACGCCGCGACCGATCGCCGCCGGTGTTCCGCAGGGGAGCCTGTCCCCTTACTGTACGCGATTTATACTAACGACATCCCGTGCTTAAGGGCCGCCACGCACCGATGCTGGCGCTATACGCGGATGATTGCGCTTACCTGGCTTCTGCCATCCAACAGAGCAACGCTGTAAAACGGTTACAGAGTGCGCTCGACGCCCTACCGCGCTGGTTGGACAATTGGCGTATCGCCGTCAACGTCGGTAAGACGGCGGCGCTAACGTCCAAATACGGCGCAGATTCCCAGCGACTGCGTCTTCGTGGACAGGTAATACCTTGGCAGTCGGATGTAGTCTATCTCGGATGCAAGATCGATCGCAAGCTATCAATGGCCCCTCAGGTGAATCGTATGATTCAAAGCGCCAGAGCTGCGAGAGCGGTATTGAGACCAGTATTGGCATCTCACTTGCCCGTCCGAGCTAAACTCTCCGTCTACAAGGCTTACATTCGTACACGATTGACGTATGCCGCTGCAGCGTGGTACGGATTAACTAGCAACAGTGCAAGGACTCGCATCCAAGCACAACAAAACATTACCCTCAGGATGATCCTAAACGCGGGGCGTTACGTCAGAAATGACGTAATACAACGCGATTTAGGCATCGAATCGATTCACGAATTTGTCACGAGACTAGCTCGTAACCTATTCGACCGCGCGGACAACGGTCCGCACGAACACCTGCGCGGGTTCGCCCCGCAACACGCGCGTCCTCCCGACGTGCGTCGTAGGTTCAAATTTCCTATTCTAGGAAATTTTGAACTCATAGGCCCCTCGACCTCCGTCTCAATCGAGACCGAGAGGTCGAGAGGGCGTAGAAGTTAGATTCGTCGCGGCTGACGCTTGAGGGATTAGCCACGACGTAAAAATAGTTATACCTAAAAAATCCGTGTTAAAACGGTACCCAAGACCAGGGGAGCAGTCGCCCCCTGCGCTGATAACCCGGGTAATGGGGTAACACCCCGAGGCCCGTACCTGCGAGGTTCCCGGGAACCTAGCAGATGACCAGATGATGATGATGATTTTTTAGAGTGAACATTTCCTAATATCTCATATTACATAAATATTAAATGCCATTGTAAAGATTTTATTATTAACGTAATTGGTATGTACATGTAATGAAATAGGGCCTGAATGACCGAGCTTTGCTTGGTATTTTTTTGTAAATCATGTTTTTTGGTAATTTATATTTAGATACAAATTACATAATGATGAAAATTTTTCGATCTTAGTGACATAATAATAAGAAAAAGCTGCCGTAAATCTCGTAAACGTAGTTCAAAAAGTTAAATTACCTTCAGATTGTATAGCCTGTCTAGTTCTAGATTCAACTCGCTCTTCGATCCCGTTAATGATACCTGGCATTAAGTGTGACTGTACCATGGTTTTATTTCAAACTTTGTAATCTATTTCTTTTGTATGTCCTACTATTTTCTGTAGCAACCTAATAAAACCTATCTCCGAGCATTATATCCTTTTTTTTGACGTCTACGTCAACTATTATTTTTTGATAAATAATTTTGAAATATTAATACTTGAAATTGATTTTCTTGATCTCTTGGCTTACTGTTTGTTGCTTAGCAATTTACTGAAGTATAATTTGCATACCCTATACCTGTATAAAATGACATTTTCTAAAAATAATACTAAGCTAGATCAATTTATCGCCCCCGAAACTATGCAAAATTTCATGTTCGTTGCAGTTGTTTCTGCTTATTTATACATATATATGTTGTATATAAATATGTATATATATACAAGAATTACTCATTAGATAGATAATAGAACTAAAATGAGATTTTCTTACTTTTCTGATACTTGTCAGAGGACTTCAATCGCAGCTTATACAAGTGACGGCCGAAAATAAATTACGTCCACACTGTCTCAGATACTGACAGAAAGGAGAGAACTCTATTAACCTTCAGAGTGTTGCATTTTATAAAACATTAGCCCTTAAAGTTCTAGACATCAAACCGTTCTTTATCTATTACACGATCTTAAAAATAATCACGTTATCAAAGGCCCAGACAAAACATAATAAACTAACAGCTATAAGAACTTTATTTTATTTAAATTTTCAAATGTTTACAGAGTATTTTTTCTTGAAAAACATTTACAAGTAAAAACAATAACCGACTTCAAATAAAATAGGAATATTACGAAATAGAATTCGTAACCAAACTCTCATCAAACAACCTTTAAAGTACATCCTTTCCAATAAAAAATGAATCATTAAAAGCTGTTGGTGTGATTTGAATTATTCGTCCATTTATGGCACACATACTTAATGCAAATTTAAGACTTACTTGATTTTCTCAGGAGTGCCATTATCAGAACTGGACCAAAAATTTTACCACATAGGAAGCTCCAGCTTTCAAATAAAAAAAATAATCATCAAAATTCGTAAAGGTAAAAACATAAAAAATCTGTATCTTTTTTATATTTTTACCTTTACAGATATACTATTGAAGCCGGTTTAAAAGAACAAGTTCCTTTGCTCTAATCGGGTAGACAGAAATAGCGATGTTTATCCCTATTGATCTAAATGAACGACGTCAATTTTTTTATAATTTATACATCAGTGGTAAATAAATGTTCTTTTTTTATCTTGGTAAAACCTTCAAAAGAAACCCCGCCTGATGTGAGATTTCTTCTCACTAAAGCATGGTGGTCATCCTCGGTGCATTATCTCCAGTTGAACGTACCAGTGCCCCTTTACACTGAACCCTAGTACGTCCCAGGAGAGGTATTCCTCCCCTTGCACCCTTATATACAAGAGCCTTGTATCCCGTGAGCCCGATGGTCCCTTTTCAAAGGCAGTGGGTACCATAGCCTAATTCTATAAACCCAGGACTACAGGCCTGATTCCCTAGAGCTAGACGTGAAAGGATTTTTTACGGGTTAAATAAATATACAAAACTAGGCCACTATCATAGGTGGAGGTCTAAATTATTTGCTTGTTATTTTTAAATACTAGCGTACCCACCCCGCTTAGCTTTATTTTATTTAAACAACAAACTTACAAAATTAAATATTTAATTTAAATCTCACAATATATTAAATTATTAATTTCTCTCCGGATTCATTCTCTTCCATTCTCTTCCCGAGCGGGTGAAGAACGTTACCTACACCTATGTACAGATCAGTAATTACAATATCATTCTTTTTATTTATACAAAAAAATATCGGGCTCAAGTTAATGTCAGAATTAAAAGTACGATGTATGGCTTGTTTGACAGTTCAAAAAGAGATTCCGATCGTCACCAAACTTTACAGGATTACTCGCCGGATCAATCTGAAGATACCCTGAAAGCTTCATTGGAATCGGTCCAGTCATTTAGGAGCCTATGAGGAACAAACCCACACACTTTCTCTTTTATATATTTAGATTAAACGAATTTACATAATAAAAGGTTAATAGCCAGCTGTGTTGTTTTAATTTTCCTATTAAAACTTTATATTTCAAAAAATGTTAAAATTTTACATTGATTTACCGAAATATGTTAGTAAAATATTTAATGTGATATCAGGTAGTAACTTCAAGTCAAACACGTGCTATTTAATACGCACAAAACAAATAGTTAAAGTTGTATCAATCTAACTGGAACGCTTTCGGATGCAATATCCGCTTTGAAACGAGTTTTCGGTACAAAAAACTATTTCACTTCTATCCAGGTTAATTCACGTCTGCCTGTACACTATGTTACCTTTTCTGAAACGACAATCCGACATGCAATAACGACCCGTACATTATTTAGTTATTATATTTTACTAAATCCATAAAATATTTATTTTTTTATATACAGAATTGCAATTAAAGGAAATAAATATTACCTATTTTCTACAGATTTAAGATTTTTAAATGTTAGTAATTAATGCAATCCTAATTGTAAGTAATGGAATACGGTACCTTAATAATTGCTATCTTTATTATGTCAAAAAATAGACAATTATTAGTAAAAATGTTACAAACTATGCAAATTAAATAGTTTAAGTTACTGTCTAACAGTAAAGTGAATTATTTAACTCTTATATAGGGTAGAAGGTAAATAATAATTCTATTAGGTTAGATCCGTGGTAGCTCAGCGCCCGGGCGGTCACCTCAAGTTGCATAATACGCTAGCAACCCAATTTCATCCCCGGTGCAGGCACCAATAAATTTATTGTTGCAATTTTAATTGCTGATTTACCACGCGCTCGACGGTGAAGGAAAACATCGTGAGGAAACCTACATGTCTTAGAAAATTTTTCTCAGACATGTCAAGTCTGCCAATCCGCACTAGGCCCGCATGGCGGACTATGCCCTTATACTCTCTTCGCAGGGAAGGCATATGCCCAGCAGTGGGACTTATATAAAGGCTGTTACTTTAACTTTAACATTTCTATTCGGTGGGTGGACTAGACAACGCATTCCTACTATAATTCGGAAATACAAAAATGTCGTCAGCGATAAACATCCGCCAGTCCCTCATAGCATTAAACGTTTGATTCGATTGGAAGTCAGTTTTTGTGTTTGCTCTTTAATATACTTGTTTAGTATTGTAAATCTTGTATTTCTATGTTGGCCATGTTGTATTTTACATATATCATAGTAGACATCAGTGGACGTAGTACTATGCCTATCTAACTGAAACGCTGTTGAATGCAATATCCGCTTTCAAACGAGATTTTTGGTTGGAAAAAGGCAATTGCTTATAAATTTTTCATGCCAACTACTCCTGTAATTCTTTTTTATCCTGTGCAATGTCAAGTTTGACCATTAAGTATTATTATACATCAATAATAACCTGTACGTCACTGACCAACAAACAAATTTTTCGAAATTTTTCGAAAAACGACTTTGCAATAGATTTTTTTTTAACCAAAAATGTCCAGGTTCCTATTGAGTAATCAACTATACATCTTAAACTAAAACCATCTCCGAAACATCTCGTCATATAATAATATCTATCCCTTCTGTAGTCAGAGAACATCTTTGTCAAAGAAGATACGAAATTTCAACATATTAATGTAATTTAATATCTTTGACATATACGTTAATATCAAAACATAATTAGGCGGGAAAATTTTAATTACAATTAGAATTAATTAAGAGAGATTGATTACTCCTGCGGTAATTGACGTCTAACCATAGAGTAAACGTATTGATTTTGGTTATTTAATCAGTTGATTATACAAATGAAATGTATTTGAAAACTAAACTTTGAATTTGTTTCAGTGCCGGATATATTTATACGACTTTTTTTTTTTGTTGACGGGGCGAAAATATTCACAAAGATACCCCGCCTTCTGGGGGGAAGGCGACGGTTATGTGGGGATCTTACCCACTAAAACCTCCCCGGTGGCCCTTTCCTCGGTGCATGACGAGGGGCTCCGGGATCTCACGTGGAACGCACCGGAGCCCCTCTGCACTGTGCTCAAGGAGAGCACGTCCCGGGGAGTTTACTCCCTCCTCCCTGTGCCCTCGCAGCGAAAGGCGACACGGGCCAGCCGATGTCGTCTTCTTCCCGGGTCCACATTGGTGGACGACGCAGGCCCCCACCCTTGTCGCCCAGTGAACCCGAGGCCCCTTTTAGTCGCCTTGTACGACAGGCAGGGGATACCGTAGTCTTATTCTTGAGAGCCCAGAACTACAGGGCTGATATACGGCTGCCTCAAATATTATTGTAAAACATATATGCTTGCTTTGTCTTCCCACTCAGAATTAAAGATCTTTTCAGCTTGTGTATACACTATATTACATAATACTATAAACATTTGATTATCAGTGAAATAGCAACTGATCGAGTCGTGGTTCGGCTCTCTTGGACGCCCTAGGATCGGAATGCTTGAGGGTAACATAGTAACCCTCAAAGCCGAGGTTACCAATCACCGGGGGGACTCTTGTTTCGAGTTACTTGCGATAGAGGTTCAGGCTAAACGACCTAAGAGCTATGCCAACTCTCAATCCGATGAAGCAGAAAAAATTATACTCTCATTCCATGGAAACAGTATTCTCTTATAAATCCTTACTTCCTTTTAATTCTTGTTTAGCGAGATAATCAGAGACAACTGGTGGCTTTTTATCAATCCTTTTAAGATCTATTTGTAAAAAGAGATCTATAGTGACATAATTGTTTTGTACTTATGAAACCGAAAAATGCAAATTGAAATTGGCAGAGGGATCGCGAAGTTGAAAACTTAGCTAAAAAAGTATCAATACATTATATACCCTTTTAGTATTGCAAATTTTATTCACGTGTTACGAGCATAGATCTAAAACAAATGAGTTTGCTTTACAATTCTAAAGAAAGATGATATCTGTCTAGAGTTATCCCAATTTGTTCACATCACATCATGAAACAAAAAAGTGATTGTTGTGATTGAAGATTGGTGACAAAACAGTTGAACAGCCCCACTTTCGATCATCATTATCAGGCCATAGACAAAGGCCTAGACCATAGATAAAGCAGTGTCATCATTAAACTGAATGTTGACGCATGAATAATATTGTTTACCTAAAACAATATAATCGATTATAATACATTAAATTATACGCCCTGCCCATAGAGAAGCAGTTTTTAAACTCAACATCCGTTGCACAAATATGTCTTTGAAAACCGGACGTTAGAGTATTAACTACATCTCTTAAACGGAAGAGCTGAAATTTTGCTAAATTTTATAAAATATGAAACGGAATTCCGAATCTAAACCAGACGCTGGTTTAAATAAATCTATATTCGTGCTGTTATGTTATTTTTTATGTATTACAACATATTTTTTTTCATAAATTAAAAATAAGATTTAAATTTGACAAAAAAGATTAATAAAATCAACCATTCCGCTATTAGTCTCTCAAATTTATCAAACGACAATCTTTATTACATGTTTACGAAACTTATTCCACCTTTCGTCTCGAATGTACATTTATTTGCTATATTTTGAGGAAATCTCTTATTAAATATGACCAGTCCAGTACGCTGCTAAATTTTCCTTGACACTTCCATGACATTTCTGCTGTCATCTTTGTAACTTTACCGTTTTCTCATCTAAACAAGGATCAAGTCAAGTATTATAGATGTCAAACCATCAACATGATAATACCGAAGTTTAGGTAAGTAGATTTTGAATTATATTTATTATCCTTATAATTATAATTAAGTCTGCGAGTCGTAAGGTCGTGGGTTCGACTCTACCATTCGACTATTGACCGGATCCATCTTCTAATACAAGCCTAAGCTTATTTGGAATGGTTAAAGGACAACTGTTAACTAGAGGAGTTGCAGATTGAGTTTTGTCGACTTAGACTAATCGTCTGAAATCACTGTTCATTAGAGCTTATTGCATTTAGAGTGACATTCATTTCTGGAAGTCTAGAAAACTGAAAGTCTCATGTTAGACTGTTGCTTTTAAGAAATGTAACGATATTTACATTTTTACACACGTATACATATTTTTGCACACATATTGAAACAAGTTTTCAGTTGACATTTTATAAAATTAATTTCAGTACAGATCTCCCTTTTTTTTCGTGTGGAAACCTGCATGGGACGCCCATCTGTGTGGGCAGCACTTGGACGGTATATTGACTAAAACTCCACTAGTACTCTGTACCATGCATTCCACGCGCCACACCCGATAAGGTCAGGCCCTGACATCGTGACCCCACTACGGTCAGGGAGCTGAAAGCTCTGACAACCCTTGGAGATGCTAACTATATCACGTTCCGTCTCGAGACCGCGTGCAATGCATCGGATTGCCCAAGTCCGACACTGCAGGCCGTATAGATCTCCAACTCTATAGACCTTTAACCCATAACCTTTTTTTTTTGTTGACGGGGAGGAAATCTTCACAAAGATACCCTGCCTTCTGGGGGGAAGGCGGCGGTTATGTGGGGATCTTACCCACTAAAACCTCCCCGGTGGCCCTTTCCTCGGTGCATGACGAGGGGCTCCGAGATCTCACGTGGAACGCACCGCAGCGCAAGGCGACACGGGCCAGCCGATGTCGCCTTCTTCCCGGGTCCACTTTGATGGATGACGCAGGCCCCCACCCTTGTCGCCCAGTGAACCCTAGGCCCCTTTTAGTCGCCTTGTACGACTGGCAGGGGATACCGTAGTCTTATTCTTGAGAGCCCAGAACTACAAGGCTGTTAACCCATAACCTATATTAGAGAGTTACTGTGCCTCACCACGACTTAATCATGCTTACTAATTATTAATTATTATTATGTTTACTGTGCGTGTATATACCTATTTGTGTGCAGCAGGATTGTGTGGGCGAATGTGAATGAGTGTGTACAAGTAAGAGCGTGTTTATTATCTTTTGCCGAAAAGTTTGCAAAATCGGTATCGTATGATGGATGATATGTGTGGATACCGTTTATATTTTTCTTCATAAGAAAATTGAACAGGTATAAACACAAATATTCATATATACAAATAAGCTCTCGACTAAAGGATTTTAAACTATTATTTAACAGACTACACAGAGATAACAATCGCTATTCACTACTTACCGAGCTCAATAAATCTCAAGGCCTCATATGTGATGGAGAGATAACACCTTTGCTGTACTGCGAAAATATGGAGACACTCCATGACGAGACCTTTGTCGCACTTGAGCGGCCCCTTGTAGGCGAGTTTTACAACAGGCAGGGGATATCTTGCCTAATACTGCTACAAGACTACAGGCTGTCACTACTTGTGAAGCAAAATATTTTCTCGTGATCTCTTATCGGGAGGGGATATGTGTGTTCATATTATGTAATTTGAACTTCAAGTATCTGTATATTGGTATATTTCTGTCCGGGTAAGAAAATAAAGTAAGAAAAATATCACGTCTCATGTTTATGAGCTGTTCGTTTCGTTATTTTTCGTGACCGGGTCCTCGCTACGTTTATGTGCGTGATTGGCTAGAAATCTACGAAGGACGATAAGTCATTGCGACTATATATTTTAAAGTATTAGATGAGTGCGATTGACAATCTAACGTCAGAAAGTTCCAATCGGTGCTGGAATTTACCAAAGACATTCTTAATTCAAAATGTTAATACATTATATGGTATAAACTATCACGTATATTTCGTACTAATGGGGTAGTGCGGTCCTATACAAATCGCTGGATCGTCTTTAGATATGCTTGTTTGGACTTATACAATCGATAAGTTATTGTCAGTTTTTGTTTTTACTCGTAAGTCGTTGAATGATCAAAAATAATGTTGGGAAGACGGTTGGACATGAACCTAAGATCAAGTAAACGTGTAATTTTTTTGTTGCTAAAAAAATAGGCTCAAGGTTCATCAATCTTAGGCATTCTTTAATGCTTCAAGTGTTGCTATATATTTTCTTAACTAATAAAAATATAAATATCTCTATTACGTTTTATTTTTAAAGAAAGCTAGCAATATTTCTTTTTTTTTCTGAAATATTACTAACATTCTTGTTAGCCGTTCCAAAGAAGCTTAAGATTGTACTAGGAGATGGGTCATGTCAATACTCGAATGGTGGATTCGAATCTACGACCTTACGTCTGACTAACCTATATGCTTATGTATGTATATCTGCTGTAACGTGTGGTCTCCAAACGAATATTTAATATATAAATAATATAAGGAACATCACCGAGCTTAAGCTTTTACTGAAAACCAACGCGGCGTAATGTTTCGTCAATTTAATTATAACCTTCTCGAATGAGGTACGACTAATTGGAAATTCGACTCCGAGGCAATTTTATATTAGCTGTATGAAGATTAAAGATGAAATATTATTTATAATAATTTTAATAAATAAATATTATATATAATAATATTTAGACGTGAGGTTACTATTAACTTATGTGGGAAATAAATACATACAAATAAAAAAACCTTTTAAATACGTAATAGATGTTTTCGACCGATTTCAAAAAGAAAATTTTTTATTCATCTGTATTTTGTTTTAATATTTGTGTTTCTTTTTAAAAGAATTTCATTTATAATTGATTTCAATTAGGTTCGATCATAATTTTGTTGGCAAGTAACCCTGAGTTCTGGAGATATACCAGGGAATTCCTAAAAATTGGATGAAAGTTTGCTCGTTGATTGTGTGAGATGACTAAGTTTCGCACGCTTATGAATAAACGACAATCCAACAAATTTGTTAAAGTACAAATTCGAGCAAATGAAAACCGAACTACCAAAGATGATTCTTGAAAATATTGAAGTTAAGAAGTATACTTAAACAAATATATGACTAGACTCTTAAGATTAAATCCAAATCAGTAATGTCAAGACAAACCTTCAAGATAATTTGATCTAATTTTGCGTAGATAGCAACAAAAGTCAATGAGATTAAAATCAGACTTTTTACCTCTACTACTATTACCTCTATATCCACACCACACCTCATACAACTTTGTCTCCCAGAGACCCTTACCCTTTTTGTTGACGGGGGGGAGGGGGGTGGGAATCTTCAACAAGAACAAACAACAACGAAGGCGAAGTTATTTAGGGCTCTTACCCACTAAAAACCCCCGGTGGCCCTTCCTCGGTGCATGGTGAGGGGCTCGGGGATCTCCAGTGGAACTCATCGGAGTCCCTCTGCACTGTGCTCTCGCAGAGCACGTCCCGGGGATGGGGTTAATCCCTCCACCCTGTGCCATCGCAGTGCAAGGCGACACGGGCCAACCGATGTCGCCCAGTGACCCCGAGGCCCCTTTTAGTCGCCTTCTACGACAGGCAGGAGATACCTTAGCCTTATTAGATGAGTTCAGAACTACACGGCTGAAGACTGTAAAATCTATAGGAACCTTTTTATTTTAACGTATTATGTCATTCGTGTAAATGTAATAAAACATTTTTTCACAAAGTGATTACACTGAGTGGTGATTAAAGGTAAACACAACTAAATCAGTATAAAACTAGAGCTAATTTTCTTAGTGCTGATGACCACTGTTATCCCGGAGGCTTTTAAAACTTTACGGGATCATAATAGCAAAAGCTGCAGCTTGCTTACTGAGTAATGGTGTTCATAATATCTCTTTAATAACTGCCCTATGGGAATCCGTGTACGGTGTAATGTTTGGAACACAAGTTGATCCTGCCTCCAAAAACAATTAAAGTATTAAAACAAGGAGAATCCATGTTTTAATTTTTTTAATATAAATTTATTTTATTTTAGTTGATTAGTTACAATATTTGTATCTGTACCTCGTCGTGTTCCGTTCATTTATTTCCTGTGAGGTCCTCCTGTAAAAAGGTCGCCCATTGTACTACGAACTGTAAAACACGCCTTAAAGTTAAAAGTTACAGCCTTTATATATATAATATATATGTCCCCTGTTGGGCGCAGGCCTTCTCTGTAAAGAGAGTATAAGGGCATAGTCCGCCACTGGGCCCTAGTGCGGATTAGCTGACTTCACATGCCTTAGAATAATTTTCTAAGACATGTAGGTTTCCTCACGATTTTTTCCTTCACCGCCGAGAACATAGTAAAATAGCACATATAATTGAAACAAAAATTTATTGGTGCCGGGCACCGGGGTTCGAACTCGAGTTGCTAGCGTACTATGCAACTTGAACCAACCGCCCGGACACTGAACTACCACGGCTGTAAATCTGCCTTAGTTATGTAATTTTATTCTTGTACGATTTTGGTACACTAAAATCATATCCATCTATCTACCTTATTTTTGCCATTAGTGAATCTGATATAAAAATAAATATTACACATGACAATTTTTATTACCTACTTTCATTCGAAAAATATGTTTATATGATGGAGTTAATATTTTATCAAGATTTCCATGATATTTATAAGTATCATAGAAACAATTGAATCATATTAGTTGGCCGTTGCATTAAGAGTAAACAGTACGTTACACACGTGGATAGCCCCCGGCCGAATGTCGTATTCATAAATAAGAGTTACGGAAGCTGAGCAGGTAAGTTTTTGTATATTTATAACGGAACGCGCCTAGAGGAAACGAAGCATGTCAAATATGTTTTTGGCTGAGATGGAATTTATCCAGCTTCAACTTATCAAACATTTGTTGGATAATAGTTCCGTAGCTCGTGGATTGATATAGATGTTTATTGACTTGGACTGTAATAAATATGGTAAATATTAAATAACTCATAGCGCTTGAAGTGGTGACCGTGACCACTCTGTCAAGATTGAAACTGACGAACAAGAAGATAAATAGATCAATCATTGCCTTAAAATCCTAATATAATATATTAAAATAGCAACCGACAGAGTGGTTCGGCTCTCTCGGGGCCCTGGGATCGGAATGCTTACGCGTAACGTAGTATCCATCAAAGCCAAGGTTACCCGCCAGCGGGGGGACCCTTGTGTCGAGATACTAGCGATAGAGATTCAGGCTAAGCGACCAGGCTGTGCCACCTCTTAATCCGGTGAAGCAGTCAAGGCCATCTTCTCTGGCCAAACTTTTTTTTTTGTTAACGAGGAGGAAATCTTCAAAAAGATACCCCGCCTTCTGGGGGAAAAGCGGCCACTTAAACCTCTTTTACCCACTAAAACCTCCCCGGTGGCCCTTCCTCGGTGCATGGTGAGGGGCTCTGGGATCTCCAGTGGAACGCACCGGAGCCCCTCTGCACTGTGCTCAAGGAGAGCACTTCCCGGGGGGAGGTTTCTCCCTCCCCTCTGTGCCCTCGCAGTGCAAGGCGACATCGGCTGGCCCGTCGGTCTTCGAGGGTCACTTCTTCCCAGGTCCACCTTGGCGGACGACAAAGGCCCCAACCCTTGTCGCCCAGTGAACCCGAGGCCCCTTTTAGTCGCCTTCTACAACAGGCAGGGGATACCGTAGTCTTATTCTTGAGAGCCCAGAACTACAGGGCTGGCCAACCTGTGTAGTTCGTCAAAAATATAAGTATATACTATATGTAGCGTCAGTGATAGCTGGGCGTTTGATTGTTGTCATCCTTATTTGGTGGGAACAAATGCGGGATAATAAAGATTTTTCTAATAACAGCGCAAACGACGTCAGTAATTGCTCATGAACTTTTACATGTACTTTACTTTGAAAGGGGGATCTTTATTGGGTCATTGGTGTTCTCTTGACGCGAAATAGCAAATTTACGTCACTAATAAATGTTACGCTCTAAACAAGAGTGGGACATAAAATTCAGTGCTTCGCTTTACGATTCATGTTTACTATTGGTTCTTTAATTCTGTAAATTATAGTTGTATATAAGCTCGAAATACGATGAATATAAAAATTAAATTAGTAGAAGTGGCGATATCCCGACACACTAAATGCAGAGTGAACAATTTAAGTGTATTGGAAAAGAGTACGGACACAGGTCTGTGGTTGCGATCTAACAACAATAAAAAAAAATCAAATTAAATCTTCTGTACTAGAAAAACTGTAAATACGATCTATATATATAAAAGAGAAAGTGTGTGGGTATGTTCCACATAGGCTCCGAAACGTCTATATCGATTTCAATGAAACTTTCAGTCACTCTTCAGATTGACCTGGCGAGTAATCCTGTAAAGTTTGGTAATGATCGGAGCACTCCTCTTTTTGAACTGTCAAACAAGGCAAACGTCGTACTTTTATTTCTGACATTTACTTTAGCCCGATATGTTTTTGTATAAATGATAAGAATGATATTGTAGTTACTGAAATGTACATGGGTGTAGGTTCCCGCTCGAGAAGAGAATAAATACTGAGTGAAATTAATGAGTTCATATATTGTGTTAAATTAATTATTTAATAATGTAAGTTTATTGTTTAAATAACATAAAGCATTTAGCCCGCAGAAATAGGCTGGATACGTTAGTATAAATTAAAATTATTTAGCCAGTCTCAAATATCTCAATTGAGAAAATAATAGTTCATTAATAATATGTATTAAATTTATGGATAGCTTAATTATCTATTTCTGAAATTTATTTTGAATTATATTAAATCATTATTTTACAATTGAGATTAAAATTCAATAATGTTTCCTTTTCTGTGTTGCTTTAAAAATATCTTTTTAATAGCAGCATAATAAAAACAAAAAATGATATTATAGACGTTTAAATAAATAAATTAACAATAGTAAAAAAGTCCCAAAACGGCTTATGAATAATTAATATGTTTTATAATGGATAAACGGGGGATATAAGGAATTAAGCAGAGATTAAGCCCGGACCTTAATATGGGTCAGCACCCAGGTGAAATATTAAGTGTTTACGCACACATTAAATACGGACTTTTTGCCTTTGTAATGAATCTTTAACAAAATTTCGTCAATAAATATCTCTACAATGTCGAAGTGCCTTTAATTATACAAGTATATTTACAAGATAATAAATGAATAGATTCAAAATTAACGTAACTATAAATTGAAAGTGAACATTACTTTCAATTGGGTCCCATGTTTACTTTCTTGGCGTCGGAACTTGGTTTCTGAAAGTATACCCAGGAACTCGTCTTATCAAGGATCATCAACGATCACTAATGTGTAAGACGAACAAAAAAGAAATTCGTAATATCATCAACATCATCAGCCTGCAACAGTCCACTGCTGGACATAGGCCTCTAAAAAAACTCTCCTCTCCTGCATATTCATGCCGTATAAGGGCG
Organism: Meandrusa payeni; assembly: GCA_029286785.1. Lineage (NCBI taxonomy): Eukaryota > Metazoa > Arthropoda > Insecta > Lepidoptera > Papilionidae > Meandrusa > Meandrusa payeni. The sequence goes on from JAGSMX010000017.1 coordinate 8,846,419, forward strand.
ATTCAGCGAAATACCTTAATGGTTCTAAAATATAAAAGAATAAAAGAAAAAATACTTTTCCCCATACATTCTTGTAAATGAAGACACGTATGACCACTACACTGAATCATCCCTAGAAAAATACTTATTTATGAAAAACTATTAACTACTAGAATAATTGGCGGCAAATAACTCTAGCGCTGACCGTTAATGCGCAGTAGTCGACAATAGGGTATCACAGGGGAATGAAGGGGGCGCGGGCGGGCACGCGCGAGCGCTTATTGTCTCTCCTGTCATACTCTGCCCCGCGGACCAATACATATACCTTGCTCGCTCTTGTTGTACTGTCGACTTCTACATTTTGTATTAATTGACTTTTGTTTTCTGTTAATTTTAAGTTTTTTTAATGACTGTTATAGTTTGTTTTTATTTAATTAAATTATGTTATATATTTTTTTTGTCTTAATAATGTATTTGTGATTTTATAATTCAATATGCTAATATTAAAAGTACAAACATAAACACTTGTAGAAATTAATAATTGTGCGTGTCGTTCAGCGCTAGAGTTATTCGCCGTGAACTATTTCAATTTAAATTTTTCATAGTACAGATTATTAAATTTACGTCTATCAGATGTCATCAAATATAAGTGGAATTAAAATTTTACCTGGCAAACAAGGTAATGAGAGTTTACGAGAATTTCTTAAATGAATTAAAAAAAAATAAAAAATATATAAAATATTTTTCACATTAAAAACTTTATTAACAATTTTGAGTTTTTATAAGTGCTTTGAACTATTCACGTTTTAATGAAGCAAACGATTCACATTTTATTAGTAAAGTAAACTTTTTATATCTTTCTTTTACACAAAACTGGAAAGACTTTAAGGTAATCAAGCTTATGTAAAGTTTTTATGCGCTTACTAAACCAGTTCATTACTTATGTCAATGTACCTATATTTTAGGATTAAAGTAATATTATCTTTTTGGGACATTTTGTACTTGAATAGCTGATTATTCTGATCTATGGAGGATAGAGATTTGGAGTAATGAAGGTAAGGAAGGATTTAAAGAGGTTATTCAGTAGTATTAAAGTCTTTACAACAAATTAGTGCACAGTTATCTGTGAATACTTGTACCTACTTGGAACAATATGTTTCGCAAGTCCCAATAAACTTTGAAATTGGTGCAGAAACTTTGTTGACAAGTAAAATAACTATTCGGGGCGCTTCTAGAAACTACCATTAGATGACATTTAAATTATTATAGTTATGTTATAACTTGTTTTTATTATTGGATCGAATAATGAGAATATTTTTTGTTGTTGAAGATTTTATGGCCTGGTAACAAGACCTTTATGCCAAGTATTTTTTAAAACACATACACTTAATTCTAACGTCTAAGATGAAAATGTAAGTGAGATGATCCACCCCATGAGTTGACAAATACTCAGTTATTACTTAATAATGCGAAGACAATACTATTCGTTACAGATTAAACAAATACATATATCATCTACTAAAAGAAAAATAATTATAAAAAGACTTTTGCGATTTTTATCCTTAGCGGTGTGGACAGAGTAATCGCTTTTAAATAAGCTTAATTGGTCCCATACGTGACGTAGTCCCATTGCCATATACTACAAGTTGTAGGGAATTACTTTTTGTCGGCGATTCACATCCGTCATGGCGATTGTAAAGTATCGAAACACGTGCAATTTATAAATAAGATTAAACGGCATTAAAATCCATAAAAGTGTAGATCAAAATCTTTATAGACACAGACACGGACACGGACACGGACACGGGAACGGACACGGCCACGGGAACGGACACGGACACAGACACGGGAACGGACACGGACACAGACACGGACACGGGAACGGACACGGTAACGGGCACGGACACGGGAACGGACACGGACACGGGAACGGACACGGACACGGGAACGGGAACGGACACGGACACGGACACGGACACGGACACGGACACGGACACGGACACGGACACGGACACGGACACGGACACGGACACGGACACGGACACGGACACGGACACGGACACGGACACGGACACGGACACGGACACGGACACGGACACGGACACGGACACGGACACGGACACGGGCACGGACACGGACACGGACACGGACACGGACACGGACACGGACACGGACACGGGCACGGACACGGACACGGACGCACGGACACGGACTGGACACGGACACGACACGGACACGGACGCACGGACACGGACACGGACACGGACACGGACACGGACACGGACACGGACACGGACACGGACACGGACACAGACACGGACACGGACACGGACACGGACACGGACACGGACACAGACATTTATTTATTTATTTAACTTAAGTTTGATTCACAGACACAGTCCTAATATAACATAAGACTAAATAAAATTTCACCTCCATTACAAAATTTATTAGATATTTCTTAATATTAATTTAGTTTCAGTTCTCTTTAATAATAATTTATTCATTATTATTAAAGAATATTAAATTATCTTCTTTATATCTACTTATCTTAATAAACTCATCTTCTTATATTATAAACACAGACGTAATTTACCGATGCTAATCTCTTAAATCTAGTTCTCAACAACGTGCAGGAGAACGGGAGGATTTTACAAAATTAACTAAAGTTTCTGTCTGCATTAATAAACTGCCACATCTTGCTCCAACACCAAGAACACACAGACAGACACAGAATAAATGAAATACACGGTATAACATTTCATATACAGGGGTATTAGAAGACCGCTTCCGAAATCGAAGACAGACTAATGACACCTTTGATGACGGAACAGAAAAAAAAACGTTATCGTATAAACGATCCTAATTAAAAAAATTTTTTTAAAACGTTTTATTGGCATTATTTACGCTCCACCATGTTAGTATAGCTAAATGAGACGATACTTTTATAAAAAAATGTATTACTTTACTAAAATATATATTATATTACGTAAATTGTAAATTATAGCTATTTGCGTTGAAAAGGTGTGAAATTTGGATTAACAAGAAATTTTTAAATATGCTAATATTATCACTATATATGCCAAAATAACAATTTTTGTCCATCTGTTTGTTTCGGCTAATTGCTGGAACGGCCGTAGAAATTAAAATTTTATCAATAAAAAATTTATCATACAAGCATAGAAAGTATTAATAAAAATCTTTTCCCATATGCCCATAGAATAAACAGTAGGTCATTCGTGCGGATAGCCCCCAGGCGATTGTCATATTCATAAATATGAGCTACGGAAGTTGAGCGGGAAAGTTTTTGTGTATTTATAACGATTCGTGGCAGACCGCCCGTCCGTATGACGGCATCTCCGAACAATACTACGAAAAACGGCTAATAAAAATTACATTACTACGTTTTGTAAAAATTACAATAGACAAGTAACAAATCAAACGACTTCAAATCAACGTTATAAATATTCGACGTGACAAAATTGTAATACGTTTAAAAATATATTTATATATAAACATAATTTTATTAATAGATAATAACAATATGATGTTATAAAAACTTAATTAAACATATATTATAAAAATTAAACCAAATAAAAAGTTGCTATTGACAATAATATATAAATATAATAGAGTCAAACACCTTCTACGCATTTGTAGGCAGCTTCGATAAAACCGACTCAGTGCAGCAAAATATATGTGCAGTGAGATGATATTAACAAACCCAACCGCGCGCGACAGCGGAGAGTTCCTGCACAAGTTAGTCCTGGAGACAGGCAGTAGGAACAATGGTGGACAACGGCGCACGCACACGTAATTGTCAGGTGTCCGCAACTGTAGCGCGGCCAGCACTTCTGGGTGATGAACCCAGCCCCGCAGCACCCTCCACACATATTAACCAGCCTCTCTCCTCACCTGCAGCCTGCTGTACCCGACCATGCCCAGTACAAATAGGCTCGGGTACATCAGTGGGAAGCAAAGATACACCCCGTACTGCTTATAATATAGAAATATAACAATGAATCGTTGGTGACGGATTAAAGTCCACTACGCAGTGATTTTTCTTAGACTTCAAAGAAAGAGTTCTCAATTCGTCTGTATGTTATTTTTCTTTACTATTATGTTATACTATATGTTTACTTCCTACTACTATATAATTGTTACTATTTTATAGGATTTTAATGATTCTATTTTTATTTTAAAGCAGCTGCCTGTCGTGCGATCCAATTTCAATTCTGCTAGTGGCACTCATTTGAAAATCATTTTTTTTTAATGACGAACTACACAGATTGGCCAGAAAAGCTGTCCTTGACTGCTTAACCGGATTGAGAAGTGGCATAGCTCTTAGGTCGCTTAGCCTGAACCGCTATCGCTAGTAACTCGATACAAGGGTCCCCCGGTGAGGGGTAATGTCGGCTTAGACGGTTTATGAAAACCATATGTCTTAAATGTGCATCATATAAGTCTTAAATTTGTATCAAGTATGTCAGTATCACGCGAACCGATTTCGATGATTAATTTTTTATTGGAAAGGATGTATTTCAAGAGTAGTTTATGCGAATTTGTTATTTCTGATTAATTCTGTGTTATATTGCTATAATTCTGCGTTATATTCCTACGATAATTCGGAAATACAAGAAAGGTCCGCGCGTATTAGCGTTTGATTCGATTTGAAGTCGGTTTTGTTTGTACTCAGAAATATCTTGTGATTTCCGGTCTAATCCTAATATAGCGTTAAGTCCTTTCACGTGTCTGGTCGTATTACTTTACCCTAAAAAGCAATGTGACGTCACGAAGTAGATTAAAATTAATTTTCAAATTTTCATTATATAAATATATACATATTTAAATAAATTAACAAACAGACAAACTAATAAAAAGCGAATAAAAATAATACTTATATTAAAGTTTCCAAATGTATTCGATAACAACAGTAGGAAAAAAACAAACTTGTTATATTGATGTTGCTGATGCTTAGCGAGGCCTGTTTCACTAACGATGTTCATTTATCTCATGAATAGCACTGGTTATTAAAGATGGACATGAGAAATGTTAGTGTACACTACTCTTTACAATGTACATTAGTTATGTATACGAGCCTTGCAAAGATGAGATATGTTTTAATATAATACTACCATTTTACATATTAACTTTTGGACTGTACATTTAGTCTAAGTCCTTGTCCTTAAGCCGTGGCTGAGATAGGCCAACTAGTATAGCTATATGTAGATATACAGATAGGTTGTAATTTTACCGTATGCCTACTGAAAAGCGGACAGCGGCTGCCGTCTATGTCTAAAAAAGTTAAAGTTACAAACTATATATTTCTATTTATGTCTCTCCATTGGACACAGGCTTTCCTTATAAAGAGTATAATAGACACAGTCCTCTACGCGGCCCTAGTGCTGATTGGCAGGTTTTGCTAACAATGTTTTTCTTCAAATTGCAATAAACATATTCTTTGGCGCCGGGGATCGCTAGCGTATAGTACGCAAGTTGAAGCTGAGCTATCACGGCTCTATGAATACCCCACAAAAACAGTTAATAGGACGAGAGGGTCGTATTGTTGATGATTTTATATTTGAAAGCTAGTGATTCTCGTGGACCACCATTTTGGTCCAATTCTGACAATGGAATCTACGAAAAAACCATATAAGTCTTATATTTGCATCAAGTATTTAGACCACAAATGGACGTATAAGTCAATGTAACGCCAACGGATTTTGATGATTCATGGTTTATTGGAATGGATGTACTCTAACAGTAGTTTGATGAAAATTTGGTTAGGTTCAGATTAAGTTTGATATCGTAATATTCCTACGATAAATCGGAAATACAAAAGGGAGTCCGCGCGTAAGAGCGTTTAACGATCTATTCTCTGATATCTATACGATGAAGTCTATTTTGGTTTTTACTCGTAAGTTTATACTTGATCACTTCACAAAATGTGTTGGCATTTCTATGTACCTCAACTTTTAACGTTAAACAAAGCTTAAGCTGTAATCAAATAAAGGTTAATTAGACAACTGTACTGATTGAAGAGCTGAGCAGATTGGTATGACAATCAATCATCATAACATTGTGCCCAGATTTGTGCCGGCTAACTTACAGGATATGTTTTGAACTCTGACACTATACCTATATGATACTATATATTTTAAGGTACGTCTAGAAGAAGAAAGATTGGTCTAATACATTTTTGAGACGTGTACACTACCAAATTGACCAGAGGGTTATAGCTTTTGAGAGATTCACAATAATGGCCGTTGTTAACAAATCGTCCTATGCAGTGGCAACACGGCCCACCACAACACTCCGCTGTCGCGCGCGGTTGGGTTTGTTAATACCATCTCACTGCACATTGATATATTTTGTTGCACAGAGTCTGTGTTTATCGAAGCTGCCTACAAATGCGTAGAAGGTGTTTGACTTTATTATATTTATATATTATTGTCAATACATAAAGCAGCTTTTTATTTGTTTTAATTTTAATAATATATATTTAACTAAGTTTTTATAATATCATATTGGTATTATCTGTAACGGTGTTATAATTTTTGTTGATTTAAATAAATAAATAAATAAAAAAATAAAAACATCTAACGCAACGTCCACCACTAGGTCCACAACCCATCTAGTATCTCCTATAAAAAAAGAAGTATTTAAATTGTACTCTTACTACCTGCTATAGTTCGTGCCTAATTAATAACTCGCCAGCGCTCAACTTTAAAGTTTAAGACTTTGTAAGCACAGTAAGTCCTGGTACTTACAGTAACTTAGTTCTCCGTATATTCAAGGCATCTGCTTCTTGATCCCCCATCATAACTGAAACTAGCTGTTATACGTCAGATATTATAAAATCGGTAAGGAAATAGTCGTCATATCACATGTCATAGTTGTCAATTTGTCAACATTTTTATTTTTCATGGAGAAACATAATCTTTTAGCTAAATGTTTGCTGATAATGTTCGCACCCGTGCTTTTGGTTTCATGATACACTACAATCGTAACGTCGAACCGATTATACATTTACTTATGATCTACAACATGTATGAAGGGTTTTTATTATAATTTCCAAGAGTACACAGGAATACACCCCCATTGTTTGTCTTTATATTTAGGGACTTTTGCCCTTTTGGTCATGTCAGTCCCATCATTCCCTAACCTTGGCAACACACACATCGATCTCATGAAGTCATCAATGTTGCATGGCCTTAGCCACCAGCTTCCTCGCTCCTCAGATAACAACATTAAAAAAGCACCCACATGTTGCTCCCTCAGTTTAAGGCTATCTATTAATGACTTTCTTTCCACTTCTTGTTTAGCACATTCCCCCATTATATGGTGTACATACACCCCCATTTAATAATTGATTAGCCAGTCTTTGGTCATAAAGAGCATTTAGTAATAGCCTTAAAGCCTCTCACAGGCTAAAGGACATGACGCAGAATTATTTCAATCCCTTGAAAGCTATTGATATAAATATCTTATCATTTAGGAAGGCTTCTATGTTATGGGTCCTACTACTAGGTACCATATTTCTATACTGCAACTATTAATAAAATAACTACATCCTACGGAAGAAAACTTAGCTACTAACAACATTTTCCAATTATATTTTTTTGCGGCATATGAAATAACCTCGAATTTGGTTTTTTATATTCCTATTTCCCAGAAATAATAAGCCGATATTAGGGTAGTCATTTATAATTTGTGATTTCGCATAATATTAGATTGCCACGGTATATTTAGTCACGCTAGCTCGCTTTTTTACTTCCAACATTACCATCAAAACCGTTGATTATTTACGAAAGTAGGCAAAATAGATTAATTTCAATATGCTGATAAGTTAAATAGAGTGTAATATCGTTAACTGATATATGAACTTTGATATTTAACCCACAAATGGCAAAAATTATTACTAATGTTCCCTTCACGTTGTTTCATTGAGAACAAATTTGTTTTTCGCAAAACATTGTTACATTACAGCAGCAGCCTCATGTCAGCATAGACATGATAACGTTCAGCCCTGTAGTTCTGGGCTCTCAAGAATAAGACTACGGTATCCCCTGCCTGTCGTATAAGGCGACTAAAGGGGCCTCAGGTTCACTGGGCGACAAGGGTGGGGCCTTTGTCGTCCGCTAAGGTGGACCCGGGAAGAAGGCGACATCGGCTGGCCCGTGTAGCCTTGCACTATGAGCACAGGGGGAGGAAAATCCTCCCCGGGACGTGCTCTCCTTGAGCACAGTGCAGAGGGGCTCCGGTGCGTTCCACTGGAGATCCTGGAGCCCCTCGTCATGCACCGAGGAAAGGGCCACCGGGAGGTTTTAGTGGGTAAAAACCCCACATAACCGCCGCCTTCCCCCCAGAAGGCGGGGTATCTTTGAAGATTTCCTCCCCGTTAACAAAAAAAAAAAAAGATATATATAAACCACATGTTAACATGATAAATCAACGACAACTTCTTTAAATTTAACTAATCCTATGACGTAAAAACCAAAAAGACCGCACTGTCTTTGGCCTCGAGCCTTATTCAGCGGCGTTACCAGCATTACACATAACTCATTCTCAGATCGTGGTCGGCTCTAGTTGAGCCGATGCAATCAAGCACATATACAAAGTATAAATTTAATTGTAGAGAAAACTAAAAGTATAACTGTATGTAAATTTGTAAATTATTAATATGTGATAGAGAAAATTGTAAAACCATAAATAACTAACAACTAACATGAGATGAATGAAACAGCAAATAGATAATCCTTAACCACCTACGTTGGGGGAACTAGAGAATGGCACATCGGCATACGTAGATTAAACGACAAAGGGTATTACAACTCTGAAATTGACAATAATTCAGTAGTTCAAAGCCTTTGTGACATTTAAAAAAAATCAAGCACCTATGCCACTACTTGCCTTTCGTTATAGACCAAATAATACTAGTTCCCAATATCGTAATCGCAACAAGACAAATGCAATAAAAATAAGATTAGAAATAAGAGAATGACAGAAATGTAACTAGAAATAATTATATTAAAGAGAAAAAATAAAAGAAGTAGTGTATAATAGAAGTAGAAATAAATTGTGTAATAATAATAATAAGTGTAATATATATAATAATAAGAAGGATGAATGAATGAGAGGAAAGGCATGGGAGAAAAACTGCCCTAACCTATCCACGTGAGCGGAACTAGAAATAGCATAGGCATACTATATACTATACTTAGATTAAAAGGACAAGAGGCAATAAAACTCTGAATTTTAGAATATAAGTCAGTAGTTATGCCTATTGTTACAAAAAAAAAATCGTAATCGCTATACAACGAGCACAAATTATAGCAGGTGATTGTTTTAAAATAAATGAGTAAAAGCGATAATAATACACAGGGATTAAGATTTTTATTTTATATGATATTTTCTTGATTTTCATGTACAATCGCGCAGGCTTTAAATGCTCTACAATCTTGCATACCTTACTAACTTACTTGTCCATAATATCGACCCTTAAACCACTGTTTTCCTTAATCCCGAAATTTATAACGTAACGTTATAATTTACGTCCTAATGATGACATCTCTACGGTATTAATGTTAGATGTTTATTCTGTTTTATGTTGAAGTCGGACTGGTATTTGCTTCTGATTGCAAATCAGCCGCTCAATACAAATTTTATCCCACCGCCTTTCATAAAAATGGTTATAAACAGGAGTTGTTCCAGCAGAGAAGTAGCATTCATAAACAAAAGCAGTTATAGTTTGGCAGCGATCGTTTGTGTACAGTCGTATTTATGGGCCGCGCGGGGAGCAACCTGTGCATTGCGCTCTATCAATATGACACTTGGCAAACGAAACCAACGTTAAATTTACGTTATTTTCATGTTTGGCAAAAGGCAATACATTTTTTTAATATGTACATGTGTTCCAACGACTAAATTTTGAATAACCAATGACAAACCGGTTCGGTTGTTATGACTAGAATAGAGAAAGATATGCTTAAGCGGTTTGCTCATGTCGAATGAATAAGGAGTAATAAAAATCAATGAACCATAAATGTTACGGGAGAGAAGATCGCTTCACAGGTTCAGGCTAAGCGACTTAAGAGCTATGCCACCTCTCATTCTGGCCAGCCTCTTTAGCCAACTGTTCATCCATAAAAAAACAAAAAGGTCTCCTTCTGCGCTTTTAGAAGTGAATGCTTTTATTTTCTACCGACTTAAGGTTCTCAATTCGTCTGAATGTTTTTCTTTTTGTTTGTTAACTTTCAACGTGGTGAATTAATAATGCTTCTTTGAATATTGGTGCTTTCCATTAAAATTTAATAAAGAAAACCATATACATCTCAAATTTGCTTTAAGTGTTTGCGTGACAAATGGACGAATAACTCAATATCACGCTAAACAATTTAAATGATTCAATTTTTAGTGGAAAGGATGTACCTCAATAGGTAGTTTGATGAGAGTTTGGTTTCGTTAGTTTTGTTTTTACTCGTAAAAATATATGTTAAACTAATATTGATTTAAAGATCAAGACGGGCTATTTATCACAAGTCACTCGCCAATCTAATTTAAACTCAGGATTCGATATTCGGTAACTGTGAACGTGCGGTTTTCAAAAACAATAAAATATCAATATAATTTTTATTGTAGCGATAAAAATCTAATTGTTAACTTTTCCTAGAGAAAGCGTAATATAAAAATATTAATTGAATATACAAATGTTAATAAATATAATTAACAAGCTTGCATGCTTAGTGTGTTTTTGACCTAAAACACTTTAATGGCTAAAAACCTAAAACAAAATATAAGCCCTAATAAAGACTGTACGTGATTCATGTATGATATGGTTGACGATTAAATATTTATTTACAAATTACAAGGGTATTTAAAAAAAATAACATTCTATGCTATACAAAATATATTTACTTTCCGATCGACTCGACCCTCTGAGTCTGCGAAGAGATGTCGGTTCTCTTTGCATCCTGTATCGCATTTACCATGGGGAGTGTTCTGAGGAATTGTTCGGAATCATCCCAGCTACCGATTTCCATTACCGCACATCTCGGCAGAGTTCCAAATTCCACCGCCACCATCTTGATGGTTGGCGTTCAACGACTGTACGTTTTTCGCGTAACTTTCTCCCACGCACTGCCAACTTGTGGAATAACTGTCGCCAGCGGTGTTTCCGAACGTTTACGATTTAGGGACCTTCAAGAAACGAGCCTATTCCTATCTCAAAGGTCGGCAACGCACCTACAGCTCCTCTGGTGCTGTGGATGTTCATGGGCGACGGTGATCACTTAAGATCAGGTGAGCCGTTTGCCACCTATCATATAAAAAAAAAAAAATTTCAACGACTTCACTTTCAAGTTCTCATCATTGATTTCATGGAATGGATTCATCGGAATAATTAATTTAAATTTTAATAATTAAAATAAATATAAAAATTATGGTATTGTAAATATTTCTTCTACGTTACGTTACATACATTACGTTATACGTAAGTCGACTTTTAAGATATTTCATTTAACCTTATTTTGGTAGCGAGTAATTGATATCTTAAAGTACATTAAAATTACATATATTAGCGATGAGTAACCCTATACCCATACTAAGCTGATGTAGGTCATAATAAGTCCAGCCCTGTAGTTCTGGGCTCTCAAGAATAAGACTACGGTATCCCCTGCCTGTCGTACAAGACGACTAAAAGGGGCCTCGGGTTCACTGGGCGACAAGGGTGGGGGCCCGCGTCGTCCACCAAAGTGGACCCGGAAAGAAGGCGACATCGGCTGGCCCGTGCGCTGCGAGGGAACAGGGGGGAGGGAGTAACCTCCCCCCGGGACGTGCTCTCCTTGAGCACAATGCAGAGGGGCTCCGGCGCGTTCCACGTGAGATCCCGGAGCCCCTCGTCATGCACCGAGGAAAGGGCCACCGGGGAGATTTGAGTGGGTAAGAACCCGACATAACCGCCGCCTTCCACCCAGAAGGCGGGGGTATCTTTGTGAAGATTTGCTCCCCGTCAACAAAAAAAAAAGGTTATAATAAGTTTATAACCTACATCAGCTTAGTACGGATCATACAATAGTGACATAAAAAAGTTACGATCACACGTCGTGGGTAATTCTAATGAGGCAATAAGGGTTTCCTTTCGATCTTCGACAATCGAGTGTAGGGGTTCATTTGTGTTTATCGTAAGTTTATTTATTAAAGTGCAGATGGGTAAAGAATATAGATTTTGTACCATCTGTCACTTCTTCCTCAACATTCAAACATTTGCGTCATAGATTTTTTTATACTCAGGCTGATCCACAGACCAGAGACAGGATCCGGAATGACGTGATAGAGAACCAAGGTTAAATATAGCCCAACGAATTAACGCACTGAAATAACAATGGGCCGACCGACCCGTAGAACAAACAACCGTTGGACGAAACCAAATTTTAAGTGGAGACAGCGTAAAGGAAAACGCGGAGTGGGACGCCCCAAGACTAGGTAACGACGATCTTCGCAGGATAGCTGGAATGTGCTGAATGAAAGTGGCTGAAGATCGTTTTCAATGGGATGCTTTTGGAGAGGCCTATGTCCAGCAGTGAACTATTGCAGGGTGATAATGTTAATAAATAACACCTCACTTAAACTTTCCTAGTATTCACCACCATTTAAAATATAAACCTGTGGCCATGCATCGAAAATATAGCATAAAAATCCGATGAAAAATCACGATTTATTCGTAGGTACATTTCCTTCCACCGACGAAATGCCTTGTTACTAACAATTGGTACTCCAATTCACGTCAGTCACCGAGCCAAGCAGATTAATACAGACCCATATTTCGTATCTAACTAGTACCGTTCTTATTTTAGATGCAATTTATTTTATATACACCTAAATATAATACATATTTCGTTGCATTTTATATTAAAAATCAATATTAAAGCCCATATATGTGTCCCACTGTTGGGCATTGGCCTTTTTTAAGAGTGTATATAGGTAGAGGTCGCCACATCTAACCTACTTTTTTATTTTGTATATTTTTAAGTAAACAGTTATAGAATCTTTGTCTATTTGCTACGTGTAAAAAGTGATTTATTACGATAATTTTGAACAAATATGCGATTTGAAATTTTCTACAGAGGCATCGAGTGTAATAGATTGAAATGCAAGTAATTGAGTATTAAGCACACTACAACGATTTTAATTAATTGTCAACCTGGTCCATCGAACTACAGAAAATAAATCAATTACATTTTCACGTTATTGAGGGCCATTCATTTTGTTATTGCGTCAGTGAGCAACCGTTCAAAGGCGTTCTTTGAATACGTCAAATAAATTATTTCACTTGGAAAGAGCACTCTATAAGTAACGACGCTTTACAGGTCTATTGAAATAATGGTATAATTAAATTTTTTATTGTAATTCATTGACTTCCGAGGTTATTCCTAGCCAGAGACCCTTAAGTAGAGTTATTCTTGAATAGACGTTCATCTTTACCTAATTGGCAAACCTCTCAAACCCGGTAAAACAAGAAGCCAGCTTCATAGATTCATTGTGACATAATCTGTTTTATTTCATTCTACTATCAACATATCTAGTAAAGATTAGCTGTGTTCGCGCGAAAACTATAATGTACTTTTGACAACAAGCCGGCACCAATTAATTAGACTGTTGCAATTTTAAATGCTGATTTATCACGAGCTCGGCGGTGAACGAAAACATCGTGACGAAATCGTGAACCTAAGTTTTTCGGTTTTATCACGATGTTATCTAGAATTTAGTAGAGTAAAAATATTGTGAGCCTCCCTCAACATCGCACATAAGTTATTATTGATAGATTTTAACAAAAGTTATCTATAAACACTTTAAATTCAAATAAATATTATTTTTAAAATTATGTTTATTATTTACCTAATCTTAATATAAATGTAAAAGTTCTTTACATGATCAAAGTAATTCATTAAAAATATGTAACGAAAACTCTGAACGTATTTTCAAAGAAATCCATACGTTAAAGCATTGGCGATATATTCCGCCCGAGTGCTTACTTCAAGTTACGTAGATACCGAGGGTATAAGAAGGCTCGAGTGAGTAAAACCTCCATATTATTACACTTATTATACTTAATTTTCCATCGGACTGTACTCAAGCCTTGAAGTAAACATTCCTTTTTCATTTTTACTAATATTAAATACATTATATATTTTATTATAAATATTTCAAAACCTTAAGCTGAGCTGACGGAAAGAGTCTTGGAAAGAATGTTTTCTTTTCTCTTTCTTCAGGACAGCAAATATTTAATACAATTATAATTAATGAGTAATAAAGTAAAATAAAGTCTAAAGAAAAATTATAAATGACTATAAACATATCGTTGGTTATTGTACAAACAACACCGTCATCCACAGATTACTGCATTAAAGTTACAGAAATAGGATTAAATTAATAATAGAAAATAAGAAAAAATCAGAAAGAAAATAGTTAAGTTAACAAAATCTCTTGTAAAGCTTTTCTAAATTTGGAAGGAGTTAAGCCAAATATATCTATATTGTTCAAGTTATTGTTAAATAATTCCATGATGCGATTAAGCGGTGCGCGTGCGACTGCGCTTGTTTTACTTGACTTTATAGCAAAAAGTTTATGTGAATGAAGCTCTCGAATGCGTTTCGATTGGCTGGGAACACGTATACATGTGATTGGCGAGTTCATTGCAATCCAATTTATTTTGACAGGTGTTGTAAAGAAGAGTTTGATAGAAGTGCATTCTTCTTGATTCAAGAGAGAGCACACCGAATTTATTTAGTAATAATTCGTAAGATTGTTCTCAATTCGACTGGATGGATGGATGACTGGAACCAATTTTGATGATTCTTTTTTATTTGAAAGCTGTTGCTTGTCGGTTCCCGCATGGTCCCATTTAAATTTGGTGTAGTAATGACATCTGATATATAATCTCATCTGATGACAACTGATATATGAAATAGGATGGTAATGTATTCGTTAGATCCTAATTCAGAAGTCTAACCTGCAGGTTATTATTGTTAATACAATAATTACACAAATAAAACACTGGCATACGAACAAATAGCCAACGACGAATAATTGTATAAACTTAAATTTTCTCATAAAACCAAAATGTTTAAGCCTAAATAATAAAGTAAGATCATCTAACATGGTAATTTTACTTCGCCTATCCCGTTCAAAACAAGCGTACCCATTTTTAACATAAATAATAGATTAACTACACCCTGCCGTGAATGTATTAGTGGTGAATGTACTAAACCTTCACCTTTTTTATTTTAGACATTTAACCATGTAATTAGAACCCATGATGTTCTGTTATTTTTTTTTTATATGAAAAGTGGCAAACGAGCATACGGCTCACCTGATCTGAAGTGATCACCGTCGCCCATGAACATCCACAGCACCAGAGGAGCTGTAGGTGCGTTGCCGACCTTTGAGATAGGAGTAGGCTCGTTTCTTGAAGGTCCCTAAATCATAAACGTTCGGAAACACCGCTGGCGACAGTTGATTCCACAAGTTGACAGTGCGTGGGACAAGGTTACGCGAAAAACGTACAGTCGTTGAACGCCAACCATCAAGATGGTGGCGGTGGAATTTGGAATTCTGCCGAGATGTGCGGTAATGTAAATCGGTAGCTGGGATGATTTCGAACAATTCCTAAGAACACTCCCCATGGTAAATGCGATACAGGATGCAAAGAGAACCGACATCTCTTCGCAGACTCAGAGGGTCGAGTCGATCGGAAAGACCCTGATCGTCGACTATTCGAGCAGCTCTACGTTGTACACGGTCAAACGGAAGAAGTTGGTGTTCAGTATTGGTACCACTGGTGCCCTCTAGTGAGGACATCGCAAACACTCTGAAAACAGGATTGGTTCTATTGGAAGATCGGTCGACCAATCGGAACGCACCACGACCACGACCGCAACCCCACCGTTGGGCAGGACGAAGAACACATTGTAAAATTCACTTGCTTGTAAAACTGTAAACGAAGTACACGCATTTGGTAGCAGGAAAGTAGCAGTTGTTATTTCACACCACTTGTCTACGTGTCGATCCAACGCACAAGGGACTCGACATACTGGTCCTTTCGAAGACAAATATTGGTCCATCTCAACGGATACTGGTCCTTTCGAAGACAAATATTGGTCCATCTTCCACGTGGACGTCTTTCGAGAAGCAGCACCGTTGGAAGAAATTGCCACATCATCCTGTCGACCAACTGGAAGGCGCTGGCAGGACAAAGGAAGCGGGCACGCGTAGGGCACAAGAACTGGAGGTGTCACTACTGTGAGAAACACACACGTCACGGTACGGCCTTCTTTGTTCCAACCTCCTATACCAAATTCCTTTGTCTCATATTGTGCTCAACATTAATTTCAGCAATCGTCACTACCTGCACGTTACATTTGTCGCGTCATCCTGCACAAAGCCCGACATCGCACATATTACAAGTAAGTCACCTTAGTTATACCTACACATCACCAAAATGAGCATAGACCCCGAATATAAACGCGACAAGTCCCCTTACAGGGGGGTTGATGAGCGGACTGAGCACGTGCTCAGAAACCTCATCAAAAAACGTGGTATCCTTAAGGCAAGGCTCACAAAATTTACTAGCCATCTTAATCTTTATATAGATAATGTACCCGCAAGTGATATTATAAATTTAAAATTACGCAGTAAAGGAGTTATTGATCTGTTTAAAGAATTTAACGACGTCCAGAGTTCTATTGAGGAAAGCGTTCAGGAGTCAAATTTGGATGAGCAGTTAATACAACGCGAATTATTTGAGGATTTATACTACAAAGCACAATCGCAAATCGAGTCGTTGTTGGCTAAGGATGTCAATTCTCTAGCTAAAATATGTAACACAAGTAGCTACCAGAATGTTCGACTCCCGACCATTCCTATGCCCGAGTTCTCAGGGTCCTACGACAGCTGGATTAATTATCGAGATGCCTACCTTTCCCTTGTTCATAATTCCACGGAGCTTAGTGACATACAAAAATTCCACTATTTAAAAAGTTCACTAAGCTCCAGTGCACTATTAGTTATTAATTCACTAGATTTTACTTCTAATAATTATGTAGTTGCATGGGAGCTTCTATTGAACAGATACGATAACGATCGTTTACTAATTCAAAATCATGTTAGGGCGTTATTTACTGCCACATCTTTAAACAAAGAATCGCATACATTAATTAGGAATTAATTGATTGCACTCTCAAGAATTTGCGCGCGTTAAAAATGTTAGGAGAATCTACGGACACTTGGGATACGTTGGTTATATACCTAATCGTGTCTAAGTTAGACAAATGTACCGAACGCGAGTGGGAACGACACAAAAGTAACCTTTATCCCAATGATAGAAAGTTTAAAATAAAATTAACTGACTTGTTATCGTTCCTCCAAGGTCGCGCAGACATGCTAGAATCATTGCAGGTATCACACGACAAAGACACAACCACAGCTGACTTTAAGAAACCCACTTCAAGTCACAAACAGAAGTCTCACTGTTATGTTTCTACCGACAAGCAACACACGCACGATCGAGTTAAGTCAAGGTCAAGGTACACTTGTTACATGTGCAAATTAAATCACCCTATTTATTCGTGCGTTAAATTTCTTCAGGCTGATTTAGATGCTAGAATGAAGGTTATACGTGATAAGGGACTATGCGAGAACTGTCTGCGTACTGGTCATACTGTACATGCATGTATTTACGGCCCGTGCAAAGGTGTAATAAAAACACAACACACTGATTCACTGCGATGACCTACATACGGTAGCCATCAATCACGCGTCATTAAATACTGCCCGTGCGCCCGCGGCGTCACTGCCTGCGAACCGAGGCGTGACCACGCCCTCTGCAACTTCCGCAGTTCCCGCGCATCCCCCTTCCCATTCAGTCAACGGTCACGCGCATAATAACAACATTTCTTTTAATCTAAGCTCGCAACAAGTATCACACAAAGGGCTGGAACCGGTACTGCTGTCAACCGCATTAGTCGAAATAGCAGATAGTAATAATGTTTACCATTTAGCACGAGCATTACTCGATTCTGGTTCACAGCGTTGTTTTGTAAAAGAATCTTTTTCAAAATTATTACGCACGAAATTATTACAGTCCACTCACGAAGTTCGAGGTGTAGGTAACTCAGTTACGCAATGCACACACAGTTGTTTACTGGATGTTAAATCACGAATAAATCCCTATCACACACAAATAAAATGTATAGTTTTACCACACATTTCTTCTGTCATGTCAAACATGAATAATGTTACATATAAACAATTTTCAATTCCTAGTAACATTCAGTTAGCCGACCCACACTTTTAGATGATCGAGACATCGACATCTTGATTGGCGCTGATATATTTTGGGATATAATTTCACACGAGAAAATAAGGTTACCTAATGGTCCTTATTTACAAAATACAAAGCTAGGTTTCATACTTTCAGGTCCTGTTTATCACAAAGCGCACATTGATAACAGCCAAGTACTTTGTAATTTCACACAATCGTCAGACCAACTACTACGTCAGTTTTGGGAACTCGAACCTAGGGCTCAGGTCACACAGACTGATGAGGAGCAGGAATGCGAGAATCACTTCGTCAAAACCACCACGCAATGGTGACGGGAGGTTCTGCGTGTCCATTCCTTTTAAACAGTCACCTGACACCCTGGGCGACTCATATGCTCAGGCTGAAAAACGCTTTTAGCACTAGAAGGCGCTTGCATCGGTCTGCTACTTATAAAAATGTACAGCGACTTTATTCATGAGTACGAGAGCCTCGGACACATGACTAAAGTCCTTTCACACGATACACCGCACTATTTTTTACCACACCACGGTGTGTTTCGCGAACACAGCACCACGACCAAGTTGAGGGTTGTCTTTGATGCCAGCGCCCCGACCACATCGGGCGCATCGCTCAATGACCTTCAGCGTGTTGGTCCAGCGATTCAGGGTGATTTATTGGGCATCCTGTTACGCTTCAGGGGGCATCGGTACGTCGCCTGCGCCGATATCGAGAAAATGTATCGCCAGTGTTTAGTGGCTGAGGAGCAGCGAGACCTACAGCTTATACTCTGGCGAGATTCGCCCTCAGAACCCCTCAGTACGTACAGACTGAAGACGGTGACGTACTGCACTGCGTCAGCGCCGTTCTTAAGCGTTCGCTGTCTGAAGCAATTAGGACAGGAAAGCAACAATGTGGACGTACAGAGAATCATAAATCAAGATTTTTACGTTGACGATTTATTGACAGGCGATGACGATAAATTGAATTTAATATTTCTCTGCAACGAGACCACGAACACACTAAAGTCAGGTTGTTTTTCACTAAGAAAGTGGATATTTAATTTCACACCGGACGATGAGTCATTGGTGGGTTCATGCGATGAGTTGAAGCAATTCTCCTCTAACACAACGAGCAATTCTAAAACACTAGGTTTAGGTTGGTTCAGCGCATCGGATGAATTTCATTTCAACACACAGTATGATTATAGTGATCGTGATGGTAAGGTAGTTACCAAACGCACTATACTATCACACATATCGCAGATTTTCGATCCGTTAGGATTACTTAGCCCTTGCATAATGCAAGTTAAAATCTTACTACAACGTTTGTGGCTATTAAAAATCGACTGGGACGACCCAGTACCCGGTGACGTCACACAGACCTGGGACCGGTTCGTCAAAGCGTTATCTATAATTAACACAGTACGTATTCCACGTTACGTAATAGGTAACCGGACTAATAAGCACGTATCTTTGCATATTTTCACAGACGCGTCACAGGCGGCCTATGGTGCATGCCTATATATACGTACCGTTACCATGAATGATTCCGTGTCGGTTAGATTGTTGTGCTCCAAAGGGAAGGTCGCACCTTTAAAGCCCGTCAGTATACCGCGATTGGAGTTGTGTGGAGCACTACTCGGAACTAGACTTTATGACAAGGTAATTAAGTCACTTAACCGCGAATTCGACCACACCGTGTTTTGGACGGACTCGACGATAGTGTTGGGCTGGCTGCGCATGAGCCCCAACCTGTTGAAAACGTTTGTGCAGAATCGAGTTGCCGAAATACATGAACTAGCGAAACATCTACCTTGGCGTCATGTTCGCGGAAAGGACAACCCAGCCGATTTGGTTTCGCGCGGAGCTAGGTTGGACGATTTACTCAAATCTGAAGCTTGGTGGGCAGGACCGAATTTCTTATATAACGAATACGACACTTACATATCGCAAAGTGGAAGTGTGTATACAGACGAGCTGCCCGAAATCAAACCTAAGGTTCAGTTTAACTTCACTGCTACGGATTCACAGAAAATATCGCTTTTCCTTTCACGAGATTTTCACAATTCTCACGCATGGTGCGCGCGGCTTCGTACATGCTCCGTTTTACACACAACTGTCGAAACAAATTTAATAAACGCACAGGTAGAATTTGTATCGATGAGATAAACGAGGCGGAGAGGGTACTTGCCAGGCTATCACAATTAGAATCCTTTCCTGAAGAGTGCAATCAATTAATTAATAAAATTTCACTAAAACCTAAGCACAAACTGAGTAAGCTCACAAGTAAGCTAAGTATTCTACGGAGTTTTCATTCGACAAACGCCACCCAGTATTATTAAATTCAAAACATCATTTTACGCAACTTCTGTTCCAGCACGAGCACACAAAATTATTACGCAGCTTCGCAAGCTCTGTTATACAATATTCGCGAGTTGGTGGCTATCAATGGTCGCAATCTTGCGCGAAGGGTAGTGCATAACTGTGTAAAATGCACGCGATTGAAGGGCAAGACGCTAACTCCCATTATGGGAAACTTACCTTCTGAAAGAATTACTCCCACGCATCCGTTTTTAAGGTGCGGCGTCGATTACGCCGGGCCAATTCTTATGATTAACCGCAAGGGCAGAGGTGCTCAAACTGTAAAATGTTACATTTGCTTGTTCGTATGTTTAGTGTCGCGTGCTATTCATCTAGAACTAGTTACAGATTTGACATCCGAAGCTTACATACTCGCGTTGAAGCGGTTTTATCACGTCGCGGAAAGCCTGAGGAAATTTTCTCGGACAATGGTCGAAATTTTGTTGGGGCTATGAACGATTTCGCCAAATTTCTTTCTTCGTGTCATACAGACATTCGAGATTTTGCTACATCACACAAAATAAAATTTAATTTTATAGTCCCGTATGCTCCTCATTTTGGTGGTCTGTGGGAGGCTGGGGTGAAGTCTTGTAAATATCATTTACGCCGTGTTGTAGGAAACGCACATCTTACTTACGAGGAGTTGAGCACAGTATTAGCACAGATTGAAGCCATCCTAAACTCCCGCCCTTTATCTCCAATGTCCGCAGATCCGAATGACTTCCTGCCTTTAACTCCCGCACACTTTCTAATAGGCCGTCCGTTGACAGCGCCGGCCTGCTTTGACGTACAAGACGTACAAACATCTCGGCTCACTCGCTTTCAAAGAGTGGAGCAAATGAGACAGCATTTTGGTCCCGCTGGATGAAGGAATGCATCTCCGACCTGCAGACGCGATCCAAGTGGCGCGACAACACAGACGTCTTGAAGCAGGACACTCTCGTCGTCATCAAAGACGATAACCTGCCTCCACTAAAATGGCAATTAGGTCGAGTGCTGAAGACGATTCCAGGCAAGGATGGCGTGTCACGTGTGGCAGACATTCGAACTGCGACGGGGCTCATACGACGGGCATTCACAAAATTTGCCCACTGTTTACCAGATGAAGATCCTGTTGAAAGTCGCTCGGTATCTACTTCCAAGGCCGGGGGCATGTTCAGTATTGGTACCACTGGTGCCCTCTAGTGAGGACATCGCAAACACTCTGAAAACAGGATTGGTTCTATTGGAAGATCGGTCGACCAATCGGAACGCACCACGACCACGACCGCAACCCCACCGTTGGGCAGGACGAAGAACACATTTTAAAATTCACTTGCTTGTAAAACTGTAAACGAAGTACACGCATTTGGTAGCAGGAAAGTAGCAGTTGTTATTTCACACCACTTGTCTACGTGTCGATCCAACGCACAAGGGACTCGACAGTTGGTATTGGGGAGCCCCGGCCCAGAGATGCGAACAGTATTCCATTTGAGGCCGTACTTGTGCCTTGTAAAGTTGCAGACGGTGGGCAGGCGTGAAATTCTAACTGGTGGATTCGTACCTACGACACTACGTTTCGCAGACCGTACCCTAAACCATTTATATTGATTCATGAATTTTGATTTGATGCTTGAAGCTCCACTTGAATTATTCACTATTTCTGATAAACTCGGTGCTTATATTACAAAACCAATATTTAAAACCATTTTTTTTATATTACAAAAGTGATCAATACTTACACAAATTAGCCGATTCTTGCCTTACATTACACCACTAATGGATGGATGGATTTGATGAATTTCTATATTCCGTCCATTAATTTTCCTCCACAAACTGCATAAAGTGTACGAATGTGTCTAATGTGGACTCACCCACACAGAGCAAATCATGTAAGTATATTTAGGAGTAAAAAACGACTTCAAATAGAAAATATTGAGAAATAAAATCTCATCAATCTATCCTATATATAACTATAATATGAATCATTGAAATCGATTAACATGATATTGTGTTATTCCTCTATTTGTCTTAATGATAATTTAACACTTATGTGGTTAAATGTTAAATGGGACCACATGGGAAGCATCAGATTTCTAATGAAAAATGAATCATCAAAATTGGTTCGTCCAGTCTAAAGTTATGAGGTAGCAAAAAAGCATACAGACGAATTGAGAACCTCGTTCTTTTTAAAGTCAGTTGAAAAGGCAAAAGAGCATGATCACTGTGGCTAAGATATTTCACTGCAGATGTATTGTCGATGCCTGGCCAGCCCTCGGCACGTAAATAACAATGATTTTTTTTGGTCGAACTAACACAGTTAGTTCTTACTGCTTCACCGGATTTGAGAGGTGGCACAGCTCTTAGATCGCTTAGCCTGAACCTCTATTAGGTGGTAACTCGACACAAGGGTCCCCCCGGTGAGGGGTAACCTCGGCTTGGACGGTAGCTATTTTATTAACAAAATCTATCGGGACAATCTAAGCTAAACTAACTTATATGCCACTTCGGGAAGCGATAACAATGATTGTTTGTTCTTATCTTATGTTTCAGATCGCACTCAAAACCACTTCCAGTTTTAAGGCTGTCGACGTCTTTAAACTCAAGTCATGAATAGTTACTGGGAGTTCTAAAGTTCTTCCCAGCATTAAAGAAACGTACTCTTTTTAATTTCGAACATAAAAAAACTCTTTGAAGAACTAGTGTTTTCGTTTTTTGTACACGCGCTTTAAAAATATAAAAGAACACATAATTATGTTTGTACACTTTAGTGACCTCCACGGGTCTTCTTTTGCTGGTGTTCACTCCATCATACATTGAACCCGAATACGAATTGTCTTAATTTTGTCTCATCTCAAAAGTGAAAATGTACACTTTGCTTACTCGGCAAACTTTTATAATACTGAAGACATCATTACAAAAACTAAACAAGTATCACGCTGTTGATTTAGAGGGGTAGGCAGAGATTACGCATTCACATTTTTACGGTATTGGCACATATCTCTCGCTGTTTACATATCCATACATCTTCATTCATGGGTACTAACGTTATCCTTCTTTAGTATGTTACGGATCTGGTCAATATACATTCATTTTGGGTTCCCTAACGAGCCTCTCACTTTTACGTCATTATTTTTTTCCTTTAACAATGTATTGAATTATAACATGAACGAATCGTCAATAGCCTAATGGCTTAGAGTACGGTGTGCGAAACCTGAAGTCGTTGTTTCCATTCGACTTTTGACTTCGACTATAAGTGAACCATCTCCTAGCACAAGCTTAAGCATAGTTGGAATGATTAATAAGAATGTTTTCAAGAGTAGAGTGAATAGGCATTTAGTAAGCCAGTGTACCATAAAAAATTGCATTTCCACTTAACATCAGGTGGGATCATGGTCAAGCACTTGCTTAGAAAGTATTAGATACCCTTTATATTTCTTAACAAAAAAAATATTGTGAGATTTTTTTTAAATAATTTAAATAATAACAACACAATATATTATGTAAAACAAAATAAAATACTATTTGACCCGGAGTACTATTGTGAACTCGATTTGAATTACGCGTACGGCGACCGATACTTTGACACCTTACAGGCGGCATTTTCTTTCATATATAATACCAACAAAATAACACGACGATAAACCTCTTAACACAAACACCATTTGAAAAACCTTTTTTTCTTACGCGAAATCAGTAAATGTAAATGAATTACATTTATGATACGACGTTAAGATGGTAGACGATGAGATGGTTTGTTTGACGTTGTCTTTCGTTGGCTGAACAATTGAACGTCATTCTGTCTCATTTACTCACATTTCTTTGATGCGGTTTTATAAAATCTGATTTTAATAAAAAACAATCTGTTAAATTATAAAGAAATTATGTCCTAAAAATAAATAACACAAAAAAGTAATGTTCATCCAATTTGGTGCAATAGTTCGGAAGTTATGCGCGTACATACCCAGCGATTCATTTTATTTATATACCTATAGATGAGATGCTTGTGCTCGTCATAAACATAGAACTAACACGTCGGCGGGAAGCAATGATTCACAAAGTTACAAGTTTACCTGAAAATAAATAAGTCTATATATACCAAATAGTTTTGAGGCGTCATAGCTAGGCGTCCGGGCGGTGGATCAAGTTGCATAGTCGCTAGCAACCCGAGTTCGATCCGGTGCCGGCACTAATAAATTTGCTGTTGCAATTGTATGTGCTGATATACTACGCGCTCGGCGGAAAGGAAAACATCGTGAGGAAACCTACATGCCCTTGAACATTTTTATGAGACATGTGAAGTCTGCCAATCCGCGCTAGGACCGCGTGGCGAACTAGAGGACCTGCGCACAGCAGTGGGACATATATATTATATTTATAAACGCTGTAAATTTATACCAAACATTTATAGACCTAATTAAAAATAATGAACAATGTAAAAACAACATGTTTGGAATTTATATAAAAACATTATTGCGATAAGTGTTATTGTCATCATATTTATCGATTGCTCAGTGCTCAGATTTCCAATTAGTGGACTCTTATTAACAACAAGAGCGTAATAATACAGTGGCGTGTTTGTTTAATTAGTCTGGATTTATAAGATGATATAGATCTTTTGTTTTTCTACGAACGGAAGTTATATTACTAATATTATACCGAACCTCACGCTACCCACTAATAACGTGTAGCAAATACATATTCCATTGTTCTATGATGGAATTTAAGCTTTGAAAACTAACAAAAGTTTATTTTTATTATATATTTACATATATATATACCTTTACTAAAGAAATTAAACCGGGTCAGCTCTGTACTTCTGGCGTCTTAAGAATAAGACTGCGGTATCCCTTGCCTGTCGCAGAAGGCGTCTAAAAGGGGCCTCGGGTTCACTGGGCGACAAGGGTGGGAGCCTTTGTCGTCCGCCAAGGTAGACCCGGGAAGAAGTCGACATCGGCTGGCCCGTCTCGCCTTGCACTGCGAGGGCACAGAGGGGGAGGGGATAACCTCCCCCCCGGACGTGCTCTCCTTGAACATAGTGCAGAGGAGCTCTGGTGCGTTCCACTGGAGATCCCTGAGCCCCTCGTCATGCACCGAGGAAAGGGCCACCGGGAGGTTTCAGTGGGTAAAAATCCCACATAACCGCCGCCTTTCCCCCAGAAGGCTGGGTATCTTTTTGAAGATTTCCTCCCCGTTAAAAAGAACGTCAGATTCTATACATACAAAGAGTTTAAATATAAGGAAAAAGAATATTTACAGTAATTGCATGCGATGTGGCGAGCTAAAATGGTGACAGACGTGATTTACTGATAGTAATCATCTTGATCTAGTACTGTACAGTATGTGAACAGCACGGCGCGCGAGTATTTTATGAAATTAACTAAAGTTTCCGCCTGCATTAATAAACTGGCACGTTTTGTTTCAGCAACGCCTGAAACATCTGCAGAATAATTTATTGTGCTAGATATTGTATGTAAATTGAGAATACTCTAGCCATCATATTGTGGTGTAAACTTTGTACACTTTGCGGTAAAAAGTTTTAATATGTCACTTTATTTTTTTTAAATCTTTTTTTTTAAATTAACGCGCTTCCTCATATGCTATACGTAACGTAATAAAACTGCTATGTGCGTTTCATGAGAGTCAGCTTTTGATGTCCGCTCATTAGGTACCATTTAGGACAGATGGTTAGCCTGTCACTATACACCGGGTACAAGTGATATTTTGTACTTAAAAATTGGAAACATGGTAAGTCATTGGTACTATACTATATAAATATGTTACAACTTTTATAGGGCACTCTTTGACTGCATGGCAAATATCTTCGTGTGTTAAAAAAAATGTTTGTGCCAAAACTATTAAAAAAAAATGAAACAATTGCAGTGGACCATTATTTAGCATTACGCAGCATATCAAAAGACAATTCTCATGAAGACGCACTCGACGTAATATGCTCCGCACGCAGTGTACTTGTCTTATCCATTGTTGTTCTCGTAAAACAAAGCCTCGTCTGGGACGATATTTGTCTACAATGACATGTTTTGTTACAGACTTTCTTCACAATAAATTATACGAAAATTATCATCGTACCAAACACCTAATTTTTAACGCCACGAGTGTATTAACATTAAAACAGACATTTTTATTATCCCACAATAATTTAAATAGCAACTAATTAAATTACAATGATGAGCGGAGGACTGGTGTCCTAACTAGGAACAAACCTGTGAGATGGATCACCAGGCCTAACCCCAACGGATGTGCACAAAACTATAAAAACTATTGGAGAGAGAAGGAGAAAGTATACATAAATATTTATAAATATAAAAGAAGGTATATATAAATAGATATAATTGTTGTTACACATTCACACACCCACATGACACTTAATACACTCGTGGCGTTTTTTTGTTTTAAAGGGTTTGGTTTCATTTAAATCCTGCAAAAATGAGTAACTAGGATTATTTTCAAAATAATCAGGGTCGGAGGTGTATAATGAATGAATGGTATGTCGCTTACATATATTATGTAAAGAGGATGGCAAGAGAATTAAATGATACGTTCTAATTTGCGTTATAGTTTTGTTTATATATGTAATATATAAAAATGATCTTGTAGTACAACATAAACTGGAATCTCCAATGTTTATATCCCACTTCAGTTCAGGGTTAGACTCTTCAATATAGTCATAAAAATGTTACGATCACACGTCAAGGGAAATTCCGATGAGGCAATAACGATCCCTTTCGATGTTAAGTGCTTGTAAGAATTCATTTGCTATTACCCTATATCAGTCTGAATTTTGTTTTATTAAGTTGGAATAAAACGGTAGAAAAACAAAAAAAAAGCTCTAAAGAACATTTTTTCTTGACAAAATGATACTCCTAAAGTTCTACCCGTTATTTTGAGAGGTAATAAAGTATTTTTAAAACTCAAAAAAGTTTACATTCTAATATAAAGTCCAATAAGCAAAATGACAACTTTTAAGTAGACGCTCCCAAAGATTCAACTTGATATAATTTTATAATTATACAACATAGGCATTGTACTGTGAAAGATATGTTAGTTAATCTAGATACATCAGTTTTATTATATATATATAATATACATATTAGTTCTTTATTAATTTTGAAGCGTCAATAGCCTAATGGTTTAGGGTACGGCCTGCGATCGTAAGGTCGTGGGTTCGAATCCACCATTGGACTATTGCCGTGAACCATGTCCAACACACAAGCTTAAGCTTAGTTGGAATGGTTAACAAGATTGTTAGTAATATTTCTAAAAAAAAAAAGAAATATTGCTACCTTTCTTTTAAAAAAAAAATAATGTAGATGTATATGTATTATGTCGATGCCTATATACGCGTTCTTATTTCTATTACAATGAAACACCTAGTAAAAGGACCAGAGTGTTAATTTAGCCAAGCTAATTTAAATAATATATTATTCACTAAAAAATAATGTAGCCCCCGCATTAGATCGATAAAGGGGCACTACACGCTAGGTAAGTGAGTTTAAAATATAACTGCTTATTTGTAAAATCATTATAAACTAGAATACCAAATACTAACAAGCGGAACAATATTCGAGTGTCAGTGATATGCCATTGGAACACCGTAAGCTGGCCGTGGCGCGATAAACCGCCCATTTTCTATTCTATTGCATGAAATAAAAAATAAGATATCAGAGTTGGTTTTTCAAACATTCAAGTTAAAATCAAAAATTATCTGAATTTAATTTTCTTATTCCAAGTGTTGTTTTTCTTCTTTTTCTTTGTCCCGTCGCTGCTGAGGATCGTGACCTCGTATAAGCAGCTTCCATTGGGTGCGGTCATATGCGGAGGGAACCGCACGCAAAATGGACGGCAAGCGTGCCCGGGGAAAGACTTACAAAGTTATATCAAACAGTTATATCGTGGTTGGCGCATTTCTTTATATAAATTAAAAGAGTTTCTGCGTAGTTTCAAAACAGAAAAAGTGTGTCTCGATAACAGCATCGAAGAAAGGATTAATTAACAATTTCAATTAACATTTGAAGTAAGTCAATCAACCTGCAGAAAATAAGGCAATTACATCGCTACGTCCTAATGGCAATTAATTTGTTTTCGCGTCAGCGGGCAACCTTTCAAAGGCGCCCTTTGACGGTCTTAAAATCAAAAAATAATACGAAATTATTTGTAGGAAGTGGAAATTGCAAAACAAGGCAATGTTCACATTAAAAATATCCCAAGACAGCACAGGACGCGTTTTGGCATTAAGTGTGACTTTTTGTACATTTTTTATTTTGTGCAAATATAGATAAAAATTAATTAATAAATAAACAGTGTTGGTGTGCACTTAGTAATTCCCTCTTTTTCACCAAGCCGCCATTTGTTATTTATTATCAAGTTACATCTTGTTAATTTTATAACAGACCACAAGGGAAATATACTTTCCTGTGTTAAATTAGTTCCTAAACCATCCAATTGAAAGTTCATATCTTTTTATATTTTACAAAAACTTTTGTTCAGTATAAAAAAATATTTATAATAATTATATTTTTAAAAATATTAAAGGATATAATAACCAAAATTTAACCGACCAACCAAATACTCTCTTCATAGGAAACGTGAGTAGATCATTTTAAAAGTGGTTGGAATGCATCTGCAATTAAATCTTGTTTTGAAAAATTGAGATTGTTGGACGTGCTAGTGATAGGTACCTAAGTTTAGCCCTGTAGTTCTGGGCTCGTGTACTAAGGTTACGATATCCCCTGCCTGTCGTAGGTGACTAAAAGGGGCCTCGGGTCCACTTGGCGACAAGGGTGGGGGCCTTTGTCGTTTACTAAAGTCGACCCGGGAAGAAGGAGACATCCGCTGGCCCATCGGTTTAGTGGGTAAGAACCCCACATAACACCGTCTTCCCCAGACAACAAAAAAAGGTTACCTAATTTCAGACATAAGTAGTCCTGAGACGAATACTTTAATTTTCTCAAATCACGGCTCCACCAAATACTTTATGGGGATGACAAGAATTTCTACGTGTGCAGCAATGCAATTATCTTTTTTTTTCAAGGGGCAAACGAGTGTGTGGCTCATCTGACCAGACAGATTCCGTTACCTTGCTTGTACACCTACTAAACGGGTGGCAGGTGCCTATTTTATAGAGTTGGTGATCATGAATAGAGAAGAATCCGCCTGCAATAGGAATTGCTAGGTCAGGACGGGTAGTATGAAAATTCTTTTGCTCCTGTATACCTAGCCATTGACGGAGAATTATCGCATTGTACGGATCGTCCTGGTCGTGCCTCGTCTAATAATTATGCAATAGAATTCACGGTGGGCTCCGCCTAGTAGCAATTACTTTGTATGTACTTAAAGCATTATATCCAACTATACCCGCGTGTTATTGCTTGAGCACTAAAAAGATGAATAGTCAAAAAATGAACATAAAGCTTCCAAAAAAATGTGGTTTTCTACCTCATAAACGTTATATATGAAGTCGTACAATTTTAAACGGAGTTTTAATGTGTAAAAACGTACCGTTATAACGACAGCACGCATTAGCGCGCAAAAGTTCGAACGACATTTTAAAATTTTGTTCATGTTTGCTTTTACTACAGTTTGCTTCAAAATAACTTAATGTTCAAATCTAATATTTCATTATTATTAACGTTAAGATAAAGTGATGATCTCCACGTTATAAAAAGATAATAGGTTGTCAAATATCTCCTTCCGCCTTTTGTGTCATGCGGCACCCAAACATCAAGCTCTTTTTGTATCCAGCCTTCTGCAGATGGTTTAAAATGGTTTGGTGACTAACTCCCATCTCTTGGGCGATGTCACGAGATGCCACATGCCGGTCTAACTCGATGTAGTCCATGTATCAAAATTAACCGAATTCTATGTGCCAAAATAATAAAAATTACTTTAAGAATATCAAACATAAAGAACATGGGCCACTCGCTATAAATTGCACGGCTCAATTAACGAAGTTCAAGGACAGTAATGAAATTTAAAAGTTTAAATAACAGACTATATATCCATTTTATTATAAACAAATTAAAATTAATATTGTTCATGCGGATACAGAGATATTTAAATAATAAGATAAGAATTTTAGGTTATATCATATGATTTTCCTGTCAATACACTGACACTTTAACATCATTATCAGTTTATATATTATTTATTCATACATCTAAGTCCTTCCATTATGCACAACAAAGTTTAATAAGCAGGTATAACACAATAAAACACTAAAAATAATATCCACAATGCGCACGAGTGATCACATGTAAAACGTCAAAACATTGAAGTTTTTTTTTTGCTTGAGATCAATAATTATTCATCCATGTAATAATTTATTTTACGGATTTAAAAGTATAACAATAGATTTTTGTTTACATATAATATTTGATTTTAATTTTAATATCTATTAATTAAACATTTTAATATATTTTGCTAGTTTTTTGCCATGTACTGTTTTTTTTTTAGGAAAATAAATGTGAATTGTTAAAAATAGAAATATATTTTACCTATGGCAACTCCGTCAATATTATCAATGTAGCTTAGTCATGCTAATTTCTTTTTATTTACGATTTTAATTATCCCACCATTAAAATACCCTTACATTTTATAATAAATATGTAAAAATTAAATGTTTTTTTCCTAAATACATTTATTTAATGTCCTTGAGAACAAAGGTGTGCCGAAAAAAAAGTAAGAAAATAGAGACATATAAAACTTAAAAAAGAGAACGTATAATAATTTCAATTATTACTATTAAACATTTTATGCCACACGATGTTTGTACGTATACAGAGCAAAAGGGTCGACTATTAAACTTTTAAATTTCACCTCCAAACAGAAAATCTCTTGTACAATACTAAACAGGACATATGAAATAAAAACAAAACGCACATATGCGACTAAATCTGCAAAATTACTTTTATTTAAATAATACCTTTTATTTTTATTAAAGCTTCTAAATATCCTCCAATACATTTCTGACTGTCAATGCAATGATTGTATTGAAATCGAATTGAAATAGAGAACATGTTAATTTGATAATTATTTCAATGAATAATGTAACTTCATTGAACACCAATTGATAAGACAAACAAAGCGGTTCTTAAGCGTACATGGATAGAGCTCCGCTAACAACTATCAAGGGGATATCCAAAGACAAACTATGCAAATTGTAGATTTTAGTCTGAGAAGGTAGAACTGTTGATCATTGTTTGATCAACGGTCGATCTGAAACATATTTATGTTCAAGTCGTGTTACATAAAATTGGCGAATTAACTAGCTTTTTTTATTTTTACAGTTTACGGAAAACTTGAAGCTAGAATACTTATTAAACCAATTACAAGTTTTCACTAATAGCTTACATATAATATAAATATATGGTAGATTGGTTACAGATACGAATTACGGTAGCATTATAAACACTAGTATAATATACTAGGATTTATAGGTAATTAATCTAATAATAGGTTGTCAAATATCTCCCTTCCGCCTTTGTGTCATGCGGCACCCAAACATCAAGCTCTTTTTGTATCCAGCCTTCTGCAGATGGTTTAAAATGGTTTGGTGACTAACTCCCATCTCTTGGGCGATGTCACGAGATGCCACATGCCGGTCTAACTCGATGTAGTCCATGTATCAAAATTAACCGCATTATATGTGCTAAAATAATAAAAATAACTTTAAGAATATCAAACATAAAGGACATGGGCCACTCGCTATACATTGCACGGCTCAATTAACGAAGTTCAAGGACAGTAATGAAATTTTAAAGTTTAAATAACAGACTATATATCCATTTTATTATAAACAAATAAAAATCAATATTGTTCATGCGGATACAGAGATATTTAAAAAATAAGATAAAAATTTTAGGTTATATCATATGATTTTCCTGTCAATACACTGACACTTTAACATCATTATCAGTTTATATATTATTTATTCATACATCTAAGTCCTTCCATTATGCACAACAAAGTTTAATAAGCAGGTATAACACAATAAAACACTAAAAATAATATCCACAATGCGCACGAGTGATCACATGTAAAACGTCAAAACATTGAAGTTTTTAGTCTGAGAAGGTAGAACTGTTGATCATTGTTTGTTCAACGGTCGATCTGAGACATATTTATGTTCAAGTCGTGTTATATAAAATTGGCGAATTAACTAACTTTTTTTAGTTTTACAGTTTACGGAAAACTTGAAGCTAGAATACTTATTAAACCAATTACAAGTTTTCACTAATAGCTTACATATAATATAAATATATGGTAGATTGGTTACAGATACGAGTTACGGTAGCATTATAGACACTAGTATAATATACTAGGATTTATAGGTAATTAATCTAATAATAGGTTGTCAAATATCTCCCTTCCGCCTTTTTGTCTTTTGAATTTCGCGGCTATGTACAAAGCGCTACAGAGCTCGTATCTAGCAATACTATACATAATTTGAAAGGTCTTGACATAACCTACAAAACGACGCTATGCATAATTAGTTTGGATATTGCGTTTAACAGTTATAGACGTGTAAACATGGAGTTCACTAACGCCGAAATTCGCGCTATTTTAAAGTTTTCCTTCGTTAAAGGAGAAACGTTCCGTGAGATTAATGGTGTTTTGGAGGATGGTACTCTATCACTTCGAACCACGGAGGAATGGTTTCGACGATTCAGAGCCGGTGAAAACGACACCATGGATAAGCCAGCCGGCGGAAGACCTGTGACGACAAATATATATATATATATATATATATATATATATATATATATATACTGGCACTCAGTACATATTAGAGATTGTAAGAATTACTAAATACTATAATTTTAGTACCTAATGAAATTAATAGATTATATAGTCAATAGTAACTTGACTTAACTTGAGCTCGTCAGCAATCTGGGCAGATCAAAAGACTGCTTGCTAGGATCTCTACAGGAAGAGGTTATACCGCAATCGCTTTCCCTCCTGATTCTCGAGTCGAGGAGTTTCTCAATTGACATAGACAGAAATTCATACAAAATAATTTCTTTATTTGAAACTTTAATCATTAGAACATTAGTGCGCCTTATAAAGTATATTAAAAACAATTAAAATAAGAAACAAAGTGGTATATGGATAAAATATGTGAGGAAGCTTGTAGTATTCGATTGTTCAACGTATTTAAAACACATTACTTCATGCAAACATTAACTACACTAAACTTATACAAGTGTACGATATACAAAGTATCGTATAGGAATAATAAATACAGAGCTCTCCATTTCCATCTGTACTGTACATAGCGGCCTTTGCAAAGGTCATTTTAAATATTGCGTACGAATTTACATCGCTAACCGTTCGTTACACACACATTACCTAACATGAACATTACAAGAATACACATATAAAAATGATCTACCAGTGAACAAGCTCGTAACACTATAACTTTGAGAAGGCTTACAATTTAATATGAGCGTAAGCTAAAATATCTAACCGTTTTAATTAAATATTTAATATGCTAAATTTGAATCAATATCTCTTAACCATACGTTTCCGAAGTGGGTAAGACAAACAAAGCAAATCTGAAGCGAACGCCGATAGATCTCCCCTAATAGATTATTCAAGAGAATTCAGAACTTCTGTAAATTCTGTTAGATCTAGATTGATTATAATAATTAATGTTATTACTTTTAATGTTACCTTAAACGTTATTACTTGTATAGAAATAATATTGGTAGCAAATATAATAAGCTCTGACGTCATTCTAACCGGGGCAGACAGAGACAGCGTCCGCCATCCCCTTTTTCAACGTTGATTTCATTAATGTTTTTAAACCCATCGCCATACACTGGCAGCAAATTTATAGCTAGGGATTTTTTTGTACTTAATAAACTAAAAACCGGCAATTCTTTGGTACAAGCTGACTGGAAAATAAACCGGCGATTTTTAAATCGTTAGTCAATCATTAGTTACAGCCTATATATTTATGTCCCACTGTTGCGCACAGACCTTCTCTGTTAAGGAAGTATAAGGTTGCCACGCGGCCCTAGTGATAGACTTAACATGTATTAAAAACGTGTCTTACACATTGTTTCCAATATTTTCAATATTTCATTATATCATTTAAACTTTATACGTTTAATTATCATATTATTTATTTTAGTTTATTTTTGACTTAATAATATATTTATTTATAAAATATATTTTAATCTCATATCTGTTTTATTCATGTATCATATGTATTATACTCTTATTGTCTGTATAAATTCCATATAAAAGTAGTATTGCGCGCGCATGTCTTTAGGTCTTTAGGAAATCCCGGGCACCGCTGAAAATCAGCGCTGTCGCATCCTTGCGACAAGCATATGCTGAGACGGTGTCCGATATTGGCATCATATGTTTTGTATTATTTGTCCGTGTAACTTTAACTGTGTTCTGTCTATTTTTCATTCTTTTTTAATGTGTGTTAATTTCTGTCTGTGGTGTGTTTTTGTATTGTGATGCCAATAAATAAATGTCTATGTCTATGTAGATTTCCTCACAATGAGCACGTGTAAAGCAGCATTTAAAATTGCAACAATTTCCTTGGTGCCGGCACCGGGGTTCGAACCACAAGATCGTGAGTCATTTCTAAAACAACAATTAAAAAGTAGTTTTGGATTTGAAGCGAAACCCCAGTGAAATCTAAGTCGAGATACGTTTGTCACCGTGCCATACTGCATTTAATAAATGATGTCTGACGACGTTGATAAGCGTGTTGAGTACGACGAAAATTAATAAGTTTTGTAGGAAACAAAGTTTTCCATGTCGAAGTCTTCACAATGTTCTCCGTCGCGTTAAGTCTCACATGTATAAGAACTCTACTTATGATTGTTGAATCCTTTCTTTGAACAATCGCTATTTAAAGCTTTTACTTTATTTATTAAACTGTTTTTACTATTGTTATAAATAATAGAAATAAGTGTTATTAAGTGAATTTTCTCTAACTTTTGACTAAAGTTTAAGTTACAGCCTTTATATATAATATATATGTCCCACTGTTGGTTGCAGGGCTTCTCTGTAAATAGAGCATAAGGGCATAATCCGCCACGCAGCCCTAGTGCGCGGATTGGCAGACTTCCCATGTCTTGAAAAAATTTCTAAGACATGTAGGTTTCCTCACGATGTTTTCCTTCACCGCCGAGCGCGTGGTAAATTGGCACATAAAATTGCAACAGCATTTTTTTTTATTGGTGCCGGCACCTGGGATCGATCTCGGGTTGCTAGCGTACTATGCAACTTGAGTCAACCGCCCGGACACTGAGCTACCACGGACGGTTTAATCATTTGCAGTTTGGAAATCATAAGGTTCAAACTCACTACCTGACTTTTGACGTAAGCTTGGTGTAAAAGTTCAATTCAATTGCACGATAAGAAATCCAATAATCAATACGTGTATTTAAATTCGGACAATGTTATAACGCTATCAAACAAAATTTTGAGGTACTATTTAGGTTTAATTCTATCAAGAACAATGCAAGTACCTCAGGCCTTCGAATTCATCGAGGATTCGATGCTTCATGACGTTATAACAATATACTTCTTGGGCAAAACCCGTTTGTTGGTAATATGTCATTACCAACAAACGGGTTTTAAATTTAATAAAAAAATATAACCCTAACCAAGTAATTATAACTTATAACATCTTCCACAAAAACGTGCAGCATTGACATGTTCAAATTATCATTTATTGCTATAAAAGTAACTTGGAAATAAAGCCGTAAAATGCCCAGAATGTATCATTAATTCATTTATTGATTTAGTTAAATTTTTGATAAAAAAGACTGAATGTTTTTCATTCCATATGAGATAATCATTTAAAAACCTATCTCGTTTTACAGTTACTTACAAAAACTTGCTTGAACTCGAGCACCTTTAGTCAACTACTTGGAAGCATCTTTAAAACATGACAAAGTCGAACTTTACTGCGGAATGGGAAGCGAAATTCAACTTTGAATGAACAAGTAACATTACTTATCAGTTTTCGTTATTCCAAAAAACTTAAAACAGAATACGCTTAATTTTTTAGTGATCCTCGATATAATGTATACAGATACTCTATATACTATAAGGGGGTAGACAGAAACTATTTAGCATATTCATCTATCTTCTCGATTAGTCAATTCCTAACGTGACGTGTGCCCAGTATCAAATAGTCCGGCAGCCATTAGTGCCGTTTAGATTGCCATTCTCAGCTAATCTACTACGAATACACGACAACGAGATAAATTTGACGATCCAGGTCCAAATTAGGAAAAACATGAATTTGAATCAAATTGAAAAATTGGCAATTTTTTTCTTTCTACGAAAATAAACAATTACAAAAAAACAATTTCGAAAAAATGTAAAGTAGGTCAGTTAGGTAGTGCCTTAACAAAACAAAACAATTAAAAATATTTGTCTATAGGTTTTATCTGTATTAAATTAAGTGATTGTGTGAACAAAAATTAAATATTTCTACAATAATAATTCTAAACATATTTTAGGTTTCTTTTTATAAACACTATACATGAATCTACTGACCTGATATCGTTAACCTCTGATAAATTATCTCTGTATATATTTAAAACAGAATATCTAGCGGGCTTACGAATGATCCTACAAATTTCCCAACGTTCTTTTCACAGCAGCCCATTATTAATTACTGACCAAGTGAGCGCACTATATTTTACCTCTCTACTGGACTGCCCTGCCGACTAAGCCCCGCGTTTTAATCACGTACACATCTTTTAAACAATATATATTAAAATCAGCTTTCACGTCTTTTAACGCTAGAGGTATAGACGGAAACGTAGCTTATAAGGGTATATATCTAACAGGTTAAGCCCATCGCCTTACACCGCCCACAATTTTTTAGAAAATTGAATTTTTGACGTGACATAATAGAACCATAGACTCATAAATTTGTACCGGATGTGGCATAGATTTTTAGCGCTCGCTTTCTTTTAATCCCAGCGGGATACAAAGAGAAAGATTTCAATATGTGATAAAGGTGAACCAATTGCCATACACGGGTTATACATTTTTTTCTTGTACTGAAAAACATCAACAAACGTGAATTCATCGGTACAAGCCGACTGGGATTCGCAACGTCAACCATAAGATTGTAGATCGAGCGAATGATAGATGCTAAATTAAACATTGAATAGGCTAATTCCACGGATTTTCATCATCATCAGCAGCCTGCAAAAGCCCACTGCTGGACATAGGCCTCTCCAGAAGCAAACCACTGTGCACGATCCTCGGCCACTCTCATCCAGCTCCCGTCACCTGTCCTAGGAAGATAATCGCTCCACCTAGTCTTAGGATGTCCCACTGCGCGTTTGCCTCTCTGCAAACTCCACTCAAGATTAAAAATACTCATATGGATTTTAATGAGTTTATTTTAAGCAAAAGGCTGGCAATTCTTCTACTTCAGATGCGATACAGATGGGAACGTGTATTGTAAAGAACTCTTTTATAAGTTTTACTTGATAACAAACTTCAGAGTTGTATACAACTTGAACTGGGAGCCTTAAAAGATCAAACTTATGAAAGAGTGCTTACAATATACGTTAAATATATATAACCTACAAAATGGGAATAACAAATGTGAAGCTCTTTATTTCCTTCAGTTTCGTGAGGGGCCGCGTTTACTTTAGGCATAAAAGCCGTTTTAAATATTGCGTCTGGATTTACCTCGCTAAGCCTCGTTACACATACATTACGCAATATGGGCATTATTTCGGATAGGCAAATATAAAAGTTTTGTTGTACCTTCAAAGTCCATATTCTTATTAACTTTAAAGTTTTCTATTAAATAATATTTTTATACGCGTATTCTGAAGATAGGAAAAAAAAAATATTTTATTTTCTTTCTTCTTCTTCTTAAAGTGCATCTCCGACTAGAGAAGGTTGGCAGTTAGTTATTTGTCTCTTGCGAGGCGAAACGACTGATCGGCACTTGCAATTCCGGTGCACTTACTGATGTTACGCAGCCATATCTTTATTAGATAAAATAATGTTCTTTTAATCGTATCGGGTCAGATAAATATGACAATCTACATTTCACCGAGCATACAATGTTAACTGTGTTGATACTCTCGAGTTGATGATCTTCCAGAAGATTACATCAAAACTACAATTTCTCTCTCCTCCTTTCGTTCAATGAAATGATACTGCCACCGACTTTCACGCTTTCTGTACAATTTCCCATAAAATAAATTTGGACAATCTTCGGATTTATAGGCTTCGGCATGTACAATCCAATGTTAGTACACCTGGTCTTGTATTTTAATGTAGTTTCATGATTACGTGCATTGGTTGCAAAATCGCAATTTTAGTTGCCCTAAATAACGCCATTTGGAAGCAAGAATTCAGTTTGCGTAACTTGCGCAAAAATTATTTCAAATTGCCAGCAAGTGATAGTAAGGTTTTAGTATAGCTGTCGAGCAGAATGGAAAGAAGTGTCAACCTTCTCACTATCGAAATATAGATAAAAACTATCCTACCACTAAAGTAGCAGACTTTGGTTTTAGAATCCATCACGTAAGAACAATGTGATAAGATTTTTATATATTTATATATATAAACAACTAGGCTTTTCTTTTTCTCTTTTTTTATTCTCCTTTATCGTTTCCTCAGAGCTGAGGGTCGTGACCTCCAAGAGAGCTGCTTTTAACGAGCATTCGCCACTCTCTTTTATTTTGGGCCAGGTGGATAGCCGTCTGGAGTTTCAATCTGGTAGGTACTCACTCCTGCCTTTTTTTTTCTCTTCTAAGCTATATTAAGAGCAGAGAGTTCAACGTACCGATAGCGCTGTGCTTTATCGATTACGCAAAGGCCTTCAACTGCGTTAGTTGGCCAAAAATGTTTGAGGTCTTGACAGAAATGGGAATTCTCGATCATCTGACATTCCTTTTGCAAAATTTCTACCTAGACGGGAAATCACGAGTCCGGCTGAATGAAATGGAATCGCTTCCTTTTAAACCAGAGCGTGGAGTGAGGCAGGAACGTGTACTTTCTCCACAACTATTCGACCTGGAAGAGTGGCACCGTGGCATCCGAGTAGCAGGACATCTTATGAGACTGCGCTGCGAAAGTCATAAGACGAGCACAAATGGCGAAAACAGTCGTCAAACGCCTGGAGAAGATTTGGAGAAATAGAAACATCTACTGCAAAACAAAAATAAAGTTAATGCAGACCCCAATCTTCTAATCTTCTCCATTTTCCTATATGCTTCCGAAACCTGGACATGGAGGGCCTGTGTGAGAGAGAAGATAGACGCATTTGAGATGTGGTTTTGGCGCAAAATGTTAGAAATCTCATGGACCGAGAGCCGCACCAATGAGTCTATCTCCAAAGAGATAAACATAAAGACTCGACTCTCCGCGATTTGCTTTCCTTCTTCGGCCACATAGTCCGCCGCCAACCGGACAGCTTTGAAAAGCTAATCCTGTTTGGCTGTGTCGAGGAAAGAAGAAGCAGAAGCAGAGCGCCCACTAGATGGACGGACTACATTACAGTAGTTACTGGACTGAAACTCCAGGCAGCTATCCACATGGCACAAAATAGAAGAGAGTGGGGAGTGCTGGTTAAGAGCAGCTCTCTTGGTAGTCACGACCCTCAGCGCTGAGGAAACGACAAAGAAGAAGAAGACTATATTATTTTATCTTAAATTACATATTAATAAAAAAATATTATATTCTGTTTCAGATCGCATCTATATTTATTTGAAAGATGTAGAAATAAAAAAATAAATGTCGTTATTTATCAAAATAAATGACATATTGTAACACTAGAGAGAACTCCATTTATTCATAAAATTAAATACATCTGCAGAGTCAATTTCACTCCTCTTTTCACTGCAAACTTCAGATCAAATGAATGCTGTCACTCTCGGTGTACTAAGACATATATGGCTAAACATCCCAACACAGCAAACTGAAAAATAAATATACAATGCTTTAAACACATGGTAATACCACCCAGTGCACCGCGTATAAGTACTGCCAAGATGTACTGAAAATTTTGATAGGTACTAGACTAGCCGCTGGCTAGTAGTTCTGGTGTATATATCAGATCTATCCAGCATCTACCTACCAACAGATGAATCACTGATTTCCCTGTTTTAGTAATTATTCAATTTTTCTCTAAGGAACTGCAAAAAGGTCACTCACAAGTAAGCAAGCCTGCTGGGATTGAACCCTCAAACACTACAGTAACCTTAGTACCAAAAAACGCTAAATAATATAGTAAAATGTGTGCATATAATGAAAATTCTTAAATATACATAAATTTGCTAATTTTACATTTTTACAAATTTTTAAGTGTTTTCAGATTCAGATTCAGATTTAATTGGTTATATAATAAATTACAAGTCAATTATTTACTACAAATTATTAGTAGCACAAATTACATTAGATAATTGAATAGAAAAAAAATAATGAAAAAATATTACATCAAAGAATTAAAATTACTTTAATTTGTAATTTAATTTGTTAATTCCTCCACACTATGCCCTCTCAACCAGCCATGACTTCAACCTATTTTTAAACATTGCTAGACTGGGAGCTTCAGTTACATGCTTAGGAGTTGCTAGTATAACCATAATTGTTGGAATTTAAGTACTTGAGATGTTTCTATATTTAATTAGGTTGTTGGGTAGTATGAATACTTATATTATTTAATAACAGAGTAAAATTTATTATTTTTCTAATTAATGTGTTATTTCAGAAAATGATGTATTGGATTATTGGTGTGAAATGTAAAAGCAGCACAAACCGTTGTTTCACAAAATGCTAAAGGCAAATAATAATATTTTTAAATACAACAATCAGCAATGGGACTGCTATATTATCACGCAATATGGTAATTGTTACTATTCTCTATTTGTTTAAAAATATATTTATTGAGGTAACTTAAAATTGGACTCTCTTGATACTAAATTATCATTATTAAAACATAAATGTTGATATTACTTTTGTATAATGACAGCTTCAATATTTTTATTGGCTTACATATTATTACTTATAGGTAAAACCTAAAGTACACCAATATGGTACTAAATATATAAATATATTACATAATTTTGTTTATCAACTTATACCTTAAACTTGGGATATTCATTCATATAAATTGTGACCATTCCAACATAAGGCAAAAATCCTCTGGCACGACCAACAACATCCTTTTTGGTCAACCATAACTGGCCCTGTGCATATAACCCTCTGTCATCCACACTATTGTTGTCTCCTTTAGTGAGGAACTTCACAGTTCCATTGTTTCTGGAAATTAACAAAAGCAAGATAGAAATCAATATAAGTAAACATCACAAAGCAGATGACTAAAATCATTAAAAAGTAAAGTTAAAAAGTGGTACTTTAACCAGAGGCAAAGACTCTGGTCTATTATATTCTTTATATTTTAAAATTTATAGATGATTATAATTCAAGCCATTTCTACTTTCATATTAGTAATATCTCTATATTTCTGTTTAATACGATAGAATTAAGAACGTTATGTATTAGATATGATTAAATAACGAAAATCTTACTTTTCATGAAGCTTTAGCACTCTATGTACAATTGGAATATCGCGTCCTTCGACCTTAAAGACAACAATTTCACCCACGCGTACAGGCTCCTCCGGATAGTTCGTTAAGAACAAGAGATCACCCCTGTGGAAAGCTGGTTCCATGCTGCCAGATAAAACAACCACGATAGGACTCTCACTGCCAGTAACAACCATTAAACCCTTCCATATCATAAGTGCGGAAGATACTATCATTCCAAAACTAAGTACTTGGTAAATGAACTGAAAAATAAAATAACAAACTTAAAAACCCGGTAGATTGGTCACGTCATCTCTGTAATATTGCAAAAAAATACCTGACGCTTGTTCATGCGCTTTACATCATCAAATAAACTGTCTAACATTTTGAATATAATTTCTATAGCCGTAAAAATAAATTAATATAAAATCTTGATTTATACTACATTAAGTTTTTAACTCTAGTTTGTCACAACGCTAGTAGATTTTTGCACCACGTCAGATCAAAACTTCAAAGGCACACGACATTTTTAGTCTGTACTAAATGACGACGATGAAACGTGTTGCCATTACTTAACAGCAACCTGTATTCTAATCGTTAATGAAATAAGTAATTGCTTTAAGGCTTTTAGGTACGCTACTTAATAGAGGTAGTTTTTACGATTCTTTTTTTATCATAATCTTGTTAAATTTTATTTTTAGATACGTAAAAGAACATTATAAATAAACGCGTAAGGATAACTAATAATGACTAACCACTACGTGGATCCTGTTGCGATTGCGCAGATACTACAAAAGTGATGACTTTGAATGGCGTTTAAAATAGTCTAGGTCAGAAGAGTTGTATGTTCTATTAGCTTTTTGCTGGCATTATCTGGCCGGACCTCTAATTGATACTAGCAGGATGCTCTGCAAATGCCGGAACTAAACCTAAAATTTGAAATCGACTTCCAAAGAGTTCACTCAATAGAACCCATTATTTACGAAAGAAGAACACGCATATTCGGCTGCCGAGCAATGGCTCCTTGATCGTTTAGAACAGAGATCGATCGCATCTCATTAATAATCGACGACAAGATTATTTGCAATCAATTTCCCTTTATGCCTCAGCATCCTTTATCGCATATAAATTATTACGGGGAGTGTTGAAATGAATTAAATTATTACGTTTAAATTTCAGTTCACACCACCCATGAGTCTCCTTTTTATTATTGTCAATTATTTGTTTACTGTGTTATACCTATTATGTTTTTGGTAAATGTCTATCCACTCTTTTCTTGAAACAACGTTACATTGTATCCAGTCTGTTACTTTATATCTTCTTTATGTTGGATAGTGTTTAATCGTTTACTGATTATATTATAATATAATATTTAAAAAAATAATCATTTCAGCCGTAAAATATCCATTGCTGAACATAGGCCTCCACAACGATTTCCAAAAGGACCGGTTGTAACTGGCTGCGTCCTGCGGCCTTTAAGAGGTCGTCAAACCACCTTGCGAATCCGTGGTCTCTAATCGAGAATTTTTCGGCCCCATCGGCCATCTGTTCTACGAGCTCTGTGCCCTCCCCATTGCGTCTTGAACTCGCTTACCCGGCGATCTATGTCGGTGACCTTCGTTCGTCTATGGATCTCCTCATTCCTGATATGAACTCGTAAATATACTCCGAGCATAGCCTTCTCTATAGCTCGTTGTGCGATTTTGAGCTTGCTTATGAGGCCCATTGTGATGAGAGACCACGTTTCTATGCATCGCTGGAGAGCCTCGAACACCGCAACAACGTCCACAAACGCTAGGCATAGTGGCAAGTTGTACTCTTCGGTCTTCTGTAAAACTTTCCGTACCGTGTGTATGTGGTCTATCGTACTATAACCTTTTCGGAAACCGGTTTGTTCGAGAGTTATCAAGCCTGCGTTGAAGACGGTGGTGATTACTCTCGAAAACCGCTTATAAACATGGCGCAGAAGCGAATTGGGTCTGTACTTCTTCAACAAGGATTTATCTCCTTTTTTGAAGAACAAGACCACCACGCTTCTGTTCCATGATTCTGGCGTTGTTCCTTCGAACAAGGCGGAGTTGAAGAGCTTCTGAAAGACTTTAAGTACCGGTGTTCCATCCGCTTTCAGAAACTGATATGATTCCATCCTTGCCCGGTGTCATATTATTTTACAGCTTTATCAGAGCCATCCTTATCTCAAACAGGCTGACGGATATCCTAGGTATAATGTCAGGTGCAGCCCTGTAGCTCTGGGCTCGTAGAATAAGACTACGGTATCCCCTGCCTGTCGTAGAAGGCGACTAAAAGGGGTTCATTGGCGACAAGTGTAAGGGCCTTTGTCGTCAACCAAGTTAGACCCGGGAAGAAGGCGACATCGGCTGGCCCGTATCACCTTGCACT
Organism: Meandrusa payeni; assembly: GCA_029286785.1. Taxonomy (NCBI): domain Eukaryota; kingdom Metazoa; phylum Arthropoda; class Insecta; order Lepidoptera; family Papilionidae; genus Meandrusa; species Meandrusa payeni. The sequence continues at coordinate 8,891,019 of JAGSMX010000017.1, forward strand.
GAGAGGGCACAGGGGGAGGGAGTAATCTCATGACGTGCTCATCTAAGTGCACAGTGCAGATGGGCTCCACTGCGTTCTTCTGGAGATCCCGGAGCCCCTCACCATGCACCGAGGAAGGGCTACGGGGGAGGCGGGAGGGGTTTAGTGGGTAAACCCGCACATAACCGCCGCCATCCCCCCAGAAAGCGGGGTATCTTGTGGAATATTTCCCCCCCGTCAGCAAAAAGGTATAATGTCGGGTCAGCTTGCTCTTGGGTCTCTAGCCGTGCTGCTAACAGGCTTAGCGACCGAAGTGTATAACTGTCCATTAAACCTCTCTATCTCACCTGCTACCTCTGCTTTGGACGTCGCTATGTTGCCGTCTTCTCTTCAGGTTTGTCAACTGGCTCTGCCCAATAGATGTGTCTCTTGTTCTATTCTGTTATACTAACTGTATTAAGGTACATATATCGTGGCGCAAGGACTTCTATATTCATCTATTGAATATAACGCAACATTATCCGAAGACTACAACTGTAGCGAGCGTCGTTGAGCCATGAGGGTTAGGGGGTGGTCCGATAGTTTATGAGGTTTTTCCTTGCGGCGGGTCTACAAAACTTGCAGCCCACCGCGCGGACAGTTTCCACTAACGTGTTAGTGATCTCGTCCACCGAAGCAAAATCTCCAGGCAATCAAAACGGTTAGAGAGCTCAAGTTGAAAGCTCTCAGAGCTTTGGATATGGGCCCGAGTTGGACGGAGTGAAGACTTCATCAGACGAGCTCTCTCTAGCTTGACATCAATATTTAACGTGCCTCTTACCATTGGGTGATCACTGCCGGTTTTCACCCTATTGATCGAAGTCTCTTGTTGGTCATGATCAAATCTCGTTTCTCCTGGAGTTGGGACTCATCCAGGCCTATTTCCTTTGAGGCGACTTCTTAAAGAATTTCATCATAGGAATTCAAGAGTCCCTCCTCTATAAATTCGACCAGACTCTCCCCCTTGGGTTTCGATACCCATATCCAAATTGCTCCACTCTCAGCTCCTCATCACTTTTCTTGCCCAACTTTGCGTTAAAATCTCCCATAGCAACAGTGAAGTACATCTCGGAGGTATGTATGGTCCTACTGATGTCCTCGTACGTAATCCTTACCTCGTCCTCTGGGTGTGACGAGGTCGGTGCATACTCCTGAATGACATTCAGCGAATATCTTTTGAATATTCTGAGTATTAAGTATATGACCCTGCTCGGCAACAATGTTGTTTACGAGGGACTTGTGGACGAGAAACCCGACACCACCTTGAGGTCGCCCTCCCGCTAGAAGAGTAAGTTACCGGACTTTAGGTGCACCGTGTCCTCTCTACGGACTTCGGACAGCCCCAATATATCCCAGTGTAACTTGCTTCTTCTTCCAACTCAATGATCTTCTCGTCTGTCCTTAAAGTGCGCACATTGTGAGTTACCAGGGCCAGTCGTCGTCGGGTGCGGTAGCCAGGAATCTGCGAGAGATTCTCAGCAACCCCTGCTCCGCCGTTACCGTGGCGGCTATTATCGCCAGGAATAGCGGAACTGCCAGGGACTGGAACCCTGGTCACATTTGTACTTTTCATTTCATTTAGGGGGGTGTTGCCAATACTCGCTACGCTTGGCAGTCGGGTTGGCGAGCGCAGTAGGAGTTATTAGACACGAAAGATGCTGATATCCATCTTTCGAATTTTGTCCCTTAGCCGGCTTTTACGGCAACCATGGGAAGAGATGGTGGTGTACTATTCTACAGCCGGTATCACCACGGCGGTTAAATAATACACATTTGAAATTTGTTAAGGATTTAAACGGAGATTAATAAAATTATTTACCTAAGATTTCATAAAATATCTATTACGACATTTCAACATCTACTTTTTCAGAGAATTTCAATTTTATTGAAATTGTATTTGGTGTTGTGATGTCTGCAACAAGTATTTCTCCTCCATTGTAAAGGCCCAACTCTGTAATTTTCTTCTTCAAATTATCTCTGGTCCTTTCTTCTATGCTCTTAATTGATGGCATGTACAAAGTTTTGTTGCGCCCATTAATAACCGTTGTAATACCTTGAACGAAAGTAACATTTTTTTCAATTCAATATTTGATTATTAAATCAGTGTGCATTTATAAAATAAATTATTACAACATAAGAGAATATTTCTTTTATAACATCCCAAATCAGTTCGTAACACCCATATCCATTCCAATATCATTAAGAAACAAACATCATTGTGAGTAAGCCAAAGTCATTTTATTGCTTAAGCATAGCAAACCTGGGTTTTTCATCAAAAATCCTGCATCTTCCTTTAACTTATTATATATATCCATCAAAACTGCATCTGGTTCAATATCCATTATACGGGTAGTGTTGCTGCACGCTACACAGTCAGATTTTTTTTCAGCATTAAATGTGTAAGTATATACTCCATCTGCCATGTTGAGCACCATATAATTGTTCATGTTAGTACAACAAGATGATGCTAATTTGAACACCTGAAGGCACAAGATTTAATATTGAATAACTTCTTAATTCAACTCACTGATGGGGATTGTGACCATGCATAAGCAGCCTTCATTGGGTCATTTGCGGTCATATGGGTGCGGTCACATATGAAATGGACCACAAAATACATTCTACCTTCTGCCTTCATGATAGTGTGAGACTACTTTGTAGGCCCTTCTCTAAGCATGTCTATTGTCACATAAAATTATCTGGTCATCTGCTTGGTTCTCATCCAGTTCATAGTATATGGAGTATATTAAACAAACAATATATGAAAATTAAATAAAGACTCCCTAGATATGAGATACTATGATGAAAAGAAATTGAAGTTCATTAGAGGAAGGGAAGTAAAAGATTTTTATCATAAGAATTTATGTTTAACCATGTCAAAACAAGCACTGCTGACAATAAATATTAAATGTAAGAGAAAATCAATTTAAATTTTGCAGAATTGATCTTGCATCTGTTAAAATTACCAGATTAATACCAGAGAAAATCTTCTGATCTGATGTTGATTGATCACTGTGAATGACCTCTGGTCCCAGGGGACATAAGATGATACAAATTACAACAAAGAAAAACTTTCCACAATCAAATTGAGGCCTCTGTTCATTGTATTTTGCAGGGGGATACCTTAGTTTAAATAAACAATTACACTACTAAACTAGCCAAACCTCAAAGCTGCCTTTATTAACCTTAGTGTAGTATGTCACTAGTAATAATAAATAAATATTCTTCATAATTCTGTGCAGGTTATCAACAGTAGTTGTCAATGATTATTTGCATACCTCAGTTGCGCATGTAGCAGCTATTGCGGCATTAGTACTGGCCACCGCTGGTATGATATTCTTCAAGACACCCTGAGTAAGTCTATATGTAACAGAGGTGATGCCATGCTTCATGGCCCTTTCTTGTGCCTTTTCAAATACCCAGGCAACATGCTGTGGGTCATCCCCATCTAATGGAGTTGTATTGCCCCATGGATTTTCTTTTGGCCACTGTATTACTTTAACATATTCAATACAGTGTTCCGGTAACCTGGAATAATAAAATAGTACAAATATATATTGATACCAAATAAATTAGAGTGGAACATATACAAGAACTAAATTAATCAAGAATGACTCAACTACAGAGTAAGTTGTAATATTGTTTCTGAATTGTCTTATCAATGTTGTAATTTAAATGTAATTGTAAATTTTAGAGATGCACAGAATGTTCGTCGGAATATTCATATTTAGCATGTTCAGAATATTTTTTATGTTTATATTCAGCCGAAGATTCGGTAAATTTTCCGAATATTTTTACAGCAAAAAGTTCACACATGTGAGCACTTATACTCATTTATTACTCATCTTTCTAAATGCTCACTTATTTTTAAACACATTAAACAATCTGAATATTAATGAAAAAGAATTTAATAACGTTACTGAACGTAAGACGCCAAACGCACAACAAAGTTAAGCAGTAAAAATATACTGAATAACTTTTGATGGTTGAATATTTGGTTTGGTACATTTTAGACCGAATATTCGTATTCGGTTTAACTCATATTCGGCGCATCTCTGGTAAGTTGCATATTAGATGTTTATAATATTAACAAACCGTGGTGTATTAGCAATAGTGCACAAGGGGAACGTTTTTTGCGGAGGGTAAAGATCAAGAGTGCACTCTATGCAAGCACTCATTCCAGGCAAAATAACCCTTGCATTGCCTTTAAATCCTTCGGTACCACCATCAACTAAAGGAATGACACTGCTTTGATCTAGGCTTCCTGAAAATAAATCAAATGACTGATTACTACACTGATTAGATTACATCATTAGCAATATCTATTCGTCATCCACATACACATTTTATTATATAAAAATATTTTTGAAGATTTTAACATCTTAACTCGAGAACTTCTTTTGGAAAACTTTACGCCAGTCATCATTTTCACACGGGGGAAAAATCTTAGAGACATTATATTTAAAGTAAGAATTTTGATAATAATGACGAAATAAATTATAATTTTGATTTGGGTTGACAATTTGCTCTTAAATAACTAAGTAATGAATACCCATAACTTGTTGTTTAAATATCCATGTATATAGAATACATGTGTTAGAAATAAAGAAAATAAAATAACTTTATCTAATTAATAGGTGACATATTATGTGTCCGCGGTACGACATTATATGAAAGACTACCAACTGACTTCCAAAAACCAATCTTCGGATGTAACATTTGGTAGTCGACTGAAAAAGCTTTTGTTGCATTGTGCATTGAACTCTGTAGAGTATTTCGAAATTTACTCATAATTAACTTTGGAATATATGTAAATTTTTATTGGTTCAATTTAGTAATTAAATTGACATTATTATTATATTTGGAATTGACATTTAAATCTATCCTATACAGTTTGACGTTTTGAGTTGTTGTATTCATATATAATTTTACGATCACAATGTATTTGTTAGAAGAATGATATGAAATGCAGCCTGTACCATCTACTTTGTGACATGAATAAAAATAATAAAATGCTAATAATAAAATACATTACTATCATCATTATACTGCAGTAAGGTCATTAGCATTCCGTTGAGCCATCGTCTTGCAACAATAGAATCTAATCCACACACAATAATGTGAAACTGGCGATAGAACTCTTCATCAAGATCTTGAATAGCACAATGGTGTGCAACAGCTTCACAGCCAGGAACTCTGAAAAATTTAATGTTTTACTACTAAAAAGCAATATTATTTTAATATTTATCAGTGCTAAGCAATACAATAAATAAAACTGTAAAAATCATTACTCTGTCTTACCTCTTATTTACAAATTCAACAGCACACTTAGCTTTGGATGAACCTATATCAGATTTTCTAAATAGGAATTGTCTGTTTAAATTTGATAATTCGATGGTATCCATATCCACTATGTGAATTTTTTTAAACCCCATTAACGCTAAATCTTTTAGTAATTCACAGCCCAGTCCTCCTGCGCCAACTACTAAAATCTTACAGGAATCCATTAAAAAATCCAATATTTCTGGTGATGCCTCAAAATCTGGATGACAAAATGGACCCGATCTTTCAAGTACTTTCCGAATGTTATGCCATCTTCTTTGTTGTTCAGGTATATGTGTCTCTATCGTAGCCATTATATAGTTTTTTATTTCTTGATATTACAAAATACTTTTAAGTGTATTCCGGTATAAAACAATCTTCAAGCAATTATTTTGTGCAATATACAAGACAATCTGACTCTTAGCATTTAACCTGAGAATCTATTTATTAACGGATATTTATATCAAAAGGTATATATTAATTGCTTAACGAAATTGCTAACATTAGCAATTGCAAAATTATAATTAACAAAGATCAGCTGCCAACAGTCGTCGTTACGTTAGTATCAGTAGCCGAATCTTATCGATACTCTGTGGTATTCTTTGTTGAGGTATTATATATCGATATTTCTACATGGCTATTTAATACAAATAATATCTCGAACGGACATCAATCGATGTGACAAATTAGAGCACCAATTAAACTGTTTTTAGTCGAAATCATGCGCAGCGTTTGGTTTTGTTACTTGGAGTGAGAAAAGTAATTTCTACAGACATCTTTGTATTAAACAAGTAATCTTATCTATGCACACTACTACATAGCAGTAAAGAAAAGAACGCCGCAGTGGAGTCCGCCTAGACGACGCGTGCACCCAATTAATTCTATCACTTTTATAACGTGTTCGATGGAATTGAATAAGATTTTGTAAAACAACGAATTTTATTTTTAATTGATGTTGATATCGATAATTTTCCAACAACTATATCCTCTACTACATGGCACTAATAATAAAGGGAAATGTGTTGCACTATGTCAAAAAAAATTACTGAAATGAATACACAAACAATTTCTTTTATTATTAATCCTTATATAATTTAATTATATAAAATTTATAATTTATGTTTTTTTATTACAACCTGTTTTAATAATTTCTATAAAAGTTTAAAAAATAAAGTTTACAGATAATAAGCACATTGAAGTATTATACATGGCTGGTTAGTGTATATTCATTTGTTAAATATGGAGGTGTGATGGAGGTGCATTTGTCGAAATTTGCGTTTTTCAAGTTAGCAGTGTCCAAGAATTTTCAGTATGTATAATCATTTAAGTTGGTGCATAGTTTTCTGTATCTCTTAAAACATATTATCCATATATTTATGTGACGCCAAAACTTACGTTATCTTTGATATTCGAGGGAGAGACTGGCAGCCTAAGAGTACCTTGGTAGGAAATACTCGATCCAAACCATGCTGGATTTGAACAATACATTTTGAATATATTAATTTAAATGCTATCCATGGCTAGAGTTATTTTCCTATTTAATTATTTTTCTATTTTTTCTTTCTTTTAATCGTAGTTTTTGAGTGTAGTTACACTAGACTTCTTTATAGTGAATAATGAGACAAGACCGTATCAGTAGTGATATGGACTAACATTATTCCGGTCGCTATGTTTTAATTAGCAGCAATCAAATACAGTTTGTGCTTTACACTCTACTTCAAAAATCATTTATGTGTTACATCACTGTATACTAAATATAGGAAGATGATGCTGTACAATATTATGGTATTTATTTTAATATTAAACTGATAGATGACAGGATGGCTGGTAATAAAATAAGCACTAAGGCAAAAGGGAAAGAAGAAAAGTCTAAACCTAATAAAGGTACCAGTCAAACTACAGAAGAATCAGAAGATTTGGATTATACTCTGCTCAGAAAGCCAATACTAACAAGTATTACAGGCTTTTCTCAGGCTAGAAAGATATTTGATTTTGCAACTGAAGAGGTAAATTCTGTTAAAAATATTTCTTAAATTATTATTTTTAATATAACCATGTGAAATGTTAATGCTAATTTGTTTTACCTTTACAGCTTAAAAATTTACTCTCCACTGAATGTGATCTGGTATATGAATGTAAAGTGTGTCGGAATTTGTTTAGAAGTTTAGCTAATTTTATATCTCATAAGCGTGTGTATTGTAGAGAGCAATTCAATTCTTCCATACATGGCCATTTTATAAATCCATCATGTACAGTAAGTTTATTTTATTTGTGAGTAATTTCTTATCTTTTTAAATGAAACTGTAACATTATTTATTTTTATAGTTTAAAGAAATAAGTAAAATAAAACGTTTGGAAGAAGAATATCAAGAATCCCTAAAAGTCAAGTGTAATCAAGAATGTGATGAGCTGGATGAAAGTGAAGACCGTATACCCCTAACAAAAGACTTAACTGCAATAGTTGAAAAAATTGCTATAAGTAAAGGAGTTGAGGATATAAAAGAAGAGAAAGAAATAGTTCTGCAAAAAATTCCAAAGTGTTCTGTTGCTGTATTTCAAAGTATTAATGTTAATAATGAAACACATTGTGATATCCGTACCCAGGTATGTTGGTTTTAAACTTTTATGAATTTCACTAAAGATAGTATTAATAGTCAATAAGGGATCTTGAATTGAATTTGGTTAAGTGATGTATAAGTGAAACCCACAAATTAAAGTGGAGTTGAAATGGAGTTGTAGTAGAGGATGGCCAATAGACATTTAAACTGAGACATTTTTATGTGCATGCCTCTCAGTTAATAACTAATATTCACATAAACATTTTGCAAGAAAATTAGCTCTTCACACACATTGGCTGCATAGCTTTTTGTATAAATTTTGGTGCAATAAAGGGTTTATCTATATTTAAATTATTTTTTTTATTTAATATTAAAATTAAAACATTGATTTAGAGATTACAATGTCAATGACAATATGTTGATGTTGTCATTGGTTTATAACAGTTGTCTCTAGACCTAGACTTTAGCACAAAGCATTGAAATTGTATAATGTTCCAAGCCAAGTATGTATTATGACACTGATATATTTCTCATTTTTTGTGACTTTAGGACCAAAATTATTTTAAGAAATCTATACTAGTACTTGACAGGTCTTATTTCAAATTTAGATGAAGGTTTTGTTTATAGAGCATTCTTGCTAAGCATAACCTAATTCACTCTTCTTTTGAAGACTCCCAAATTCATGTCAGAGGGAAAGGTCATTTCATTCTCTACTTTATAGCTTTTACTACTTGGAGTCAAAAAGAGTGAGTATTTCTGTAAATTATGTCCACACGACAATCACTAGACGCCATGTCGTCGAACCCCACCGAATACGACTCGGAAAATTGGCTTATTTCAGCGCAACGCAATTAATTTTCTTTATTATTCCAAAAACAACAATGTTAAAAACATTGTTGTTTTTGAAATAATGTCTTAAATTACCAATATTAATAGAATGGAATCCATAATCGGTATCGGTTAACTTCACGCGTGTATTCCGTAAGGGCGTGAATCATTTCGATTGTACAAAATCCTATTTGTACAAAAACTGTTTTTTTTTATTTGAAAGTGGTAACCATTTTTTCACGAAATTTATTGACATTATTTAACTAATCGGACTGGATATCGTTCGGTTCAAGTCAATAGTTCGATTGGAGGAAGGAAGGCTTAAACTTCGACTTTGTTTCGCAGCCTTAAGCATTATTATTGATGACCTAATGTAATGAGCATTTGGTGAAAACGTGCTTTAGCATTATATACGTGTTTTAAATTTACCAAACTTTCATAACCAAATTATATTTAATTGAGAAATTATAATACTCAAAAGAATATCTGTCAAATCGCAAATCCTCGTGTCTTTGGAAAACCAAGTCTTGTGTATTTGAGACTACAGATAGTTGCGCATTTGGTAGTTAAAGACCAGAATAGCTTCTTCATATTCCGGACAATTTATATCTTTTGGAAAATTAGTATTTCAAATCTTAATTAATAGTGCCAAAAACAAAACTAGTATTTCTAATAACCTTACTACTAATCGAAATATACAATTGTATTTATGATGATCTTTTGCATGTTTAACTTTAGAATTTATCAGTGTTTAATTAAAACTATGTTCAATTTCAGGTCAACGAACTCGACGCTTTATTGGCCCAGAATAAAGCTGTTTTACAAAGTGATGGTAAATTTAAGATACAAAACTCTACAGGAGCAAACGCATCAAATGCAGAACATGAGAATGTTATCCAGATTAGTGACGACGACGAGGACGGCAATAACCTCAAATGTAAAATATGTAAGTAGCGCCATTACAATAAATATTGCTTGTTTTTTTAGTGACCATTAAGACAAGACTATTTACGTTTTTAACTTTCCTAACTTTAAAAATAGATTGACCTAGTATTTATGTATTTTGAAAAATTAAAAGATAGAAATTATAAATGAAACTGCTATTTAACAAATGATAAAAGGTTTTTGCATAAAAGTATTATGAAAGTATTATCCAAAGCTAAAAGTTATGCTCCGTCAGAAGTCTTGCTTGCCGCTCCCTCATTCATTATCAGCTGCTTATTCAACTATCGCTAGGTCCGGCTGAACACGCTTAGAAACAATACGGCATGCATCATGTCGTAGTTGCAGTAAGTTTGTCGCTAACAACGGTGAGGAACTTATTCGCGGAACCACTATAACGCAGGTAGGCTATCCCAGTTTATCGCAAAAGCATTGCTGGATCTTATATTCCCATGATTTCCCAGCTCTGTCCTAATGCGTTGTAGTAGTGATATTCCTTCCCATGTATATCCTTGCAGTGATAGCCTAATGTCTGTGTTCGGCTTTACAATCTTATAGTCTGAAGCTTATATCAATTTATTTTTAATATTGTAAACGTCCTGAAAAGCGGGCAGCGATTGCTTTGTCTTTCTACCCCGCTATAGTTAAAAATGACGTGAGAGCTTTTTTCTTTCCGAAGTTCTTTCTCGGAACTCATAGGGTACATAATAGTTTACTTTTAAAAAGATAACCGCATCAATCTTCCACCTTTCCGTCCGCTAAATTTCTTAAGCCCCTTCGGCTAATAGCCCATCAACGATATCAATAAATGAAGGACCTATTTGTGAGCCTCCGTTTAAACCCCTTCACGACAATAGGTTTAGAAAAGTGGGTCTGGTAACTATCATATTCTAATCTTATAAGACAACATCTTAATTTGCCCCGACAACAAGGCGACATACTAAGACTGATAATGGCGGCCTTTTAGTTAGGAGATATGTGTTATTATTTTTAAAGTATATTTTTCTTTAACATGCAAAATTTAATAGTGTAGTCAGTAAGTGAAGTTACATGTTTTAGTTATAAAGCTTATTTGCTCAAGTAGACTGCTTTCAGAACCATGTGATATTAGTTCACGAACTTTTTACTCTAAACAATCCTTTGCAGGTGACCTTCAATTTTCCACGCAAAAAACGTTGAGGTTCCATATGAAATACAAACACTTGGAAAGTCGGTTAGTCTACCCCTGCCCTGACTGTTTGGAGATATTTTCTACCTCATGGAGTGTATATAGGCACCTCTTTAAGGTTCACAGGTAATACAAATAGAAATTAAAAAGTGTAGTTAATGTTTTTCTTAATGAACCAAAAAGAAAACATTTTAAGTTAATTCCATGGAATAATTTCCCAGGAAAACTGCAGCTCAGGTTAGAAGACTGCGGGAGTCAATACAAGCGAAAGCGTTTAGGATGAACAATCCGCCTGCTTATTACGAGAAACGCAAGAATAATATCAAAGCGACGGCTATGTCGCAGAAGATTACCGAAGAAGAGAGATTAGATCAGGAAAATCAGGTATTTTTTATTTATCGTATTACTAAATACTTATTTAACATGCTAAGCAATAGTCTCCGTAGTGTTTTGGTGTGAAATTCGTTGAAAAATTCTACGAACTACACAGGTTGGCCAGAGCAGCTGATCTTAATTGCCTCCCCGGATCGAGAAGCGGCATAGCTCTTATGTCGCTTAGCCTGAACCTCTTTAGCTAGTAATTCGATGCAAGGGCCTTTTAAATCTGGTCTATCGTTAGTTGATAACATAAACTCTCCCTTTATTTTACCAACTTATTGAAAAAAAGCAATTGTCTTTGAAAAAGGGTTTGTTATTTTAATATGCATTGTTAAAACAGGCGTGGATGGATAACATGGAGGGAGATGGGGAAATACCACGGTGCGGTGGTTGTGGGCGCACGTTTGAACGAAGAGCAGCACTTGCCGCCCACACGCACACCTGCCAACCCCGTTCAAGAGCACTAGCCCGCCGCGCCGATACTAAAAAAATTGAGATTCAGATCCGCAAGGATTATAATAAAGGGCCTGCTGGTTTGAGCATACCTATTAAAGCAACAGACGCCAACGGTAAAAACATATGAATTATGTATTACTATACTAAATTATTTTCAGTACACTTTCCTGTTTGAAGATCAATATAGAAGTGTATAATATTAAACTTTCAATCAATATATAAAATGATTCGATCGATCGATAGTTTTGCTCCAAAATTGTGTCATTGTTTCAACTCAATTTCGTATATATTTCCTTACACTTATTTGTGGTACAAATATATTTACGTGTAAAAATAAAAACCGACTTCAAATCTAATCGAAAGTATATAATTTTTTACAGAAAATAAAATTAATAGAGAAGAAGATCATTCAATATCAAAATCGCCATCTATCGACTCGCAACAAGAAGATGAAATAGAGCCAGATGCCATAGATAACAGTAATAAGGAAGGATCTACGGGTTCCAATAGCCCGATTGAAGTAAAAGAAATTTTAGATAAGAAAATTCTGAATAATCTAGAAAATTTCGTACCTAGGTTACCTTTTGCACAGCAGGTGGAAAAAAATAACTTATCTGCATTAAAACAAAGACTTCAGCCTGATACAGACTTGGAGAAACTACTTTGTAAAAAATGTGATGTCAAACATAAACATCTACAAGATCTATATGACCACATGGCCGGACATTACAAATGGATGCGCTATGCTTGTAAATTGTGCAATTTCAAACATTACAATTTCGAAAAACTACCAGAACATTTTAAAGTCGTTCATAAATTAAAGGGTGATACCGATTTTTACTACAGCACAGTGAAAGCGATCGACGCAAATGAGGCATTAGAACTATGTGAGCCAATAGAACAATTATGTGATACAAATGAAAACAGTTCTGATTCGAGGCGACCCAGCAGATGCTCTAGTGATTCGAGTCGTTTGTCCGACGAGAGCTCGTCAAGTAGTGTTCGAATCGAAGGGGCGAAAAAACGGAAAATGAATAACAGTAAACATATATCCAAGAAAAAGAAAGAATTTGTTTCAAATGGTATGGTATAATAATTTTATTTTATTTAAATTAAGTAATTTCGTGTTTCTACTACAATTCACTTTTGTTTCAGAAGAAAGTATAGATAAAAAATGTAACAATATTCTCATCAACAAGGAAAGTATTAATGAAATAGATCATTCTTCGATCCCTAAGGTCTTCGAAGAAAATTCTTCAGACATAGATGACATTGACGTTAAAAAGCAAATAATTGAAGAAACGGTGGCCATTACTTCCCGTAGACCGATCCGAAAAAGAACTAGACCCAAAAATGAAGATTTTGAATATGACTTATCAAATTTACTGAAGCTAGAAGCCCAAGGTTATAGGGATTCTCAATCGGTTATATATACAAAGCCCTATCAAACCAAAAAGAAAACTCAATTAGAAATTCAAAATATTTACGATGTCGCAAATAAAGACTGTTGTGGTGCACTTATTACTTTATCTAAAAAATCTGTTGAACAGTCAGCTGCACATATGAAAATTTTAAGTTTTACCATCAACAATGCGCATAAGGAGCAACGAACAACAAATATTTTTGTCCGTCCTATGCTACCAAAAGTTTCAAGAGTTGAAAAAACGTCACCTAACAAAGATCCAATTGACTCGACAAAAGAAGTAATTACTTCAAATAAAAAACCAGAGTTCAAACAAAGTCCAACCAAAGATGCAACGCAGGAAGATAAAAACGTGAATAAGAATTGCGATAAAATTTCTGAGGATTCTGCTAAATCAAGTTTAGATGAAACAACAAAAAATGATAAAAAAGTCGTAGATGAAGAAAAATGCAAACAAACATCTTCCAATACTCCCAGTGAGACAAAAAAAACAAATCTCAATATTCCTAAAATAGGTCCTATTAAATTCCGCCCCAAAGCTTAGACGTTATTAACAATCCAGTTTTAAATAAAAGTTATTCAGAATTTTCTAAAGTTGGAATGAAAACAAAAATTCTTGTCATCAAGCCAATCAATAGAAATAACGACGGAACAAAGGCTGTAAAAGCGCCGTTGAAATTTCAAACTATTAAAATAAAAGATCCAAGTAAGGGTAATTCATCTAAAGAAGAGAAATCGAAAGATCAAGTGGTTGTTGTAAAAGTGCCCAAAGTAGATTGCGCTGTAACTCGTCCTGCTATAATACTGCCCAATACCATGGATATTAAAAGAAATAAAAAAGTAGAAACAGGTGTAGAACAAACAAATATTCATATTAAAATGAGAAAATTAGTGAAGAAAAGGAAAAGAAAGACCTCTTAATATTGTTACTTCCTCTCAACTGACTGAAAGTAATCTATGTGACACATCTGATATTTCAGAATCACCAATTGATGGAGACAGTCCTGTAAATTCCACTATCTTATAATCTTGTATTATATAACTATCCCATGCAACATTTTTTTTTTTGTTTTATTTACATTGTACAGCTTTCTATATAGGTAGATAGGTAAAAGTTAATAAAACAAATAAGCAATAACTAGTTTGGTTTCTTGTTTGGTGGGGTTCTGGTAACTGGCATGCAGCTCAATGATAGATAGATAAATCCTTCATTGCACCAAAGAATATGTACAAAGGCGAACTTAATGCTAATTAGCATTCTTCCAGCTAACCTTAAGTGGTTAAGAGCAGGGTAAGGTTAGTGCCGCTAAAAATAGCGTTTTAAAACTATTATATAGATAAATAAATATACATTTACATAAATAGATACTTCTATATAAATATAATAATATACATACACATGGAATATATATAACGACAATAAATATACCAGTTTGTAGTTTTTCATTGAGTAGAAAGTATTCAAGTAAGATACATGCGATTTAGTTGACGAAGCCACCCTAATCTCAATAGGCAAACTATTCCATAGTTTTATAGCTGTACAGGTAGAAGAATTGCCATAGAAATTCGTGTGACATTCGGGGAATGTTAAAAAATTGTTATAGAAGGTTCGCGGCCGACGAACTGTTTGAGTACAAAGCGCTCATGAAGATATTCTGGAGACCAAGTATTATGAATTATGTTATATAACATGGTGTGTGTACATCTCTCCTGTTGATAATTAATTACCACAAACATGTAGCAGGTGTCTGTAGCTAAACTCAAAAGAATAGTTTTATAACTCAATGTCCATTAACTTATGTAAAAAATACACAAAACATATATTGTTTTAAAACTCTTCTCTAGCAATTATACTGAGAAACAACTGGTGCAATGCTTTTGACCTCCCTTTATTAAATGGAAACTAAAGGATATGAGATGTTTTTATTGGTAGACATAAAAAAAACTGTATTACATTGTAAAAAAGAATGATTTGTATCAATATTATGGGAAAAACATTAAAATCTACAGGAATTTAAGTGCTCTGTTAGGATCAAAGGGAACTACACAGATTAGTACCAACAATGTAAGTTTCAAAGACAAAAGATGTGGGCTAAGAAGGGCTGAAATAATGTGAAATGTCTACTGTTTGCTCATAAACAAGTTATAATTTGCATATTTGAAATTAGATATACCAAAATAAGTAGGAAAATAAAATCAATATTGTCATCAATTTAAACATAATATTTCTTTTCTGTTGTAATATGTGGGTAAATAAAATATTTACTTATATAAGTGAGACATATAAACAATTTTTAACCAATACTTGTTTTCAATATTAATACTACTTTGGGATTATATAAAACGATTGCATAAAACATCCGACGTATAAATAGTTATTCCTAAAAAATCCGTCCTAAACGGTACCCACGACCAGGGAAGCATTCGCCCCTGTGCTGATTTCCAATGGAGTCGATACCCCGAGGCCCGTACCTGCGAGGTTCCCTTGACCTTTGTAGACAACCCGCGTTATATTATCAGAATACATTATAATTGCAATACATATATAACAATAAGCTATTTTGGTAACATTGTGGCCATGGGCACGAAATTTATTCAAATTATTTCATTTCTTTAATCCATTACTAGATTTGACAAGTAAATGTTGGAAAGTAATTAAATCATACATACACAACATATTATATAAGTATTTTTGGTAATGAACAGAATCTTTCTGATCTATTTCTGGAATACCTAATTCATGAAAAACTATACTAAAAGTGTATAATTTAGCTTATATAACAAGGTGGGCTTATGTAAGCTCATACTAAAGCATTAAGTATAAAATTAATTTAAAAGGGTTTAATCTAAATACCTGATATATATGATACCTGAAATATGAAGAATAAAACACAGCTTATGGTATCACTAGGTTTAATAAGAAATATTGTTACATTCTCATCCATTCACATCTATGATGCTTAAGCATTCTTTGCCAGTGTTTCAGCCTTAGCTACTACTTCTTCGATGGGTCCAACCATGTAAAATGCTACTTCAGGGAGATGGTCATACTCGCCCTGCAGGATCTTAGAGAATCCCTTAATAGTCTCCTCGAGAGGTACAAGTTTACCAGCATGTCCAGTGAACACTTCAGCCACCTGGAAAGGCTGAGACAAGAATCTCTGGATCTTGCGTGCACGGGCTACAGTCAGCTTGTCCTCTTCAGATAATTCATCCATACCCAAGATGGCAATGATGTCTTGAAGTGACTTGTAATCTTGCAAAATCTTCTGGACTCCACGGGCCACGTTGTAGTGCTCTGCACCAATGATATTAGGGTCCATGATACGAGATGTAGAATCTAGGGGATCCACAGCAGGGTAAATACCAAGCTCAGCAATAGCTCGAGACAATACAGTAGTAGCATCCAAGTGAGCAAAAGTGGTAGCAGGCGCAGGATCAGTCAAATCATCAGCTGGCACATAGATAGCCTGCACAGATGTGATTGAGCCTTTCTTTGTGGTAGTAATACGTTCCTGCATAGTACCCATGTCAGTGGCCAAAGTTGGTTGATAACCCACAGCAGACGGGATACGACCCAACAGAGCAGACACTTCAGAACCAGCTTGAGTAAAACGGAAAATGTTATCAATGAACAGCAAAACATCCTGGCCTTCCTGGTCTCGGAAGTATTCAGCCACAGTCAGTCCAGTCAACGCGACACGGGCTCTAGCACCAGGAGGCTCATTCATCTGACCATACACAAGAGCTACCTTTGAAGTTTTGTCCTTAAGAGATATGACACCAGATTCAATCATTTCATGGTACAAATCATTACCCTCACGTGTACGTTCTCCGACTCCAGCAAACACAGAGTAACCACCGTGAGCCTTAGCAACATTGTTAATCAGCTCCATAATGAGTACAGTTTTACCAACTCCAGCTCCACCAAACAAACCGATCTTACCTCCTTTTGCATAAGGAGCAAGTAAATCTACAACCTTAATACCAGTTACTAGGATTTCCTGCTGCACAGACATGTCCACGAACTCTGGAGCCTCAGCGTGAATTGCAGCTGTTTTGTCAGTGGGAATAGGACCACGCTCGTCAATTGGCTCTCCGATTACGTTGATGATACGACCAAGGGTTTCTGCTCCCACGGGGATACGAATAGGTGAACCCGAATCCAGTACGGGCTGTCCACGAACGAGGCCCTCAGTACCGTCCATGGCAATTGTGCGCACAATGTTCTCACCCAAGTGCTGCGCAACTTCCAGCACCAATCTAGGGGCGCGGTCTTGCACCTCGAGAGCATTTAGAATAGGTGGAAGACTATCCTCAAATTGAACATCCACTACAGCACCGATTACAGCAACCACCTTACCTTGCCCTTTACCTGACGCTTTCGCCGCGTAATCTCTCTTATTTCCGACCGATACTGCTGCAATTTTACTGCATTCTGACAGGGTCTTTTCGGCTACCGTTTTTACGGCTAACAAGCCGCTACCAACCCTACTTACAGCCCCTAACATTTTTAATATTTGTAGCACTTGGGCGAGGCGAAACGTACGACCACTAAATAAATTATGTAATAACCTAAAATGATAATCGAATAGTACGTCCGTCGTCCGTAGTAGGCTATCGGAATGTCTATGATATTTAGTGCTGTTCTGATGATATCGACAGTTTGAGTTTAGCGCATGCGTCTTGGACTCATTTTAGTTTTATTATTAATAAGATACTGGTTTATAGTTGGTTTAATTAAGTTAAATTATTATATTTTTATTTTAGTTATTAAGCGCTAATATAAAAAAATATCTTAAAAATAAGTGACTAGATAAATGATCTGTAGTCACTTATCTTAATCCATATATGAAACCACAATAAAAATAAGCGTATGATATATAACAAGGAATTTTCGTCAAGTTTATTATATCCCATTCCTTAAACAGGTTCACTGGTTTGAATTCGAGCACAAATTTTACAAAGTAAGTTATTTTTTGTATGTAAAAACTAAAATACGGATGAAAATGGAGGAAGCCTATAGGCTATATATGCTACTATATTACTTTGCTATTGAAGTTATCTTAATAAAATCTTAACCAGTTAAATAAAAAAATGTTTCATTCAATTCAAAAAATTTGTACAGAAATACACATATATCATTCTAGGGTAGCACCGCCTAACTTTAGACAGGACGAATCAAGTCAAATGTAAAACAGAAAATATTAGACATAATAGATTTAAAGGTCATTTTTTATAGTAATAGGTATTTAGTATATGTATGTGCTAACTTAATTTTTTATTTTATACTGTATATATACTGCCAGAAACTGTCATCCAAATAAAACATGACCTAATTAATGGTCTATGTTACCAGGTTCTAAAATAAAATAAAAGAGCATGAGGGGATCATCTAACTTCCATTTTCATTTTCATGTTAGACGTAAGAAATAAGTGTATGTGTTTTAAAAAAGACTTGCCTTAAAGGTCTTGTTACCAAGCCATAAACATTCAACAAAAAAAAAATAAAATAAAAAAACAGAAGCTGTCACTGTCAGTATTATCGTAATTTCTCTAATCTATAGTTTCTATATCATATCTGCATTGAAAAAATATCTGAATTCTTGAGTGTTAAAAATATAAAATAATAATACTTAATTTTTTTAACACGGTTGTGTGCCTTTAAATAAGTCATTATATGTATTATGATTTAAAAAATTGTTGGATAATGCATCAAATTTTATAAATCATTTATTATAAAAAAATGTACGGAATTCGCTTATTACCTAAAGTATGTACTATGTCTTAAAAAAGTTTAAATCTCTGTGTTTGTAAAACAGTGCTTGTATTTTAATTAGTATAATTTAATTCTTCAGATTGTACGACACGGCCGGTGTTTCACAATTGCTGATTATGCAAGACCCGTTATTATAAATGATAGAGGTCTCAATCCAAGAAAATATAGTTCTGTAGCAATAGAAGATAGCTATGTTAAGAAATTCATGAATGCTGTAGGCTGGATGGATCAGTCAAGAACAGTAAGAGATTAACTCCTTTCTGTGTATAATGTAATAAGCTGGGCACATTTAGCAGGATAGTACAGTAGGAGGACAGTTTAGGTAGAACCAAAAACCAATGTGGGAAAAAAGGTTCTGAGGGACATTGGATTAATTATACTGCAATATACAGAAGTAGAGATGTCAATGAGGTGGTTTGATTGTGATATTCTCCCCTTTAATTCAATCAGGATGGAAACGAGAGATATATACCAATGTGCAGACTAGAATAGGAAAGACAATCTTTATTAAAAATCACTGTAATAAACATAGCTTATATCCTCATATTTTTTTGTTTTGCTTGATTTAATGAATAAAGGAAACTAAATGTGGTTCAACCAGTTTATATATTTAAAAATATTATGTCTTTTTTTAAGAGGATTTTTTTTTGTGTTTGTACATGTTTTTATTCTAACAAAGATTCTTATTCTGTGATATTTCAGCGACTAAAATTGACTGGCTATTTCCTTTATGAATCGGTTCCAGAAAAAGTTTTATATCATGAATGGTTTGAGAGTCTAAATTTACCAGATACATTTGCTTCATGGTTTATAGTCACTGAACTTCATGTGTGGATCATATTGGTGCGGTATATGGCAGAAGATGTTACTATAATTACAAATGAAAATAAAAAGTATATTAAAGGCGATGGTCACTTTGTGAGAAATTGTGTTATAGAAGCACTATGGGCCGATGTTGCAAATAGAATTAAGCTCTTAGAGGTATGTACATTTTGTTTTTAATTAAGTATTCTTTGATATTTTATCTGTTATAGTACATCTTCAATCATAATGTTACAATAATCCAACAGCAGTAGCTTCTTCTCTGTGCCCAGACACCAAGACAACCTGGAGTATTGATTTTGAAAAATAATTATTTCCTATTAATTTCCAGGGTGCAAATCCAGCAATAGCTAGAAAACAAGTGACAGAACTATCAGAGCAATTCCAAGCAGCACTGGTAGCTTATGATGAAGGTTTAAGTGAAGATAAAGTTATGGCATCTTCAGTATGGCGAAGGTTCTACTCATTATCCCCAGATGTAAATCCTGAGAATATTGAGAGGATTGTTCATTTTATTCGACATCAGGTAATGAATAAATGATTTCACAGCTGCAAAGGATGAATATGGAAGGTTACATTTTTTCTTCCCATGTAATTATTTGTTCTGTCACAAAGATCTAAACTCAATATATTAAAAAAAAATACTAGCCAATCATACTATATGCAACAAGATCCAAACCCTCACAATAACTGTTAGAAGGTCTGACACAGTTATATTTAGCTACTGCAATTTTTGATTTCCTTCAACGCAGAATACAGCTGTAATAACCTAAGCATTGGTTACGGTGTAAGAGTCAGTGGTTCAATTCCCAGCTAGTTTGTGCTAGTTAGTTTTTGTATTTCAAAAAAGTATGTAGTCATATTTATCCTGTATATGATTTATGATACAGTATTATAATAATTTACTTATTTCCTGTTGCATATTGGACCTCATTGCATTGCTTATTGGGTGAAAAGTGGAGAGTGGTTGCTTCCTGTTATGGGTATACATACAATATAAAATGTACATGTAACATTTGTTTTTTTGTTCTCCAGGTATCAGAACTTGATAAGATACCAAGTAAAGACTTAAATTGGAAACCAGTTTTCACTTGGCTCAGCATAAAGGATCACTAGCAGATATGTGTGTAAAGCTTATAAAGAATTAATTATGTTCTATATTGTTTTTAAATTAAAAGAAATAAATGAACATGTGTGTGTTTTTATAGAGCCCTGTTTGCAGCATCATGTGTCACACCTGTGTTCCACCTATCACATACTAAATAATTTACTGAGCTAATAAGGTCTAATGTTTTGTTTTGTCAATGTCACACACCCAGCAGGTTAGTGCAAAGCTTTACTGAGACCCCTCTCTAGGATATCCGGCACCAACTCATTAATTCCCTTCAAAGGATTATTGGCTTGTGTTGGAGGGTAAGCCGTGTTGCTGGGCGGACACCACATTGTCACAGTTAAGCAACAAGCACTAACAGATTGGTGAAAGATGTCAGATGGCTTCGAAGAATTCAGCTTATCATGAAAGGGTTCTGGTGGACAGCGACAAAATGCACATAATGGTATTTGATCATCTCCACAGCCAAGGTCAATTTCTTGTTGCAGACATTTGATATGCCGTTACGTGACTGAGACGAAACGATTGGGGAATAAGTACCACGCCAAAGAATGTCTGTGTGAAGTAGAGCTTTATTCTATTGAGGCTGGCAACACACCTGAAATTCCTTGGGTGTTATCACTTAACAAAAGAACAGTTCTAGAAGTTATTGTTGGAGTAAGATTATTTAAAGAAACATGTGGACCAGTTTAAACAGTAAGTAAAAATTTGACTATAAATTACAAAACTAGAGTATAGTACGTTATTTATTATTTGTAAAAAAAATCACAATCGTGCATTTCTATTTGCAAACTGTCTTCGTAGCTCGTCACATTTCTCGTTCTGCCATAGAATAGTTGTGACGATTCTACACAGATTGTTAAGCTTGCAATCATCATTGCAATATGGCCACCTGTTGTCACTCAACTTTGAAAAATAGGCTGAATACAAATCTAGCAGATGCGTATTTGTGGTCACCATACGATGTATTAAACCATCTACAGACGCGGCACTTAAATCGCTTACAGCGAAGCTGTTACTCATATCGTACAACAGGAACCAATGCGGACGACGGTTTGGTGTCAAATTTGCTTCTGTCAGGTTATAAATGTAATTTTGAATGCTTTGCGGCTCCTGAAAAGATAATAAGCCAATTAAGAAAAATGTATACACAACATACAATAGAGAGACTTCTCCAGTTCACTTAATATTGTTTTAGTGTGCTTATTTACGACTTACACTTAGCGTATCGGTTATGTGGGGTTTTTACCCACTAAAACCTCCCCGGCGGCCCTTCCACGGTGAATGGTAAGGGGCTCCGGGATCTCCAGAGGAACGCAGCGGAGCCCAACTGCTCTCCTAAGAGAGCACGTCCCGGGTGGAGGGGAGGGGGGTTCTCCCCTGTGTCCTCGCAGAGCAAGGCGACACGGGTCTGCCGATGTCACCTTCTTCCCGGGTCCACCTTGGCGGGCGACAAAGGCCCCCACCCTTGTCGCCCAGTAAACCCGAGGCCCCTTTTAGTCGCCTTCTACGACAGACAGGGGATAGCGTAGTCTTATTCTTGAGAGCCCAGAACTACAGGGCTGCGGGCCGGTCTGCCACCGGTCCAGTGCGTGCAGCCTAACAAGATAACATTATGGCGCATGGCTGATCAGATGTTTCGATCGGATTGTTAGATACTCTACAACGAATTTTAACTATCTTGTCAATTTCGGAACGCAAATAGGGATGTCACTCACTGCAACGAGGACGGTACGAAGTTTGCGATTTGAGAACTTGTTACATGTTTGCACTAACAAGCGTCGTCGTCTACGTCCCTGGATTCTTTGAACTAAATTGAAGCCATCTCAGTATACAATTAAACTTCTTATTGAGGCGTGTTGATAAAATCTATACAATTTAAGCGATGAAACATCAAACATATGTAGGTTAAATCATATTTCTGAATTTTTTGTATACTATTATTGTACGTACGTATGTTATGGAATTGAATGTGGCTATTTTATAATTCAAATTATAATTAATATACGCCGTGGCACTGCCTACTCCCCAGGCTATGTTGATTGGTTTTTTTGGTTCCGCTAAGCTGTAAAATATCTTGAATTCATCCGAGTGAACGTGCCCATTGAATTCAGCGGCAATCGTAGACGAAAATCTGAAATGGACAAATATGTTGAAATCATTTATAGAGTTATATTCTTTACTAACAGTGAAAATAATAATAATTACTGGTTACGCAATCTTGAGGGTTTAATAATATTTTTTACAAACAGATCTACATTCTAGACTTCAACTACTATGATATTTTACCATAAAACTATTCGAATTTCCCATGATCTTTAAATATTTTACTAACCTGTTTACAATTCGGTTGTATTCTCTGGTCCAGACATAAGGCAAATCGTGCACACCAGGTGGCATGTGAGTCAAAATATGAACCTTTTCACCTGCCAATTCTGCTTTATGTAATTCTTGCACGAGCCAATCTAAATGCCTTTTTGGTTCCAAAGGATCGTAGACTAACCACCTAAAATCAAACACAATTTTAAACAGAACTCCGCTTTCCACAACGAGCCACTTTCGGCTATTGTTATAAGGTCGCCAATCCATCTGGAGGGAGGGCGCAGTACGCTTTCTGACCTGACTTCGGCCTCCAAGACTGTTCCCCATCTGCCGTCACTGACTCGGCAAATGTGGCCGGCCCGTGTGATCATGTGATCGGTCCTAAAAATATTGTCCTACTAAAATACTTAATAGGACAATAATTTTTATAGGAAAGGAGGTAAAGGGGCTTACAGCTCACCACATCATAAACGATCACCGTTGCCCGTAAAGATCCATAACACTAGATGACCTGCAGATGCGTTGCCGACATTTGATAAGGTAGTAAGCTCGATTCTTGAAGGGCCCGCAGTCTTATCAGTTCGGAAACACCGCTGGTGGCAGAAAATTACGAACGAAAATTCGACAACGAACAATCGAGGACGGCAACCATCAAGACGGGTCTCGCATTTTGGGCTCTTGAATGACTTAGGTATAATCCGATTGAAGCAAGTGATTAAGCCGTGGATTGGGACACCATCGGCTCATAATGCTATCACTTTTTAATTATTTTAGTAAAGAAAATGAAATAACTCCAGTTTTTCAGCGATAGAATCTGACTGAGCAGCTACATTTTTTTCTAGAATGATATACGATGATCAGGCAAAAAGCTCTACGTTTTTGAGCGGTGTACTTCTTCTTACCAGTTATATCTATATGCAATGTTGCTGTTAAGTGAAATAGCTCTTAATCCCGGTCTCACAATTCTTGAAAATTCACCACGAACCCTTAATGTCTCCTTTGCCTCATCAGTTAGATAATAACTCCACTTTCTTGCTAAAGCTTCGTACAGCCAAGTGGTATTTAGCTTTGGTTCTGTTACCGTCGGCGGTGCAAATCTAGAACAAGAAAGATTTCACCTATCGATACTTAATAAATACTTATCAATCGTATGTAATGAAAAAAAACGGTAAAAACATGCTACAATTAAACTGTATAGCATGATTTATTCTAGACCGTTATATAATATCAACGTGTAATGACAATATTCGTTATTGTTGGACTAGTGTAAGATTGAGTAAAGATAATAATCAAGTAAAGATAGCTTAAGTGATTCAGCCCTGTAGTCCTGGGCTCTCAAGAATAAGACTACGGTATCCCCTGCCTGTTGTACAAGGCGACTAAAAGGGACCTCGGGTTCACTGGGGGACAAGGGTGGGGGCCTGCGTCGTCCACCAAAGTGGACCCGGGAAGAAGGCGACATCGGCTGGCCCGTGTCGCCTTACGCTGGCGAGGGCACAGGGGGGGAGGGAGTAACCTCTCCCCCCCCCTCGGACGAGCTCTCCTTGAGCATAGTACAGAGGGGCTCCGATGCGTTCCACGTGAGATCCCGGAGCCCCTCGTCATGCACCGAGGAAAAGGCCACCGGGGAGGTTTTAGTGGGTAAGAACCCCACATAACCGCCGCCTTCCCCCCAGAAGGCGGGGTATCTTTGTGAAGATTTCCTCCCCGTTAACAAAAGAAAAAAAAAGTGTAAGATTGACAGGATTCACGAGTTTACTCAAACATACAAACCTTTCCCTCATTGTTGAACACGAATTAAATTGGAATGAACACTTTAATATATATCGCTCTACTCATTTTACAATAAATCGACTATTGACGCGGCATTTTAGGACCACAAAATTGCTTTACCTTGATGTGTTAAGAGTAAACCACTACTCGTAAATATGCACCTCCCCTTAAACACATACACTCCACACGGGAGTATGTGAAGGATTGTGGGAAGGTGCACAGTATACGTAAAAGATTCATTCATCTATTCGTTGGGAAGGTGTGAATGACTATATTTATAAAAATTATGTTTAAAGTACATTTTTAATGGCGAAGTTTAAAGCATAGAGGTCCTATGCCCGGGACATAGCTAAGAAAATAAAATAATAATTTTCTTTATGCACTTTTTAATAAAATTCTGTTAAACGATACTCACTGATTTGTAGGCTGAGACTCATGATTGCCAATAGCAGGTACAATTAATACGTTATCGCCAAAAGTTTTTCGCATCTTGTCGATAAGATATCGATTCATTTCATTAATCATTTCATAAGATGTTTCCCAAATACCATGATCAATTGTGTCTCCTATGTAATATACAACATCGAACTGAAAGTAATTAAAATTAGCTAAAAAGATAGCAAAAAACCAACGATCTTATCGTAAGGTCACACGCTTAGCTATGAGTCTATTATTGTTTTTAATTAAAGTTAATTACTTTAGTTGCAATAGTTTTATAACGAAAATAAACTTCAATACTTGAAAGTCCAGTGGTGGGTTTGTACTTACTTACCTTACGGCTATAGAACTACACGAGAATTAGACTCTATTAATATTTATATATAGAGACTGTATTATATTTAAATATCCGAAATTATACTGAATTTAAACGCTTGTATTATAATGTTTAATACTTACTTTATGCGTAGATCCTATTCTTTCAATAACGTCATCAAATGCCCATCTCGGTGTGTCGCAGTTCCGATAATCTCCCCAATATCCTGCCGGTTCAACATTTCTCGGACTCTGAGTCCTTAAAACATTCTTCCTCCGCATTTCTTTGATTCTCGGAACATTTTTCAAATCAAGCAGAATGTCGTCACCACGAGTGATTACACTTCTTTGGACTTCGGAGTCGTCTAAGAAATTGTTTGTATTGATTTCCTTTGGTTTTTGTCCTTTTCTGCAACAAGTCGGCTCGTCACACTGCGCCACGCCAAATGCTTCATAGAGAGGATCAATATGGGCGTCTGTTAAAATTGCTACTGTAAGAGGACCTTGATCGACATAAGGCACCTAAAATGTTACAGTTAGTAAAATGGTTTTATTAACTAATATAATTTATTTATCATGCATCATTAATACCGTTACCTCGACGCCTTGAATTTTCTCAGGCAATTCAACTCTCCAATCGAACCTCGGATCGTTGTAGGTACAAAAGTTGGGATCATCGGCCCTTTGTAAAACAAGGCCACAAAATGTTCTCGATGTCGCTTCTGGAGTGTTTTTGATGATATAAGTTATTATGTGCTGTAAAATATAATTTTAGATCAAATATGTGTTTAAATTAAAGATGTATTTAATATAACTTCATATTCCTCGGGACGAGGAGCTTGTTTGATTATGTGCTTGTTTTGTACTCACCAGATTTAAGGAAATTGCTCCCTTACATACATTGTAGCTTTCTATGCCAAGTAAGAAGCATATATTCGATATAGAGTTAGTTAATTCTTCATCGGTTGCACCGTCTTCGATCGATTGGAATAAAGCAAAAAATAAACTGCGACACAGTAAACAATCTAGACTCTGCAAGAAAAAAATAATCATTGAGACGACTTGTAAATCGTGCACTTATATCTAAATAATTTCTACTCAATGAGATGACTCAACCGAGTCTTGGTTCGGCCCTCTCGGGCGCCTTCGGATCGGAATGCTTACGCGTAACATAGTAACCGTCCAAGCCGAGGTTACCCCTCACCGGGGGGACCCTTGTGTCGAGTTACTAGCAATAGAGGTTCAAGCTAAGCGACCTAAGAGCTATGCCACCTCTCAATCCGGTGAAGCAGTCAAGGCCAGCTTCTCTGGCCAATCTGTGTAGTTCGTCATAAAAAAACTATATACCCTTATACTTTCTTTAAAGAAAAGGCCTGCGCCCAACAGTGGGACATATATATCATGCGTAAAGGCTGTAACTTTGACATTGTTCGCTTGTCCTTTTTTAAAAAAGAATGTGTATTGGAACTTACAAGATTACGTGTCGCAGTCCGTACCCTAAAGCTATTGACGCTTACATTATTTCGTATACGTTTATCACATACCATCCGCACGTCTGATTGATCATCAGCTCTTGTCATATGTTGTGTTCTACGTAGAATTTCAAAAACGCTGTCCTGCAATTTGTATTCTTCGTTCGACAATAATTCATGTTTCATGTATTTCAAGAATACTGCTTCTACTTGCTCTAGAATAAATAAATTATAAAAGTTTATTAGCATCAAGCCGCTACAATTATTTTTAAATAAATAATAAGATAGTTTACTAAATTAGGTATTGGAGAAGAATAATGCTGCCGGTGCTTAAAAAAGGAAAACCATGTACTATCACTAATATTTGATACTATAAAATTAAAAAAAAAAATTATAACAATGATATGCCAGTTTTTTTTTTTTATTTTTTTCACTCCCTCGGATCATCAGCTTTCATTATTTTCAGTTTCAGGCTTTTCCTATCCTCATGATGTGGTACGGATTAATAAGTTATGTTAATACATAATATAACAATAAATAACAGTAAATTTAAATATTATTTAAAAATATTTATTATGTATCGAAATTAGATCGATCAGATCGTATACATTATCATTTTTACATAAGTTTATTACTTGTCTTTGGCTATTTAATTTTTTTTCGGAAATATATACATGAACAAATATACAACGGAGCGAAAAAGTTACTAATAAAATTATTATATTAAATATCTTACCTGGTGTTATCACATCGTGTGTGAAACATGTGTTAATTATCAAAAGAAATATAAAAAACACTTTCATCTTTAGTAAATGGCAGGATACAGAGTAAGCGAAAAATAGAAATCTCTCGCCTTATAACCGCTTGTAGTCAAGAGTGGAATGTAAAAAAAACAATGCACTTTTCATTGGTTATGCTTTATGCAACATTCTTAGTATATCACCCGCATACAATTCTATATCTATTATCATCAATTGCTTACACTTTACTAAATTTAAAATGTAAGAAGTACTTCAGTACTATCGATTTATCAGTTCTATCTTAATGACTGATAGGCGTGAAAAAAATTCTTACTCCACCCCAGTTTAGAGATAAGCCGTAACAATCGTTATTATAAGCGAATAATATTTTGAATCTCCATGAATATTAATATTTTATATAGTATTTTTATCAATTAACCAGAAATTACAAGGCTATTTATTGATTGACTCATGGTCGAAGTTTAAATCTCAGTACAATAAATATTAAACTAATAACTACGTACAAAAATATCTTTTCTTTTTAGCTCTACAGCCTTTTGTGGGCGGTGACTTGAAGAAGCAACTTCCTCCACTTTTTAAACTACAACAAATAGTTAACGCCAAGAAGGATTGGATAGTCAGTAACCGTCTTTATTGGCATATCGAAGATTTGGTCTTGCTCGACCTCTTCAACCCGCGGTATTTCTTACACCATGCCCATCTTCTTCTACACATGGCCAGCCTATATAATATAAATTAGTCCTAATATATATTAGTCTTCGGATTTCTGCAGATATTTCGTTCTCCTTCGTTGCCATTGAACCCAGGTAGAGAAAATTCTATTCACTACCGCAAAACCTCGCGACCGTCGGAGGTTGCGAATAATCCTCGCGCGTTACCGCTATTTTATGGGCAGGCCTCACCCCTTAGATGCTAGGAGCGTTGCTGGAGTTTCTTCGGCCAATTCTTCTCCCAGCGCCAACGCTTCCCGAAGTGGCACTCAAAGTTAGTTTAGCTTTCGAATGTCCCTTAGATTATCCGTGAAATAGCAACCGACCGAGTCGTGGTTCGGCCCTCTCGGGCGCCCTCGGATCGGAATGCTTACGCGTAACATAGTAACCGTCCAAGCCGAGGTTACCCCCCACCGGGGGGACCCTTGTGTCGAGTTACTAGCGATAGAGGTTCAGGCTAAGCGACCTAAGAGCTCTGCCACCTCTCAATCCGGTGAAGCAGTCAAGGCCAGCCTCTCTGGCCAATCTGTGTAGTTCGTCAAAAAAAAAAAAAAACTACCGCAAAAAGTCTATCGTTACAGTTTTTTCGTTAGTGTTATTTTGTATATAGTACACATGCATGGAGTTTCGAAATCAGCCTCTATTATTCACTGAATAACTGGCTTTGTGCGACGCTTTCTTTGAGAGCAAGATATGATAACTGTCTGTATAATATACATTTAGTGTTACATCATCCTTATAAGTCGTAAGTTTTCCCGAAATACGGATTTTACCCATGGCTTCTTACAAGAACGCGCGTTTATGGCACAGCATTTTATACCTATGTATGATCATAGTTAGTAAAATTATGTATATATATGGGTCATTATGTTTTATTTTTCCTATATTCAACTAAAATTTAATATAATCACAGTCCTACTTAAAACAAATTTCTGTCCATTCAAAAGTTGTCATGAAGAGATTGCTAACCTTTAGTTGTTAAGAGCAGACTTAACATTATTATTATTTATGTTGTCACAGGTGGCCTTAAAGTCTGTAAGTAGGTGATCACTATCAACATTACAAAAGTCAAAGACTAATTATCTGGTCGATGGTGGAGCGGTATTCGGGCTAACGCGTAATATAGATATTCACAATTTATATAGATACAAAAATGTCAATGATCAAAATTTATGGCCGATGTATGTCTCATCATTTAAATTTTTATCACAGAAGTCTGTATACGAACATAATTCCAATAAAACAAATAAAAATGATATGCTGTTAAAAGCATTTATTTTCCTGCATGCTCTGTTTTGATATAATGGGTAATAAAAAAATCCATTATTGTTTCCATTAATAGGATTAGTTTAATATAATTCTGTACAATATTTAAATTTGTACGTATCAAAAGGATTTCTCAAACTTCAGTCATTTCAACATCCTCTATATTCAAATCATCCAGCATCTCGGCCAGCGTGATACGAGGTAAGGACGGGTCGATTTCGTCAGTGTCCACTGGTACTTTCTTGGCGTCTTTAAAGATGTTAATGTTCTGCCTGAACGCTGGATCCTCTTCCAAATCGTCCAAGAACTCATTGTAATCCCTGTGAACAAAGAGTATAGTAAACAAAAGTATTTACCGCACTGAGATACTTTCAGAAACGTTCCTTCCAAAATCCTTACGACAACGAGCACGAATGTGAAATTATTAATTTATAAATATCTTTATTTTCAAAAATAAATGATATCAAACATAAATACAGTGTTTGGACCTTCTTTTAAGTATAAAATATACTTGTGCCAGAAGATCCAGCTATTCCTTAATCATATCATATTTTTAATAAAGTTAATTAATATAAAACAATTATATGTATGTGTGTGTGCGAGTGTGGATAAGTGTGTATTTATATGAGATTATGATAAGAGTGTACACGAAAGATATTGCTGTAATTTGCATTGTAATATTGCCTTTGTATCTTCAAAGTACCAAACTTTAAATTACATATGTCACAAATGTGAAAGTTTGGACGGATGTGTTTTTTACTCAATCACATAAATGGATATGGGTGAAATTTGGCAAAGAGATAGATTATAGTCTAGAATAGCACGTAGGCTATCCAAGACTAAGACTGACTGACAAGAAGAAGACTAATCTAGTTAGGCATTTCTTATTTATTCGACTTCAAAAAAAAGGTTAATGGTCAGGTACATACTGGAAATAATATATTAATTGGATAGTTTGTATGCTTTTGTAATTATGTTTTCTGTGCTTAGAGGTTTAAGTTCAAGTTTAGTTATATTTTTTTAAAGCAGTAATGTTTTTTTTTTCTTCAGAAAATATTACTAACATTCTTGTTAACCATTCCAACTAAGTTTGTGCTAGGAGATTGTTCACGTCAATAGTTTTCTAGGATAGGTTCGACCTACGACTTTACGATTCGCACGCCGTACCCTAAACTATTAGTCTATCGACGCTTCAAATTTGTGTGATTTGTTTATTATTTGGTAGTTTATCGAAATAACCTTCGCTCGCCTCTTTTATCTTTAGAATTCTATATCGATTGCATACGAGGGTTATAGAAGAGGATATACTTATTAATTGCGGGTAACACCGCGGGGCTCAGCTGGTTATAACCTTGATACTTCGGAAGTAAAAGAGTAGTAGGAAGTAGTAGTCACTTAGATTATTTTTAATTCATTTTTAAAGTGGATTTGATGTCAGTTTTTATTCGACCTTGTACAATATACTCGTATTATTTGAAATAATTATAATCGCTATGAAATCAGAGCCGTTTCTAATCGTAAATACCGACTTAATAATGCATATCGG
The DNA here is from genome assembly GCA_029286785.1 of Meandrusa payeni. NCBI lineage: Eukaryota > Metazoa > Arthropoda > Insecta > Lepidoptera > Papilionidae > Meandrusa > Meandrusa payeni. The sequence goes on from JAGSMX010000017.1 coordinate 8,922,427, forward strand.
AATCATGCATAAATCACACAGCCGTTAGGGAAATAACTGTAATTTTCACGTCATATTATAGATGTCAAATGCGTGTTGGTCGCGTGCAGCGTGTATAATTCATTTAAACAATTTATTACGGTATTATTTATTTTAACATGCAACTTCTTGCAACACTCCTTCTTCTCGAGGTGCCATCTCCAACCGGAGGTCAGCTATTATTAACGCTATATTAATTTTTGACACAGCGGCACGGAACAAGGATCGTGTGCTCTTGACGAACCATCTCCGGAGATTCTTAAGCCACGATTACTTCTTCCTGGTGGTCGTTTACCCGGAATTTTTCTTGGATAATGAGTTGGTGTAGTTCGTATTTGTCTTACTGTATCCCGTGCCTGTTGTAGAAGGCGACTAAAAAGGGCCTCTGGTTCACTGGGCGACAAGGGTGGGGGCCTTTGTCGTCCGCCGAAGTGGACCCGGGAAGAAGGCGACATCGGCTGGCTCGTGTTGGCCCGTGGGGGGGGAGGGGAAGGCGTTAACCTGCCCTCGGGACGTGCTCTCCGAAGAGCACAGAGCTCCGGTACGTTCCATTGGTGATCCAGGTGCCCCTCAGCTTGCACCGAGGGAGTTTTAGTGGGTAAGAACCCCACATTCCATAACCCCGTTATGTGGGATGTGAAGATTTCCCCCCCGTCAACAAAAAAAAAAGGTCGTATTTGTATCATTACTCATTATATGGCCATATTATCTAGATTCTTTTGATAAAGTTGAGGACTTCTACTTTACTATTAATGTCAGTCTTAGTCCCACTGTCAGTGAAGATAAGTACAAGAGCATAGTCCATCACGTGGCCCAAGGGCCAATTGGCAGGCTTCACATGCCTGATAATTTTGTTTTGCTTCACCGCCAAGCGCATGCTAAATCAGCATTTAAAATTACAACAAATCTACTGGTGCCTGCAGCGGGGATGTAAACATGGGTTGCTAGTGTACTTCTAAAATTGTGTGTGGTGCTCAAATTTTTTTTCACACATATTACTACCCTTATTGTTAATCATTCCGATTACGCTTAAACTTGTGCTAGGACGTAGTTCACGTTAATAGTCGATTTAAACCTACGACATTATGTTTAAATATTGAGTTAATAGTTTATTTCCTCTATTGAAACGACAAAACATTATACAATTAAAAATTGTAAATTTCATAGATTAAGTAGCACGATAAAATTCAAGTATTAATTATCGTATAACTACAATTTTCTGTTCAAAGATAAGAGAAACGCTTAACTGAAGATATTTTTATCAATATGTATTAACAACTAATCCTGTATTCCTGAAGTGAACACAATCTAATCGTATTAATTAACGTTAAAATATAACAGAATTGTATTAATAATCTGTAATCTTAAAAGTTGTCATCATGTGGGTCCACACTGGCTGGACTTGCGGGACAACCTCACGAGTCTAATGTTACACTGGTATGAAATATTGGTCTTGATCTATGTTCCATTGTTAACTTGAACCCAGTACAAACTTATTTGAAATGGTTATCAGCAATGTTAGTAATATTTATAAGAAAAATCAATGAAAGATCATATAGTGATATGGCCACCATTGCCAACTTTTAGATTGAGCTTAGTAATTTAATAGTACTTAATACTTTTAGATTATACTTGTTGTAAAATTTGAGCAATAAATAATCTATCTTTAAGCCCTCACGTCCATTTAACTCTAGCGGGGTAGACAGAGAATTTTTAGCAAGTGATTTTTTTACATAAAAAACCGAAAATACGGTAATTAATTGGTACATGTCGACTGGGATTCAAACACGCGTCCGTGGAACCGCTTAGCAACAAAACTTTCACTGCTATAATCTTTAATAAGGTAAATATTTAATAAAACTACTTTTACCATAGGGACTACTATCTTCATCTCCATGAAGATACACCAATGTAAATTAAAAAAAATATATGGTTAAAATGCAATGAAATCCGTAAAAGTTGTTTGATGTTGCAATGAGGATATAGAATAATATCTTATTCCAACTTACTCATTACTGGAACCAAGGCCTTCGTGCAACTCCTCTGCCATGTGTTTGAGTTTCCAATTCCGCGCACGTCTCCTGGCCGACCTCTCGCCGTAGTACTTCTTAACAAGGAATACGTCGGGTATCGAGTCCCTGTCCAGTTTATCGAAATTCGCATCGTTCACATTTGTGTCACTCAGATTGTATCTACAAAAAATAATTATAAATAACTCAAAAAAATTCTATTGTTTTTGAAACATTAATATATATATAACGCATTAATATGATAAAGCATTTATTTTTCTGGATCAAGGGAGCAAATAACACCAACTTAAAACCTTTCTAGGTCCTCGATGGCTCTGATCGGTGCATGGCAAGCGCCTACGGCACGTTCTTTTAAGCCTAGAGAGGTAGACAGAAGCAGCTTAAACTCACTACTCTTCATCACACTTATTAGGTCCGATATTTGTTCTAATCGCCATGCAGCAGGCACAAACTTTTAGCAAATTTTTTTTATACTTAAAAAACAAAAAGGCATTTCATTCGGTCATAAGACCACTGGAACTTAAAAGTGGAACCATCAGCCAGTCTATTATTACTTTTTTCATCACATTAAATACATTTTACAGGTCTTTCTCCCCGTAACAATGTGTCACTTTAAGAGTAGAGCTAATAGGCTAGTATATACTGTCAAAAACTAAATCTTCACATAATATCTGGTAGGTTTAAAGCACTCTCTTTTAATTTACGATAAGAAATTAGTCTAAGAATTTACCCCAAAACCGTGTCTCCAGGTTTTAAAATATGACCAAGATGCGTTCTTGTGTGTACAGGATTGACGTCAAGACCAAGCTCACTGGATTTCACCACCCACACATCTGCAACTACATGTTTGTTCGACACCACACCCTGGCCAGGGAATGTTTTCTTTTCCTATAAATAAAAATGAATAATATTTCCACTGGCGAAATATTTTTAACAATTTTTATAGGAGAAAATGCAAACAAACATGCGGCTCTGTTGACATTGAAAAATCACGACCACTCACCCACATCTACAACCGCAGGAGTTGCAGTTGCATTGTGGAATTTTCAGTCTTTTCTCAGGAGGCTCTCAATTCAAATTGGTATGGAAAAAGTGCAGAATAACTATAAATCTAAGTTCTACTTTACTACGTAGAAGCCAAATATAAAAATCTACTTACATGTTCCTTTAATATATCAATATCCATTACAGTGTATTCAACTAACTGTTTTGGATTGCATATTGGAGTAAATGGATGTCTCCAATAAACAGTAGATGATAGATCACATACTGAAATATATAAATATTATAATTAAAATGTTAATTACATATTACTAAATTATTATATAAATTGAAATAAAGTTATTATTAAAAATATAATAAGCTTGGTATTTGTGAAGAATTGACTCAAAATCATTAAATTATCTGTTAAGGAACTAAAGTCCATATTAGAGTACCTCTACTCAGGGCTTACTGAATACAGGAGGTGTATGTACATGATGTCCAAGGACAACAGAATTCATTAACCATTGGATTCATTCATCATTAACCAACAGCTTGACACATTTTGTTGAAATTTTCTGGCAACCTCAAGTTAATCAAAATTGCCTGAAAATATCCCTAGTGGATGATCCTATGAAGATCCTTTGGCAGTATTTGGAACAAAAGAAAGCTTTGTTTATCGGTTTTCAAGCATCTATTTATTTGTTATTTGATACTTTGTGCTACCCATGTAAAGCCAGAGCAGCTTACTATATAATAGATAATAAGAAATACATACCTTGGCCAGTGTTTGGATCTATCAGATGTATAGTACTAGTCACTCTTAGAATGAGACATATGGGAGATATGGATCCCAATTGGTGAGTCAATTTTTTGGAGAGGCATACAACACTGTCCTTAGACACAGGAACAATTTCAATGCTGTATGTAAACTTGTAGTTATATATATTACTGTGAATATCATGTGATATTAATTTCTTAGAATGTTGACATTTGATTGGTAGAACTGATTGTACAAAGTCTACCATTTTCCGAGCATTGTTTTCTGTGGCATAAAAAAATCCAGGCCATCTAAAATAATATTAAAAATTATATCATTGATATTAATGAAAATGAATAAGTAAATAGTGTGTGTTTAAAATTTAAAAAGTTTAAAATTTACATAATGTTTCTGAGACCTGATTAAATCAAGTCAGCCCAATAATATCATAGAGCGATCTAAGTCACATGAGTCTGCAAGGTTTAAATGTTCCTTATCTATGAAGTTATTCTTGTATTATTTTGAAAAGAATATACAACAATAACACATAACAAATTGGTAAATTTAATATATAGACATATCTTTTTACTTACCATGCTTAGGTTTAATACCCAATGTATTTTCATGTGCTTTGTGTTTAAGAATCAATTGTTCTAGATAGTAAAAAGTCTTCCTATTGTTTGCGCGCTGTCTAACTTGCACTAGAGCACGCCAGTAATCCTGAGCTTCTGAACGATGGCAAGCATCACACATCTGATGTTGTATAACAAACTCTACTATGAAAGTTTGTTGAAGGACTGCTCCCCCCATCACTTCACCTTGCACTGTTAATTTCACCTAGAAATATCAATAATTAAAGACTAAAATTTTTGGCAACAGATGCTCTGAATACAAAATGTAGCTTAACCAGAGATGTCTCTAAAAAACATCTTTCATACTCAAAACCTTAACATTGTAATGAAATATACTTGTTTTTTTTAAAAAAAGAAAGCTAGCTATATTTCTTCTTTTTTTCGAAAATTTTACTAACATTCTTGTTAACCATTCCAACTAAGCTAATGCTTGTGCTAGGGGATGGTTGACATCAATAGTCAAATAGTGGATTCTAACTCACAACCTTACAATTTGCAGACCTTTTTTTTTTTTTTGTTAACGGGAGGAAATCTTCAAAAGATACCCCGCCTTCTGGGGAAGGCGGCGGTTATGTGGGGTTTTACCCACTAAAACCTCCCGGTGGCCCTTTCCTCGGTGCATGACGAGGGGCTCCGGGATCTCCAGTGGAACGCACCGACAATTTGCAGACCTTACCATAACCTCTCAACTGTGCAAAGTCCGTTTAGCGGACTTTGCAGTTTTTCGATTTCTGTGTAAAGTCTGCTCAGAGGACACACAGATTAGCTAGATTCTAATTTTGATGTGTCACAAATGACAGGTTTTGTAATTTTGGCGTTACACTGACGAGAGGTTAAACCATTAGGCTATTGATGCTTTAGACTTTGACAATATCATTGATAAATTTCGTAGATATTATGTCAATTAAAACAGTATACTTACTTTTATCCTCTTTGAGTGAGGTTCAGTCCATGCAAATCCTGCATCTATCAACTTCACTCTATTAAGGCCCTTCAGTCTCTTCAAACATAAAGCAAGTAACTCTCGAGACTCTAATGCACAGACAAGCCACTCAGCAGGTGGTTGAAGATATCTGATAAAATTTTAACATACAGTAAACATAGTTGATATTGATATCAACAATAATATAATAATGCAAGAGTATTAAAAATAAGCAGTAACTGCCCCAAATGAGTATTTATATTAAAATGATATTGACTCAAATTCTTAATGTTGGAGGTTAAAATCCAATCCACGATAATAGATTTCTGTTGCTAGTTTTCTTACATAAAAAAACACTTAAAATTAAAGCCAGGTGTATGGCAATATACTAATCGCCTGTCACTTACAGGACTTGTTGGTGAAACCAGATATTGACAAATAACTCTATATTCATCATTGTTAAATGTACATATTATGAAACATTGCAATAAGGTAATTGAAAATCGAAAAATTGAATCATGTTACCTTTCGCAACCTCTGCAGAAGAACAATGTAGCCTGTTTAGGAATGCCCTCTGTAATGTCAACATGGGCTCGTAAACATGCCACACACATATTAGAGGGATTTGCCTCTATAGGAACGGCGCATTGACAGCATAATCTGAAATTTTGTTTAAACAAAATAATAATTTATTTTACTTTACACGTGATAAGTATTTATAACCTCAAAAACAACTAAATTTACTCACATGCGAGTGCTATTAGGAGCTAGGTCATTTTCTGGTGTAATATACTCCATATTTCTTTTGTTATGATGAAAATGAGTTATGATTTTTTTTTAAAGATAATATTATAAATAAATAACAATGAGCAAACTTAAAAATCAATACTGGTATATTACTATGTTGAATTTGATCAATACCGAGTTGACAATATGATGATGATATTAATTTATCCTAATGGAAAAGGCAAAAGACTTTAGTCCATGCAGCTATGTCTTGAATAGGAGAATTTTGGTAGTTTTACAGGCCGAAGCCACGTCTTCATAGTTCTTGATCGTAAAGGACTGTTGACATTGACAGTTGTAGACAGTATGCACAGTCCAAAAATGTGGATTATAGAAAAGTGTACGTGTCTTTATTTGTTGTGGAAAAGTTACCAAATGAGGAAATAGTTTATCTCTTATAATTCAATATTTTACAATATCATTATCATGGTGGACTTCTTGTTTTTGCACCCCTCTTTGTCAACCTTAATCAAAATAAATAAAAAAATTGAAACCGGGCCTTTTAATAGCTTACCCCTAATGTTCTGTCATAGCTTACGTGTGTTACTGCCTGGATTTCTTGTACTGGATTCCAATAGCTGTCCGGGGTGACCTTACCTAGGCTTTCAACTGTAATTCAAATCCTAAGTTCAGCATCGGGCCCTTAATTCTATTTATAGTCTTATGTGCCGCCACTTATGTGAATGCAATGGCGTCCTGTACGACGCAATGAAACTCGCTTAGACAAGCAAATCAGCATCATTAAATTTCTATTCGAATTCTGTCTCCGGGCTTAAGATAATATGCTTTAAGTCAAGATTTTACTAAGATCATTCAGCAACTTAAGTAAGTAATATAGTTGAGACAGTTGAAACAAATAGGATTCAAATTTGTATATAACTAGACAGGCCATAAGTCTTTTCAAAATATAAAAACTTACTACTTTTTTTCTCCTTTCAAATTTAGATCGTGTTCACTGTGTTAAAACTTCTTTGATTTCCCACCATATCATTTTTTTTTTCTGAATAATTTATTTATACGTAAATAAATGTAATATAACATAAAAGATGAAGTTTTTTTACGTAAATGTAAAAATATATCATAGACCACATATTTTATGGTATTTGATTTGACCACATATTATTATACAATCTGGGAACGGAAGCAGTAAAGTTAAAAAAAATACTACATTGCACTCTGGTTTAGCTCTTACGTAAACTTGTTCAAAAGAAGAACTCGATCTTCGCGACCACTGTACATTACACCGATCGAGTTTAAAAAACGAACATGTTTTCTACCGCCGGAAGAGCTGGCCTTTTGGCTGCAAGGACGGTAGTTAACAATTCCCTTGCGGAAAAAACACCACTGGTGGCCGGAGCCCTCGTGAACAAGCGAGAATATGCTGCCAAAGCCGCAGGAAAGGGTCAAGGTAAGGTGGTTGCAGTCATCGGTGCCGTAGTGGATGTTCAATTCGAAGATAATCTTCCACCCATCCTCAATGCTCTCGAAGTTCAAAACCGCTCTCCCCGGCTTGTGCTGGAAGTCGCCCAGCATTTGGGTGAAAACATCGTCCGTACTATTGCCATGGATGGTACAGAGGGTTTGGTTCGTGGACAGCCAGTTCATGATTCAGGTTCACCTATTCGTATCCCTGTGGGAGCGGAGACCCTCGGCCGTATCATTAATGTTATTGGAGAGCCCATTGATGAACGCGGACCCATCCCGACGGACAAGACTGCTGCAATCCACGCTGAGGCACCAGAGTTCGTCGATATGTCTGTGCAGCAGGAAATTCTTGTTACTGGTATTAAGGTCGTAGATCTACTCGCTCCGTACGCTAAAGGTGGAAAGATCGGATTGTTCGGCGGCGCAGGTGTCGGTAAGACTGTACTCATCATGGAATTGATTAACAATGTTGCAAAAGCCCATGGTGGTTACTCTGTATTCGCTGGAGTAGGTGAACGTACACGCGAGGGTAATGATTTGTATCATGAAATGATTGAGTCCGGGTCATCTCTTTGAAAGATAAAACTTCGAAGGTAGCTCTTGTATATGGTCAGATGAATGAGCCACCAGGTGCTCGTGCCCGTGTTGCACTTACTGGATTAACTGTGGCTGAATACTTCCGTGACCAAGAAGGCCAGGATGTGCTGCTGTTCATTGACAACATTTTCCGTTTCACTCAAGCTGGTTCTGAGGTGTCTGCTCTGCTGGGCCGTATTCCATCTGCTGTGGGATACCAACCAACATTAGCCACTGACATGGGTACTATGCAGGAACGTATTACCACAACAAAGAAAGGTTCCATCACTTCTGTGCAGGCTATCTATGTGCCAGCTGATGATTTGACTGATCCTGCCCCTGCCACTACATTTGCTCACTTGGACGCTACCACTGTATTGTCCCGTGCTATCGCTGAACTTGGTATCTACCCGGCTGTAGATCCTCTTGATTCTACTTCTCGTATCATGGACCCTAACATCATTGGTGCAGAGCACTACAATGTAGCTCGTGGTGTACAAAAGATTTTGCAGGATTACAAATCACTCCAGGACATCATCGCCATCCTGGGTATGGATGAATTATCTGAAGAGGACAAGCTGACTGTAGCCCGTGCTCGCAAGATCCAGAGATTTTTGTCACAACCTTTCCAGGTGGCTGAAGTGTTCACTGGACATGCTGGTAAACTCGTACCTCTTGAGGAGACTATTAAGGGATTCTCTAAGATCCTGCAGGGCGAGTATGACCACCTCCCTGAAGTAGCATTTTACATGGTTGGACCCATTGAGGAAGTAGTTGCAAAGGCTGACACACTTGCCAAAAATGCATAATTGACCTGTATATACCAGCATTAGAATTATCAATGTCTTTTCAATTTAGGGAAAAATCAATAACTTATTGTGAAAATGTCCTGCATACCTCAAGAGGGTTATTAATAAATAATCAACAGTTGTGTATGGTATGTAAAATGTGAACCATTATAATATATTAAATAAAACTGCCAACATATAAACATGACTTTTATTTTGATATTTTCATCAAAACAGTTGTTATTCTTAACAAAAGAAAGTACAAATAATGATTCTTTTCAGAAATAAATGATGATTAAACTAATTTTAAATGTTAATAGAAGACCAATAACACTTGGCTTGTGGGTACAATAATTTTGTTCTCTGCATTTTTAATTGTTAAATTTAAAAAATGTATAATTATTTAAGTCTATGAAGATCTATTAAATAATAGCAATAATTTATCCAATATATAAGTTACAGTAGTGTACAATAATAATTATAATGATTTTTTTAATTTCATTATAAGCAGAGTACAGTTTATCAGAAGACAGAAGTGACCACAGTCTATGATGTGAAACAGTAAAAATGCATGCCTTTCATATAAAGTCATAGATGAGAAATTTCCTTATATTTCTTATTTGATTATTCCCTTGATTATCGTAAACGCCTTGAGATGTTTAAAGATTTTTTTGTTATCTTAATCCCAGGTTGATTATTAACTTGTACATTGCATTTATTGATATTTATTTATTTAGACTTAATGCCATAGGCATTCTTGGTTATTCAAGTTAACCTTGAGTGAAAGAAAAATACATATTGGCAGGTGTAATCGTCATATAAAAGATTAAAATAAATACATGAATAACATATATATGTATTATACAATAAATACATGCAAAGAGTATATAATAGACAGTAAGTAGAATTGAACAGTGCTATGTAAAATTTGCCGTTATGTAATGACGACGGACTAATCTCTTAAAAATAAGCTTGTTCGGTGCTCTTTTTTTTAAGCGTTCCGAAGGTGCATTGACTATACTGTGGACGAGGTATTAAAGACACCACCTGGAGACATATTTTGAGACTTAGATGTCCAAGGTTACTTATAAGATAAGAAGATAGATAACAAATTGGGATAAAGAGCTAACAGGATTCTAGAGCTACACTTTTGAGGGATAGGAAGCCATTAAAATTTAGTAAATGGTTATATTTTAGCAAACCGAAAATAAGGCGCTTCAGTTTAATTTGAAATTTTTTCAAAACTAAATTACAGGTTTCTTTCCAGCCATGTCATTGTAGCGTATTATCCAATTATAAACAAAAATTCTTCGTCACGAGAGTAAGGAATGGGAATTCCGTAATAACTTTTTCTTTTAGTTTTGTTTTGCTGTTAGCTCTATTAACTTTGACAGCAATCGCTGTTTTATCTTATATAACAGCAAACCACATATATATTATTGAACATAATAACATTTGGACGACAGTCATAATTTGAATTTTTACCAATCAAAATAAAAAGTAAATTCGAAATTGTGGCACCTGTATTCTCTTTCTCGTTATAGAGTACTAGCCTGGTTTTGGATTATCATAAATCCACCAATGTCATAATTAACAAGCATTGTCTAATACGTCTTTTAAGAGTACAGTACCGAGTGCAAACATTAAAAAATAAAGAACTTCCTCCTTTTTAAGAAGTTGGTTAAAAATAAAACAAGGAAATTAGCATCTTACTTGTTGGTAAATAACACTTATTAGTTAATAAACCCCTTGCTGTTTGGTCCAAGTCAAAGTTATAAGTACACAACTGATACCTCATGTTAAAGAGCTACATCTTTTTGGTACCTCACTTTTTGGTGTACAATCCTGTCCAACAGGGTGGATACTGATGGAAAAGACAGCAATTGCTAATAACCAAGCTTTTAACAACAAGAATAATCCCAATGGAAGAAAGAAATGACAATGTGAACCCCTTAACAGGTAGGTAAGGAAAACATAATATTGTGTTGAAATTTTTATTTTCTTATTAATTACAAATTCTTATCGCTTGCCTCCTACACGAGGTGCTGACTTCTGGCTTACTTTTGCAGCTTTTGTTTTAGGTGCTGCCTTAGCCTTTGTAGTAGGAGCAGTTGTCTTCTTAGCTTGTTTAGTGGACTTTTTCTGTTCCTTTGCAGCTCTATAACAAATAATAATTAAATATAATCTCTTTAATATATGGACCATTTATTTTTATAGTGATTTAAGTCTATATATTTCGATGATTATACAATTTCATTTACCAGCCAATTTTACAAAAGATGGAATTTTTTTAAGAAATTGAACATGCATGATGATGAATCCGTCCGTCACAAAAAATAAAATAAAAATTACATCTTAAAAACACTATATTTGTTTTAAATGTATATGTCCATTGAGTACTTATTACCACTGTTCTAGGAATCGGAATAAATATGTACACAAAATTTAGGTAAATTTTTGTTGTTTTCATATTTTAAATTAATTGTATTTGAGTTTTGCACATTATGTGGTAACTCTTAGAATATTATATTATCAAATGCTCTTAATTATCTATTTGCACTTATATAGCAATAATAATAATTATAATAAGGAATATAGACAGCTGGATAGACAGTGTAAAATGCTTATAAAATATATATATATAAAGTTAGTTATCTCTATTACTAGCTATCTTTACTTCACCAATCATACACATAAATTACTTAAGTTGATACATGATTCAATAAGATATATAATACAGTAACAAGCAGCAATGGAAGTACATCTCTTGCATGATGCATAATATGTAACTATATTATGTGTTATTTTATATCGATGATATTTAGGTAAGGAGATAAACGGTGCTACTGTAGTTCTCTATACCTTCATTTTGTCACAGTTACCCATCTCTGTTTACTTCTCATTGCATTTCAATTCCATTCCATATATGATATTCAGTGACTATATTTATGAAATGGATTATGGAATGGCCATGCCCAAGCCATAGAGAAGTTACTTATACAATAATCAGAATTTAATAATGTTAAATTATTAAAAATTCATACTTGATGGCCTGGTCCCTCTGGGCTTTCCTCACTTCTGGCTTCATGTTACGCTTAGCCATGATATCACTCAGAGACGCACCAACAATAGCACGTTGGAATTTCTGTGTCCTCCTGGTGCGTTTCTTAGCTTGCTCTTCCTCCTGGCCCTTCTTAAACTTGCGTCTAAAAAAATATTAATAAAGCATTTAAAATATTATTGTTGTAAAAGTTTAATAAAATGGAGGAAAATATTTCACAGGCTAAAAGACATGAGAGAACAGTAGTTTAAATGTTCCGTATAATAGATAAATAAATTCAAAATGTTCCAGTATCAACCAAGTACCTTCTTAGAAGGATGAAGAGAATGGCAAAGACAATGGATGCTCTAACTCAAGGATGCATAGCATAATTGATGTCATCTAAATAGATGGTGTAAGTCACCCCTACCCTAGTCTGATTAGAAATTTATATAATTATTTTCTACTATAAAGTTTTTCTAAAAACCTATGTACAAAAAAATATTTGCTAGATTATTAGATGATAAGCATATCTTTTACACATCCTAGTAAACTTGGAGAAAAGCAGAGATGCTGTCTTTATCTAGTCTACTAGAGTTGAAGAGATGTGAGATTGCTTACATTTTTTCTAAATAGAATTGTATTAGTCACAATTATAAGCAATAAATATCAAACAAATATGACATAACCTTCTTACCAATCACAAAGTGTAATACTCAACAGTGACAATAGGTTTTTGAACTAACTCATAAAATAAATAGGTATATTAGTGTCTAGAAAGATGTAAATAACATATTACTGAAGTTCACAAGATTTTTGTGTTATTATTATTCCTACAGGGTTTTGTAAATAATAGAACAATGCAAATCGAATCCAAAAATTAAAAAACGATCCTTATTTTAAAAACTAGTTAAAATTACTGGGTTTGTACCTGTAAAGAACAGTCCATGTCACTTTTCGTGGATTTCTTCTCATAAGATGGGCTGCTTCACATTTTGAGTTCAGGAATGTGAAGGTCTGAAAAAAATGCATTTATTATTACTAAACATATTAAGTTATACTATACTTTTAATGTATATAGATATTGTAAAACAAAATCTGATGCTTATTTTAAAATTTTGAAAAAAAAATAGTCCATATATTGTACAGAAGGAGGTTGTAAAAATTTGAAGTGATTTTTTTATGTTTAAAATTTCACATGTACTGTAAATTCTTTCAAAATACTGTTATTACCACAATATAAATCATTATCATCAAGTGCCTTGCTTTGCTATTCGTGATATTCATTGCCTAAAAGAAGTCTGATTTGAAAATTTAATATATGAAGGAAATGCGAATGAATAATTAAAGCCTATAATTTAATTTAATAGAATATGTACCAAGAACGAAATGTTTTATTGGACACATCCACATCGATATATATATATATCAATAAAACAATTTTGTAAAAATATTAAAAAATCTTTAAGTATGTAACACTAACTGATATAAATTGAAATAAACTGGTGAGTATCCAATAGAATATAATACAAATATAGAGATTTTGATTATAAATTTAATAATATAGAATACTAATAAAATAGAAGTACCTTGCCGTCTACCTTAACCATGGTTTTGCCATGGCCAGGGTAGATCTTGTAACCACTATAGGCGCAAAGTCCGATCCTGAAAATAGAACACACATGATAAAAAGTTTTCACTTCACTTACAAATGGGACTTATAACACAATAAAGTTACAATGGATTGATTTGATTTAACAAAATATAAAAATTCTTTACGAAAACGTACTTCATTTTGACTTGTGTCAAGAAAGAAAGAGCACGAAAACAGATACAACAATATTATAGAGTCATAGACTAAAATCTCTCAATCCTATTTTTTTAAAGATGTTATGGTCTGGTGCCAAGACCTTTAAGCCAAAACAATTCTGTTAAATAGAAATATTAGCAGCAGTTTAATCGTGTTGCTGTATAAAGTTAATGTTGCTGATTAACGTTTAGAGAACTGTGATTATATAGACTTAGAATTGATGTAAAAAAATTGGAAACAGAACCAAAGAATGTCGAAGTTTGTTTATTTATAGTGCTAACATTTAGAAAACAATTTATTAAAGAAACCGCTCTGATGCATTAACTACTTTAGAATTTATAGCTTTAAGTTTAAAAAATGGAGTTAAATTTTAAGTCTAATACTGCAGCTTAGTTGCAGTTACACATAGTTACAAAACGCTTTAATTTTATAAAAACGTGAACCGGGGATGATTGCATCATCCAGCTTTAGCTTTTAAATATCACATAGATATTCATGAAATAGCAACCGACCGAGCCGTGGTTCGGCCTTTTCGGGCGCCCTCGGATCGGAACGTTAACGTGTAACATAGTAATCGACCAATCGAGGTTAACCCGCACCGTTGTGTGGAGTTGCTAGCAATAGAAGTTCAGGCTAAGCGACCTAATAGATATGCTAATATCTCAATCCGGTGAAGCAGTTAAAGACCTTCGTCACAAAAAAATCATCTTGCAGTTACGCGAATATAATAAAAAATCTTATTCCTTATATATCTTATTCAATACTCAATTTGTTGAAGGTTTAAGGAAATCCTACGACGGCTAAGATTTAGGGGGGAATGCTGGAGAGTCTGTGAGCTGAGATACTTAATAACTCTAATAACAATTGTATTTTCTATCCTCCGTTATGTTAAAATGTACATAAATTCTTATCAGTTCTAAGGGTAACATAATTTTGTCTTTCAGTATTATTACAGAGATTACCTTAGCCTAACTTTTATGAAATAACACTAAAACTTGAGTCTATGATTTAGAATAAACGGCTAATTTAGGTTGAACACGAACCCTTTAGACAACTTAACAAATATAGTGAGTACATGAATATTTAATATTATAGTCAAGCTCAAGTCAACCCCGGGCTTATTGACTTGTAGTTTTCGTATAGTTTCCCTAATATTTTAAATAATCAATCCAATGTTTTGCCCAGATTTTTTAGAATTTCAGGTTTGAAGTAATTTATTTAATTCAATATTTATAAAAACCAAACGCTTTGTGCATGTATTTCACTTAAAAGTGTGTTTGCTTATTTTTATAACCTATACATTTCTAAGGTTATTCAACCGGTAGTAAATATGTAACCAGATGATACTGTCTCAAATATATTTTTTCTTTATCAGGACATCCTTAAAAAGATGCGAGTCTTGGATGATAAAATAGTTTATGCTCTGAATACTTCTATTCCCACGGAGTCATTTAAAACTAAAATTAATGCCACAGAAACCTGCCAAGAATTATACCTTCAAATACAAAAGGGCCACGAAGAACGGGAGAATGTTATAAAAAATTGTATTGTAGCAACAGCAGATAGTGTCAAAAAATTAAAATCGGCTAAAGAGAATAATCCTGATGACTTTGAGGTTTTGAAAAATTTGAAAACTGAACAGAGAAAGGTATTCTGTTTGTAGTGTTTAAACTTATTTTACACTACAATATTGCTGCAAGAGACAAATAATTGTTTAGTAAGCACCACTTGAGTGTTTTCCCTAACAATTTAAGGAGGTATATTAATAGTAGTTATTGAATAAGATTAAGATAATAATATTTAATAGTGGTACTAAATTTAAATCAATTTTCAACACTTCAGTTGCATGTAGGCATAGGTACTTGCAAAGGGTCAACAATGTATAGCTTGCAAGCTTTAAAAGCCCCCTCTGGTAGAACCTAAATATTTTTCTTAATTGTAAAATAAAGAAGAATAATCCTCTTTTGCTAACTCATACATAATTGTGAGTTATAAACTCATCACTTACCCATATTGTACTTAATATACTAACATTTTAGTGAGTACATGTTATATTCATATATAGCTACGTAATTAGAGCTAGGCTATGTCACTGTTTGTCATTTCAGAAACCTGACAGAATGATCTTATCATATTTGCAAAGGAGTTCCTTAAGCAATTGCTCTGTGTGTTATGACAAATTAAACAATGTGGAAAAGGGTTTATTTTAAAAAAGTGCTAATTATAGTATAAAATAATTTATTATGTCACAGATGAAAGAAATCAAAATATACAGAAAATAATTTCCAAAAACTTATTTATAATATTATTTTATTTTCTTTTAGTTACGCCTCTTGCAAACAGAGCTAAGTGTGGAAGAAGTGATTAAAGAAAAGACAACTAAACTGTTCACTGAGAAATGTAGATCATATTTCAAGCCAAATAATTTATGAAGATTAATATGTTGAAAAAAATTATCAAGGATTGGTACTGAATTATTGTATATAGTTATATAATTAGTAAATAGCTAATATTGTCTTTTTTGTATATTAAATCAGTTTCTGGAAACCATTTTTATTTTTATAAACTTACTGCCTATAAAAGTAACACATACAAGGAGGACACAATTATTAAAAGTAAACAACAAATTATAAAAAAATAAATCTTTATAAAGCTTTGCACTTATCTAAAATTTTACAAATTAATTTAAAAAAAAACTACTTAGAGTGATGCAATAACTTCTCTGCAACTGTAGTGATCATTTGTTTGTAGTTGTAGCTAATTCAGATTTTTCTCTTTGCTCTTCTTGGTATTGTTTATGCCAATCTAAATTCATTTGATGAACTGACTCTCCTCTTTTAGCGGCTGCTTTTCCTGATAAAATAGCACCAAGACTTGCTAGAGCAGTAAGAACCATCAAAATATTCGAAATCTTAATTCTAGCCACACTTCTTGCTCTGTCGATTATTTCCGCCCTGAAAACAAAAGATGTAGTTCAATGGATATCTAACAGGAAAATTAAAATAGTAACATTGCATAATATTTATTAAAAGTTAAATATAAACATACGACACAAATGTAGGGATTTCTTCCTTGCTTTTATATTTTTTTGTCCAAACGAGAATGGTTTTCTGGAAATTGGAAGGTCTAAATTTTCGTGACATTGGACGGTCTTCAGGTTTTGGAGCTGTTCCAGAAGCGGGAACGCACATGCCTCTCCGCAGTAAGAGCATTTGAGCCCTATTTATAACCAATTTACTCATTTTAAACACAGGGAAACCACACTTACGCAATATAAACTACCATTAATTGGGATCAAAAACATTAAAATATTCCATATAACAGCATTCAAACGTCAAAACCAAAGACAAGTCAATGACAACTAAATTAGTAAGCAAAAAACATGGGCAAGAGTATTTATATTAGTAATTTATAATTAAAGAGTTTTTTGTAGCTATATTATTGTATATAGAGTTGTTTTTATAGGTAAAATGGATCGTGACGACTAATCATCGATTACTTGACAATAAGGTAATCGTAAAATCTACAGTGGTCCACCAACATCCTGCGACTGACTAGCTCTACTCTCCTTGAACTCTATCACATATTGGACTTAATAATATCACCTTAAAGCGGATAGCAATTGCTATCTTGGTTTAATTTGGGGTAACAAGGCTGTAAGAGCTTATTTTCCATTGATGCGATGTTTGTAGACGTATTTCTAATTAAAAGACTTTTTGGAACGCATCGTCCATCCGTGCGCCATTGTTGTGTACTACGTACTCAAATAAAAATATCTGCTGCCTGCGTTTTCTCACATCTATTATTTCCACTATACTTAGTTGATTTAACTACAAACTACTACTATTACTAAATACATGTTATATCTACATAGTGGGAAATCTAAGTGTGGCTGCCCATGTAGTCCACTGTAATACTCATCTGCGCAGTTGATCCTACTGAAGACTTTAATATCTTTTTCTTCTTCTTTAAGATCTTCCCTTTGTTTTTGTCAATAGGCCAGACCACTATTCCAGACAGATAGTTTGCTTGGTTTCTGAGATTTCGATTATTATCTGATGAAATCTATGTCGCCTTTTTCTCACCCGGATTGTAATTAATTTAAAGCCCGATGTGGTGATAATAAAATAAAATTTCTTTGAATTTTGTAATAATTTTTTAGTTCTAACAAAATCATTATATTTTAATATATTTTGGTTACTAATTTAATAAATTATAGTAATTGTATCGTAGCAGCCAAATTTTAATATTTTTATTCATAACTATTAGTATTTTTATTCTTTCACTTTTTTGTTGTGTTTGTAATAATTAATAATTGGTAGGTAAAAAGATCTGATTCCTTGCCGTCAACCTTCGTACACTGTACTGTAGGTATATTTTTAATCGGTGCAACTACAATTGTACTGAATTGTACATTCTACATTCATGACTTGTTCATGACGTGATCCCCAGTCAAAAGTGAATTGAATTAGAATAGGATTTTTGTGTTCCGCAGCAGATGTTGGATTGAAATACTCTTGTGTTAAATACTTTGTTTAATATATAGTAAGTACCTATAGTACATTTTGCTTATAAAACTTTGGATTGTACGTTAAATGCATATGAATATTGACGGACATGCCAACCAAAAACACTAAGAATATAGCAATGACTTTTTACCTTATTCCAAGTGTTTCATTTAAAACTTATTTTTTACCATTTAAATAAAGTACAAGACCTGTTTGCTCACCTATTTTTTTAAGCTACAATTTATTGTATTAAAATGTATTTAACTGGGGTTATAAAATAATTATAATTTGTACATATATATTTTAAAAAACATAATACATAACATAATAATTATACTGTTAATTATAACTATGCTATAGTCACACTTTACTGTTCAATGTAAAACACATTTTAAAAACATGGGATAGTTATAACATTTTGTAAATTAAATAAAAACATAACATTAAGGATGACTAGACAAACCAACAATGATTATATTTACACAAGATTTTAGGTAATTACATTCTATATCATTGGTTCAAATCTAAGGCAGTAGATGATACTTAACCTGTGAAGTATTATCTTTTTGGTTATTTATACTGTGTATATTATTAATTATCTTGTGAAAAACCAAAAAGGTATACTTGTACTTTTACAAGTGTATATACAAAATAAGTAATAAAGGTTTAAGAAAGGTTAAATTCCAAATTATTTGATATGTATTGAAAGTTTCTGTTATTGTAATTTATAATTTTTATTAAATAAACAAAATAATAATATGATATATTAATGAAACAAAAGTTACACTTAAATATCAATCAAAATTTAAATATTCCATACAACTATACAAAGACAAGAATAATGAGGGAAATTTATTAATTTCTTTGTTAGATCTGATTAATTTTTTTTTAATATTCAGAACATAACCTGCACAAATAAGGAGTTCCAACTGCACATGTTAGACAAGCCATATTTTGGAATTAATGTTAATAAGTTGTCTCCATTATCATGTTCTGCATTAAAATTTTCTGAAACAGTTGCTGAAGGAGAAGGTAATGTCTTGACACATTTAAGAGCTATCTACAAGAGTAACGGTTATTTTTTTTCAATTTAATTAAGGAAGATGTCTGGAGGTCACAAACATCGTTACAAGAATGCAGGCCTTAGCGCAGACGAGTTGCGCCGGCGTCGTGAAGAAGAAGGAGTCCAACTACGCAAGCAGAAAAGAGAACAACAACTTTTTAAGAGAAGAAATGTAAATCTACCAGCACCTAACGCTCCTGATATTGCATTGCAGGTACCATTAACATTTAATGTTAAAAATAATATTTCTTTGTCAATACTTGTAGGAGAAATATTAGAAATAACATAATATAATGTTGCTGCTCTAAATTTATAGTGTCCTTATGTTTATATTCATTTGGTTTATTTTTCTTTATTATTATACTTTTATTAAGGGACAGACAAACAAAGGTTTATTATTATCATTTTTAGCAGGTGTATTTGGGGAAATAAACATAATGATATATTATGTATAACATAGTAAACCTCTTGCTAATGAAATTCAATAAACCATTTCAGGATGACATCACCATTTCTACATCTGATGACATCACACCAGAAATGGTAGCTGCATTATACAGTGATAATCAACAGGAACAAGTTATAGCTACTCAAAAATTTAGAAAGCTTCTGAGTCGCGAACCAAATCCACCTATAGACGAAGTGATACGGACTGGAATAGTTCCTAAATTTGTTGAATTTTTAGCCCATAGCTCTAATCCGACACTGCAGGTAATATATTATTTTTGTATAGAAATTTGATGCTATTTCATTACTGACACCATGTATTTTGATAATAGAGGCATTGACAATCTTATAATTAGGTGATTAAAGATATTTTGTCCACATATACTTAGTCTTCTTACCCAGAATCTTGTTACAAAGAGAAAAGGTTTTTCTATTGCATAAAACATTTATACAACCAGTGTGTTATTTATTTGCATTACTAACCTCAATTTAAAATATAATAAGGTCTTAATGCAATCCTATTGTGGCCAGTCATACCTTAAAACACTTTTTGTTCATATGTAAACTCACCATTGCCAGTGTTTTATAATGAGATTAAGTTAAGACAAGGTGAATTCTAGTCATAAATATTCTTTTCATCTAAATCAATGCTAACTTACACTGTGTGGCAGCTATGCTGCTAGATCTGTACCCAGCTGTGGGGGGTCTTAAATACTGTTATTTTATTTTAAACAGCTTATATCCAGCCCGAATTTCCTTCAATCGAAGTTTCGTGATGATTAGCGATAATGGTACATGTTTCAGTTCGAAGCCGCTTGGGCGTTAACGAACATAGCGTCGGGCACGTCGGAGCAGACGCGCGTGGTGGTTGACTGCGGCGCGGTGACGGCGCTGGTGACGCTGGTGGCGGGCAGTGCGGGCGACGATGTGCGCGAACAGGCCGTGTGGGCGCTGGGTAACGTAGCCGGTGATTCACCTCGCTGTCGTGACGTCGTGCTCGCTGCCGGTGTCCTCCCTCCGCTTATTGAGTTAGTAGATACACTTTTCTCATACTCTCTTCATAGAGGAACATAGACATTCTCTTTTTTTTAAGAAGTTAAAGAAAGAAACAATGTACAATTAGGATAAGTATACGCTGACACAGTGTCCAATATTGATATTATATAGATATCGTAAGGTTGCCATAGAGCTGTGGCTACATTTTCGGTAGTGCCGAGGACAGCCCAACATACCCTATGTATGGAATTACTTAGGGTTACTTTCATAAGTGCAATGAAAATCTTAATGATTTGATGTCTTATTACAGAATTTTAAATAAATATGCAAGGTTGTCTATGACTAGAAATGCAGTGTGGACACTGTCAAATCTGTGTAGAGGCAAAAATCCTCCCACAAACTTCGAGGATGTGGCTCCAGGCGAGTATAAAATATTCATATTATTGTGTATATGTTATCTATAATACATAATCTACATCTAATTATTATAAGTAACAAAAATGTATAAGAAAGTTCTCAGCTACCAAGACTATTGCAGGTATTCCGGTACTGGCAAGACTTCTTCATCATACTGATGCGGATGTGCTAAGTGACGCCAGCTGGGCTCTCTCATATTTATCTGATGGACCAAATGAAAAAATTCAAGCTGTGATTGATGCCGGTGTCTGCAGAAGGCTAGTCGAACTACTTATGTAAGTTTTGGTAATGTAACAAGGTTACTGGTACTACTTATTACTGGTACTGTTTTTGGAATGTATTTATGGTTTACAGGCATAACAAATCAACGGTGGTATCCGCGGCATTGAGGGCTGTGGGGAATATAGTGACTGGTCATGATGCTCAGACCCAGGCAGTTCTCAACTGCAATCCACTGCCAAGTCTGCACACACTGCTACGCTCTAGCACTGAAGCCTTGAGAAAAGAGGCTTGTTGGACGTTGTCTAATATCACTGCAGGGAATGCTGTACAAATTCAGGTATGCCATATACAGCCGCTTCGCTTTGCCCACATGACACTGATTTTTCAGTCATATATGTATGTATCCTTATGAGTAATTGTTTCTTTAAAAAAATTAAGATGTTTTTTAAAATATTTTTTTGTACATAGGTTAGGGTATAATGGGTCTGGCATGCCCAAAAGGGCAAGTGCAAAAGTTCCCAATAAATAAAGAAAGAAAAAAAAGATGTTTTTTTCATTTAAGAGTTTCGAAATTGTGTTATTATTAGAGAATTTATTATCACTTATTCTTCTAAAGTTTGATCTTATAATACATATGGTACGGATTGAAAAGAGAGGACAAAATATGCGAAGAAAGTAGCAATATTTGTTTTTTCATAAATATTACTAACTTTCTTGTTAACTATTCCAACCAAGCTCAAGCTTGTGCTAGGAGATGGTTTCTCGTCACTAGTCAATCGGTCCTCTAGATCGAGGGCGTTGTTTTTATTTTTTTATAAGCAGTTACTTTCCACAGGCAGTTATCGATGCGAATATATTCCCGACTCTTATCGAAATCTTGAGGCAAGCAGAGTTCAAAACGAGAAAAGAGTCTGCTTGGGCGATTACTAACGCAACCAGTGGAGGCACTCAGGACCAAATTAGGTAATTTATGCTACATCATCTTCTTGAGGTGCCATCTCTTACCGGAGGTGGGCTAATAATTAAGGCTATTTAGATTCTTTATGCAGCTGCAAGGCACAAAGATTATAGAAAGTACTATTGAACCATGTCTGGAGATTTTTGAACCACGATATACGTCTTCTTCCAAGTGGTCGTTTATCCTGGACTTTTCCATAGATGATGAATTGCAGTAGGTCGTATTTGTTATTAAGCATTATATGACCAAAGTACGTTTTTTTACCATTTTTTGACGGTATACATCATACTATCTATATATATTTTTTTTATAATATAACACTAACATTCATTTTAACCATTCCAACTAAGCTTAAGCTTGTGCTAGGAAATGGATACAATAGGAGAATAGAATAGAATTAATGAATTAATCAAATTCACACTATATTAATGTCTGTCTATGTATAAATGAATAGGCACTATTTAAATGAAATGACTGACACTAAGTAGTAGTTCAACAAAATCACGATGAACAATGTGCCATTGAAGAGGATCAGCTTTTTTAATGTAGGACAAGGGGCAATACGAGTCACCTTATTTTAAGTTATCACTGCCAAGCCCTGTAGTTCTGGGCTCTAAAGAATAAGACTACGTATCCCCTGCCTGTTGTATAAGGCGACTAAAAGGGGCCTCGGGTTCACTGGGCGACAAGGGTGGGGGACTTTGTCGTCCGCTAAGGTGGACCCGGGAAGAAGGCGACATCGGCCCGTACAGCCTTGCACTGTGGGGGCGCAGGGAGGGAGGGAGTAACCTCCCCTCCGCGACGTGCTCTTGAGCACAGTGCAGAGGGGCTCCAGTGCGTTCCACTTGGAGATCCCGGAGCCCCTCGTCATGTACCGAGGAAAGGGCCACCGGGGAGGTTTTAGTGGGTAAAAACCCCACATAACTGCCGCCTTCCCCCTAGAAGGCGGGGTATCTTTTTGAAGATTTCCTCCCCGTTAACAAAAAATAAGTTATCACTGCCAACCATGAAACCATACATGCAGGATCGTAGCTGCTTTACCTCACTCGCCTGGGATAACGTAGAATTACAATATACCTTTTCAATTCACATTGGTATTCTGCAAGGATATGCTACTATCTTGATAGTGCTGGCTCATATGTATTAACATGGATAAAAGCATCATGATTGTATTTCAGGTATCTAGTAGAACAAGGTTGCATACCACCTCTGTGCGATCTCCTCACTTTAACTGACGCTAAGACTGTACAAGTGGCTCTTAATGGACTGGATAATATACTAAAAGCTGGACAAAAAACCGACCAACTTAATCCTTATGCGGCGCTTATAGAAGAATGCTTCGGTAAGTTGTGACAAACACTGTTTGACATGTTTGTTTTTATTCTTGATTTATATTTGACAAGCGTCAATAGCCTAATGGTTCAGGATACGGTCCTCGAATCGTAAGGTCGCAATCCACCATTTGACTATTGACGTGTACCATCTCCTAGCACAAGCTTTAGCTTAGTTGGAATGGTTAACAAGAATGTTAGGAGTTTTTGTAAAAAAAAATGTGCAGATGGTATCCGGCTTGAATATTAGTTTGTGTATTCCAGAACAAGATGACCCTATTATATCTATCGTAGAAAGCGTATCGTATCTCGAACTATGTGATTATTATTATTTTACACCACCACCGTAAAACTAGAAAAAACTGCTCTAAGATAATTTTTCATAATACTCAAACTTACACTTTTCGACAAGGCTTTTTGCTTGCTTTTTTGGCCAAGTTGTCGGCGCATCTAATTAAAAGTTATAAGTGGTATACGAAAATTTTCGTGACACGACGATATTCGCTTTCTACCGTCGATTTTATTAAATTCGCATTAGTCTAAATTTGAGGCAAGAGGACTTTTATTTCTTTAATTAAAAAAAACTGCAGATGAGACGCATCGATTGGTCACAGAAACATATAATGAGGATGCCTCGATTGGTTTTGTGGTTAAAATCACACTTTCACAATAAATACAAATTTTTACGATAACGTTACGTTATGTTACGTTTTTAAACGTCCAAAAATTATTTGTACACCTAAAATTTGTTCCGATCTACAAAGTATCACGAGGTCTGACTCAAAAATATAATTCTGCTGAAAAAACTTACAGGTTTAGACAAGATAGAGTTCCTACAATCACACGAAAACCTCGACATATATCAGAAGTCATTTGAGATCATCGAGAACTACTTTGGCTCGGAAGGTGAAGACGGTCGCGTGGCGCCCGAGGTGTCCTCCACAACGGGAACGTACCAGTTCGCTGCCGACCAATCTGTGCCCATGGGTGGCTTCCAATTCTAACGATGGACTTCTAACATTACATATTTACGAGCAGTGAGTAGACAGATATATAAATACAATGGTGCCTTGATATACGAGTGGCCTATTTTATGAGAGTTTTCAGATACTAGGAATTGTACACTACACCGCTCAGTTTCTCTCACTTTAGATCTCAGTCTGTGAGCTCTGTAGTTCTAGGCTCGTAGAATAAGGCTACGGATACCCTACCTGTCGTAGGCGACTAAAATGGGCTTCGGGTGTATATATCGGTGTGTAGTATGGAAGTGCTGACTGTGGGCAAGATAACTTTTTTTTTTATTATTTCTTTATTTATTTTAAGGCTAAGGCTAAGTTTTTACAATATTTCTATAAAAATTAAAATACGCAAAAATATCATACAAAATACAAAACATTATAAAAACCTAACCTAGTGTGTGCCACCGGCAATGAAGCAGAGCCCAAGCAACCGGTGGTTAGGGCGACATAGAGAGAAACCTCCTGACGATGCGTGCCGTGTCCATGAGTACTGCTTTCTGTATCTGACCCTTGACCCAGCGAAAGTTTCTTAAGATGTTGATCGAGACTTTTCGCTATAAGACCGTTTGCAGAAACCACAATCGGGACAATGATCGTCGAATCCACATCCCATGACTCACGAGGTGAGCACCTCGTGAGCCAAGTCGAGGTACTTTGTGATTTTTTCCCTTTCGGCCTTCACAAGGTTCTCGTTATGCAGGATGGTAATTTCGACGAGCACCGCTTGTCGCGTTGACCGATTTATTATTATTTGTTCCCACAGATGCCCATAACGAGGAGTTAACGAATCCTAGACTCCAGCGAAGTGATCTACACGGGAGTGTGTTTATATTTTGCACGTTGGCGGAGGTGGGCCAAGGCGACTACAAACACGGAACAAAGTCTCAATGGCTACCTGAGAAGCAGAGCTCATTTCGGACCCTATCGCTGTCAACACTTAATATATAGTAGTGTAGAAGATTGTATTATTTATATCGCTAACTATTAACATCGCTTAGTTATTTTATTTATGCTTCTGTAGATATAAAAGTATACTTTGTTCACTTTAGCATGAGGACGTTTATGTATTTGAAGAGGTATGGCGATTCCGACCTGACGATGTTGCAACCCTACTGATATCAAATTGTGAAAGTTTGTATGTCTGACCACCAATCGCGTATTCAATTGATTTATATAGAATTCTGAACACTGGAAAATCGTAAATAATGGCAAGTGACTCTCTGTCTACCCTTTAAGGTTAAAAGGACGTAAGAGCTTATTTATTTATATGGACCACAACTTGAAATCTGACTTAGGCTCCACTTTTTAACCGGAAAAGTCCACGATTCCTATTGGTTTATTCTTTTATATCTTTTGATATTTATTACTGAATGTAAGATACTTAATTTTTTTAATTAATTAACGAATGGTTGTATTGAAATAGTAGAGCAGTAACCCGAGTTTGATTCCCGGTGTTGATTTACCAATTGTCAGGCGGTGTAGGAAAATTTCCGTGACACGACATATTCGCTTTCTACCGTCGATTTTATTAAATTCGCATTAGTCTAAATTTGAGGCAAGAGAACTTTTATTTCTTTAATTAAAAAACTGCAGATGAGACGCATCGATTGGTCACAGAAACATATAATGAGGATGCCTCGATTGGTTTTGTGGTTAAAATCACACTTTCACAATAAATACTAATTTTACGATAACGTTACGTTATGTTACGTTTTAAACGTCAAAAATTATTTGTACACCTAAAATTTGTTCCGATCTACAAAGTATCACGAGGTCTGGCTCAAAAATATAATTCTGCTGAAAAAACTTACAGGTTTAGACAAGATAGAGTTCCTACAATCACACGAAAACCTCGACATATATCAGAAGTCATTTGAGATCATCGAGAACTACTTTGGCTCGGAAGGTGAAGACGGTCGCGTGGCGCCCGAGGTGTCCTCCACAACGGGAACGTACCAGTTCGCTGCCGACCAATCTGTGCCCATGGGTGGCTTCAATTCTAACGATGGACTTCTAACATTACATATTTACGAGCAGTGAGTAGACAGATATATAAATACAATGGTGCCTTGATATACGAGTGGCCTATTTTATGAGAGTTTTCAGATACTAGGAATTGTACACTACACCGCTCAGTTTCTCTCACTTTAGATCTCAGTCTGTGAGCTCTGTAGTTGTAGGCTCGTAGAATAAGGCTACGGATACCCTACCTGTCGTAGGCGACTAAAATGGGCTTCGGGTGTATATATCGGTGTGTAGTATGGAATGTGCTGACTGTGGGCAAGATAACTCTTTTGTGATTATTATTATTTCTTTATTTATTTTAAGGCTAAGGCTAAGTTTTTACAATATTTCTATAAAAATTAAAATACGCAAAAAATATCATACAAAATACAAAACATTATAAAAACCTAACCTAGTGTGTGCCACCGGCAATGAAGCAGAGCCCAAGCAACCGGTGGTTAGGGCGACATAGAGAGAAACCTCCTGACGATGCGTGCCGTGTCCATGAGTACTGCTTTCTGTATCTGACCCTTGACCCAGCGAAAGTTTCTTAAGATGTTGATCGAGACTTTTCGCTATAAGACCGTTTGCAGAAACCACAATCGGGACAATGATCGTCGAATCCACATCCCATGGCTCACGAGGTGAGCACCTCGTGAGCCAAGTCGAGGTACTTTGTGATTTTTTCCCTTTCGGCCTTCACAAGGTTCTCGTTATGCGGGATGGTAATTTCGACGAGCACCGCCTGTCGCGTTGACCGATTTATTATTATTTGTTCCCACAGATGCCCATAACGAGGAGTTAACGAATCCTAGACTCCAGCGAAGTGATCTACACGGGAGTGTGTTTATATTTTGCACGTTGGCGGAGGTGGGCCAAGGCGACTACAAACACGGAACAAAGTCTCAATGGCTACCTGAGAAGCAGAGCTCATTTCGGACCCTATCGCTGTCAACACTTAATATATAGTAGTGTAGAAGATTGTATTATTTATATCGCTAACTATTAACATCGCTTAGTTATTTTATTTATGCTTCTGTAGATATAAAAGTATACTTTGTTCACTTTAGCATGAGGACGTTTATGTATTTGAAGAGGTATGGCGATTCCGACCTGACGATGTTGCAACCCTACTGATATCAAATTGTGAAAGTTTGTATGTCTGACCACCAATCGCGTATTCAATTGATTTATATAGAATTCTGAACACTGGAAAATCGTAAATAATGGCAAATAGCTCTCTGTCTACCCCTCGTAAGGTTAAAAGGACGTAAGAGCTTATTTATTTATATGGACCACAATTTGAAATGTGACTTAGGCTCCACTTTTTAACCGGAAAAGTCCATGATTCCTATTGGTTTTTGCTTTTATATCTTTTTGATATATATTACTGAGTGTAAAATGGTTGTATTGAGATAGTAGAGCAGCAACCCGAGTTTGATTCCCGGTGTTGATTTACCAATTGCCAGGCGGTGTAGGAAACAGGACACAGGCACGTCTAGAAAAGATTTCTTATATGTTCACACGTCTAGCAGTCAATAATGAAAACAACGATAGATGATGCCTTGATATTCCCTTTAAAAACAAAGCCAGCAGTGGGTATATCGGTTGTTATTTAATTTATTGATTTTGAATTTTTTTCCTTGACTTAAAAATAATAGATAATTGCCAAGAAAAGACGATTTGTAAGAGTTTTTGGTTTTTAGCTCGGTGATAGGACAGAATTAAAATATCAATTGCTAACTCTATCGATCCCTTAGGGTATATATAAATTTAAACTTAAAATGAACTTATTTAGATTGTATATCTGATGTAGTATATACTAGGGATGTCAAGCAAAAAATATATCGATATATTTTTCGATACAATATATCGTAATGTTGTATCGATACTAAGCGATATATTGTATAATAATCGATATTTTCCATATATCGTATCGTGTGATTTATTAAAAAAGCAAAGAAAAAAACCTAAACAGGTTATAAAATTTATATTTATGCAACTAGTACTGTCATTGTCTGTCATACATATGATATTTGATTATCGGATCGAAGTGATATATCTCAGTAATATATTGATATATTATGTGATATCGATATATATCTTGCACTCCTAGTATATATATAGGGGTGGACTATTAATTTTTATTTTACGAGATTTTCTTGCGCTTCTCACTTTGTGCCCTCCTGTTCTTCTGTAGTATAATATCCAATCCGATCTATCAGTCTTACATTATCATTCACCTCTCCCATCATTCATTCTTTTGTTCTGCGTCAATATACATATAAGCTATTTATTGTCATTCCTCCATGGGTCGAGCACTATGCATTCAATATGTGAATATTTCTGACTGATTTTAAATATCTCAAGGTTAAACGCATTCAAGTGCTATTATCGAAGTATTTTTTTTGTAATAAAAGATAACTGTGATTGAATTGATATGGGTAAGATTCTTGCCTATTTGCATAATTTAATGCAATTTTAAGAGCTGATAAATCAAGTACTTTGTGGTTAAGTAAAACATCATATACAACAACAATCATTACGTTTTGTGTTTGACATATTTCCCAGCGTCCATGTAGTATGCTGTGCCCTAATAGAGCTTTTTATCCTTGTAGTGGAAGAAAATAAGCAATAAATCCTTTTAACTCCAGCGGGATTGACAGAGATAGGAATCAAAGACAATTCTTTTTATCTATCATATGTATATAATATATATAGCATTGCTTATTATCTTTTGAATATTTTTAGTTTATGGTTTCGTTGACATAACATCTCATGCTAAACGAACGAACTATAGTTCAATAAATTTATTGTAAAAATTATATTTTGTTGCTACTATGTGTTACTAAACATTCAATGTTTATTATCTGTATTAAAGAAACCTTTTTATTTGTTGTATTACACATTGGGTACCAACATATAAAAGATTTTTATTTATTTTTGACGGTTTAGCTTAGCTTGGAGTTTACAACTTCATCGGATGAGTTGAAAAGGCGTTCAGCCAGAACCTTGTAATAACGTCCCCTGAGAAGACCATTCTGGCTCTACGGGATAAAAATACGTATTTAATTTATATAATAAATCGAAAATTAACTTAATATATAAAAATTCTGCCAACAATTTCAAGTGACATTGAGCATCTTAAATGTCCGTCAATTTCGTTCAACGCAGTCATCAATTAGTATAATTACTAATATTTAATTTTGAAGAATGTTCAAAATTTAGTTATGACGTTGAACTGGCTATGAGTTCCAAGTCCTATAAAAAATCGACAATCGCAAATGGAGGCGACCGTGAGTGCGAAAAGTGTAGATAATGGGTTTATCGGATATTTTTCTGTCTCTACAAAGGTTACAAATATTTATGGAATGATTAAAGATAGCACATTAAAAAAAACAATTGCAGTTAACACAGTTCTAAGGTCCTCGGGACTCAGGCCACAAATGGTTACACAAATATTAAAATAAAAAAATTGATAGTGATCAAGGAGTTTTTAATCGTATTGAATCGCTGATTGTCCACACAAGTTGACCGCAATATTTCTACAGAATTTAACAAGCGCAGGCTAGTGATCTGCTTTCAAAATGGGTGGTCGTTTGACAAATTTGGGGCACTTAAAGCGAGCTGTAATTCTCTGCCTTTAGGAGCCAAATATAACCAATAATATATCCTAATATAATATATATCCTACCAACAATATATAAGGTCGGAGGCTTCTTTGGACCCACCAGTTTAGTAGCTGCATGGTAATTTAGTGGGGTGGATTCCAAGTCTCATTCGAATTACGTGTTTATTAAAATCGTCGGCAGATATCAGCACTGATTAGGGCTTTATTTAAACAAGTTAATGCAGGTCCCTTACAGAGTTACGAATTGCCTGAAGCGAAAACTGGCCGTCTCTTGTCACGCGCGTTGGAAACCATGTCGTACCTTGTCAAATATCCTTGCTATTTTAAATGCAATTTAATATATTTATTTGATAAATATATTTACTATAATTTCATGTATTAACTAAAAGGAGCAATGTTACACAATTTTTTTATTTAACCTCATCATCATAATACAGGATGTATTAAATAGCTAATTTTTTTTTTTTAATTTTTTTAAAGAAAAAATCAGTGTCTGTTTTGCAAGCCTGTGTTACTTAAATATGTAGATATATAGGTATGATGCTAGAACCGTATCGAAAGATTTGTTTTGTGGAAAAAGGTAAAAAATCAATAATCAGTGAGAAGTGATAATAATTAGTGAAACATGCAATAAAATTTACGTATACTAAAGTTTTAATTTATTTTAAACTCGATTTTCACGCTTCCCATAAAAATGCTTTGGAAAGAGATCATATTTTTCTTCATAATTTCAATGATGGTGTTTTACGATAATTAATGAAAAAAAAAAATACAAACACGCTCAAGAAACCCCGATGAGTAGGCGGAATTAACTCCACTTAGTACGATTCTGGCACACCATCTTTCCCTTCATAAACATAAAACATTACAATGTTACAACGAATGTAAGTACAACGAATAATTTTCAACATATAGTTAAGGCACCATAATAGTAGCGAATTGTAAAATCAAACACTTATTTTGTTAACAAAGTTTATTCGACGTCGCTACAAAAACATTATAAAACTTATGTTATAAACTTCCAATGACACAAAATAAAACTTAATATTTTAATAAAATATAACAACTTCTTAATGTTTAGTATATAATAAGTATATAAAATATATCTTAATTCTATTTGTATATAAATGCACATAATGGCTAATCAAAAATATTTATAATGTTTTAAATACAATCAATTTCTTGTTTCGTTTTAGGAACAATTTACTAAGATATCGGTTTAACATTAAAAAATAATTTCTAAAATTAAATGTTTGATCCCTGTATCAGTAAACAATATAATGTAAAAAACATATTAAACAACAGAGGGTCATGAACCGTAATGCAAATTTTTTTTGGGTTCCGTGCTAAAAATATGTGTGTAAATTAAGATCGAAGTTGGTTTCAAACGAGGCATTTCTGCTTGAATGAAATCACCAGAAAAATTAAGTAACGTATACATAAAAATTGTTTTCTAAACTTAAAATCTGGTATTACACTGATCCAAACATTCAGATTTTAAAACAAATAGAATACAATTATTTAAAATAAGTTCATAGGTGAAATTACCCTGAAAACTGGCAAGATTAGTATTTAATAGTGGTAAAGTAATTTTATGGCAATACATGAAATATGAGCTAGGTACAGACCTAGGAGACAGAGAGATACACCTACATTATCTTTATAGAATATACGTAAACTTTAAATATTAAGAACTTTAAAAGTCACTTATTTGGGTGGCAGTAGGAGTTCTGGGAAAGAATAAGACTAAGGTATCCCCTGCCTGTCGTAGAAGGCGACTAAAAGGGGCTCAGGTTCACTGGGCGACAAGGTGGGGCCCGTGTCGCCTTGCACTGCGAGGGCACACGGGGAGTGAGCACAGTGCAGTGGGGCCCCAGTGAGTTCCTCTGGAGATCCCGGAGCTTCTCACCATGTACCGACGAAGGGCCGCCGGGGAGGTTTTAGTGGGTATAAACCCCACATAACCTAGCCTTATCCCCAGAAGGCGGAAGAATCTTATTGAAAATTTCGTCCCCGTGAACAAAAAAAAAGGAAACAGAAAAATGTATTTCCCTGCAGTTCTGGGAAAGAATAAGACTAAGGTATCCCCTGCCTGTCGTAGAAGGCGACTAAAAGGGGCTCAGGTTCACTGGGCGACAAGGTGGGGCCCGTGTCGCCTTGCACTGCGAGGGCACACGGGGAGTGAGCACAGTGCAGTGGGGCCCCAGTGAGTTCCTCTGGAGATCCCGGAGCTTCTCACCATGTACCGACGAAGGGCCGCCGGGGAGGTTTTAGTGGGTATAAACCCCACATAACCTAGCCTTATCCCCAGAAGGCGGAAGAATCTTATTGAAAATTTCGTCCCCGTGAACAAAAAAAAAGAAGAAAACAGAAAAAAGTCTGTATTTTATAGGTTGATGGAAGGGTAGATTCGTTAACTTTATTGTCATCACCATGAGCGAGCTGAATTAGTTATTAAAAGGAAAATATTAAAAATGGTTGTGAAATGCTCATAGTATTAGCATAATAGAATAATCTCAAATATAAGCGTCTTGAGTTTAAATAATTATAATGGAGTAAATTTGTTGTTACAATAAATGAATTTTATGGCAATACATGAAATATGAGCTAGGTACAGACCTAGGAGACCGAGAAATAGACCGACATTATCTTTATAGAATATACGTAAACGTTAAATATTAAGAACTTTAAAAGTCACTTATTTGGGTGGCAGTAGGAGAGTTGACAAAAAAAAGGAAACAGAAAAATGTATTTCCCTGCAGTTCTGGGAAAGAATAAGACTAAGGTATCCCCTGCCTGTCGTAGAAGGCGACTAAAAGGGGCTCGGGTTCACTGGGCGACAAAGGTGGGGCCCGTGTCGCCTTGCACTGCGAGGGCACACGGGGGGAGTGAGCACAGTGCAGTGGGGCCCCGGTGAGTTCCTCTGGAGATCCCGGAGCTCCGCACCATGCACCGAGGAAGGGCCGCCGTGGGGCCCCGTTGAATTCCTCTGGAGATCCCGGAGCTTCTCACCATGTACCGACGAAGGGCCGCCGGGGAGGTTTTAGTGGGTATAAACCCCCCACATAACCTAGCCTTATCCCCAGAAGGCGGGGTATCTTATTGAAAATTTCGTCCCCGTGAACAAAAAAAAAGAAGAAAACAGAAAAAAGTCTGTATTTTATAGGTTGATGGAAGGGTAGATTCGTTAACTTTATTGTCATCACCATGAGCGAGCTGAATTAGTTATTAAAAGGAAAATATTAAAAATGGTTGTGAAATGCTCATAGTATTAGCATAATAGAATAATCTCAAATATAAGCGTCTTGAGTTTAAATAATTATAATGGAGTAAATTTGTTGTTTACAATAAATTAATTTTGTTTTGTATGTAATTAATAAACAACCCTAAATGAAATAATTGTTACATATAGATCGCGTACGGATATATCCCTATAGAAATCACTAGTTTTTAATTATTCATATGAAAAAATAGTATTAATAAGGTATTTGAACATTTTTTGTGAACATATTTTTATGATCATAACAAAAATATAATTTTTTTGCAACATTTAAAAAGTTATGTCAGATTTAGAATTTATTTTTACACCCAGTTCCACAAACAAACACGACCGCCCTTGCCATAATAATGTTAGTTTCTATCCATTGCAGCATACAGATATAATACAGTATTTGGACTTTTCGACAGGCGTGAACGCTGTACTGCCATGAAATAGTTTTGACATTATGACGACCAATCGTGGCGTGTCCATAATAATGTGATTTATCATCAATTTTGAATTGTTTATAATGAATTAATAAAATAAAATTAAAAAAAATATAATTAAGTGTCTGGTATTGAATATGATTATAACCAATGATAAAAGTTCAAAAGTACATAAAAAAAACAGTTTTTATTAAAAAATCCCAATTGATACTGTGATTTTGTAGTATTATAAATGTAAAGTTATTGAAGATAAATATAAATGCATTTATTAAAATCATTCTATATTTAAAAAATATATTTAAAAATAGAATAAAAGAAGGCATTGTGATTACACAGCAAATATTGTAAATTACTATATCGTATGATTGTTTTCAGTTCCTTCAATTTTATCGTTATTATAATTTGATATCAAGAGTTGTCAAGATAACATTATAACATAGCGATCAGTCTAAAATAATTATATTCCTCATTGTATACTATTTACTTTATCGTTCCCATATCTATTTACATTGATTTATCTGATAAATAGATATTATTAAACGACGTAACAAACCGTCGTCCGCGT
Organism: Meandrusa payeni; assembly: GCA_029286785.1. Lineage (NCBI taxonomy): Eukaryota > Metazoa > Arthropoda > Insecta > Lepidoptera > Papilionidae > Meandrusa > Meandrusa payeni. The sequence continues at coordinate 8,957,061 of JAGSMX010000017.1, forward strand.
GAAATGAAATCGAGAGATTTGGCGCCTTCCTTGTTTGAAGGAAACACAATAAAATATAGCTTCATTTAGTGTTTTATGCGATTATTCAAACAGAATTACGGAATGGCGGGGTTAATTGAGGCTGTCGGCGCAGGTTTGAGACGGTCATGTCCCAGAAGGAGGCTGACGGGCGGGACGGAGCGCAGAGGCTCCCCTCATATCAGGGTGCTCAGGAGGCGTTACGGACGCCTCTTGCCGCCCCGTAATCAGAAGCAGGGCCAGGATGGGTACCTGGCCCTGCATGCTTCGGCGTCGTCGGGACTCCTCTGAGTGCCGGAGAAGTCCCCTTGAGGATGAAGTCCGGTCTTTGCCGGGACCGGCCGGTCGTTGGAGTGCCCTGTCGCTGACAGATCCGGGGCACCCGCTCATAACGGCTGATGGCATTCGCGGAAGGTTTAGTGGGTAGGGGCTGCCCAGGCCGAGTCCCACACATCCCTTCTGGCCCACCCAGGGTACCGGAAGATGGTCTATAAAAAGATTCCCCGCGTGAACAAAAAAAAAAGGCTGTCGGCGCAAAAGTGGCGTAACCCTGAATTTTTCAAATTATTTAAAGTTATAGCTTATATATATGTCCCACTGTTGGACTTCTTTATAATAACAGGATAAAGGCACAGTCGCTACACATGTTTAAAAATAATTAAAACACATGTAGTTTTCCTTACGATGTTTTTCTTCACCGTAGAGCATATGGTAAATTATTGGTAAAATTTATCATCATCATTTCAAACGTGGAGCGGAGGCGTCCCCTGACATTAATCAAATTGCAACAAACAAATTCATTGCTGCCAGCACCGGGGATCGAAATCGGGCTGCTAGTGTATTCAACTTACGATCCGACACGGAGTTATATATTTTTATATCTATATATATTTATATTTCGTTTCTTCAATCGTAAATTGCGGTGATGGCGTCAATGAAATCAACGGGATATAGAGACATTATAATGTCGATGGAGATATCATGGACACGACAATAATAGAGGCCAAACGGATTTGAATAACGATTCATCGAAGCTTTCCTGTTTTAGAAATGCGTCGTACGTATAGATTCATAACATAAAAGGAACACATTTAGCATAAAGCATTTCAATTGTTAACAATAACTGCAACTATTTATGACGTTGAATAAAACTGCTTAGGCATTTAATACGACGTTATATGTTTAAATTTCTTAGTCCCACTAGATCCGGTTAACATTCCGGTGGTAACCGGAATGTTAAGTGGAAAATCTGGGATGGTAAGGCTTACTAGCTTAAACGCCTTTTTCTTCTTCTTCTTTTAAAAAAAACCCATATCATTCTCTTTCCCTCCCGATTGAAATCGAAAAAAGCGAAAGAAAGACAGCGGGCCTCATTCTAATGTTACCAAAATCCATTCTGGCTATTTTCAAGACTGAGCAGATCTATTATTAGCTATTACGCCGTCTGTGTATTTCCGAATTATCGTACGAATATTACGAATTAGAATCAATCAAAGTCGAGTTACTAGCGATAGAGTTTCAGGCTAAGCGACTTAAGAGTTATGCCACCTCTCAATCCGGTGAAGCAGTCAAGGCTCAGTTTCTCTGGCCATTCTGTGTAGTTCGTCAAAAAAAATAGAATAAGTCAGAACCTAATTAAACTACTCTTGAAGTACCTCCTTTAGAAAAAAATGAATGATCGAAATCGGTTGGCACGATATCGAGTTATTCGTAGTTTTGCCGCGCACATACTTAATGCAAATTTAACACGTGGTTTTCTCATGGATGTCCTTGTTAGAATTGGACCAAATGGGAAGCACCAGCTTCGAAATATAAAAGAATCATTAAAATCGGTTCACCCGATTAAAAGTTATTGGATAACAAATATAAAAAAAAAACAAACAGAAAAATTGAGAACCTGTTCGGTCGGTTTCTCGGAATGAAATCGATAATGTTGAAAACGGTAAAACTTGTGAAAGCCGTGACTAGAGTAGTCGATATAGGTCTCAAAGTCAGCAATTTGAAGTGACAGCAGGCTATCTGTTTCAGTGATAACAAACGGGAGCGGAACGTTTTGGAATGGAGGCAGGACCTTAGCTTAGCTGGAAGTGGCTGGATGAGGAAAGCGGAGGTGTGTATTTGGTGGACGACATTGGTGAACTATTTCCAGAAGTGGATTCACATAGACTAAATGTAATTTTTTTTTTAAATACAATGTTACCAAAATACTCCCATATCATTCATGTGAGCAAGTATGCGAAGAAATTTGTGTTCCCTAAGTAATTGCTCCCAAAAGGCCATTCTGTCGTGGAAAGGATTAACGCCCTTTGTCAGATTTGGATTAATAGAAAGATAATCCAATACCTCCTTACTAGTGACGGGGTCCCATGTAATTTTGAGTTGTGGGTCGTCTTCATCCGGTGTCGGATTCCTGTAACAATATTGCAGATTTTGAAAATTATTGAACAACAAATATATATTTTCTCTTATAAAAATAGATGGATGACAGAGACAGCTAACGCTTTCACCAAGCTTATTAGGGTTTCATATGTGACAGGTGTCGAGCCTATCACTATACTTTTAGCACGTATTTCTTTGTACTTAAACGGTGAAAGGTAGAAAATGGTATATATTATAGTTTTTTGGAACTTTAACCTTGGACGATTACTATACGCGGAAGCATTCTGATCCGCCCGAGAGGGGTGCTATTTAACGGATTACGATTCGAAGACCGTATCCACTATACTCCATTTGCCCACTATCGATTATTGCTAGTAACATAAACTCGTAAAATAGCAGTGAACTTAGATTAATAATTTGTATTATCTTAACTGTATTATACGTAAAAACTGGTGTTTTATAAAGTATATTATTCAGTATGTCTTACCCAAATTTCGCAAAGTTTGTCCACATTTTTACAACTTTGCACCTTGTCATTATAGAATCACGACTGCCTACGCATAGGCCACCTTCGAGAAATTTGACTTCGAAAAGAAATGGAATTTCTGCAGCATGCCCCGAGTTGTTGAAAAAATCCAGATACTTTGGTACTGTCCACTCGCCGGAGTAGTTAATAATATAGTAATAAATAGGACATTCCGGTGCAATCTGTTTGTGTATTTTAACTGTCTTATTTATGTTGTACAAAAAGTAATAATCACTCATTAATTGTATATGCTCTTGTTTAGTAACTTCGCGTAAAGATTCCTTGCCGTCTAAATAAAAATTCAAAATCTTTTGTCCTATTTTTTTGCAATATATGTTTTCGGGCATAGACTTTAGCATCACGACTGAAGAACGCTCTTTTTTTACTTCGACGTTTTCATAAAAATTTACTTTGAGGTAGTCAAAAACAGAAGCTTCCGTGTTATACGCACCAATTATTATTGGAACTTTATTGATCATACCAGATTTCAAAATTGAAGTTGGACTTTTTGGAAGAAATATTGGTATGCCTTCTAATGCTTCTTCTATACATGGTTTAAATATATTGTCAAATAAATCACATTCTGAGTATTCCAAATCTCTCAATTGCTTAAGATAAACTTCCATGATGTCCATACTGGGCAATGTCTTCAATATTCTCACAATTTCTATAATATCTTTGCTTGCGATATTTAATTCCTTCGCTAATTTAAATACAATTTGTTTCGGGTTCTTATCTAAAGACCAGATATTCATGGCGCTAGAACTTTGAATAATGGCTTTGTGGAACAGACCAGTTGCCATTGGTGATAATGTCATAAAATGTACTATGGACCCACCGGAACTGGTACCGAATAATGTTACATTTTTCGCGTCGCCACCAAAACACTCTATATTCCTTTGAATCCATTGCAATGCCATTATAATATCCTTCAAACCATTGTTACCTGGTGCAGCAAAGTCATTAATCGAAAGAAATCCAAAAGGTCCCATTCGAAATCCACATCTGATAAAAATTACATTTTTGTCTACTAAAAACTTTGGATCTAAAATTGGATCGATATTGAAAGCAAAAGAAAAAGTTCCTATCCAGAACATGACAGGTAGTAGTTTATCTGTGGTATTTTTGGGTGCGCATACCTCGATATAGAGACAATCTTCTGATCCCATTATTTCGTAAAAGGCAAAAGATACGGGTGGTTGTGGATCTTGTGTGCAATCTAATTCTTCATTCCATGGTTTAATAGGCACTGGAGGCTGAAACATTCACACATGAATCGAAATAAATAAACGTCCCGCAGAACATATTCAAAAAGCAGAATTATATAACCTGATATATAACCGAGGTCCTGTTTCGAGGGCCCTTACACCGTTGCTACCAATAGAGGGTCAGGCTATGCATTGTAAAGCTATGTCGCCCTCAATCTGATAAAATATTTGTCGGTGTAAGTTAGTCACAAAAAGATGCAGAACGTATTTCAAATGATATTAGGAACAAGCCCATTACGACATTATTATTTCAATGGGGTTGAGCAATGGTAGAGGTAACTCCAGTCCTTTGAACCCACTTTTCCTAACCACCTAGAGTATTAGTAGACATTATTTTTATTTAATAAGTTGAAAATTATTTTTTGATAATTTAATGAAAATTGATAACTCACTTATAAACTGCTTCTTTTTAAAGAAAACAAAAGAAACTTTTAGAAATAACCTAACATAATAATATATCTGATTATTCAGTACAATAATCATGCAGCCATTGCTTCAGATTTAATATATATTTAAATGTAAAATACATTTACCTGTTAATGAAAATGATGCATCAGGTAATAATAAGAATTTAAAGTCCTTAACTCCATTTAAAATAATGTTATTGATAAAGGCAGTTATAAATAACTTATTATATACTCTATGGTGCAGGTCGTATTTTTTAGTAATAATCTCTATGTGTTTGATTTTAAGCTGGATTCGTATCAAGATAAACAGATAAACATTCTATAATCCAAGATTTAAAACATATATTATGTATATCCCTATAGTTTGAATGCTTTCTAGTATTTACAAGGTTATTTTTATGTTTTTGCGTATAATTGTATCTTTAATCGATTAGAAGGAACGTTTTACAAGCTATGAAACTTGAATTGGTAGTAAGTATGATAACGTGTTTGTTGATCAACAGTAAATTATGAAATAACTGAAATATGAAAACAATCTGCGTACTACGTAAAAAGATATTAGCGATCAAAATCATCGGCATTGACCCTTCCAATGTCAACCAATCGGAGCTGAAAATCGTGATAAGTTGACGAGAGAAGCAATTGCTTTGATTACGAATGTTCACTACAAAAGAGAGGGCAACAAAACAAAAGAATATTGGAATTGAAACACAAGAAGAAGATTTAATTATACCATTAGGACACGAGACTGGTACCGATAGTGATAATGTTTATGGATTATCTGGAGTAGAAATGTGGATTTTAGTGTAATGAGTAAAAATAGTGTTTTTCATATATTGTATATGTTTTATGTTTTTGTGTATAATTGTATCTTTAATGGATGAGAAGGAACGTTTTACAAGCTATGAAACTTGAATTGGTAGTAAGTATGATAACGTGTTTGTTGATCAACAGTAAATTATGAAATAACTGAAATATGAAAACAATCTGCGTACTACGTAAAAAGCTATTAGCGATCAAAATCATCGGCATTGACCCTTCCAATGTCAACCAATCGGAGCTGAAAATCGTGATAAGTTGACGAGAGAAGCAATTGCTTTGATTACGAATGTTCACTACAAAAGAGAGGGCAACAAAACAAAAGAATATTGGAATTGAAACACAAGAAGAAGATTTAATTATACCATTAGGACACGAGACTGGTACCGATAATGATAATGTTTATGGATTATCTAGAGTAGAAATGTGGATTTTAGTGTAGTGAGTAAAAATAGTGTTTTTTCATATATTGTATATGTTTTATGTTTAACATTACATAACATTCAAACAACCCTAACAAGCGAGTTGATACTCGATAGTATTTAACCATACTTTTTGTAGTTAATACGTCACGATTACGTCATCTGGGCAAAGTTTAAAGTTGGACAAAATATACAGACAATGCAAAAAAACTAAGCTTTATGTTCTTTTAACCCTAAGCGGGTTGGACAGGTTGCAATGATACTACATTTCACCAATTTATTTGGTCTCTTATGCGACAGGTCGTGAATACCTAGGCCCGAAATCTATAAATAACTGGTTGGTATTTTTTATATACATTCTAAGCAAGTGCTTGACCACGATTCCATCTGATGTTAAATGGAATTGCAGTCCTGAATAGTAAGGCGCGCTAGCTTAGTAAATGCTTCTACTGTACTTTTGTAAATAAATACCCACTTTGTAATTGAAAGGAAAGACACGCAGGCAAACTGTTCCTGTACGAATAATGAAAGACGAACGTTTTCTTTGGGTTTGGGGGATGTCCACAACAAAAGTCCAGTGAAATCCAGAAGTGCGTCGGCGGTGGGAGAAATAGATTATGAATTCCTGAGCGCAGTGCTCCACATACATTTTGGAGACTGTGCATGTACTTCAAATGTGATTCGAACGAATATGAAATTTATTAGTTCGTAATGCTTAAACAGGCTGAAGAACTCGTATCAAAATTATAATATTGAATAACAACAGATCCCTAGCTGAAAACAATAATTTGCTTAAATGTGCGTCGTACAAATAGGAGAACAATAAGGAATTGATTCAGGAGTAATGTCATTTGAATAGAGTTCATTAAAACAACCTTCACTAGTTTTTGTATGCCACAGGGAACTAAGAGATTGAGAGCGAAATCAGCACAATTTGAATTGTATCCATTGTTAATATTACATTACGATTACGTAGCCAAGGTTACACAGTATCGTATACAATGTTATAAGACGTAATTATTAAACATATAAGGTCGTTTATATATTGAACTTAAGAATCGACATTTTATCACATCCATTAAAAGTGACTATAATGGGCCCTTTCAATGACATATATCACATAGCGAAAAGAAGTTTACGAAAGAACGTACACATGTAAACATGCCTGAGTTTTTTTTTAAACAATGAAGTCTGCCAATTACCATTGGCGTTGCGTCTCTTTGGAAAGTATTCGTCCGGGTAGTAGGTAATTCATTACCTATATGCGGTGTATCTATCGAGGGTACGCTTGGGTAAGTATAATGCGGCAAATAACTTTTTGAAAGATTTTTGAAGAGAGCCATTTTATTATGTACAGTGTTTTGTTAAATAACTTAATTTGGAAATGCTAACAAAAGGCTATGGTAAAATTTAAGTTCACGCTGTTAACCTGAATCACGAGAGGACTGCCAAAACCAATTGTCGCGGTATTTTGATCAGAAGTCCCAAAATTTCTATAGCAATGGGATCATGCCCCTACCTACAAGATGGCAAAAGTTATCAAACTAATTGGTACCTACATTCTTTAGTTAAATATAAATAAACTATATCAAAATATGTTTTGAATTATTTTAAAAAATGTGAAGAAACTTTTTCCCCAACCTATTATATACATAGCGATGGTAGAGGTAGAATTTTATTTTGTTTAAAAAACTGCTAGCATGATTGTTGAGGCACCGTACCGAATGTTGCTTGAATGCACCTTTTCTGAGCAACAGAAGCTCTCTTAGTGATAGTACTGTTACCCCAAGCTATAAACCCATACCGTGATATAGATTCCACAAGTTAATACAACTGACGTTTTGCTCGTTTGTATTTGGCAGCGGCATTCCGGCCTCGCGTAATGTTGATACAACCGAGATATATTTAGACTACCAACGGAAAAATAACATACTTTTCGGTAAAATAAAATTGAATAGGAACATGGAAGTGATGGGGAAGATTGTCTAAATTTTCTTTTATCTAGTTTAGCTTTGAACTTGCATGACAATATTTGTTTAAACTGGTATTTGTACATCATCCGCAACCTTGACTAGTTTTTATTTACAGATTATAAAAAAATTGGTTAAACAAACAGACTGTATGATTACCTTAAGTCTACTGATTACATAAATTGACCTTAAAATGGTGTTCAATTGTTTTTAGTTTTGTTATAAGAGGATTTATTATTTATTACAGGGCTCCAATTTTCAAAATAATTTATGTTTATCAAGAAAAATAAATAATATACTTATAAATAAAACTCAATCCATTTTTTGTCAAATACTTCACGGATTAGTCCAGTGGTGGGCAAACTACGGACCGTCAAAGCATTTCATCCGGCCCGCCAAGGGTTTTTTGAGTTAATATTTTTGATTTATTGTAATTTTTTTTGTTGTAATTTCTGTATTTATATCAGTAGTTTTTATTAGGTTTAAAACCTTTAAAAATTCTTGATTAGTATAAAAAAAAAATTATAACGTAAATTTTTACGTAAAAAGCCATAAAAAATTGTCACCAGCAATTTTTGTAATTTGCTAAATTAGCCTATAATTTTTTTGTTAAATAGATTATATTCAACAATGACAATTTGTGGCCCACTAACCAAAAAGTTTGCCCACCACTGGATTAGTCAGAGAAGCTGACTTTTACTACTTCACCAGATTGAGACCTTAGCCTGAACCTCTATAGTTAGTAACTCGATATAGGGTCCGGCAATCATAACACAAATTGTAGGAATAATATACCTATTATAAAGAATTCATAATATAAACTGTTCTAGATTGAGAATAGATTAATTAACTTGGAGAGATGGTTCTCAATTTGTCTGTAATTTTTTTAATGTTTGGGCACTCATAGTGTGGTCATTTATAAACAGACTTGTTTTTATTTTTAATTGTGTAACATTGCAGTGTAAGCATATCTATTTGAATAACATTTTGATTTTCCACTAAAAAATATTACTACATTGCCATTTGGCTTATTTTACTTAATGTATAATTGATTTATTCATCAAATTCATTCAAGTTTTCAACAATATCCAATACTAAAACATTCTACAAACAAATGTCTATCTGTCTATCCCTCTTGTAGTTTTTGTCTTAAAATGTAATAAAAACATCTTCTCGTATACTAGTACAGTACAAATAAACATTTTTATCTATCTGAAATATTATGAAGGAAATATAATAATTACACATGAACAAAATCAATAAAATCAAATTTATTCAACAGTTAATTAACATTATTAACATATATTATGTAAGAAGAGCAATAAACCTTACAAAATAAACATAGAAGTTAGCAAATATATTTATTATCACTAAACCTAAATGTGGCCATAAAAAATAGGTTATCAATACATTTATAAGACGGTTCAGTTTCTTACAAGTGTTGAAGTAAACTTGAATTTTGTTTTTAAAGAATTGTTTCTGCTATTTAGAAATGGGACAAAAATATGACGTAATTATTCTAGCATAATACCAACAATATTTGTGTTTTAGTGTCAATAATAACTTTGGTACTGTGCAGCATAGGAACAACATCACTGCATGTAACATTTATTAGTGTTTAATATATAAGTATAATTTGTACTTACCATAAATCTTAATGGCCCAATTGGTGGAATTCCATAAGGAATTCTTTTAAATTTATAATAAGTTTTGTCCTCAACCTTTTCAATGTATCCACATACTGGGCCATCATTAGTCTTTATCCTGTATTTTGAGTGTTCTTGTATTTCCGTCATGATTTTGAAGTATGTATCTTCACCTGTGAAGGTCATGTTTTGTTATTTAACAACAGTTTCATTTGAGATTATTCCATATAAACGTCAACAATATTCATTGTAAGATAATAAAATTGTTTACAGAATACTTTAATAAAGTTTAGATAAAACACAGTAGATAGTAATTGAGTAATTTAAAGACGGAAACGTTTATGAATGTTATCTTTGAAATATTTAAGAATGAATATATTACTTATTTGTATGTATTATTATAAATTGAGAATTTATAATAATGCATACAAAACTCTATATAAAATTAAGTGTGTTTATTTTAATAACAAAATAATTACTTAAAGTTTTTATCTGCCCTTTAATTCATATTTTGAAACTAATTTTATCAATATAATAATAACACATGAACAAAATCAATAAAATCAAATTTATTCAACAGTAAATTAAGATTATTATCATATATTATGTAAGAAGAGCAATAAACCTGACAAAATAAACATAGAAGTTAGCAAATATATTTATTATCACTAAACCTAAATGTGGCCATAAAAAATAGGTTATCAATACATTTTTAAGACGGTTCAGTTTCTTACAAGTGTTGAAGTAAACTTGAATTTTGTTTTTAAAGAATTGTTTCTGCTATTTAGAAATGGGACAAAAATATGACATAATTATTCTAGCATAATACCAACAATATTTGTGTTTTAGTGTCAATAATAACTTTGGTACTGTGCAGCATAGGAGCAACATCACTGCATGTAACATTTATTAGTGTTTAATATATAAGTATAATTTGTACTTACCATAAATCTTAATGGCCCAATTGGTGGAATTCCATAAGGAATTCTTTTAAATTTATAATAAGTTTTGTCCTCAACCTTTTCAATGTATCCACATACTGGGCCATCATTAGTCTTTATCCTGTATTTTGAGTGTTCTTGTATTTCCGTCATGATTTTGAAGTATGTATCTTCACCTGTGAAGGTCATGTTTTGTTATTTAATAACAGTTTCATTTGAGATTATTCCATACAAACGTCAACAATATTCATTGTAAGATAATAAAATTGTTTACAGAATACTTTAATAAAGTTTAGATAAAACACAGTAGATAGTAATTGACAAGTAATTTAAAGACGGAAACGTTTATGAATGTTATCTTTGAAATATTTAAGAATGAATATATTACTTATTTGTATGTATTATTATAAATTTACAAAACTACTTACTTATAAAATCAAGTGTGTTTATTATAATAAAAAATAATTACTATTAATAATCTTTTTATCTGAAGTTTAATTCATATTTTGAAACTAATTTTTACCAAAATACAGATCGCATACCTGTAGATTCGTTTATAAATCTCCCATTATAAAAATGTATCTAATAAACCATGTAAAAACAAATAAGTTTCATTTAATTTCAAAGATTTATAGTAGTGTTACTTTTAATTCACTTTTCATTTCACGTTCATTTTATAATACACGTTCACATATGGCTCATATTCTCATATCACTTAATGCTTCATACACAATCCAGAGTTCAGAGGCAAAGGCATAGATAATATAAAGTGTTAAACGTCAATACGCACTAACAGTGAACAAGCTTTATTTAGTTGTAACGATACTGCGAATTTAGTTATTTAGACTTTTAAAAACGATATGTCACACTGCACACGGTGTGTTATTATTTATTATAGCCGGGAATCATTCAGAAATTTTGTCCATTCCAATGAAGACATTAGCATGGGTTCAGGTTTTGTTAATTGTTTATTTATTGATTGCTTAACACAAGAAATACCTAAGCTGGTCTAGTTCCACTTGTTACTTTATTACGTATGGTAAAATAACTTATTGTCCGAATGTATATTTTATTTAAAACAGATAAAGCTGTGCTATTTAACATAGGCGCTATTTAGTTTTAGCCTCTTGTTTAGCGAAGGCCAATAGCTATAAAATTAATCTAGTAAAGTTGTAAGTCTCCGGCAAAAGACCTTACCACTTTTTTTGCTTGCCATTGCACCCCACAGATATTAACAACATTAACAACAACAAAGATCAGTCCATTGCCAATTGTGTTTGCATTCTCGGAGAATTATGTTGGTTATTTCAGTTCTTTAGCGAATTTTTGAAGTAAATGGCGAGCTGTTGCTTGTTGTATTTGTTTCTATATCTTTTGTCGTGGACCATTCATCCACACACCTCACACATTACATCCCTTAGACCCCGCATGAAGCTATATGTGTCTTTTATTTAGTACATAAAAAGTCTAAATATTTTTTTAACGAAATAAAAGTCTTTTAACACAACTCATATTAATTGTAAACGTTTACATTTTATATTTTTGTTTGGTCTACTTCGTGATCGTAAAAATCTCTCAATATCTCTTGGTCTAATACAGCTGCGTCGCAGTATTTCATTTTCTTGTTAAATGATATACGTATTTCAGCAACGTCTTTAGCCAGTTGTTCTTTGAAAAACGGTGTAGTGATCAGATTTGCAAAGAATTTTCTATTACTTGTGAAATCAGGGCCGGCACCGACTGTTGTTTTCATAGGGAAGTTGACATAACCATATAAGTTGTCCATTAGAAACCTGTGTTGTAATAATTTTTAAAAGATTTATATATATATATGTTTCTATTTTTTTATTTAAAATGGCATGTGGTTATGGCAATATCTATTATATTTCAAAAGTGATTTGACTTGATGATCACTCCATCGCGATGAGGACTTCTGCTATAGGTGTTTGTGGGCGGCGGTATCTCAAGTTTGCCGCATGCGCGTTTGCCCTTTTCCCCGAAAAAAAATCCATCTAGGAATAGTTAACTTTGTCATTTACTATGTAATATTATATGTTATTACAACTTACATTTCATTTGGCATAATGGTATCGACGCATTGATGGAACATTTCATAAAAATCATTTGCAGTTCCAAAGGCTATTGAAAAAGCTGCCATGATTCTGTAATATTCGATTGCTTTTTGTTATTTAAATATATCAATGATTATAGCAGAGGCAAATAGTTCTCTAATTACCTCTCATCAACTGGTTTTATAAACGATGTTGATGCTAATCGGGTTAAATGTAAACATAGAACAATAATACTCATATTTCTATGACTTGCCATATTATCGCTTGTACAGTTAAAATTTCTCTAGCAGATTCCTTAGTGTTGTAATAATGTTGAATTCAGAATAAATACAATATATATTTAAGAAATGTACATTTTAAAATAATAATTATGATATTCTTCCAAATAAAGCAAAAGTTCGAGATAGCGAGATTCAATTTATTTTTCGACTAATGGAGGAAAATTTGTACCGAAATGGCTTGTTTGCTCACTGATCATATCGTCGATGGTTGCGATTTCGAGTAATGGAGGTTTGGGGCTTGAATGAAACATATAATTTTTTCGAATTGTGGAGCTGTTCGAATTTATTATAGCAATATTTCTTTCAATTCATCAATAATTCTTGCAATATTTTTTTTTAAGAATTAGTGATGGCTTACAAACAGTAAATTTGCTATTTCATTCGTGTGGAATTATTTCACTCGGCATGGGTAATATTATGAGCCGATGAGCTAATAAATCAATGTAAAAATAAAAAAACTAATGTCAATGCACCGACACGTTTACGTGTAGAATTTCTAAATGCTCGTTTTTGCTGCTTTCCTTGCTACGAAACCGAAAAATTGGGAAACTCATGTACAAGTACAAGATGGGAATGGAATATCCGGTTAGGGGTAATAGTGATATGTTTGTATTTGTTTTAGCCAGAAATATATAAAGTTAACACTTAGCCATTAAGCTGTTGCCGGTAAGTGTATATAACTTAATTTTCATATCGCGTTTCCATTATCGGATCAAATACATTTCGTATTTGACTATTTTCTCTGCAGTTACCATGCGTTTGGATGAATCGCTTTGTTTTATAATGGTTGAAGTAAAATATTGGAATATCTAACAAATATATAACCTTAGCATCTCGCACTGCACTATTTCTTATCTTAGAATTTACTATTACGAGCTTATCAAATTTATTTTCAACATTTCAGTGTAATGCTAAAATTTATTTCATAACGGCTTCATTCAATTTACGGTGTATGTGTTACATATGTTATTATAGTTTTTCACAGATGGAACTTATACATTTGAAAAATTATTTCTTCTATGATTTTCTGCTAGACGTATAGGTGGAAGCTATATGCAATGACTGGATACGGTTATTCAAGGGTTTTTATCATGTTACCAGATTGAAAGTGGATCACTCAGACTCGGAACTTCTGGCAAAGTGACCGCGAGAGCGAGAGCGATCTTTGTTGGGGTCTGAGGGATATCCACAAAAGGATGGGAGCCAGCGTTTGAAGGTAGTGGGAGCTAACGGTGCTAGGTGTACGGGGGGACTAGGTCATATAATTACTGTGCACAGTATCCAAATTAGATCCTGTAAAACACCGAAATGTTAGCCAACTTACGCCTGTGCCAGTGTCGCCAATTAACCTTTTAATCAGTCTATAAACAGAGTCCAGAGCTCGAGATAGCGTTCAGGAGAACCTGCCAAAACGTCCGAATAATGATACATTACCGGAATTGAGCTTTGTATAGCGTTCTAGGCTGCTCCGTGGAAGTGAGGCTATGCGTAATTCGTCGTTGTTGTTACATATATACATTCTCTCAGGATATTTTAACGTAACCTTTTTTTTTCTTTTTTTTGTTGACGGGGAGGAAATCTTCACAAAGATACTCCGCCTTCTGGGGAAGGCGGCGGTTATGTGGGGTTCTTACCCACTAAAACCTCCTCGGTGGCCCTTTCCTCGGTGCATGACGAGGGGCTCCAGGATATCCAGTGGAACGCACCGGAGCCCCTCTGAACTGTGCTCAAGGAGAGCACGTCCCGAGGGGAGGTTACTCCCTCCCCTGTGCCCTCGCAGTGAAAGGCGACACGGGCCAGCCGATGTCGCCTTCTTCCCGGGTTCACTTTGGTGGACGACTCAGGCCCCACCCTTGTCGCCCAGTGAACCCGAGGCCCCTTTAGTCGCCTTGTACAACAGGTAGGGGATACCGTAGTCTTATTCTTGAGAGCCCAGAACTACAGGGCTGATTTTAACGTAACCTAGTAGTCAAATAACCGTATTATTGTTAGTAACGTATTCAACGTGCACAATGTTATAGCAAGAGATTCTTTTGTACTTAAGAAACTGAAGAAAGAAAACTTATTGGTACACGTGTGATCTGTATGTATGTATTATATGTCTTATCATGAATATTGTAAAGGTCATTATTATAAATAGCAAAGAAACGCATTCATGCATGCAGCACTAAACAGCATTAACCTTAACAGCAAGCTCTGTCTACTACCATCACATGATTTTGAAATGATTCGTGTCAATAAAACTCAATTATATTCTGTGTTCCTAAATAAAGGGGAAAAAAAGCTTGTTCTCAGTATATATTTTGTTACAATCTTTTTGGGTGCTGCTGGTAAATAAAATGTATTTTCATTTTTCAAATGTGTTTACCTTCAAATAAAGGAGAGAGCACAAATGTAATAAACAATCAGAACTGAATAATTAACAGACATGTATTGTGAACTCGCGCCACCAAACTCTACGTAGACTTAATTAAATTTGCGAATTTCAGAGTAAACAGAAAATATAATTTACGTTATATTGTAATTAAAATGTTGCGCTATATATCAGTAATTAAGATAACTAACGAGTCAACCTAAAACAAAGTCAAAAACTTGTGTCAAAACAGAACAATCATTCATTCAATATATAATACCCACTATATAGATAGGACTATAGGATAGGATCGTAACCATGTATAAACATATGAGGAGTAGATCTATTGCCACCTGCTGCCTTCACAATTGTGTGAGAACATTAGGCGCCCTTTCCTAAGCGCGTCTGTCATCCAATATGCCTAAAATTATCTGCTTCTCCAGATAATGTTTTAAAGACCGTATAAAAAAATATTCTTGTTGTGAACATCCCTCAAACCCGAACGTAACGCTTTGCTTTGTCTTTTATCATTCGTAACGCAAAGGACTGGAATAGTTTGCCCGTGTCTGTCTTTCCGACATATTTTCAAGAGTAGAGTGAAAAGTCATTTACCAAGCTAGTGCGCCTTATCATCCAAGATTGCATTCCACTTAACATCAGGTGGGATCGTGGTCAAGCACTTGCTATATTTATATTTTATATGCTTAGAAAGTATAAAAAAATAACGTGTCCAAAAAAAGATCGTCATCACTTCTGACAAATTTGAACGATTCCGCCCTTCTTCAGCATAAATAAAGCATTTCTTTGTTTCGTCTTGCATTGTTTGTACAGCAAAGGATTCGAATAGATTATCCATGTCTGTCTTTTCCTCCGAGTTTAATGTGTTCGTACTCAAGAGAGAAAGAGGTTATTGAGCGATCCGACGTCCAGGGTTGAGGGTATCAGGCCAAGGGGATGATTGCCCAAGAAGTGGAATGACACATAATAGCGGCAGTAAATGACTCATCATCACTCACACCAGGAAGGAGACCGATCAACACTTGAAGTGATTACCACGTCCACTTTGTCAAGAGTGATACCGACACAGAAGAAGAAGAAGTTTTCAAGACAAGAGGGAATAAGCATTACTAAGCTAGCACACCTTATCATCCAAGATTGCATTCCACTTAACATCAGGTGGGATCGTGGTCTAGGACGTTCTAGGAAAATTTAGATAAAATAGCCTAGAGTTTTCTCTATCGAGTGATGGCATTCCCTTATGAACCATATATTTTTAAATCTATTTTTCCTCAATCATCAATTGAACTGCTTATTTTTTTTACAGTGAAAGTTGAGTTCGCTGTGTTTATCGAGCTTATTCATAGTATGTTTTTGTAACTTAACAAGAGTTGCTCTGAAATTCATGGAAGAATCAATTTAAATATCGGGGAAGCAAATATTAGATCGTGCATACCGTATTGGTAGGGAAACAAACATCGTAGTCACATAATGTACGCGAAATCATTGGGGGAAGGCTTCAATGAGGAAATTATTATTTTTCTCTCACCACCGGCGCCGCGAGAGGTTTGCATTTAGAAATGACGTTTGAAATAAATTTCCGCTGTCTCCGTCGTCGGGGGAGCGTTCGATTGGAACATTGGCCCGATGATAATTAATTCCGTTAAACCACATCCGGGGTAGGAGGTGGCTTACATTACGTGTAAATACACATTTTGGGACCTTGCGATCAGGAATATATTTTGACTTGATTTTTCAGTGTAAGTCATATTTTAAACCGAGGAGAAGGTGGAAAATTCGTTAGTATTTTTTAAATGTTACTATTTTGTACTCTTAGCTATCATATGGGAACTCATTTTGAAATATTATTTTATGACTATGGGCTCTGAATATATACCAGGGGAGCTCCTAAAATCGTATGGGAGAATGATTGTTTATTGAGATTGCGACTCCTTATATAACGGGTACGAATGTGGAAGGAGAAATAAATTGCAAGAAATAAAACAGGAGCGGAAATAAAAGAGAACGTCTGCACGTAAAAGCGTTTTATGTTTAAGCGTCATTGAATTTATTTGAAGTAGGTAAATTAAAATCAATTTTAAATATACTTATTAGATGTTATACATTAGTAATGGATTGATTTTCATTCGTGATTTCGTGTGTGTGTGACTACAAAGACATAAATTTTATTTCGTTATCTGTTAAATAACTAAAATTAAGAAACAAAAATTATAAAAGATACCCAGCCCGTTTCGCCGGGCTAGATTTTGTTTAAAAAATAAACTTACATAATTAAATATTTAATTTAACTCTCACAATATATAAAAATTATTCATTTCTCTCCATTAATTTATACAAAAACATATCGGGCTTGAGTTAATGTCAAAAATAAAGTACGACGTGTGGCTTGTTTGACAGTTGAAAAAAAGGAACGCCTCCGATCGTCACCAAAATATACAGGATTACTCGCAAGGTCAATCTGAAGACTCCCTGAAAGTTTCATTGTAATCGGTCCAGCCGTTTCGGAGCCTATGTGGAACATACTCACACACTTTCTTCTTTTATATATATAGATAGATAATAAACAAGGTATGATGTTCGGGTGTGTGATTATCCATTTATTCTCGTAACTGTTAGGCAACCTGTCACTTGCATGGGACTCCCGTCAACTATCCACCGCAGTGGTTATATCTGCGGCAAAACAGTACTAGTATATATACATCTCTGCGTTTAGTTTAGAAGATCGCTGTAACAAGTGTATTTGCTGGGCAATCGAAACGTACAATTCTTTGTTTTCAATTTAACAGCGCGATACCGGGAAACAAGCTTATACAACGTACATAAAAGCTAATATTTTGAGACTTAATAAGTCTGAAAATATTAGCTTTATTAAGCTTAGCTTAGATTAGCTTAGCTTACATATTATTTAGTCCGAAGGATTTTATAATTTTAGTCTATGTCCCTGATCAAGTTCTGGAATCGCTTCTGGAATCTGGAATCTCTGTTATGAACAACTGAGCGCAAGAGCTCCCGAAACGAATTCTTGGCTCATATAGTCCGTGGAGGAGCAATAGCGATAGTTACTCGAGGGTTATTGAAAGGGCCGAACCACAGTCATATGTTTTCAGAAAGCATACTTCTAGTGTAAATATAGTTGAAGCAAATATTTTATTAGCAAGAGGCCCCTAAAGACTATATGTTCCATGGTGAGCCATCCTTCGCTATGATGGGGCGAGTTGGAGTCGCGTTAGCCATCACTATCATTCACCATCTCGCCAACGGGCACGGTGACAAATAACCGGACCTCACGCGCCTATGGAGCGGTAGCCGTGCTTACAAGGATACTCCCCAGACGCCCATCCGTCTGCTTAGCAGCCTGATAGCCGGTGCAAGCCAGTAGAGAATTCCCCAACTAGCTCACTAACGTAGGAAAAGGAGGGCAGACTGCGTTCTTCTTGCCCCTTCTCGCCTACACCTCAGAACCTGAAAACTCATTGGAGCCTGAGGGGTTCCAATGGCAAGGTGCTTTCCCTTTTCGCTGTGAGATCTCATTCTGCGTCATCACCTCTTCACAGAAGGTGATCACAGCCTGCCACGATCTCTCTCCATCAAACAAAGCATTCACTATCCTCGAAAGAGAAAGAGATCCGGCCCAACAAACACTGAAAGTCTTACATGAATTGGTTCATGTAATCAGGACATTGCAACTGTTATCTAATTGTCACTTACTTTTTTAGGTCCCATATGCGGCAGGTGTCGATCCTCTCTCAAAATACTAGGCTAAAATTTTAACTAGCGTTTTTCTTAACTTAAAAATATAAAATATAAATTTTACTTATTACAAATAAGAAAATAATCGAAATTGGTAGGAATCCCAGCCATAGATTCGAGTGCCTCTGCTTTTATTAAAAAAAAATCTTCATATTATGTGACTTTATGACATAATTGAACATAGCTGTCACGGTAAGTAGGTGTGTTATTGGTAGGGCGGCGATTCGGACAAGCGTTATTAATTAGTAGAGCCTTGATCTGTCAAGCGCTCGGAGGTCGTCCGAGCTGTCAATCGCACTTGGGCTTGCTCCACTGGACGGCAATTAGTTTAAGCTGCTTAGTGGACGTCCCTTATCTCATCCTATTGACACAATTGGGACTCATGACGGATACGTGTTAGTTATGTTGTATCGGATAATTGGTACTTGTGGTGTGGTCAGAATAAATGTTGTCGCCTGTTATGTGTCAATGAAAAACTTATTTTAGTTCATGAGCGTTTAACATTTGTTAGAATAAATAAAAGATCCATTTACATTTTTTTATAAAATGGGTAGGAAGTCGGTACCCGCTTTTGACTAAGCTTATTACATCCCATATGTGGTGGTGACCACATCAACAAACATGGGGATGTAATACGAGTCTCCCTCGTTTTGCGAGTGTCTCATTGTTGCAAAATAATTCATATCATGAGTTCTTGCTATCATCGTATAGAAACCAGGTGACATTTACTGTGAGTGCCCTGTCGCTGACAGATCCGGGGCACTCCACTTATAATATATTTTCTTGAATTAATTAATTGAATAAATTATTTTTTTTCGTTTATTTTTGTTGTTTGTACTGTCTACAGAAAATCAACTCTATGGCAATATTAGCCGGCTGGTAACAAATTCGTCAAGTCCCCCTAAATCTCGGTGATGAATATTCGCCCCGCATCCGCACCTTTATTGAATCTCGACTTCAATGTTTATGACATTTTCCTACGTTTATTAACAGAAAATTTCTTGTCAGTTATTCCTTTGTATATATCAACGAATAAGCTTCCAAGAATAAAATGATCGAAACAATAATTGGAATTGCTTTTGGTTTTCTATGTGTACTACAGTCACCAAGTTCTGTAATTCTATTGTTATTATTATTGACAAAATTATAAAAATAAACGTATATACGTAGTAATAAGAACGAAGGGAAACTACGCCACAAATGAGTTCCTTATCACACAGAAAGCAATAACAGATAGCATCTTTATTGCTAACAACCTCATCTATATAATAGAATATTTATAAAAGTATCTACGGTATTGACTGGATGCTCCACAACTTAATTGGGTCGTACTGAAACGAGATAGAGAAAAGTATTTGTACATTATAAGCAAAGATAGCCTAGTTAAGGGCCGCGCGTTGGAATTTTAGAACCCTAGTGAGCTTGTATAAACGAGGTTTTTTCTTCGAACTTCCTAAAACTTGTAATGAGGCTGTTTGAATAGGGAACTGGAAAAGACTACAGATTACCCGCTAGGTTTAAAAGAACTTCCCCCCGAAGGGTTCTCGGCTTGTCGTGCCGGAGGGGCTCAGTAACCGTGGAGTGGCCCCCAACACCCACGTAGAAGCGAAGGGGAACCCACACGCCAGCCCGCGTGGAAGGGCCGGCCGAGGCGGCAACACTTGGCGGGCTTTTGGAGTCCGCCACGAGTGTGTCAGAGGGCTGCGGGGGGGTGGTTGTCCGCCCTTCGTGGCCGGGGTGGAGTCGCGGGGGAAGAGGAGTGTTGGTGTTGCGTTGCCACTCGCCCTATCCCCCGTGACTAAGCGGTGCCGCACCGCGGTTTAAAAGAACTTTAGTTTTAAATTAACATGTGTTTATGATAATTCCAATTAAATTTGTAAATAGTTCTTCATCTTATTTACCATGATGAAAAATGGATGAAAAGATTAAGCTTATGTAAACTGTACATTAATTTAGCAAAACATATGAAGGGCAATGTTTCATTGAAATCTATTGGAATTGCTTGATTTTGAATAATTAATTATTTTCCAAATGAAACAGGCAAATGTTTACAAATTCATCGTTTTACGTGTGCTTTACATATCATATCGACGTAGGGTTGAAATTGAAAGACGTTTCACGATTTGTTTATTTCGAATGGAATATTTAATGGTCCGTGAGGGGATATTTGGGGCGGTATGATTGGTATTTCAGACCTTATTATGGGTTGCGGTCTGGTATGCCGAAGGGGTCAACGAAATAACGATATTTAATTCTTCTTGTGGTCACGTAAAATAATCCAACTTTATTGAGTATCATTAACATAGCACATAATTTAACCACGTCTCACTTTTCAAACCACGTACCTTTATTAAGATACGAGTAAAAACTTCTAATAAAATTTGTGACCGATCAAACATTAAACGCTACAACGCGCGGTCGCTTCTCTTTTATTCCCGAAGTCATATCATAATAAAGTTCTAGCCCCTAAATATTTCTTTTCCGCAATACTGGTAGTCATTATAATTTAGCCTAAACTTGTATTGGCTTAAACCTACTCGATTAATAAGCATTTTTCATGTTTATGTTTTTGCATGTTTACAGTCCCCAGGTATAATTTTGGAAACCAAGGTTTTGCCATCAATATTGGTATAATAGTGACGATGCTATAAGTACATAAACATAAAAAATATAGACCTTCCTTTTTGATGTCTGTTACTAGATGTTAGATGCGTATTACCAGTTATTCCCCTTTCCACCATCGGACTTCTAGACGCACTGCGGAATTTTATCCTTTTGTTGTGAACATCCCTCAAACCCGAACGAAGCGATTTGCTTCGTCTTTCATTCTTCGTACAGCAAAGGACTTGAATAGTTTGCCCGCGTCTGTCTTTCCTTCCGATTACAATGTGGGTAGTTTCAAGAGTAGAGTGAATAAGCATTTACTAAGCTAGTGCGCCTTACCATCCAGGACTGCATTTCCACTTAACATTAGGTGGGATCGTAGTCAAGCACTTGCTTAGAAATAAAAAAAAAAATTAACACCACAGTCAATGTTCGTAAATTCATTACAGTAAGAGGGTTTATATAGATGCTAAGGATCACTAAATGACTACATGTAATGTAAGGGGTGACAAAATGTAGGGCTGTAGGGATTGCTGTTGATAGAATAAGAAACGGCACGCTTCGATGCTCCGAACATATTGAGCGGAAATCGGAAAGGTTGGGAGTAGGAGTTACCTTATCTAAATGGGAAATAAAGTGCCATATCATTCTATGCGTTGACTATTGTCAAGAAAGTCTGCTATTCAATACTGCTCGCCGGCATTATCGCATTATGTATCTTTTAGCTATGGCAAAAGTCGTGCATGGATTATATTGGAAATTATGGAATGTAATGAAGATTACACGGGCCACTACTTGATGATTTATCCGATTATTAAGTTTTACGCACATGAAGTATACACGTTAGACGATATTCACATCATGGTAATCTCCAACAGTCGGAAGAATAACCTTAAACTGGTAACACATATTACAGTTGCATTTTCACCAAGCACTACCTCTCGTAGAGTAATGATTTACGAGACCATGCACATATCCATAGGTTACAAGTAATTCAGAATAGTTTTCTAAGGCTAGACGCACTGAGAAAGCACCTTCTATATGCTTAGGCCAATCATACACCGGTGAAATTTCAGCGAGCGAGTTTTTATTCGTTAGAATAAGGAAAATTATTGGTAGAATAAGCTAGGAACACCCATACGACCAGTTCGTAAGTGTAAAAAAGAAATTATGTGGGACAAAGAAATAAATTGAAATTCAGAATTTGTTCCCTAACCTTATTATTGTCTGCAACTCCACATCGTGTTGTACGTGCGTCTCTCCCAAGAAAAAATATGAGAGTTAATAAGATAAAGAAAGTTTCGCGACCCGCACGTAACATTTTACCGAAAACCTATAAGTGTATTTTATTAACATAACGAGAATAGAGAGCTCAAAGATGCGTGGAAAATTTGTATTGCCGCACATTGTTACGTTTTATCTGAACGGAATTGAAGTGAAAATATATATTGCAACGTAAGATGACTATAAAAACTATTCTCATTACATTGTCCATTAGTAGAAAAGAAAACATCAAGGCATAGTTCCCAACACGACGGCGACCACCCGGACCTTGAGCTACCATTGCTCACAGTGCTTTGTCGAGTTGACTGTAATTTTCTTTTATGGGTGTAATTTTTTTATTTAAAGGATTAAGGACAAACTAGTACATGGCTCACCTGACTGTTAGGTAAACAATATTCATGTGATTACATTCAATTTAATAGCAATAGTGGTGCTTTGTCTATGGTATCCTTTGTTTGGCCTATGGTCGGGTCGAGAGTGGGGTCAAGACGTCACCGAGTGGAGAATGGTGCCCCTAGCGAACTTGGTTTCAATTGTCTTCAAACAGTTAAACCTTCTAAGTTTTTCTGGAGCAAGTAAAGTTGGCTATGTTAGATACCACATTTTATACGTCATAACTTAAGGAATTGAGTGATTACCGTCGCCTACAATCACAAATAACTCCTGAGGAATAACATAAGTACTGCCAACTTACAATGTCTATGGCATTGAGATATTAAAATGAATCATAAGAAATCAGACCGTTTTAATTGCTGAGAAAATGATCACACCGTCGCCTTTGTATTGCGAAGTATTATCAAAATAATTTAGTTACATTTACCTAACAGAACATCGGGTGAGAAAATTCGCTCACTTCAAATTTCCTTGGGCAATTTGTTTCCGTTTCTCGCTCCTCCGCAATTAAATTTAAAGAGAATGGCCCAAGACTCGAGTATCGTTGTTTTGATTTAAGGGAATTAATTAATGGTAACTGCCGAGCACACTGGTGCTGAATGGTAGCATTAATGCGCAATAACCTTGATTGTCTGAAGAGTTGGAATGAAATGAGAGAGTATTTACTTTACTTATATTTAATTCTGTATACGCAGATACCAGCTCGAATAATATAGTCGTCTTTATTTTTTTTATTTTATTTTATTTTAATTGGAACAACAAACGAATACATATTAAAAGCTTAAGATAAAAAATACATTAAGTATAAAGAGTTATAAATATGTATACAACACCGTTATCCACATAGTAATAATAATGTCCACAAAATGTCTATAGCACTACACACACAATAGATCTGCATTGATATCTATGTTCACATATTTAAAATATCCAAATTCTTTTTTAAAGTTTTCTTTGTAGTATTTTATTTTATTTTAAAACCTCCGATTTTTTTTCATAGAATTTTTAATTGGAAAAGTTGTAAAGTGTGATTTTTAACTTTTTTATTAGCGTTTGCGTTTTTTACAACTTCGTCGGATTGAGAGGTGTGGTCGAGTTCTTAGAGCTCTTTATTATGGTCTGAACTTTTATTAGGAGTAAATTAAGTTTCTTCTTTACTGTTTCCCAAAAGGGAACATCGGCTTGTGGGTCTAAGTGTCACAGCATTCTGTCTCAAATAGAATACCGTCGTAAAGTAAAGCTATGCTTTTGCGTTTCACCCAGTAAGTTAACTGTACCATGTAAAAAAAATTAACATGGTACGAAATGCGTTTATTCAAGTAGCGAGCGGCGAGTTATGACGGGGTCGGCCGAGGCTTCTACCGCCTAGAACCTCCCATGATGAGCCATCCTCTGCCATGATTGGTGGGAACGCCATGAAGAGAAATAGTATTAGCATCCAACATCTCGCCCATAAAGTGAGAGAAAAGATTCCTGAAGAGAAGACTGAAAGAGACTGATTCAACGAAAGCAAACACTATTTGCTTCTTTTGCTACCGATGTTACTTATACCATAGTTACCGTTACTACGAATAAAAATAAAAACCAACTTCAAATCGAATCAAACATTTGAAAATGAAAATGAAAAAATGAAATGGAATTAATCAGATCCTAATTAAACTTACTCCTAATTAAACTACGTTTGAAATATATCGTTTCCAATAAAAATGAATCATCGAAATCGGTCGTCGTGAAATAGAGTTGTTCGCCCATTTGTCGCGCACGTACTTAATGCAAATTTATGATTCATATAGTTTTCTCGTAGATGTCAGAATTAGACAAAAATAAAATAGGATCACACAATTCAGATTTCAATTAAAAAAGAAACATCCAAATCGGTTCAACCGCTCGTAAGTTAAGATGAATTAAGTACCTCCTCCTTTTTTGAAATCGATTGAAAAATAGATGAATGTCAGAATTTCTTGTGGAACGCAATAAAAAGAAATTAATATCACACACAAAATATATATCTATTTGTCGCGAGAAGTAGTAAATAAAAGGAATTATTCTGAAAACGTGACGTCACAATTTTTTATATACTCAATATTACGGTTACATTTATTTGGTAAGGAAATATTCAGGGGTTCTGCCAATTACAAATTCGTACAACAGCTGCTCTCTAATGGAGTATTTCGTAGTCGCTCTAGCTTTAAATGAATAGGCAACTTTGCAGATGTGACGCGACTACACCCGCATTGAAGACGATTGGGAAGAATTTTAATACACATTACGAATGACGAAGAGGGTAACAAAGGGATTATCAACGAAATTCTGAAGGCAATATCCAATGTTTTTCTGACGCAAAAGAAGAATAACTTTTGTTCTTGATATGTTATTGCTATGGTAAAGACTTTTTATAACAATATTGACTGTATGGTTAAATTTATGTTTGTCTTTTATGTATGTAATTTACGTTTGTTTTTATATTGCAAAGTTTTCCTTCGTTCGTTGATATAGTGTGTATAATGTAGTTCAATATTGACATAGACTAAATGAGAATACGGCTGATCTTAAGTGATCACAGACTGCCAAATAATTGCTGGAGCATTGGTGTTTTTATAGAGATGTTAGGCCGTTAGAAATATCAGGAAATGCTATTGTAGCAACGTGTTATTAAAGCCAGTTTTGGTTTCCACAATTTCTAGTAACAGAAGCAACTCAGCTTTGGTCGACCCCACTCGTGCGCCTTCAGGTCAGCCTTCCCTTTTACCTGTCTACTCAAGTTTAGTTACTCAGAGGTTCAGACTGAGCGTTCTCGGAGCTACAAGTGAATAGCGAATATAATAGCACCTCACATCCAATACGAATCGTGGAAGTATCTACACTTCAAGCCGACTTCTTCGAAAACGTTGAAGTGGCTGTATCGTTGGTTGTTTTCTTGTACTTAAGATATTTGGCATAGGTATTTAGTAGAGTGATCTCTGTCCCATACTGTAGCATTATTAACATACCGATGGTTGACCAAAAACTTGTCGAATTATTTATATTCTAACTTTCTGCATGTTTGTGTTTTAACCATTCGAATGTTATATTTTAATGAGTGTTTGTTTTGTATTTTGTCCTTTTTTTCAAGGGGCTGAACTCCTATTGAGTTCAGTATTTAATAGTTTTCATTTTAGTTGTTTAATGGCGTCTTTTATATGTATGTAATTTACGTTTGTTTTTATATTGCAAAGTTTTCCTTCGTTCGTTGATGTTGTGTGTATAATGTAGTTCAATATTGACATAGACTAAATGAGAATACGGCTGCTCTTAAGTGTTCACCGACTGCCACATAATTGCAGGAGCATTGGTGTTTTTATAGAGATGTAGGCCGTTAGAAATATCGGGAAATGCTATTGTAGCAACGTGGCATTAAAGCCAGTTTTGGTTTCCACAATTTCTAGTAACAGAAGCAACTCAGCCTTGGTCGACCCCACTCGCACGCCTTCAGGTCAGCCTTCCCTTTTACCTGTCTACCCAAGTTTAGTTACTCAGACGTGCAGACTGAGCGTTCTCGGAGCTACAAGTGAATAGCGAATATAATAGCACCTCACATCCAATACGAATCGTGGAAGTATCTACACTTCAAGCCGACTTCTTCGAAAACGTTGAAGTGGCTGTATCGTTGGTTGTTTTCTTGTACTTAAGATATTTGGCATAGGTATTTAGTAGAGTGATCTCTGTCCCATACTGTAGCATTATTAACATACCTGTGGTTGACCAAAAACTTGTCGAATTATTTATATTCTAACTTTCTGCATGTTTGTGTTCTAATCATTCGAATGTTATATTTTAATGAGTGTTTGTTTTGTATTTTGTCCTTTTTTTCAAGGGGCTGAATTCCTATTGAGTTCAGTATTTAATGGTTTTCATTTTAGTTGTTTAATGGCGTCTTTTATGGCGTCATAAAGTACGAAGAACGATGTTATGATAATTTTATTACGTCGGCGCGCTTTAATTGTAATATAAGTCTATAAAGTCGTTTTGCTTGTTTGATGTTATCACATTTTATTGTTCTATCTGAAAGGCGAGCATCTAATATATTTTTTTACATTTTGTCGAACTTATTAATTATACATTGTGTGTTCAAATAACATGTTAATCAAAGTCACTTTCTCCTTATAAGAATAAAGTATTATCGTGCTTAGAGCAACAGTTTCAGCCGAGGCTCTCTCTCGGGGGCTCTTATGTTAAGTTACTTGTAATACTCAGAAAAAATATCTTTGATTTACGAAGGCTTAACGAGGCGTGATATAGTAAAAAAATGCTTCTTTGACAGCTCCTTAGCGTATGTACATACGTATAATTATTGTAATTTTATGCATATAACGTTTAATATCAGTGATACCCTTGTGGTTAAGACTTTCGATCTGATAGTCGTGAGTTCGAATCCCAGGCGGCATTGTACCAATGAATTTTATTTTTTTAGTACAACAAAATCAAGCAATAATTATCTGTTCAGTGTATGGCGATAGGCTCACCCTCTTTCACATATAGAACCCAATAAGCTTCATGAAAAATTGACAGCTAAACTTCCACTTTGTTTGTTTTATCTTCCCCTTTAATAACTCTCAATAGGTTTCATCTTTTTTTTTCCGCGAGTAGGGGTAATCCGTTATGGACCCTGGGCAGTCCGTTCTGCCAAGGAGTGTTCGACTCTCACGGACTAAAAACGGAGGGTTTTTCTCCATTATATCAACGTTCCCATCTTGCAACCTACCATTGATGTTTTTTTCCCTCGTAACCCTTATTTTAATCTGTGTCTTGTCTCTCTCTCTGCTCTTTATTTTCGTCTTTTTCCTTCTGCTCGAAAATTCTTTCCATAATCCTATTGATTATGGTCCAGTTCTCCTTGCTTCTTATCATTAGGTCCACTATGCTGTCCCCGTCACGCTAGTCCCTAATTCAGCCTTCGTATGTTCTCGTTTTCTCGCGAAACGGCCGCATGCGAATGACAGATGTTTGGCAACGTCAATCATTGTGTCATCCGGATAGTTCACATCTCCTTGCTTTCTGTTAGTCCATGTCTTTAAGGTTTTTATTCTCAAAAAGACAATTTACAAAGTCACTTACATGAGAATAATATTAACTTATAATATAACTATAACTAGTCGCCGGTATTCATTATTTACTAATTTTAACACAGTTTTCCAAAATATGTTGTGCTAACAAAGATTTAAATATATTAAATGAGCTCACATTTTTAATAGCAGGAGGCAACTTGTTGTTAAGTTGCGCTCCTTCGATTTTTTTTATGACGAACTACACAGATTGGCCAGAGAGGCTGGCCTTGACTGCTTCACCGGATTGAGAGGTGGCACAGCTCTTAGGTCGCTTAGCCTGAACCTCTATTGCTAGTAACTTGACACAAGGGTCCCCCCCGGTGAGGGGTAACCTCGGCTTGGACGGTTACTATGTTACGCGTAAGCATTCCGATCCGAGGGTGCCCGAGAGGGCCGAACCACGACTCGGTCGGTTGCTATTTCACGGATAATCCAAGGGACATACAAAAGCTAAACTAACTTTGAGTGCCACTTCGGGAAGCGTTGGCGCTGGGAGAAGAAGTGGCCGAAGAAACTCCAGCAACGCTCCTAACATCTAAGGGGTGGCGGTTCGAATGTAATGTTTTTTGAACCATAGTTTGTTTGTACTTTTCGCAGAACAAGTAAACTTGCTCGCCGAGTACTGCGTTTATTCATCTGTGACATCTTTGCAAATGATATGTTAGTGCTAACTTGTTTGTTTATAATTTTTCTAATTATGATGCATGTACTGTAGATATATAGTAGATTAACAGTCTTTATGTTTTTATTTTAATACGTTTCATCTGAAATAGAGTAATTTCGATTATGTTATTTATATGTTTATCAAGATTACTATATGAGAATAAGTTTTTACACCTACGTGAGAAAAACAACATAAATAAAGTGCTTATAACAATTTTCAATATCTACGTTAAGCGCAAAGTGCGGTAAACATGAGAAAATATTTGTTATGTCAGCCGTCGTCACCTAAACTAACGGTATAATTTCATTTTGTTTGTCCAACTAAGAGCCCGAGGATAATGTGTAGGCAGGTACCTTCGTAATCTGATTCATCCCACACACTCGACTTGGAAACTTTGTCAAAGCCACTCTATTATTTATCACTGTTTAGTTTATATTATGTACAAATTATGTTATATATGATACTACCATATTACCAAGCACTTTGTGGCGTAGGTAAACATCGTGAGGAAACCTACATGTTTTAGAAAATTTTCTAATACATGTGAAGACTGCTAATCCGTACTATGCCCTCATACTCTCTTTACAGAAAAGTCCAATATTTAACAATTTATAATATATATAGCCTATGACTTCAACTTATATTTATATTAGATCTTGTTATTTTTTTGCGGTTGATGGGTGGTGAAGCTATTAGAGTGACCAACCTGAATCTTTGTTTTAAGTAATTTAGATTACCTCCGAAAGGGAGCTACTTGGAGCGCTTACTTGGGCTAGGGTTACTCTGAAGGTTTCAGCCCTGTAGTTCTGGGCTCTCAAGAATAAGACTACGGTATCCCTTGCCTGTCGTAGAAGGCGACTAAAAGGGGCCTCGGGTTCACTGGGCGCGGTTCGGGGCCACCGGGGAGGTTTTAGTGAGTAAGAACCCCACATAACCGCCGCCTTCCCCCCAGAAGGCGGGGTATCTTTCTGAAGATTTCCTCCCCGTCAACAAAAAATAAATAAAAGGGTTACTCTGAGTATATATTTATATATTTCTTTTTACACGGATGAATATAACGTTGTAATAAATATAACGTTTAGTTCCTAATAGCACGACTCTCGGACGAATAACGAATTTATATTATTAGTTAACAATTCTTTTTTATTACCCCCGATAATGGTATCACACTGTAAGGGTCTTAATACATTTTCCAGAAGCATCTCACGATAACTGCCGTATAAAAAAGGTCTTTTTCTATTACGAAATTTTCCGCCAGTGATATCAAGAGGTACTCCAAGGTACCTCGAGTGATACGAAACGTTCGTTTTTCTATCGGATATCAGTTCAATCTAATCTCATAAAAGAAGGAGGCATCCGCCTCGAGACACAATATTTCATTTTTATGACGTAGGTGGCATCCAGTGCTCCGTGAAAAAATATAAAGAGAACGAAAGCGCCATGGCGTTTTTACGACGGTCTTAATAGTGTCGCCCGCTTTGGTTGGTTGACTTTTCTTGAAGGAGAGTGCACTTTTGGCCTTTTTAACTTCGTGAGTTAATATTTTGTTTGCAATTTATTAGTATAGTTATTTAATTGCGTTTCATTAAATTTATTTGTATACAAATAGTGCTATTAGGACGGCGTCTTCTTAACTAATAGTGAACAAATTGAACTTTCATTGGCATAATAGTGGTTGATGTTTGCTTGTTTTAGTAGTCTTAGTTCATTGGTCCCACTATGGTTTACCGATGACGAGCCACTATGTGTGTTTTAGTAGTTGATAATGAAAGAATGATAATTAAAATGACAGTAATAGATCGGTTTCATAATGAAACTTTCCGGGTCTATTGTACCCGAGTGACGTCATTAGACAACAATAACCTAACCTCATCCTATTCTGTAGGTTAATTTGAAATAAAAGAACAAAGAAAAGAGCAATATAAATCCGAGAACGGGGAAACCAGTTCCCAAATTGGCCGCCTTTACAAATTAACTTCCGTATTTGTTTGTGTATTTGAATAAAGTATTCAAAGTGCTTCATCATCGAAGTACTTATTTAGGAAGAATTATGTGAAATCTAAGCAAACCGTATATCATAAGAGCCGTGGTTTCTGTGCCCAGGTATCAAAGTGTATAGTTCGTTAGTAACCCGAGTTTGATTCCCAGTGTCAACACCAATGAATTGGTTTGTTGCAATTTTAAGAGCTGATTTCGAGATCACGCGCTGGGCAGGATGGAAAACATCATAAGAACCTTCATGTGTTTATTATTTTCTAACAAATGTGAAGTTTGCCCGCAATATAGCCTCATTGCGGATCTGGTCACAGAGAAGGCCTGTGCCTATCAGTCGGGTATATATAGGCTATAACTTTAAGCTTTAAAAGCCACTCGTAATAAGTCAAGGATACAAAAAGTATTTTTATTTGGCTTTGCATTTCATTTGGCTGAACTTAGATGTAGTACGACTCCTAAGCCATAAGTATAATAAATACACATAAATAAATGACGCAATTTAATTAAAGAAGTCCCCGAAACGAGTACCCCCGTCAGTTTGAAGCCGGTTGAAAATAATATCAGCAATATAGTACGCGAGCCACTCAATCTGTCACGCAATAATTCACCACTGTCAATACACAACGACCGAATATAAAACGTTAGATCCCGAGGGCCACCTCTCATATTTCAAGTCGCTTACAGTCGCGATCACTAAAATAATATATATAAAATAAACCTTATTACGTTGTATTAAAACACAAATGTTTGTATAGTGTATATACACACGACTGTACGTACATGCATTTGGAATTCTCGGTGATTGATTAAATGTCCACTTTCCAGAACTCCTTCCGTTGACCGCTGTGAAAGCTTTTCCAATTTTAGTCTCGATTTAAAGTCAGGTCTTACAACCGATATGCATTCGGACAGTGGTTACAATAGTTTGTTTTTGTGTACTGTGTAATTTTACAAATGAAATTATACTTGGCAAAGACGTAGCTAACGTTTTCGGAAATATTCAAATGCTTCTTTGTTTTCATTCGACTGACATTATTGATAAATGTTTTAATTGACAAGACGCTTTGTGTTTGAACTTGATTTATTACTATGCTATTGATTATTTTGCCATAGACAAATTTCTATTTTTTATCATTAGATTAAGGGGTGGTCTAGCCTTTGTGCCGAGAAGATACAGAATTAGTAAAATAGAGTCCCTCTGCTTTGTAGTGTCACTCAGACGGCACAGAGCTAGCTTGCGTGAAGTTCGGCTTTAGAATACTGTTACCACAAATGAGTAGACGCATAAATAAAACCTCGCAATTATACAGACAACAGGCTGGCACTATGTCTTTGATATACGGGAAGTAACTGGCTATGAAAGAAAGAGAGAAAGAAAATGTGAGCTCGCACCTCTCTCTCACGCCCCTACAGCAATATACAAAACGTAACTCTCTTTCCTTCTTTTTTCAATAACGTATATCTCCCTTTCAATTTCACACTTGTCGTAACTCATTCACCAACCTACTCCCCATGTCAAGCGTGCGTAAAGAAGTTTTACAAAAAGGTCCGCGTGTATTTTACAAATTGGACAAAAGGATGAAATTGTTCACGTATCTTCATTAAGGTAGTAGAACGCAACAAGATAAAAAGCGTAATCATTGTTGATACAATGCGGGGCCGCGGTGGCGAGGTTAATGAGAATAGGCGTCATTCCGCATCTCGCCTGGGCCCGAGGTGGGACGTAATAAAGTTTTACGCCACGAGCCGTATTATGGCCCCGATTCAGCCGGCCCGTTGGACAGAACGATTAACAATGCGTAAACTGATTTAGTTGCTACCGTATTTCCCGCTCTGTGGTGCCCGTTCCGAGAATTAAATGGGTAGGTGTGCTTGAATAATTATGCCGCTTGTATTGTACGTAGGACGCAGGTGAGGAGGGTATCGTATTCTACGAGCAGATGGGATAGGGTAGATAAACAAGTATTACATGAACTGGCATAGTATAGCTGTGACATATTGGGTTTATATTCGCTTTCAAACATGACCTGTTAATTAACTTGGCTAAGTAATTTATAATGAATTTCGTGATGTTTTACAGTCGTAACTTTTTCTATAGTCAAGCATATTTTATAGTTGATTACTGATCTCTAAGACTTTGAAACATCACCATATTATAGACTAATGACCTCCAAGAACCCTTAGCTTCTACTGCACCTATATCGTTAACTGTGCAAAAAGAAAGAAACTCGGGCGGTTCTCTAGGCACTATAGATTTAATGATTTTACCCATATATAGTATAATAGGTTGTCAAATATCTCCTTCCGCCTTTTTGTCTTTTGAATTTCGCGGCTATGTACAAAGCGCTACAGAGCTCGTATCTAGCAATACTATACATAATTTGAAACGTCTTGACATAACCTACAAAACGACGCTATGCATAATTAGTTTGGATATTGCGTTCAACAGTTATAGACGTGTAAACAAGAAGTTCACTAACGCCGAAATTAGCGCTATTTTAAAGTTTTCCTTCGTTAAAGGCAAATCCGCTAGAGAAACGTTCCGTGAGATTAATGGTGTTTTGGGGATGGTACTCTATCACTTCGAACCACGGAGGAATGGTTTCGACGATTCAGAGCCGGTGAAAACGACACCATGGATAAGCCAGCCGGCGGAAGACCTGTGACGACAAATACCGATCAAATCATGGACTACATCGAGTTAGACCGGCATGTGGCATCTCGTGACATCGCCCAGGAGATGGGAGTTAGTCACCAAACCATTTTAAACCATCTGCAGAAGGCTGGATACAAAAAGCTTTATGTTTGGGTGCCGCATGATTTGACGCAAAAACCTTCTGGACCGAATCAACGCCTGCGATATGCTGCTGAAACGGAACGAACTCGACCGATTCTTGAAGCGGATGGTGACTGGCGACGAAAAATGGATCACATACGACAATATCAAGCGAAAACGGTCGTGGTCGAAGGCCGGTGAATCGTCCCAAACAGTGGCCAAGCCGCGAATTTCGGCGTTAGTGAACTTCTTGTTTACGTCTATAAATGTTCAACGCAATATCAAACTAATTATGCATAGCGTCGTTTTGTAGGTTATGTCAAGACCTTTCAAATTATGTATAGTATTGCTAGATACGAGCTCTGTAGCGCTTTGTACATAGCCGCGAAACCGTATATTTTCGTAGTTTTGTTTTAACATTATCGATTTGTTACTATTCGTGTGTCGTGGTTCAAGAAACAATCTAATGGGTCGATGATTTGGTTCTTTGGTTCGATTTTATTTTGGACCTATGAGTAATTAATATCACCCCTTGGTTGATTTCGATCATGCGTTTAGTTATTGTCAGCAATGTTTAAGCAAATTGTGGTTTACATACCAGTCTATCTAAAACCAATAAAACTAGTATTGCACATGTCATCTGTATTTTATATATATAAATGTTTCTAAAATGTATACCTCAGTTCTAGATTGGAATAGTTAAAAAAGTTGGTCCCATGTTCTTTTAAACTTACATTTCCAGTCACATACGGGGGAAACAAAAGGTAATAAGCAATCAGTGTTTTGTTCATTGCAGGCTAACTGCCAAGGGTATGCTAGTTCATTAGGTCTTGCGAGCTAAAGAGTTGCCTCGGACTCCCGCCGCGTCAGCAACGTCCCTCGTTACGCTAATGATAGCGATTTCGCCCCAAAGGCGCAATTTTAGTTTCACGGAACAGTTTACTGTTAGACCTCACTAATGGCCTATAAAGCTTTGGTCTGTTCTCCGTTCATTCTGTTGCCCATTTTTCCTACGTACAACGTAATTAAGTGTTGGTTTAATTCTCTGTCGCCCAATGCGAACCGTTTCATTTGTACCCGATTGTATTTACTGCGGCAGGATAGTTTGTTCTTTTGTGCATTCAACTCGTAGTAACAACGTATTGGAGAAAAAATATAAAACGACATGTAGAATTGATTACTATGCTAGCAATCCGAATTATTTCCCGGTGCCGGCACCAATGACGTTGTTAGTTGAAATTTTAAGTACTCATTTGCCACGTACTCGGCGGTGAAAACATCGCGAGATAACAAACCAGTGCATGTCTCAGAAAATTTCATATGATTTTCGCAAATCTAAGCTAAACTTGCACCCGTAATTTTTTTTCTATATAAGGTAGAAGGCAGAGTATTTTGACGTTAAGTCCGCCTTTTCATAGACTTTTATTTTGCTAAAACTAAATATTAAAGAAATAGATCAGGAACACACAACAGGATAGATTGCTTTATAATCAACACATAAATAGGCTTGAGTGAGTTTTTACAGCTTAGGAAAGTTATTTCACTGATTATTTAGGCCTTGAGAAGGCGCACGTGGTGTTCTTGTGTCTTCGTAAGCCGAAGAGGTGGAGAGATCCAGTTTCACGAGGTTCTTCAAGAGCCAACGCCGTCGGAGCTGTACTGAACATATATTACACAGTATACGGAACTTACTAAAGCCGCATATCCAACTAAAAGCATCCAGAGAAACAATGAGTGGTTTTAGTTGCTGTAAGTCTGATATAATGCGACCTTACTCCGGATTGCTGTTGCAAGGGCGGATATAAGTAGCCGTTTCCCCACATATATAAAAAGGTAAAAGAAATTTGTGTTAGAAAAGGTTGAGACAACAATGAAACATAAATACTAACATCACATAATTGCAGTGTGCTTATATTGGCGATGGTGATTTCTTAACAATAGAGCAACGCAAGCTCCAGTGTAATGTTTGAAAAAAATTACACCACAACAGCGGAACATTCATGCGGACAACGCCGGGGACTGTGGCTAGTGTTTATAAAAAGATTTTCCTTCATTTTCGGTTTACCGCGAAAACCTCGCTATTTCCTGACTATGATTTATCTTGCGGTCCGCGGTCTGAGGGTCACTTTAATAAATATATTCGGGAAAGGCGCTCCATAAAATGGATGGAAACGTTCAAGAAATGCAATCATTTCTTATATACCATACGTTCACGCTTACTTTAATAAGGTTCTCTTTGGATAAATGGATGAAAGGAATATAATTTTAGAAGGATAGTACGATATTACATAAATGCAATACTTACTACTTGTATTAGAGAAATCATTCTTTCCATAAAATTATTTCGTAAAAAGTGCCATATGTGATATGTGAGATTATGATAATTTGATTAAAACATCAAACACAAACACAGTTATATTTTTATGGTACCGATAAATCGTTTATAGAAAAATTAATAATGAATAAAAAAACAAAAGAGAGTCGTAGTTAGTGTCTCTTAGTTCTTATTTTTAAAAAGTCCCGCCCGAATTTCAGCCAGAACGCGACTTATACCGCTGCGTTCAATCATTGTAGGTGTATGTAGCGGTGCGTAACAATTATTTTATAAAAATATATTATCTAAAAATTTGTTAGTGGTTTTGTGTAAAATTTAACTGTCAGTAACATAATAGTTATCGGTATTTGCTAGTTTTGGTAGTATGTTAGTGATGGTATACCACTGACTGACTAGAATGTTTTCTTTAAAAAAATATATGACAATTTTTTAACCACTAAATCTAGGATCTAGGTGTCACACTAGAAATCATATGGTGGAACGAAGGACCTTATGTTCTACAGATCATATTTCGAACTATACCTAATTAAATTAAAAAAAAAACCGCCAATTTAAATGTATTATTTATTCTAAAATCTGACAGGACTGTGTAGATGAATATTTAAAATAGATTGGATAAAAATTCCAGCAACAGTTTCAGATGCTACCGAATGATTGCTTTCGGCCTTATATAGCATGTTCATAGGTGCTGGAGGTTCGATTTGAGTTCAGGTAATTGGGCGACTAAATGGAACATGGACAATGTTAATTCGCCGGGTAATAGCTATGCTGTCACCAAATCTCATGCGCCAGATATGCAATGTTGTGTTTCACGCATTATCAAGAGAACCCGAAATAACATCCTTAGATTTGTCTTTTAAGAACGAAGAAAAATAATTTATTTTTAAGATAGTTATAATTAAAGAATATATTGATATGTCCTATTGTTGGCCACAGGCCTTCTCTGTGAACAACTTTATAAGGACATCTGCCGTCGCAGACTTCACATGTCTTTTTTTTTAGAAGAAGAAAGCTAACAATATTTTTTTTTCATAAATATTATTAACATTCTTGTTAACCATTTTAACTAAAGCTAAAGCATGTGCTAGGAGTTGGTTGAAGTCAATAGTCGAATGGTGGATTCGACCATTACGATTCGCAGACCGTACCCTAAACCATTAGGCTACAAGTCTTTTACGCCTTTACACAGTTAGTCTTAAACATTGATTTTATTGTATTAGCTTGTAATGCATTTGTTGACCTATTCTTTCTTAGAGATGTCGTCGTCATTCGTAAAGTATTTACATCAAAATAGAAAGATCAAAAAAAGAAGAATCAAAATAGTTGTGACTATTGACTTTCATTTGAAATTATTGTATCAACGATTCGCCAATTTCTAAATTATGCTATCATTATCTTTATTATATTACATTTTTAATGTTCTCCTGTTATTGTAAGCTATTAGTTTTCCTGAAATAAATCAATCAATATATCGGAAACAAAACTGCCATTAAATATTTTAAAAAAACTTTAATAATAAATATTTTTTACTTAATATAAAAGATATATTATTCTTAGTGTACTCATTTACTGTAGAAGCAACATATTGAGTTGAATTTTTACACCCAATAAAATAACCTTATAAAACGAGCTTTTGTTTACACCTATCTATGTCTATTCTAACAGGATTTTAAAATAACAGAGACAATATCCTGATTTGATGATTGATGATAGACTGTCACTGTCTTTATGACAAAGGCAAATGGTTTTTTATAGTAAAAAGTATCAGTACACTATTAAATATATATTATTTATATATATAAACGGTTCGACGGTGATCGATGGTTCGAATCCTGCTTGTTAGACAAAAAATCACATAATAAAATTTGCGTCTCGTGAATGACGATGGTCTCTCCTATAATAATAATAAATTTATTTATTCATCTTTCACAAATTTAAATGTACAGTTTACTTATATGTTTACAGTTTACGTAGTTCTTAAATTTGTGAAAGACTGGTGTCTGAACTAGCGTACCCTGTAAGACAGAGCACCATACTTATGACATACCAATATAACATATGGTACCTAACGAATCTGTCTACTGTCTATACTGACCTTGAAGGGTATTTAGACAAAAGTCCGTAATGAATTATTTCATAATGGCCACTATAGTACTCATTATGTTGTAGTCTAAATGTTATCCAATTTGTTACAATCGCTACGAGCGTGAGATTACATTTATGTGACAGCTGTGATATATAGTGTTATCATACTCAAGAAACTTGGAGGACAAGAAAAGTTCAAATAACCCAAATTAAGGAGCGCAATAAAAGGACCCTTCGAAAGGCTTTCATGGGAGCAATTCATGTAAATGCCAGTAAAGATGGCTGAAGTATAAAGGGTTGAATAAAAAGTTAAACTTCTTTATCTACATTTAAAGTACCCAAACGTAAATATATACTTATATTTTATTGGAGCGTATAAATGGTGGATATTGTTAAAGAAACTAGCATAAACAATCTTTATGTATACCGTATTATATTACATTACATAAGTTATTTATATCTACGCTGGAAAGCAAAAATGTAGTAACCCACAAAAATGAAATTGTTCACCAGACCCGAAAAACATATCAACTTATAACTTTCGTGTTTGTGGACCTAGAGCCATCGTTTTTGGACACAAAATTTATTATTTTTTGCTAAATAAGTATTGTACTACGGCATTAACCTAGAGTTTTCCTAAAAGAAAATCGTTTTACGGTACAAAAAATAAAAGAGAAGAAAATCATGAAATTTCTATTTTCGCTATTTTTCATATATCAATCGACGCGTCTATTTTTTCTGATTCTAACGACGTAAAAAAGTGAAAATGGCCATATGTGTCACTTACTACGTATTTGCTTTTCAGCGTCGATATGTACAAACCCTGATTGGATGCATAATTTGTGGATAAAACTAGCGAAATATTGTTCGTACGAACAGTAGCCGATTACAATTATGTTAGGAAAAGAGGTTTTGATTCTTTGCACGTTTCCAAACTTCTATAAAGTACATATTATTCAACTTGTATATAGTAAGAATTAACTTTTTATTTTTCATTACAGTTAATTAGACAGCTCACTGGGTTTTTAGTAAGATCATTCAGTGCCAATTATTCCTAAATCAGAGGCTTATCAGATTTTGAGTTTGATCGAAATGACGTTCAATACGTATTCTAAATATTTGTTTTAATTATTAATTCCACGCTTTTATTTGTTATGTATGATTATAAGTGATCACCCACAAACATCTAAGAAACGAATTGCGTTGTCGACTTATTTTATATAGAGTTGGACTATCGCCATCCCAATTACCGGGGGCAAAAGATAATATACCTCTTCATTACGCCGGCGGTCATATTATATTACGGCGTTCGTGCCGACCCATTCATAATGCTATAGCAAGCTGTCGAATTGGTCCTATATTTATTGGACAGTTCAATATTGATAAGTGTTTTCAATGTAGCAATAAAAAATATCTGTAAATAATACCTTCAATACAATATAAAGGCAGCATCGACATACAGTGGTACCTCGAAATACTCGTACGAGTGCCCTATTATACGAGTGTTTTGAGATACGAGCCGCAGAGCGATCCTTGCGGATAGGATTGGGAGCTTTGGTGGAGTTTCTTCGGCCACTTCTTCTCCCAGCGCCAACGCCTTTTCGGGCGCCTTCGGATTGGAATGCTTACGCGTAACAAAGTAACCGTCCAAGCCGAGGTAACTAGTCGACCCTTGTGTCGAGTTACTATCTAAAAAGGTAAGGCTAAGCGACCTAAGAGTTATGCCACCTCTCAATCCAGTGACGCAGTAAAGGACAGCCTCTCTGGCCAACTGTGTAGTTCGTCCATAAAAAAAACCGCAGAGCGAGGGATATTTTACTTTGACATGAGATGACAAGTTTTGAGATACGAGGAATCGTACACGACACAGCTTTTCACAGTTTCTCCCGCCTGAGTCTTGTGATTGTTTTCCTCATTTTCGAAGCATTTTTAATAAGTTGGGTTTGCGTTTTTTACTTTTGGTACATAAGATTTGAGGCAATGGCATTTCAATTAATTTCAATAAGATATAAGTACTTTGACACACGTTCAAGGTTACGGAATGAAATAAACTCTTACGTAAATATATTAAATACGTTTTAGTACATTTTCAAATACTTTTGTTGTCAAAATAACGTATTAGGCAGCACCGAGTATGACATACATAAATAGTGGCGATGTGGAAGTCAGTTGACTATATAAAAATGAGGCTGTGAGGGATGTAAGGTCGGGCGGCAGAGCGCCGGCGCCAGGCTCTCGCCCTCGCTCCACGCAGTCCTCCGGCAGACCAGTCGGCGCCTGCATAGCACCCACTCGCTCGCGCCCGCCCCTAACACGGACGAAACACAATCGTTCATATACGTGATATCTTTCCAATGTCCACTCCACGTGTATTAATGAAACCATTGTAACATTGTGTTATATTTTATGGATAAATTACAAGCACTTTCATTCGTTCAATAAATACCTAATGAATATGTGTCACGGACGAGCGGTCACAGCTGGACTGACTAAAAAGTGTTTGTGATGGTGTAAAGTTACAAATTTAACTATGTGTGTATTGTGTACAATTAACTTCGACAACGTTGCAAGAGTGGTAATAAACAGTAACTTACAATTGCGTCAACTACAGTGGTGTTTAAGTATTAATCTAACGTAAATTGAATTTGTGACTCTAGATATGGCTTCTTCGTGGAAAGTGTGTACGATTTTAATTCTTGTAATATTACAGATAACTAAATTGGCACGATCGTGTCCAGAAACATGCATATGCAATAAGAATTTAGTGCCATGCGAAACTTGTTCCTATAATATGACGTTTAAAGAAAAATCAACCATCAGTCAGTTGGTAAAATGCTGTAACGAAGATGAGAATATTACAGGAAACATGAATAAAACGTATTTGGAAATAACAGCTAATTTTGGAATCAATTGCAATAAAAGCGATATCACCTTAAACCTGCCTTTCTTGGATACATATTCAATTTCATTGCGTAATAATAATATCGTTAGGTTTCAAATTAATATAAAACAAAGAAGTTTGCAACATTTTGATTTGTCTTTCAATAATATACGGATTATAACGCGGGGAATTTTCAACAAATATTCAAATCTACGAAAATTAATACTAAGTAATAATTGTCTTTCGAATATTTTCAAAGATAGTTTTATAGGATTAACAAGGTTAGAATACTTGGATTTATCGTATAACAATTTGACAATTTTAACTAATGTCTTTACTCCCCTTAAAAATCTGCAACATCTTAATTTGAGTCGAAACAATATAGAGTTTATCTATGAGAATTATTTTAATAATTGGCTTTTACAACATTTGGACGTGTCCCATAACAATTTGAGGAAATTAGCACCGGGCGCTCTACAATTGTTACCGAATCTTGCTCGCCTATTAATTACGGACAATCCGCATTTAGGAATTTCGCAGTTGGATACTCAGTTGTTAGTCGGTACCGGCCGTAGACTGCAACAGATCGATGCATCTAGAACGGGATTATATCAGGTACCTGAAGCATTCACACACTCGGTGCGGTTCTTGTCCCTAATTGGAAATGAAATTACAGCTATTAGATGCGGGGATCTTGATAGTTATCCATTGTTACAATCTTTAGATTTTTCTGAAAATAAAATAACATCAGTGGAAGATGACTCCTTGGGTAGACTTGAAATGCTCTTATTTTTAAACATCAATAAAAATTCTCTCACTGCAGTACCGAAATCATTGCCCGACGAGCTTAAATATTTATCAATAAGCAATAACTCCATCAAAAATATTTCCATACCGGATTTTAAAAATTTGCCGAATTTACGCATGTTGCTTTTACAATATAATCAAATTAAATTTATACAAGACCATGTGTTTGACGATTTATTATCATTGGAAATGCTGGATTTATCTTATAATCCGATTCAAATGCTATCACCGAGCACTTTCGATGGGCCATTATCTCTACGAGATTTAAGGCTTTGCTATTTAAACATTTCGGTGCTTGAAGAAGTTGGTTCATTTCCAATGTCTTCGCCTGAAAGCGTTCAAATGCTTCACTTACAATCAAGTCCGGGCTTAGCGAGACAATTATTAGCCGATTCAGCAGCGCTAGCTGCATTTTCAAATTTGCAGTATTTAGATTTACGAATGAATAATTTGTCAGAAATAAGAAATGACTTGCTTTTCTATCTAGTACAGCTAAAAACTCTAAGATTACATGGTAACAATATAAATTGTAGCAAAGAACTTTGGTTGACCGACTGGATGAATTGGAATAAAAGTTTGTCTGACGGAGAGACATGTTATTTTTCAACTTCTGAACACAAAGCTGATATAACAAAGTACAATTGTACTTTTCAAGAAACTTTTACCATAAATGAAAGTTTACCGCCTGTTAGTTTATATAGTACTGAAATGATTAATAAATTGCTGAGGTATTACGGATATCTTAATAATAAAACTGATAGAATTTATTCGAGACATGATATGCATAATATTGAAAATAAAAGCAATAATAGTTATGAAAGTTCTAAAAAAATTAAAAGTATACCTGAAAGTAATTATGTTAATCATAATGCTACATTAGATCTCAATGATTCTAAAAAACAAACAAATGAAACATTATTTTACGAAAACTTCAACGGGTCTTCTATAACAAAAAATAGCCAGTTGGTAAAAGTTTTTGATAGTAACAAATATCAAAACGATCATTTAAAATTAGATCGCAGGTTTTTGGATCTCGATATGGCAGTTTCAACACCAACTAGAACATCTAAGTCTGTCGACTATACCGACACTGGAGACAGTCAAAGGAAGAAATTTTCCGGAAAAAGATTAAATACTCCAATCATATCAAAGCTACCGGTTCCATATCCATTTACAACAATAAAACATAATGCGCAGATTACGATAAATGAAGGATATACGGTGAATCCAAACGACAAGCTGGAATATTCACAATACAAAGCCTCGCGCCCTAACTATGCCCAATATATTGGTACAGCTGCAGTGACGACTCTGATTGTAATGTCATTGATTATTTGGGCTAGTTTTCGCCTAAGATTTAGACGGCGGCATTCTCTACCAGTAGATACGGATAACCAAATAGAGGTGTCAAATATATCCGGTGGAGTACTTTGGTGACACTTGAGAGCAGCCGACCCCACGCCTTTTGAATATGACTCCCTTTTAACGTAGCAAAAACGTAAGTTATTTTAATTTTAAACTATGTAAATTGAACAATCAAGAAAAAAAGGTTAAAATATTC
Source organism: Meandrusa payeni (assembly GCA_029286785.1). Lineage (NCBI taxonomy): Eukaryota > Metazoa > Arthropoda > Insecta > Lepidoptera > Papilionidae > Meandrusa > Meandrusa payeni. The sequence goes on from JAGSMX010000017.1 coordinate 9,000,400, forward strand.
ATTTTTTTCATCTTTTAGAAGTCTCATACATTGATCATATCTTCCTGTATAAGAGATCTACTAATTTGTTTAAATACATTAATATTTTATTAAGATTCACTTAGTGTAGCTACAAACGTAATTTCTAATGAAAATTTGTTTCATGAAAATACATGTATAAACGAAAACCTTGGTCTTCATATTGAAATATTTTAAAAGGAATTTATTTACGGGGAAAGTGGTATACGATGATGCATAATTAATTACCTTACGTTATTAAGTGATGACCTTCACCCACATCGAACAGAATAGCGTCCATTTTCGTTAGTTTTCAGATCAGTCTTGGCTGAAAATCAGGGCTGTGCTATATGTTTAAGCACAACACATGCTGACCCGACCCCTTTTCGGCACAAGGGCTTTTTTTTTTTTTTTAATTTTAATTACCCTTGTTTATTTTGTTTTTTGTCTGATTTTACCTATTATGTTCTTGTGTCGAATATTTTTTTTATTTTTTCTGTTTTCTATTTTCTAACCATCTAAGAAAGGAATTGTAGGTGCGTTGCCTGTTTTCTCTGAGGGTTTGGGCGGTCAGTACCGTAATCATAGGTCGAAATGCAGATGTATAAAAACTTCAACTGTAAGGCAAATATTCTTGTGTCGAATATTTTTTTTATTTTTCTGTTTTCTATTTTCTAACCATCTAAGAAAGGAATTGTAGGTGCGTTGCCTGTTTTCTCTGAGGGTTTGGGCCGTCAGTACCGTAATCATAGGTCGAAATGCAGATGTATAAAAACTTCAACTGTAAGCCAAATATTCTGCAAAGTCGACTACTTCCCCGATAGTGCTAGCCCACTCGTGCCACAGGAGAATGCTACAGTGGATATCACCACTGGAATTTACATTTTAATTTTCTTCTCTATTCTCTATTTATATATTTATTTCGTCCTCTCGCATGGTTTCATGAACTCATAAATGCCTCGGCTCGAGAGCTGGATGCAAGCGGTTCTTTTGTAAATGGACGAGGAGGCCTATGTCTAGCAGATAATGTCCTACGGCTGAAGTGAAGATTTTTTATGACGAACTACACATATTTTCTTGACTGCTTCACCGGATTGAGAGGTGGCATAGCTCTTAGGTCGCTTAGATTGAACCTCTATTGCTAGTAACTCGACACAAGGGTCCCCCCGGTGAGGGGTAACCTCGGCTTGGACAGTTACTATGTTACGTGTAAGCATTCCGATCCGAGGGCGCCCGAGAGGGCCGAAGAGAAGTGAAGATGATGATGATGATATATATATAGTGAGGGGACGAAGCAGAGAACCTGTTTACAATAGAGAAAACATTCTTCATTACAGGTTGATTATAACAAATTAGCTTTAACCAGTGCCTTTCTCTTATCTAGAAGCATTTAGAAGACTTAACCTATTGTTTTTTTTTTACTAACTAGCCATTATGAATATTGCTATTTTTGGGTCGTATTTGTAGTATGTATATTGTTGTTTCAGTTATACGTGGTCGGCTGCAGGCGAAGTAAACGTGTTTTGTGATATATTTGGACGTTAATATTTTTTTATGAAATAAGTACAAATAGACAAATTAACAAAACAGTTGTAAGTGATTTGTGTATAAAGTGTAAATATTCAATTCAGTTAATATATCAACGGAAAGTATAGATGATTGACTATTATTTTTATGTGACTTAGTGATATGAATTAGTAACTTTGTTTAATGTAAATAAATTATCGATAACAATGTAGAAAGCCATAAATTGCTCTAGGATTACGTCACATTTTTATTTCTCAATTGTAAAGAATTTGTAATAGCTAGAAATGCGACGTAAAACGAGAAGCATTCTATGTGTGTACTAATTATATTGCGTCATGTATTTGAAAGAACAGATCACGTCTTCCCTCTTAACCGTTTTAGTATAACTATATATACATAAAACCTTATCATAATCTTCGGTAGTCAAACCCAAGAACAAGTGCCAATAAGTATTCTATGACAATATTACGAAATTCTCTTAATCCATTATGTAAAATTGTGTTCTAGCGTTTTATATACTAATATTTTGGCTGTAGATACTAACTTATGAATTTATGAGTATAATAAAAGAAGACTTAATATTTTAAATAAAAATATTATCCCCAAAAGCTTTTAAATATTGTAAAAATATAACAGATCAAATGTTTATTTCAGTAGTGTTTAATGTTTCAATTACGTAATTTCTATACATTTCATACATCACTGTGAACCTATGGTTGTAACTTGATATATTTATCATTATAAAGAAAATTATGTGTAGATATATGTTTCTATGTAATTTGTAGTTTATGATGTACAAACAGGTAGTCAAAAGGAAATAAATGAATAGATTGAAACTGTTTATTTATTTGGATTCTGAGTTTGTGTTCTGATAATAGGCGCTTTGAGGTAAATACAATTTTAAGGAATTTAAAACAGTTTAATTTTGATTTGATACTAGCGACTCGTGGAAGAACTACTACGAGAGGGAGATACCAAAGTATTTGGCATCTAAATTTCATAGTTGTTCGACGGATTTCTGTCTGATTTAATATCGTAACAATATTTTCATTAATACATATTTTTACTTGCATCATGGTCATTCCCACTACAAACTACTATAGACATCGATTTACATTTCTCCATTATCGATATTAATTTAATGATATCAAAAACAATTTATATTTGGTACATTACAATACATAAGATACTAAAATTTCCAAGATAAGTGAAATTTTCTTTCTCGTATAACTTCCTGATAAATATGTATTTTCTTTAACTCTAACAGCCTTACAAATAAACGTGGTATAAAGATAAACTTAGGAATAAACTAAGAATAAGCCAAATTTGTACTAATAAACCAAGAATACGCTATACCTTGCATAACGTTGACGTTTTTATTCATACAACCGTTATTCCGAAGTTATAACGACGTACACCCTTGTTTAAGTCCAGTATAACATTTAAAATACCACGATTTGTGTTTGTGTTCGCTCATTTAAATTAACTAATTGTGGAATAAATATCATTCAGACTCCAAGAAAAGTAAAAATATTTAAAAGATTGGAAAACCCTTTTGATTTATATGGCAATGAACAGTTTCGATTAAAATATCGGTTTTCTAAAAGTGGTATAATGTTTCTAGACCAATTATTGCGAAGGTCTTTTACTATGGACACGCGTGTAGGTGGATTATTTTGTTGAATATTTTATGGCTTGGTAACAAGACCTTTAAGCCAAATCTTTTTTAAAACATATACACTTATTTCTTACGTCTAAGATGAAAATGTAAGTTAGATGATGCCCCCAATAAGTGCCCTGGAGGTGGTCCAGCCACCTTACTCGCCGGGAGAAACATAAAAGTACACTTCAAATCGGTATTGGGAGAGATTTTGTAATTACGTTAATCGAGCCCATTTATGTTACAGCCAATATAACTGCCAGACCAATGCCTGCAATATTTGGTCTCTATGACATTTGGAAGTAAATCAATACGTCTATGTGGAAATCTATTGGGTGTAGGTAGGTAAAGGTTAATTGTTTTACGCTATTTGATTACGCACCAACCCTTACGTGGCAACATGAGAACGTTAACGAGGTTATTCCAAATTCTATAGTGAAATGTAAACAAGCCTTCAGCCATTATGAGTCGCGGTACACAAGGCAAACAGTCTTGGAGCGGCGTCTGTGTCTAGCTTAAATATTGATGCTGGCGTTCACCCCGTCAGCGATACCTACTCGTTACCTTTACCTATATAACGAGTATATTGTAATTTAAATAATTTACTATATTTATTAGTTATCAATCTTTATTTTAATGTCTGTGCATTCATAGCACAGTCATTTGAATGGATTTTGATTTTTTTGTGGTTTCTTGAGTTTTGGTTTTCATTAGGTCACATATTGTTTTTGGTGGCATAGGGCCTAGGTTTTTAATATGTACCATCATGAAAAATGCTCGTTAATTGAGATTTTTGTTAGGTTTATGACATTCTTAGAGAAAATATAGGCGCCGAATTTCCTAATATCATTGACGGTAGATAAAAAGAGGGTGTCCGCGAGTTTTAATGTTGGATCCGTCATATAGTTGTAAATATATTTGTTATTATATAATTACGTTGTTCGATAGGTTTTATATTAACAGTAATTTTTGAAAAAAGTTCTTCTCTAAATTAAAAATTTGAGGTGAAGCAAATTAATGGAACTCTCGCATTATTTTCCTCTTGGGTGTCGTAAAAGTGTACAGAGTAAATCTATGAACATGGGGTTGGCAACATATCGATTTTTTACGTGACCGCTTTTAGTGCCATCGCGACTATCGTTAGGCGAACAAAGGGACAGCATTTGGCAACTCCGACGTCAAATCGAAAAGTAAATTATATTTTATACTTTATTTCTAGGTTTTTATGTTTATTTTACAGCGTACATATCTCTGTAAATTTACAATCATTTACACGTCCTTGAATATAAAAGTTAAAATTACAGTCATATAGGTATGTCACAATGTCGGCCTCCTTTGTAAAGATAGCGTAAGTATAGTCGACGCGGTCGCAGTGCCGATTGGAAGACTTCACATGTCTTAGAAAATATTACTTATACATGTACGTTTTCTGACATAAAAATGTTACAACAAATTTATTGGTACCGGCACCGGGGATCGAACTCAGGTTGCTAGGTACTACGCAACTTTTTTTTTTGTGTTAGGGGAGGAAATCTTCAAAAAGATACCTCGCCTTCTGGGGGGAAAGCGGCAGTTATGTTGGGTTTGATCAAACCCAATCCACTAAAACTGATCGACTAAAACCTCCCTCGCCCTTCCTCGGTGCATGGTGAGGGGCTCCGGGATCTCCAGAGGAACGTACCGGAGCCCCTCTGCACTGTGCTTAAGAAGAGCACTTCCCGGGGGACGGAGGGGGGAGGTTACGCCCTCCCCCTCTCTGCCCTCGTAGTGCATGGCGACACGGGTCAGCCGATGTCGCATTCTTCCCGGGTCTACCTTGGCGGACGACAAAGGCCCCACCCTTGTCGCCCAGTGAACCCGAGGCCCCTTTTAGTCGCCTTCTACGACAGAACTTCAGGGCTGGGGTACTACGCAACTTGAGCCAACCGCCCGGACACTGAGTTTGGTTATCGTAGTTAAAATTCAGTGACAATAGCAGGTTGGGGCTTGTATCGTCCGCAGAACGCCATCATGCATTCCTGTCCTTTATTATTCTATCAGACAATCGATTACGAGGCGCAAAACAGCTACGAACTACGGCTTCCAAACTATGCTCTGAACGTGCAACGATGCATACTAATTGCGTTCTAGCTTTAACGGAAATATTTAGGAACTTCCTTATTGACTGTATTAGATAAATATGGAGTGAACGCGGTATACTAATGTTTAAAGTTACAGATAAAATATAATGTAATGGCACTTTTATTAAATTCATCAACAATAGCCAAACAGTGTTTTCGGCACATTTCCAGAAGATAGGTATATACGATTAAAGGTTATTTATGCTGAAACAAAATTGTGTCCTTAATCTAGACTGTTAAACACAATATATAACTTAACAGAGCTTATGATTATAATAATCTTATCCCGTTCATTTATATTAATAAATGGGAAGTGGTAATATTTTGTCACCTTTCCCTATAAAGATTTCTGAAGGGATAAATGCATATATCTACTTAGATACTTAGCTAATCAATTACATATAGGCTCTTTTTTGTCCCTCGTAGGGTAGACGGAAAGAGCTGTCGTTTTCCGCTTGTTATTAAGCTTATTAAGACCCATTAGTAACTGGGGGTAGCCCGACGCATCACACCGGGCACAAATTTTCGGTAAGTGATTTTATGTACTGAAAAACCTAAAAACGAGTATTCATTGATACAAACCGACAGGGATCAAACTCGTAACTATTATAATCGCTTAGCCACGGGGCTATCACTTCTCAATGTCATTAAATTAATTATCAGGTAAAATAAGCCGCAGTAAAACGATGTATTTCATAGCATTCCGATACGCATTAGAGACATTGAAGAAAAGAGTCTCCTTTTCATAACGGCTGTTAACGCAACAACACTTCTTATTGCTTGTATTCATGGGCCGAGTGGTGGTTAACATAAAAATGGGGTTAGTGGTAGATTATAGATAGACTCTATCTCTATACAAGTATATTTACGAGCGAAAACAAAAACAGACTTCAAATCGAATCCAACGTTAAACGTTATTACGCTTGTAACGCTTTGTATGTACGAATTATTGTAGGAATATTACGAAATAGAATTAATCAGAACCTAATCAAATTCTCATCAAACTACACTTAAAATACATCCTTTAGAATAAAAAATGAATAATCGAAATCGGTTGGTATGAATTAAGTTATTCGTCCATTTGTTTCGGACAAACTTGTTGCAAATTTAAGACTTATATGGTTTTCTTATGGATGCTTTTGTCGGAATTAGACCAAATTGAAATGGGACCTTGAAGTGGATTATTTACTCAATATCATGCCAACAGATTTCGATGATTCAACTTCTTGTAAGTGCCGCCACTTATACGCCTTCCTATAATAAATTCCGTCGCGTCGCCCGGAAGCCGAGACACGTACTTGACGATCCGGACGACGCGATTACCATTACGATTACGTCCATTCGCCACCGTCGGAGGTTGCGATTAAACCTTGCGCGTTATCGCTATTTTATGGGCAGGCCCCACCCCTTAGATGTTAGGAGCGTTGCTGGAGTTTCTTCGGCCACTTCTTCTCCCAGCGCTAACGCTTCCCCAAGGTGGCACTCAAAGTTAGCTCAGCTTTTGAATGTCTCTTAGATTATCCGTGAAACAGCATCCGACCGAGTCGTGGTTTGGCCCTCTCGGGCGCCCTCGGATCGGAACGCTTATGCGTAACATAGTAACCGTCCAACCCTTGTGTCGAGTTACTAGCAATAGAGGTTCAGGCTAAGCGACCTAAGAGCTATGCCACCTCTCAATCCGGTGAAACAGTCAAGGCCAGCTTCTCTGGCCAATCTGTGTAGTTGGTCGTAAAAAAAAAATCGATGATTCATTTTTTATTGGCAAGGATGTACTCTAACCGTAGTTGGATGAAAGTTTACTTAGGTTCTGATTAAGTTTGATTTCGTAATATTCGTACGATAATTCGGAAATACAAAAAGGGCGTAATTGCGTTTAACGTTTGATTCTATTTGTAATCGGTTTTTGTTTTTACTTGTAAATATACTTATATAATTAGGTTCTGGTCGTGTTAAATTCAAGAATGTTGATAAATATTTTGCAATCAACGCTTATTTATAAACAGGACATTGACTGAAGCTTGATCGCGCTTTCACTTAATAGATCATAATTGTAAGAGACAAAGGTCGTTAATCCTGGTTGGGTTTAATTATCAACCCCTATTTATCCCTCGGCTATAATAAAGTCGTATAATTAAAATTGTTTTAAGGACATCTATGCAAGTAATAAATCCCAGCTTTTGATTATAAGTTTAATGAAAATTATCTAACATAAAATAAAAATTTCATGAACATGTTTCTTGATAGTAATAGTAATATACTTGATATTGACGCCCTCTTTTATTTCCGAAGTATCATAGTTGTATTACGACGTCCCGCTGCCTTTATGCGGTTTCTTCTTTCACATTCTTACACGTTGTCAATGGAGATTTACCTAGTGATAGATTATCATAAACCTATCCATATCACAATCAATAAACATTCTTCCAGTTATTCAGAGTTCCGTGGTATATGTTCGAAACCCAAGGTCCGTATATTAACGAAATGATATGAGAGCTAATTGAAACCAAATTCAGGGGAATTAAGAACGTCCTCCCTTTTTTGAATTCGGTTAAAAAATGGGATAGACGATATTAAGCCTACAGCTGTTACATTACTCCAGTGATGTAAATATGTTCTCTTAATTTTTGTTTATGATACTCAATTAAGAAGAGCCAATCCACCATTGTACTATTGACGTGAACGATATTCTTTTTTTTGTTGACGGGGGGAAATAAACCCCTAAACAAATAAACCACTAAAACCCCCGGTGGCCCTTTCTCGGTGCATGGTGATCTCAAGAGGAACGCACCGGAGCCCCTCTGCACTGTGCTCAAGGAGAGCACGTCCCGGGACGGAGGTTACTCTCTCCCCCCCTGTGCCGTGCAAGGCGACACGGGCCAGCCGGTGTCGCCTTTTTCCCGGGTCCACCTTAGCGGACGACAAAGGCCCCTTGTCGCTTAGTGAACCCGAGGCCCCTTTTAGTCGCCTTCTACGACAGGCAGGGGATACCGTAGTCTTATTCTTGAGAGCCCAGAACTACAGGGCTGGATGAACCATCTCCTAGCACAAGCTTACGCTTATTTGGTATGGTTAACAAGAATGTTGGTAATATTTAAGAAAAAAAAGAAATATTGCTATCAGAGAAACGAAAATTCTTTATCACATGCCGCTTCGAAACTAACCGGGAAGGTCGAAGGATGCTAAGGTATCACCGATAAGTATATTAGTTAATAACTCTAATTATATCATTCTTTATATCTTTTAAAAACTTTACTTAATGAAAAGTAAATACAGAAATTCATAGACGTCTTTATTATTGTGTAAACATCTGATTAACGGAAGGGTGCGAATAACCCTTGCGCTGTTTGTCCGTTATAATGAATGGAGATGTATATTTGACAAGGGGTCGACATATAGCTTTCACTCTTATTAAAATCAATGACAGACATATTTCCGCATCCTAAATTGTTTCTTGAAGTGATGTTAGGTTAGTGATGCTAGTACTTTAAACGTTAGACTTGCGTTATGAATCGAATACCAACTTTTTATTACTTTTTTTAAAGTAAGCTAGCAATTTTTTTTTTTTAATATTATTAACATTCTTGTTAACCATTCCAACTAAGCTTAGGCTTTTGCTAGGAGATGGTTCACGTCAATAGTCGAATGGTGGATTCGAACCTACAAAATTAGGATTCGCAGACCGTACCCTAAACATCAGGCTATTGACGCTCGTATTTCTCGTATTCGAATACCAACTGGCGTCTACAAATTAATTTTCCGTTCTTTAAATTTGTGTCTGGTATATAACGGTGGTCTTATTACATATGGGACCTAATATGGTCAGTGACAAGCGAATAGCATCGATTTTTAACTGTCTACCCTCAAGATTTTATATATGTACATAAAAGATATAAATTGTGTGAAAAGCATTTTTTTCCGTACACTTATCCAATATAACTTAATTGTAAAACGATGGTTAATGGCAAAATTACTGACGCCTAAAGAAGCCTTATTTTTCCTACGTCAAAGAATTTTCATTTCAATTAAGGCGAAGTGCTTAATTATAATCAGGAATATCTTTCGTTTCAACAAAATGTAAAGCTTGTCTTAGAGCTATGAAGAGGCTCTTTGATTTGATTGAATGTAATTTCGTCTTATACTGTAGTAATTAAGACATCTTTATAAAGTATGCATACATATGTATAACTACGAATTACGGTAAAAGATCAATTTGTTTTGAAGCAGCACAGCTGTATAACAAAATACCAGCACACGTCAAGAGGGTATACACACTTAGCGCATTCAAAATGCAACTTGTTAAATTCCTTAACGACAGCTAATCGTCCCAAAGCAAATAAATGCGTTAGTTTTTTTTTTTGACGAACTACACAGATTGGCCAGAGAAGCTGGCCTTGACTGCTTCACCGGATTGAGAGGTGGCATAGCTCTTAGGTCGCTTAGCCTGAACCTCTATCGCTAGTAACTCGACACAAGGGTCCCCCCGGTGGGGGGTAAATGAATGCGTTAGGAGTTCTTCCATATGCAAGCGAACTTATTGTTTTATAATATTAGTTATTATATTGTTCTCATGTAAGTGACCTTTAATGTCTTTAGTGAGAATAAAGTTTCTAAAACCTAAAACCTATAACTTGGGTCTTTTTAAACGTTTCTAGATTTTGATAAATAAAACCGTTATTTTGAGGAAGGTGGTAAACGAGCATTCGCTTCGCATGATCTCAAGCGATCCTGCCACCCACAAACATATAAAGGGAAGGTGCTTTGCCAACGTAGAAACAATATAACATCTTCAATTCACGTATTCTGCGAGGTTGTGGTTCATTGCAGTGATAGTATTTGTGATAAATTTGTTGTTATTCCACCGAGATGCCCTACTCATTTTGCATTTGTTGAAAACATTGATTCACTCTCTTCTTCCACATTCGTACTCGTTATCGTTAAGTAACTTATCTACTTTCCCAATCGTTGTATAACGTTTACAAAATTAACATGGGATAATCAACCTTTTCAAACAAAAAAAACTCTCTAAAATACAATAGCATTGTGCGGTTCGTTAAAGACATTATTCGGTCTTTAAACGATGTATAAAGTGGTACATTGGTCTTTGTTTGCTATTTGGTGTAATGATTATATTTTTGATGCTTTTCTTTTAATTTTTTACATATATTGTATATGAATATATGTATAAAATTTAAAAGGCCAGTGCTGTGGACTATCATGTTATATATGTATGAGATATGCTGTTTTTGCATTATTATTTTTACATGTGATTTATAAATGCGCTGTTGTAGTGTCGTAAATAAAAAAAAAAAACAAAATGTGTTCATAAGTGACAAAGTTGAGCGTACAAAGAAATAAAAATGCAGACGAAATAAGAACGTCCTCCCTTTTTAAAGTCGATTGAAAATAAAGTTTATTGTTGAAAAAAATAATGTTGTACTGTATTGACTTTAAGGATATTATTAAAATAAACCAAGTAACACAGGATTTAGGAAGCGGAAAATGCTCGCAACGCCTTGAATGGGCTGTACATACACACCGAATACTGTAAGTAAAGAAGACATAATCACGTGTCATTCAAAACCTTCCGCCAGGTATGAAGGGCGTACGGGATTACTGTGCTCATTTAATAACGTTTGTATATAAAAACACCTTTCCTTTTCAAAATACACATTTGGCACTACATTTAAATTATGCGAGTATTTATAAATACACACTGAAGTATTGGACAGCTTCTAATTTCATAACTAAAACAAGCGTGACAAGTTTTTTTATGACGAACTACACAAATTGGCCAGAGAGGCTGGCCTTGACTGCTTCACCGGATTGAGAGGTGGCACAGCTCTTAGGTCGCTTAGCCTGAACCTCTATTGCTAGTAACTCGACACAAGGGTCCCCCCGGTGAGGGGTAACCTCAGCTTGGACGGTCGTGCTTGACAAGTTAACAAAACTAATGGGGTTGGGGTAGTGTACGCGCACACCATTTATTTGTTCATAATTCATTTATTTCTCCTGAGCATTGTAATTTTTTTAAATGTTTTATTTACAAAATCGTCAAATAAATTTTGTATTTAATTCACACTTGTGATCTTGTTTTATATTTATGTGAATGCAAAAATCGTGCGCCGCGGTAGCTCAGTGTCCGGGCGATTGGCTCAAATTGCAGCATAGTACGCGAGCAACCCGAGTTCGATCCCCGGTGCCGGCACCAGTAAATTTGTTGTTGCAATTTTATGTGCTGATTTACCATGCGCTCAGTGGTGAAGGAAAACATCGTGAGGAAACCTAGAAAATTTTTGTAAGTCGTGTGAAGTCTGCCAATCCGCACTAAGGCCGCGTGGCGGACTACGCCCTTATACTCTCTTTGCAGAGAAAGCCTGCGCCTAACAGTGGGATATATAATATATATATAAAGGCTGTAACTTTAACTAACTTAAATAAATCTATTGTCTGTGTGTTTGAAAATGTTTACCGACTGGGTAACGAACCAGAATCCGTGACTTGGATGACTTTGAATATCGACTATGATCGTCGTGGATATACGTAGATATGTTTAAAAGTAGAGCTGTTTATTGAACCTGTTTCCAATGCTTAGTATATGTCACTATCATGTGTTTTAAATATTTTGCAGTAAGTTGAATGAATGAATGAATGATTTATTGGCTAATTTGCTTTGATATAATAATTTAGTATTCCATAACTCGGTGGAAAGGCGGGCTAAGAGGCTATTTGGTGAGCAACCAATCTGCTCACTCTTGAGCACAGGCGTAAGGTAGTTAGCCTTTCGGTTTTCTACAGATTGCATTTTGGAAAGTATGCTCAGGAACTATTTCCCCGTTCCACCATTGGTCTTCTAGACGCACCGCGGGATATCCTTTTGTTGTGAACATCCCTCAAGTCCGAACGAAGGGCTTTGCTTCGTCTTTCATTCTTGATACAGCAAAGAACTGGAATAGTTTGCCCGCATCTGTCTTTCCTTCCGATTACAATGTGGGTATTTTCAAGAGTAGAGTGAATAGGCATTTACTAAGATAGTGCGCCATACCATCCATTGCATTTCCACTTAACATCAGGTGGGATCGTAGTCAAGCACTTGCTTAGAAAGTTTAAATAATAATTAAAACATCATAATAACATATACTCGTAATAATTCAGTTGGACAATTCATCAAACAAAAATGATGCAGCCGGTGCTTAAAAAAGGAAAATCCTGTACTATATGCATTTTCACTACTATTTGTGTATGGTGTGTGCGAATTAAGATTGTGTGGTTGTATGTTGTAGCGATGTAGTGTAGTTGTGTAGTTTATATTAATTTGTGTACTGTGTGTTCGCAATATTATAATAATTTGTGATATTGAGTGAGATAGCGTTCACGAAGCGTGTGTTGGTTACGTTATCAGCGTCGATTTTCATTAATACGGTCGTAACACTAAATTAATTTATGACAATAACATTACTGCGTGCATATATTTTATACTGTTTGTGTCCGTCGTCATTTGCATAGTCCTGTGCATCGCTGGCAGTAAATTATATTGAACGTAGGTTAATTTTAGTCTTTTGATGTTGTATTCGGTTTGATTTAGAGCTAAACTTAAGTTCTACTTAATATACCTATGTCGATCCATACTTCGGAACTTGGCGCTTTACGATTTGAGCCACGAGTCTGCTCAGCCAATGTCATTTCTCTATGATTCCAATTCGATTGTTATTGTGCCAAAAATCGTAATCTACTAAATTAACTTTTTTGATATGTAATTTTCTAATACAATTTGGAAGATGGCATTATGTACGAGATTAACAAATTAGATCTGTAATAACAAGTAGAGGTACTTCAATTTTGTTTCAACTGGCTACTCTTGGCGTATTACTACTACGCCAATGGAAAACGAAAGCGGCACAACCAGCACTATTAGCAGATACTAGAACTATAGTTTGACCGCTACCGCTGTACCGCGCAATAGGTATTGTGCGTAGTGGAGTGCTGACATAGACAGTTCGTAACTAAAATTAATTTATGACAATAACATTACTGCGTGCATATATTTTATACTGTTTGTGTCCGTCGTCATTTGCATAGTCCTGTGCATCGCCGGCAGTAAATTATATTGAACGTAGGTTAATTTTAGTCTTTTGATTCGGTTTAATTTCGAGCTAAACTTAAGTTCTGCTTAATATACTCGTACCTATGTCGATCTATACTTCGGAACTTGGCGCTTTACGATTTGAGCCACGAGTCTGCTCAGCCAATGTCATTTCTCTATGATTCCAATTCGATTGTTATTGTGCCAAAAATCGTAATCTACTAAATTAACTTTTTTGATATGTAATTTTCTAATACAATTTGGAAGATGGCATGTACGAGATTAACAAATTAGATCTGTAATAACAAGTAGAGGTACTTCAATTTTGTTTCAACTGGCTACTCTTGGCGTATTATTAATACGCCAATGGAAAACGAAAGTGGCACAACCAGCATTATTAGCAGATACTAGAACTATAGTTTGACCGCTACCGCTGTACCCCGCCATAGGTATTGTGCATAGTGGAGTGCCTGACATAGACAGTTCGTAACTAAAACTAATTCTAGGCGCACGCGCACGTTATGGCACCGGCGCGCTGCAGCGGATGCGGTCAGATTATATCAACTGTCATGTCATTGAACGTTCATTTTGACACAATAGCCTAATGGTTTAGGGTACGGTCTGCGAATCGTAAGGTCGTGGGTTCGAATCCACCATTCGACTATTGACGTGAACCATCTCCCACCACAAGTATAAGTTTAGTTGGAATGGTTAACAAGAAAAAAAAACAATTAGTTTGGTACACTCGGATGAGTTTTTGAGATTACATATGTGGAAAAGTCTTGCAAAAATTTGTGCCCGGTGGGTCTAGTTCATGTAATACATTGCAATCTCAATTTTAGATAGAGATAGAAGGATAGGAAACCTTATTTTATTTTCTACTTTGCATTAAGGTCACACATATTTCAATAGTTCACTAATTTTCGATATGTTGAAATTTTTGTGTGATCATATTATAACATACCGAGCACAAATTCTACGATTTTTTCGTGTAATATTAAAACAGAAAAATCACCCAGTAGATGAATCCCTTTTTCTGTTAATTTAATGTAAATCTAGAATCTATAAAAGTAAGCCGCTATTACTAGAATTGTGTAGGTAAAGGATAAATTATTTTGATAAGCTTATTAAGTAACAACACAATTTTTCTCTTTCAATTTCTTTGACACATTAAAGAAGCATTTCTTAAAAAGTAAAGTGTCCATTTGCCGTTATATTTTGTTGATTTAGTTAATGTTTTTTATTTAATTCCAATACCATTTATTAAGTCCTTTCGATCAAATATTTTTGTGAATTCATATTTCTAATAGAATTTGCTTATTTTTATCTATACCGTTCTATGATAATGATAATTAAAAGATAAGAAAGATATGATAATTAAAGTAAAACACACATTATAAGTAAACACAGTAAAACACACACACACACACACACACACATACACACAAAAACATTTAAAAACAGATTTTATTTTCGACTATTTATTTATATTTTGTTGATTTAGTTAATGTTTTCATTTAATTCCAATACCATTTATTAAGTCCTTTCGATCAAATATTTTTGTGAATTCATATTTCTAATAGAATTTGCTTATTTTTATCTATACCGTTCTATGATAATGATAATTAAAAGATAAGAAAGATATGATAATTAAAGTAAAACACACATTATAAGTAAACACAGTAAAACACACACACACACATACACACAAAAACATTTAAAAACAGATTTTATTTTCGACTATTTATTTATATTTTGTTGATTTAGTTAATGTTTTCATTTAATTCCAATACCATTTATTAAGTCCTTTCGATCAAATATTTTTGTGAATTCATATTTCTAATAGAATTTGCTTATTTTTATCTATACCGTTCTATGATAATGATAATTAAAAGATAAGAAAGATATGATAATTAAAGTAAAACACACATTATAAGTAAACACAGTAAAACACACACACACACATACACACAAAAACATTTAAAAACAGATTTTATTTTCGACTATTTATTTATATTTTGTTGATTTAGTTAATGTTTTCATTTAATTCCAATACCATTTATTAAGTCCTTTCGATCAAATATTTTTGTGAATTCATATTTCTAATAGAATTTACTTATTTTTATCTATATCGTTCTATGATAATGATAATTAAAAGATAAGAAAGATATGATAATTAAAAGTAAAACACACATTATAAGTAAACACAGTAAAACACACACACACACATACACACAAAAACATTTAAAAACAGATTTTATTTTCGACTATTTATTTATATTTTGTTGATTTAGTTAATGTTTTCATTTAATTCCAATACCATTTATTAAGTCCTTTCGATCAAATATTTTTGTGAATTCATATTTCTAATAGAATTTGCTTATTTTTATCTATACCGTTCTATGATAATGATAATTAAAAGATAAGAAAGATATGATAATTAAAAGATAAGAAAGATATGATAATTAAAAGATAAGAAAGATATGATAATTAAAAGTAAAACACACACACACATACACACAAAAACATTTAAAAACAGATTTTATTTTCGACTATTTATTTATATTTTGTTACACAATTTTTTATCTTTTGTTATTTTTTTACTATATTAATGTTTAAGATTAAAAAGTGACGGGGAAGACATTAGCTCCTGAGATACAGCTTACGCTAGTTCGGGAGTTAAAGGGACTCACCTTTATATGTATTCAACTTTATTTTTGCAAATAAACTATATTATTATTATTATGTTAATCCCTTAACCAATTAAAAAAGAAAGTTCTAAATTAGTTTGTTTCAGAAGTCAAAGGGTATTAATTAGATTCCATATTGATTTTGTTGTCATAGACACTTGGGTTACGGAGATCTACCTAGCGAGTTAAGATTAAGATATGAACCGTTTATTTTGTGGTGGTGGTACTTTATATTCTCATGTTTCGAGAAAATTAGAGAATTGTTTATAGTCTGGTAATGTCTCTATTGTTTTATAAATATTTAATTTAATTATATAGATTTTTTTAGGCGAACTAGACTACAATAACAAATATTTAAAAGCTGTAAATGGACTTACACCACTTTCAAAATAGACGTTCCATATATATGTTTATGACAATCTAAAATCCAGATGAATTGAAGATCTCCTCCTTTTTAGAAGTCGGGTGAAAATAAATCACCAAATGCTCACAAGCACAACGGTTGAACACCTTCAAATTCTAGCCATTAGGCTAAACCTGATACATCATCATATCAACAAGATGTGTAGCACAATATTTCAATAATCGAATTCGTTTCACCGCCATGTTATATTATTTCAAATGCTCTGACATTATTCAAATAATGCTGTTCCTAGAATGGAGCAATATATTTCTGCACGCTATTGTGTTTTAAACCGCACGAAGCTTTGTACCTTTGTGGCTTTTATATCTTCTGTGTTAACCTTTGCGTGTCCAATTCAATGAAAATAAGCGTGTTAATGCCCTAGGCTGGATGTAACAGAAACGATCCTACATTATTTAATATAATTTAGTTAATGTTTTCATTTAATTCCAATACCATTTATTAAGTCCTTTCGATCAAATATTTTTGTGAATTCATATTTCTAATAGAATTTGCTTATTTTTATCTATACCGTTCTATGATAATGATAATTAAAAGATAAGAAAGATATGATAATTAAAAGATAAGAAAGATATGATAATTAAAAGATAAGAAAGATATGATAATTAAAAGTAAAACACACACACACATACACACAAAAACATTTAAAAACAGATTTTATTTTCGACTATTTATTTATATTTTGTTGATTTAGTTAATGTTTTCATTTAATTCCAATACCATTTATTAAGTCCTTTCGATCAAATATTTTTGTGAATTCATATTTCTAATAGAATTTGCTTATTTTTATCTATACCGTTCTATGATAATGATAATTAAAAGATAAGAAAGATATGATAATTAAAAGATAAGAAAGATATGATAATTAAAAGATAAGAAAGATATGATAATTAAAAGATAAGAAAGATATGATAATTAAAAGATAAGAAAGATATGATAATTAAAAGTAAAACACACATTATAAGTAAACACAGTAAAACACACACACACACATACACACAAAAACATTTAAAAAACAGATTTTATTTTCGACTATTTATTTACATTTTGTTACACAATTTTTTTATCTTTTGTTATTTTTTTTTACTATATTAATGTTTAAGATTAAAAAAGTGACGGGGGAAGACATTAGCTCCTGAGATACAGCTTACGCTAGTTCGGGAGTTAAGGGATTCACCTTTATATGTATTCAACTTTATTTTTTGCAAATAAACTATATTATTATTATTATGTTAATCCCTTAACCAATTTAAAAAAAGAGAAAGTTCTAAATTAGTTTGTTTTCAGAAGTCAAAGGGTATTAATTAGATTCCATATTAATTTTGTTGTCATAGATACTTGGGTTACGGAGATCTAAGTAGCGAGTTAAGATTAAGATATGAACCGTTTATTTTGTGGTGGTGTCAGTTTATACTCTCATGTTTCGAGAAAATTAGAGAATTGTTTATAGTCTGGCAATGTCTCTATTGTTTTATAAATATTTAATTTAATTATATAGATTTTTTTAGGCGAACTAGACTACAATAACAAATATTTAAAAGCTGTAAATGGACTTACACCACTTTCAAAATAGACGTTCCATATATATGTTTATGACAATCTAAAATCCAGATGAATTGAAGATCTCCTCCTTTTTAGAAGTCGGGTGAAAATAAATCACCAAATGCTCACAAGCACAACGGTTGAACACCTTCAAATTCTAGCCATTAGGCTAAACCTGATACATCATCATATCAACAAGATGTGTAGCACAATATTTCAATAATCGAATTCGTTTCACCGCCATGTTATATTATTTCAAATGCTCTGACATTATTCAAATAATGCTGTTCCTAGAATGGAGCAATATATTTCTGCACGCTATTGTGTTTTAAACCGCACGAAGCTTTGTACCTTTGTGGCTTTTATATCTTCTGTGTTAACCTTTGCGTGTCCAATTCAATGAAAATAAGCGTGTTAATGCCCTAGGCTGGATGTAACAGAAACGATCCTACATTATTTAATATAATTTAGTTAATTTAATTTAGTATTGATGATGATGATTATGTCCTGCCGGTTTCTGCTGCGGCGACGCTTCAGGACAATCAACTCATGAGCCAGGTCACGCAGCTCTTAAGTGTGCCCCTCATGTGGCTTGCATACCCACTCTTCCACGTAAATGTGGCGCATTGGACGCAGGTAAGCACACCGTTACTGACGTGGTAGGATATGTCAGCTCGTGGTCGGGCCTTTAAGATGTCACGCTTGTGGTCTAACTCAGACCTGCGCTTCTGCTCAATAGCGCACTCCCTTTCCTTTACGAGGTTCCGCCGCTCGATTCGATGAGATTTCATATCCTTCCACTGCGACGTATTTATTTGGCATCTTTTTAAATGTCTCTTGAGAACGTCCTTGTACCTAAAATATTGATCGTGCTTTCGTTTGCCGTATTGGAGTTCTGAAAAGAATATGCGCTTCGCCAGTCGCTCATCCGCCATGCGTGACACACGACCGCACCAGCGCAGCTGCCGTCGCATAAGATAGGCTTCAATTAATAATAGTTGCGGTAAATAAAGCATGTTGGTAATAATGAGAATCATTTAATTTTAAAAATGGTTGAAGTTTTACTTTATTTTATGCTTACATGTCCTTACGGAATATGTTGAAACTTAGTCTTTAACCAATAATTACAGGAGTTGTGGACAGAAGTGGGATTGTTCGCATTCTTAGAAATTCTAGTCGAGCCCTTGAGACAAGCCTCTAAATATGTAAATTAAGGAAGTTCATTTAGAATGTGACAGTGGTATTGAATGAATATATCGTTGAAAAAAAAAATATTTTAAAGGTGTATTTTATTTTTTGAGATCTATTTATGTTAAAGAGTAATGATAGCTATAGTATGGGTTCGATTGTTCGATCTTATGGGGGGGAGGGGGTCAGAATTCTGGTTTGTCTTCGAACAAAAATTATTTGGTAAAATTTGTGCCCTGCATATGGCTCAGATGGCCATGGATGAGCTCATTATCTGTCATAATAACGTGATCTGCAACAAAAATACTTGGAACTTAAAAGGACTTGACAGCTTATTTTTTTCTAAAAGATTGGAAAAAATATAATTAAATACATAAATAACATGAAAGATAGACCGTGACTGTGGAAAAACTCAAATACGTGAACGCTGTAATGTCCGAATTATCGGGAATTTAAAAAACCAACTCAAACACAACCTCTGGATCTGCGAAGAGGGCTCTTTGCATTCTCTATCGTATTTACCACGGGGAGTGTTTTGCGGAATTGTGCGGAATTATCCCATCTACCGATTTCCATTACCGCACATCTCGGCAGAATTCTAAATTTCATAGACACAATCTTTATAGTTGGCCTTCCACGACTGTACGTTTCTCACGTAACTCAGTCACTTTCTTCCACGCATTGTTAATCTGTGGAATCAAGTAGCACCTGCGGTGTTCCCGAACCAGTACGATTTGAGGACCTTCAAGAAACGAGCATATTCCTATCACAAAGGCCGGCAACGCACCTGCAGCTCGTCCGGTTGAATGGGCTACGATCATCACTTAACATCAGGTGAGCCGTAAGCTCGTTTGCACCTTTTGCTATAAAAGAAACAACATTACAATATGCGCTATATCACAATTATTGGTTGCATTCAAAATAAAATAATTACATTTGTAAATTTACATTTACATATAAAAGTAAATAAGTTTAAATATATGTATATATGGCGATATTTATTTTAAGAAACTATTTACACTAATTGGCACATGAGTTTAAAGAGCTTTCGTCGTAGGAAAGAGCTCTTATATTCGCGTCAGCTTTGAAACGTTGGCAATGAACAGCCGAGTGTACTTTCACTAAATAACACTTAATTAAGACTCACTCACACTTTTCTGCGATACTCGAAACGGTGTACGCGCTTCAAGAGAATATGTAATTAAAGAGAAAGACGTTCAAATGATAAAATGGCGCAAAAATTACGTTTTCAGGCTTGTATAAAAACAGTTCTCACATTTTTCTCATATCAAGCAGCTCTTGCTGTCCGCTTTTCATCAAGCTTAATAGCTCTTATGTGACAGGTGGTGAGCCACGAGATTTTTTTGTACTTAAAAATCCAAAACGGCAATTCTTTGTATTACAAGCCGATTGGAAATCAAATCTGTTACCGTCGGATCCTAAGTAATAATAATAATAAGCCATTTAATCGGTTAGACAGATTACAACACATATACAAATTAACACAAGTTAAGCGCACAGTTAAAAATAAAATAAAAAATTAAAATATATATATATATATCACGAAAGAGCCAAAAGGTCCGATACACAAGGCTATACGTTGCAACGCTGAACCGACCGGGTTCACTGCTCAGCATAATGCTGATTATCCGAGGAGGGTAAATCAGCGCTGGTATTCTGCAGAAACCCATTTTAAGAAGCAAACAAATGTCAGGAGCAGAATTTTAACAAAGTACGAATAACGTAAGTCGAACCGCTTAGCTAATAGGCTACAACTGCTTTCAGTATCATATCAATAATTTAAAAAAGGAAACTATTTAAATACTCTCTCCTTGAAAAGCAAACTATAAAGCATCATGTTTATTTGATACGTATAAATACCTTAAAACCGGGAACGTCAATACGGGTTAAATCAATACGTGGAGGTGATTCAACGTTCAACATGCACGATACAGAGCTCAGACACAAAGAGAATGTAATTTGGAAACGCATTGCGATGCTATCTTTGCAAATGTCCCCACAGGCACATTAAACAACTTAATGTCCTGTACGTAAACATTGTTGCGCAATACCTTGTTTCGTGTGACTAATGAAAAGCATTTCATCTAAATAAGCTTCAATAGATTTTATCCTTAAGTTAATACATAAGCAAGTAGACATAATATTTTACTGTGTATCAAACATATTTACGATAAAAAAACGGTCGTGAAACGCGCGAAAGATTTCTTTAAACTAAGTTCTGGTGCCTATATTCTCTTTCTTTCTTTTTTTTCCTCGGTGCATAGTGAGGGGCTCCAGAATCTCCAGTGGAACGCACCGGAGCCCCTCTGCACTGTGCTCTTAGGAGAGCACGTCGGGTACGCCCCCTGTGCCGTCGCAGTGGAAGGCGACACCGCTCAGTCGATATCGCCTTCTTCCCGGGTCCACTGCCGCGGACGACAAACCCTTGTCGCCCAGTGAACCCGAGGCCCCTTTTAGTCGTCTTCTACGACAGGGGATACCGTAGTCTTATTCTACGAGCCCAGAATTACAGAGCTTAAATTGTCATAACCCTATTCTTTGGAATTCTCTGATACATATCTTCGAACCGAAGGTCCTATCATAACAATATTCATATGGGAACTAATTGAAGCCAAATCCTATTAAACAAAAAATATCTAAAATAAGTTTACAATTAGTGAATGCCCTAAGTGCACAAACATTATTTTAAACTTAACATCTTCCGTTTTTAGTCGGTTAATAAGGGCGACTTTTATCCATGTCAGGGTCGACGGAAATTGCTTTTGTTTACCTATATATAACTACCTGTCTGTCTCTGACCACACCATTATGCTAACGCCGTCGTGACACTATTATGTAGGTAGGAATATCACTGAGTTTTAAGAATATTTAATGCTGCGCTGTGAAATTTTTAAATAATATATTAACAGATAAAGAAGAAACGACGCTTTGTTGGCTTTTTAAATAATTAAGCTAATTTCTTCCTTGCCTTCTTTCTTTTAAATTCTAATTACAAGAGCCATTGTTTTATGAAGACGGGGAAAGAAAGGACTTTAACACTTTTTATTTTTTCAATTCGGCATTATACAATTGTTAATTGCCATTACTTTATGTTAATTATACACCTCTTTCGCCTTCATTTATACGAGATAAGGAAACGTTAATTTTTTTGACATTTGGATTTATGGTCAGTTTAAAAGATAATAACACCACATACTGAGACGGTGTCCAATATTGGCATTAAATCCTTTTTGTTTGATCCTTCCTTTAATTGTTTTGTGTTTATTTTTCTTTCTTTGTTTGACTCTTTTTTTTTGCCATATTTTATGTAATGTGTATAGTATATGTAATGTGGTTGTATATTTTGACGCCAATAAATAAAACGCCTTGTCTATATCTATGTATAATTCGATACCGACGATAATTTTGGCACAAAATAACTAAAAGAGATTTTGTACTAAAAATCCAAAACGGCAATTCTTTGTATTACAAGCCGATTGGAAATCAAATCTGTTACCGTCGGATCCTAAGTAATAATAATAATAAGCCATTTAATCGGTTAGACAGATTACAACACATATACAAATTAACACAACAAGTTAAGCGCACAGTTAAAAATGAAATAAAAAATTAAAATATATATATATATATCACTAAAGACCCAAAAGGTCCGATACACAAGGCTATACGTTGCAACGCTGAACCGACCGGGTTCACTGCTCAGCATAATGCTGATTATCCGAGGAGGGTAAATCAGCGCTGGTATTCTGCAGAAACCCATTTTAAGAAGCAAACAAATGTCAGGAGCAGAATTTTAACAAAGTACGAATAACGTAAGTCGAACCGCTTAGCTAATAGGCTACAACTGCTTTCAGTATCATGTCAATAATTTAAAAACGTAAACTATTTAAATACTCTCTCCTTGAAAAGCAAACTATAAAGCATCATGTTTATTTGATACGTATAAATACCTTAAAACCGGGAACGTCAATACGGGTTAAATCAATACGTGAAGGTGATTCAACGTTGAACATGCACGATACAGAGCTCAGACACAAAGAGAATGTAATTTGGAAACGCATTGCGATGCTATCTTTGCAAATGTCCCCACAGGCACATTAAACAATTTAATGTCCTGTACGTAAGCTGTTAACAATGCAACTTGTTTCGTGTGACTAATGAAAAGCATTTCATCTAAATCAGCTTCAATAGATTTTATCCTTAAGTTAATACATAAGCAAGTAGACATAATATTTTTATTTGTGTATCAAACATATTTACGATAAAAAAAAACGGTCGTGAAACGCGCGAAAGATTTCTTTAAACTAAGTTCTGGTGCCTATATTCTCTTTCTTTCTTTTTTTTTCCTCGGTGCATAGTGAGGGGCTCCAGAATCTCCAGTGGAACGCACCGGAGCCCCTCTGCACTGTGCTCTTAGGAGAGCACGTCCCGTACGCCCCCTGTGCCGTCGCAGTGGAAGGCGACACCGCTCAGTCGATATCGCCTTCTTCCCGGGTCCACTGCCGCGGACGACAAACCCTTGTCGCCCAGTGAACCCGAGGCCCCTTTTAGTCGTCTTCTACAGGGGATACCGTAGTCTTATTCTACGAGCCCAGAATTACAGAGCTTAAATTGTCATAACCCTATTCTTTGGAATTCTCTGATACATATCTTCGAACCGAAGGTCCTATCATAACAATATTCATATGGGAGCTAATTGAAACCAAATCCTATTAAATAAAAAATATCTAAAATAAGTTTACAATTAGTGAATGCCGTAAGTGCACAAACATTATTTTAAACTTAACACCTTCCGTTTTTAGTCGGTTAATAAGGACGACTTTTATCCATGTCAGGGTCGACGGAAATTGCTGTTGTTTACCTATATATAACTACCTGTCTGTCTCTATTCTGACCACACCATTATGCTAACGCCGTCGTGACACTATTATGTAGGTAGGAATATCACTGAGTTTTAAGAATATTTAATGCTGCGCTGTGAAATTTTTAAATAATATATTAACAGATAAAGAAGAAACGACGCTTTGTTGGCTTTTTAAATAATTAAGCTAATTTTTTCCTTGCCTTCTTTCTTTTAAATTCTAATTACAAGAGCCATTGTTTTATGAAGACGGGGTAAGAAAGGACTTTAACACTTTTTATTTTTTCAATTCGGCATTATACAATTGTTAATTGCCATTACTTTATGTTAATTATACACCTCTTTCGCCTTCATTTATACGAGATAAGGAAACGTTAATTTTTTTGACATTTGGATTTATGGCCAGTTTATGAGACAATAACACCACATACTGAGACGGTGTCCAATATAGACATTAAATCCTTTTTGTTTGTTCCTTTAATTGTATTGTGTTTATTTTTCTTTCTTTGTTTGACTCTTTTATTTTGCCATATTTTATGTAATGTGTATAATATATGTAATGTGGTTGTATATTTTGACGCCAATAAATAAAACGTCTTTGTCTATATCTATGTATAATTCGATACCGAGGATAATTTTTGGCACGAAATAACTAAAAGAGATTTTGTACTAAAAATAATTTCATTTTTTTTGCAAAAGAAAAAAACCCTGCGTCATAAAATCAACTACCGAGAACGTAGTCACTTATATTAGGGGGCGTGCGAAGAACTAATTTGAAACATTGCCTCGTAGAAACTTTATAGTTCACAATGTAACAAAAGTGGATGTGAGCTTATGTACATGAGAAACTGATTTCATAAACGCACCGGTGTTAAATTTAATGTAAAAATAATTTACCCACGGATTTCCTTAAATACAGAGTATACAGGCTAATAGGAGACCTTTCGAAAAGGTAGACAGAGGATAGTACTAATAAACCTTTGATGATAGGACGGAAAAAAAATCGATCCTGTTTGAAAAAAATCAAATGTGTAAAAGTGTTTTCGACTTTGTGTTTTATTGCTGTTTTTTTTAGTAATGTATTTTTTATGAAACTACAGTTTCATTTAGCTAGTAAACATGATCGAGCGTAAATAATGCTAATAATACGTTTCAAAAATATGATTTGATTTTAATCAGGATCAGAACGATTTTTTTTTCCGTCTCATCATCAAAGCTGTATTAGTACTATCGTCCGTATCGGTTTCGTTTTCGGAAGCGGTCTCCTAATACCCTATTTATTGCAGAGTGAATCTTTTTTTCTATTATTTTTGAATAATATTCATGTGTAATAAATATTGTATGTAATTATTTATTTTTGTAATACAAGACATAGCCTAATAGTTTAAGCTATGGTCTGTGAAATATATGGCGAAGGGTCAAACTTTCCATTTGAATACTGACATGTACAACATTCCAATAATAGTACAAAATAAATAGTATTTTTTTATACTCCTTAAATATAAAGGTGTTGCAGAGTTACCAGCCAGGAAGTACTACTTACAGACTGTCAGCATTCGAGATTGAATAAATCATGAAGCTTCCTTGTTTTCAAGTATTTCATTGGTTTCAACTAGTTCTCATATGATATATGGTCCCTAAATCGCATAGGTTCGGAAACATCGATGGTGATAGTTGATTCCATAGGTTGATAGTGCGTGGTAGAAAGTTACGCGAAAGACATTAGCCATTAAGATGGCGTCGATGAATTTGATTTTCTGCTTCAATCCCTATATTTGAGGCCGTTGCTGTGACATATCTAGTGTAAGTTACAGATATATCTCTCTTGACTGAAAGTCGAAATTGACGCAACAGTCTACAAAGTTCTTAAAGGTAAATACACTATCACTAAAGAACTGTTAGAAACAGTGCATCATTTATGCTTCCGAGTATCTCGTTTATAAACGCCGTGAACGCTCCGTATAAAATTTCTTTTAAAACAAAGACAAATTGTCTACTAGTTAAAAAATAAAAGCTTCTCAAAGTTTTTAATGTTTAAGTTATATAAGATGTGCGCAAACTTCAAGATGTTTATTGTAGGCGTTATTACTTTGTTGTCAGCTTTATGACGATGCGGCTACCGCACTTTTTCCTACAACTATCGCTGTCGCTACAAAGAGTACCCGTTTTTCACATTTTTAAATTTCTTGAACTGCTAAAAGGCATTGATTTGCGTAGTTGGAAGCGTTTGACTTACGACCCGAAAGTCGTCTAATCTCGACCAGCTCTTTAATAATAATATTTTAAGTAGAGCTGCGCTTAACCGAACTCAATGCGCAAATTAAACTCACGAAAAGAAATGTTATCTTTCGGGATTGATAAATAGAATAAATGTAGAATTCTTATTTTAGATTTAAATTCTTAAGTAATGTACTGTTTTTACTATGAAAAAAATCTAGAATTCATTTAATAAATTCTTAATACAATGTTCGATTTAGATTTTATCCACGTCTTCGTTTTAGTTGGTACATTCATCGAAGCTTTAAAGATTCTTCAAAAGTCCTTAAGCGTACTCAATTATATATATATATATATATTTTGTATAAATACATAACAGAGAAAATTTTTACTTCTTATTACATTATACTCGTCACCTTTCTTTATTTTTAAATAATAAGTTTTTACATTATTAAAGAAAAATATATAAAAGAACCATACAAAATTAAAAAAAAACATTACAAAAACCTAACAGGGTGCCGTTGGCATTGAAGCAATCGGTGGTTTGGACGACAAAGAAATTTCTTGACGACGCATGATCTTCTGTCCTAGAGAACAGCCTTATATATCTGAAGCTTGACCTATACGTTTAGCGAAGTATCTCTGATGCAGTTCGAGACCTTTCGTTGTAGACCGTACGCTGAAACAACTATCGAAACATTTACGGCCTTCACGAGGTTCTGGTCTCTATATTATTAAGATTTCTTCTCCACAGTTGTGGCTTTTGAATGGAAATGTGGCAATGATTTTCCTAACATATACAGATACGAACAATACTTGTGAATAATTCATATCTGATCTTTCTATTATACTACCCTTTATTGTGGCATTTTCTTCCTTATAAGTGACCACACTTATAAGAAACGAGTCATATAACAGCGGTCATTTCAGCTTCCTTATTGGAATAGAAGACATAACGTGAGACTACGTTAATATTTTTTGGAGTATTTTCCTATATCTATTACGTTATGTGAAGCCTAATCAAATTACATAAGTATTTAAACTGTATATATGTAGTATAGTCCAATTGTTCTTCGTAATTGTAACATTATGTCCAGATTAATTTTTTTTTTATGTTTTTTTTATTTTTAAAAAGAAAGCTAGTAATATTCCTTTTTTTTTGAGAAATATTACTAACAATCATGTTAACCATTCCAACTAAGCTAAAGCTTGTGCTAGGACATGGTTCACGGCAATAGTCGAATGGTGGATTCGAACCCACGACCTTACGATTCGCAGGCCGTACCCTAAACCATTAGGCTATTGACGCTTCAAAATAAAATCAAATATGTAACTTAAGGCAATATTTAATCTTTTAATGGACATTATCAAACAAATATTAAAATGTTATTTATTTACTAAAAGTGTGTGTGTGTGAGAGAGAGATAAATAGATAGAAAAGAAGAAGAAGAAGAGAAGATAAATTAAAATTAATAACTGTAATGTTTACTTTTTACTAGTTTTAAATGTTAGTCTGGTATATGGATATTTGTTACCATACGAAAAATGTAATAACAGAATTTATTTTTATTTGTATACGAGTATATTACTTTTTTATTTATAAAATACTTTGAAAGTTGCAATAAATATAAATTATAGGAAACCGTATTACAATTATTGGTTTGGGTTTTATGACGTTGTTGATATGGGACGGAGCTGCTTATAAACTAGATATGTACGGTCAATCTTTTGAATAATTCATATGTTTTCCCGCGGTTACGCACTTTCGTTTGTATTGATGTTGTTAGACCGTTTCTAATAAGCACGCTGGAAATCATATCGTTAAAGTTAATGTATGAATTCTTTATTGGAATACTGCATATGAATAAACAGTAGTAATAAATGTTACCCAATTCATTACGTACACGGCTGTCACACGGAAATAGCATTTCATATGAGGAAGAATAGATTTAAGATAAATACAAATCGTTAAATAGTTTTAATGGCATCCCTTCAAGTATAAGTTTTATTAGTATACGTTCGATGTTATATTTTTAAATATATATAATATTATCTTTATGTAAGTATCAGAAAAAGTTCTAGCAGAGCTTAAGTTTTAAAAGGTAGGCGCTTTAATTAAATTTCAATTTTGTTTTGTTTAAATTTGAATAACTGTCCGCTTTTTATTAAGCTTATAAGGGTCCATATGTGACAGAGGGTCAGCCCATCACTTTTGTACTTGAAAAGTCGAAAAAACAAGCGGACATCAATTTCGTAGTTAATAATTCTATCTGGGATTACGATTTCCAAGGGCATTGATGTAACTATTGTTAACTGAGATATCAGTTCACTGGCATTGCTTTAGTGATTTATTATTGCAGACTTACTTAAATAAAATGAACTGTTCTTGTATTTATTGGACTCATTTTAGCTAAAATTGTTTCTGTATTGAAGCAAGCGGCACGATACGAAAGTAGGTAACAAATTTATTGAACATTATATCAGTAATTCATGAGCCGAGAAGTTCTGCCGCGATCGCTTTACGGGACAAGCCGTTGAAATAGTCTGTCTTTTGTTAATAAATTAGTTCCGCTCCCGCAATTTATATCAATAATTTATGTACAAAAGCGACTTTTTGGTCTTTGAAAGGCTTCGCAATGTAATTGTATGAAATTTAAATTAAATATCAACACATAATAAGATGAATCTAAGTACTAAAAGTTAAAATATATAAAAATATATATTTATAATAATAATAAATATATACATATAATATCCACTGTTGGACAATGTCCTTCTCTGTAATGAGAGTAATAGGACATGTTGGTCACACGGCCCTAGTGCGGATTGGCGGACATGTCTTCCATGTTTTCTTTCACCGCGGAACACGTACTAAATCAACACGACGGTTTTTTGAGACTGCCACCAAACATTCTAACAAACTTCTTGTAAGTGCCGCCACTTATAAGCCTTCCTATACTAAATTCCGTCGCGCCGCCCGGAGGCCGAGACACGTTCTTGACGATCCGGACGACGCGATTACCATTGCACAGGCTAGATCTCTACAAATCCACAAAGCGTCCATTCGCAACTCAGTCTACCTGGTTCCAACTAAGTCTACCTGGGATAGGAGATGATTTACGTCATTATTTGAATGGTGAATTTGAACCTACCACCTTATGTTTCGCAGACCGTATCTCAAACCATTATTATCATGATTAATGACGCTTATTTTTACCATAGATTTTTTCATTTCTATATTCAGTACATCTTTTTTGATAAACCATATATAATAGGATGATTCCGTGAGGCTAGTGAAAAAATATCCTAATTTCAATAGAGAATATTGATGGATGCTGCTACCTGCTTGATGTCGTATTAAATAATACCGATTTAGTAGACGTTAGACATTCGGCGAGTCTCCACCCTTTCATAGTCGATGATCCGCGCATCTGAACGAAGCGATTTGAGTCATCGTTCATCGTACGTGCAGCAAAGGAGTGGAACATGTTGCCGTCGTGAGTCTTTCCGTCCAAGTACGACGTGCGAGCCTTCAAGAGTAGAGTGAATAGGCACTTACTAAACTAGCGCGTGCCATCTTTCGACTATATCACCACTTAACATCAGGTGGTATCGTGGTCTAGCACTAGTTTATACCCATAAAAAAGCTCCAAAATATTCATGCTGTTTAGATCGTAACAAATACTAAATTGATTATGATAACTTTTAAACAATGATTGTTGAGTTATAAATATACTTTCAGTTATAAATATACTCAAACATTAGGAGCTATGTCGCAATATAATTAGGCAGAACCATTGTGTTTTACGCAACTTTTTTTCAAGACGATAATTTAGGGCGTTAAATTTTTACACGGGCGTGTAGTGAAGCAGAAACGTGGGGTCGAGGTCGAGAATAAATGTATTATAAGGGCAGGCCAATGTCATGGCGTCTTTTTAAAAATAAATGACTGTAGGAAGTACGGGCCGGTTGG
The DNA here is from genome assembly GCA_029286785.1 of Meandrusa payeni. Classification (NCBI taxonomy): domain Eukaryota; kingdom Metazoa; phylum Arthropoda; class Insecta; order Lepidoptera; family Papilionidae; genus Meandrusa; species Meandrusa payeni. The sequence goes on from JAGSMX010000017.1 coordinate 9,030,700, forward strand.
ACTGGGATGAGGAGACACTTAAGAATATATGATTATTACTGATAGATACTAAATTCCACTCAGAATATTGCGCATTCTGTTACAAAAAGGTGTATTACTATAATAGGCTTTAGGTGTTCGACATGGATATACAATATGGGGAATATTGTATATAAGCGGATTGGCAGATTTCATGTCTTAGAAAACAATTTAAGACGTGAGAAACACGACTCTAAAGTAAACATAACATATCACAAAATATTTTATGTGATATATTCAAATAAAACGGTTTGAACCACAACATATATTAGCGCAGATATATTGCAGTGTCAGTTTTAACAAAATCGCACGCTTTCTGCTCCTTTGCTCTGATGTGAAGCATGTGCAAAATGTTCAAAGGGAAATTCACATGCAATATCAGAGATGGGATATATGTACAGACACACACCCAAGCCAATATTTACGTGTTGCATAAATATTGACTCAATTTTAGGTCTGTGACCTTGAGGCTTTGATTAAAGGTATAATCTGTCAGGCTATATAAAATAACTACTGCCATTTCCTTTTGCCAAAATTATACCTAGTTGAGATATTAATAGGTTGGGGAAAAAGTTTCTTCTCATATTTTAAGAAAATTCAAAACATATTTTGATTTATAGATTATTTATATTTAACTAAAGTATGTAGGTACCATTTTGTTGGCTAAGAAACTCCAGCAACACTCCTAAATTTATCTAAGGGGAGGTCGGGGGTTTACATCCCAATCCAATTATTAAAATTGTTGTTCGGTATATGGCGATGGGTTTAAAACCTGTCACATATGGGACGTAATAAACGTGGTGAAAAGCGGATAACAATAGCTGTCTCTGTAAAAAGCACAGTAGAGAGACAAGAAGTAAGCTTGGGAGCTTATATATTTACAATTATTATAAAATAATAAAAACAACTTAAAAACTGTTATAAAATAACTACAGTAATTAGTCATTAGGTTAAAAGTGGCTCCGGTATATCTGATACCATTAGTGGAGCTTTTAGTGAGTGTGCAAGAACTACCGTTTAAATGGTCACAGTCGGCATTGAGTAATAGGAGTAAGGGACGCGTACTTCCGGCACATAAGGACGACGTCTGCACTCAACGACCTTAAATAATTCCTTTCGGTCTCCGTTATCACGCACCCCTAATCCTTTTGCTGACTTCACTGAATTTAACCTCGGACTCACATAGATAAATTATAAGTATTCAAATGTTTTATTAACATTAAAAAACAGATTTATCAATTAACTTTTTTTTGACCTAGGTTTCGTCTTGTATTACACAATAGGAAAGATAACATAAAATTATTGTTAAAGTAGCGATATGATGGTCGCGGGTTTTTTTTAATGACACAGGTTGGCTAGAGAAGCTGGCCTTGACTACTTCACCGGATTGAAAGGTGGCTCTTAGTTCGTTTAGTCTGAACCTCTATCGTTAGTAACTCGACACAAGGGTCCCCCCCGGGGAGGGGTAACCTCGGTTTGGATGGTTACTATCTTAAGCGCAATTATGACATTAAATTAGAAAAAAATATCTTAGCGAATGTATTATTATTGCTAATAAAAATGGGAGCTGTTGGTAGAATAGTGAATTTCTAGGGTTGTATGTATGTTTTAATGCCGAATCAAAAAAAATATTACAAAAAGTTTATGTTCTATTCTCAGACCTACCGAAAATTCACATAAAATTTCATAAATAATTGTTCACGCCGATTAGGAGGGGTTTTGTTACAAACACTGTGACACAAGAATTTTATATATTGGATGTTTCCTTGGGCACGTGCCACCTCTAGGAGTGTGTTATGGCGTAGTCCGCCACGTGACCCTACTTCGGTTTGATTTTACATGTCTCAGAAAACATATTACTTACATATGAAGGTTTCCTCACTCTTTTTATTTCGCTGCTAAACAGGTGAGGTGGTAAATTGGCGCGTAAAATTGGACTAAAAAATTTAATCAGTGCCGGCACCGGGGATTTAACTCTAGGGTTGCTAGCGCACTACGCAATTACTTCCTCATCGTACAAAAAAATACAACTAAACATATAAGTACGAAAAAAAATCGAAAACCGACGATGAATCATGAAATAGAGTTAATCAAAACTCAACCTAACTGTCATCAAACTACACTTAAAGTAAATATGAAAATAGAATGAAAAATGAATCATCGAAATAGGTTGGCGTAATATTGAATTATTCGTCCATTTGTCGTGATTAATGCAATTTTAAGACTTAGATGGTTATCTCGTGGATGCTATTGGCAGAAATGGTCTCATTGGGAAGTACGAGTGTTCAAATAAAAAAAGAATAATAGAAATGAATCCCCCAGTTTTTTTGAAGTCGGTTTAAAATAAAACTGGCGATCAAAAACAAATTTTGTTTGTTTTGTTTGAAATTGAGACTCGGTCCCCCATTGATCACAATAACTGATACACTGCAGAGAAAACTGATGACGAATCTAGAATAGAATTAACTGATGAAGAAAACGTGATAAAATTTGATAAATTGTACACAGAAATAAATTTATTACTAAAAATAAGTTGTGCAAAGCCCGTACACAAAACAGCCGTACCAAATTACTCTTTATGTTCGATTGAATTATTTACATTCCATTCAGGCATCAAACAGCTTTTATAGAAATTCATTTACCTCATTGTTTGTGTAATTCTGTGAAACATTGTTTTACTTTGTTGAAATGAAAGGTAACGAACCTGAAAATGCTACAATATTAATTATGGTATTAATAATGATTGCAACAAGTATGAAAAAATCGTTAATTCATTTTGTTTGTCATATTAAACCAAATTGTGACACTATTATATTTAAAATTAAAGTTATAGCCTTTATATTATATATGTAATTCATATGCCCCACTGTTGGGCGAAGGCCTTCTCTGTCAAAAGAGTATAAGGGCATAGTCAGGTTAGGCAGGTTTTTTAAGTTTAAATTAATTTTAGTACTTAGTGTCGCCACATGGAGGCAACACTAAGTACTAAAATTTAATAGTAATAAAATTTAATGAAAAATACTGTATTATCTAAGTTTACGTAAGATATCTTTTTTCGTTTAAATTTATGTTTTTTAATTAAATAAAAATAAATTAATAGATATATAAAATTACTTAAAACGAGATATTCAAACTTTCTTAACGGACCCTTTATTTTTTGCTCACGGCTATATCTAGTAAATAACACTTGTGCATAGCGTGATTAGGCTCTCTCGTGCATCGTCGAGTAGGAATGCTGTCATGCCAATGACAACGGTGGATCTAAGCCGAGGACAGCGAGAGCTATTATTGGTGAATATGTATGTGGAAGATATATAGATGTTACAAGCCAGACTTTGGTCAAAACCGTACAATTACGAAATAGTTTATCTATGCCTACTCCTTTGGGTCAAAAGTTGCGTAATTTTTTTTATTTACAAAAAAAACGTGACACCGGATAGCAACGAAATTTCAAATTGTAAAAATATTAATTTTTCAAGTTCTATTAGAGGTATAAAGAATTACAATAATACATTTGTATTATGTTTTATTAATCTCAATAAAATCAAAAAACTACGTTACAAAATTATTATAACACCTTTATTTTATTTACAGTGATTTTTAGATGAGACGATATACATGATTTGTAATCAATAATAGTGCATTAGTAATTATTTATCTATTTAAACCACATGATACTAAAAATCTTACGCTTTTATTTAACGTTACGGATGTTTTTAGCCGTTTAAACTTAGTTACAATACTATAATATAAATTTTATTATAAAACTGTAGCTGTACAGTGTTATGTTCTTAATTAAGTTTTATATATGATACGCGTATATAAGTTGTTCTCTCTGATATCCTTTGATTTTTTCCAGATGACAGTATCAGCAGCGGCAGTATGTGATTGTATCATAAATATTCCCACGGGCAAAGGCACTCCCTTGATGCCTTCCCTAACCTAATGTAATAATACTGAGGAGGGTTGGAAAATAAGGAAATATTATACACCCTACTACCCTACCATCCGACATTCGCCAAAACAAACATTTGCGTACTTAAAAATAAACGTAGTATCATGCATATATAATTATTATTATTATGGCTATTGACCCTTAAATAAAATTAAAACAAAATATTTTAAGAATTGGCGTGCCTGTTGTTAAATGATTTCTACTCTCTACCATTCTAAATTAAGCTTTCGAATTTTATGGACTTTCAATCACAGCCGGTTTGTGTTAATGAATCTTTGTTTTGGGTTTTTTACATACAAAAAAACTTGTTCAAACTAAAATTTGGGCTGATATGGTAATGGGCTCACCACCTCTTATATATGGGACCTCAGGTGCAAAAGTGCGCAATAGCTGTTTCTATCTACACCGACAAAAAGAAAAGGTTAAAAAGGATGTGAGATCTATCCATTAATTTCACATTTTTTATCAATTCCAAAAAAAGGACGTCTGACATCATTAGTCGAATGGTTGGTTTGAAGCTACGACCTTATGTTACGAGTGTGGCTTTTAACAAATTGCATCACGTATGGCATTAATTAATTTAGTGAACGTTTCACCTTTCACACAAGGATACGAATGTTCCTTTGATGTTGGGGTGCTCTCGACTCAAACGATCCGAGCTCTGCAAGTGTAGCCTCATGTTTTCCATGCAAGCAATTGTGTCTGCGATTTAATAAAAATTAAAAATTAAAGTTACAGCCTTTTTTAAATACATATGTCCTCTGTTGGGCACAGGCTTTCTCCTTAAAGAGAGTATATAAGAGGATAGTCCGCCACGCGGTTTAGTGCCGTCCGGCAGACTTCACTTGTTTTAGAAGTTGTTTTCTAAGCAATGTAGGTTTCCTCATCACCGAGTACGTGATAAAGTAGCACTTTGCAACTAACAATTTCTTTGGTCCTGGCACTGGGGATCGTACTTGGGTTGCTACGTACTACACTACTTGTGGCGACCGACCGGACACAGCTACCACGGCTCTATATTATGGGAATATTAAGTTAAGAATACATCAGTAAATATTATATGCAGGTGTAGTAAATAAAATAAATTAAAAGATATATAAAATTACTTAAAACGAGATATTCAAACTTTCTTAACGGACCCTTTATTTTTTGCTCACGGCTATATCTAGTAAATAACACTTGTGCATACCGTGATTAGGCTCTCTCGTGCATCGACGACTAGGATTGCTGTCATGCCAATGACAACGGTGGATCTAAGCCGAGGACAGCGATTGCTGTGATTGGTGAATGTGGAAGATATATAGATGTTACAAGCCAGACTTTGGTCAAAACCGTACAATTACGAAATAGTTTATCTATGCCCTCCTTTGGGTCAAAGTTGCGTAATTTTATTTATTTACAAAAACTTGACACCGGATAGCAACGGAATTCAAATTGTAAAACATTAATTTTTCAAGTTCTATTAGAGGTATAAAGAATATAATTACGATAATACATTTGTGTTATGTTTTATTAATCGAAATAAAATAAAAAACTACGTTACAAAATTATTTTGACACCTTTATTTTATTTACAGTGATTTATAGATGAAATGATATACATGATTTGTAATCAATAATAGTGCATTAGTAATTATTTATCTATTTAAAGCACATGATACTAAAAATCTTACGCTTTTATTTAACGTTACGGATGTTTATAGCCGTTTAAACTTAGTTACAATACTATAATATAAATTTTATTATAAAACTGTAGCTGTACAGTGTTATGTTCTTAATTAAGTTTGATATATGATACGCGTATATAAGTTGTTCTCTCTGATATCCTTTGATTTTTCCAGATGACAGTATCAGCAGCGGCAGTATGTGATAGTATCATAAATATTCCCACGGGCAAAGGCACTCCTTGATGCCTTCCCTAACCTAATGTAATAATACTGAGGAGGGTTGGAAAATAAGGAAATATTATACACCCTACTACCCTACCATCCGACATTCGCCAAAACAAACATTTGCGTATTTAAAAATAAGCGTAGTATCATGTATAGATAATTACTATTATTATGGCTATTGATCCTAAAAATAAAATATATTTTAGGAATGGGCGTGCCTGTTGTTAAATGATTTCTACTCTCTACCATTCTAAATTAAGCTTTCGAATTTTATGGACTTTCAATCACAGCCGGTTTGTGTTAATGAATCTTTGTTTTGGGTTTTTACATACAAAAACTTGTTCAAACTAAAATTTGGGCCGATATGGTAATGGGCTCACCACCTCTTATATATGGGACCTCAGGTGCAAAAGTGCGTAATAGCTGTTTCTATCTACACCGACAAAAGAATGGGTTAAAAGGGATGTGAGATCTATCCATTAATTTCACATTTTTTATCAATTCCAAAAAAAGGACGTCTGACATCATTAGTCGAATGGTTGGTTTGAAGCTACGACCTTATGTTACGAGTGTGGCTTTTAACAAATTGCATCACGTATGGCATTAATTAATTTAGTGAACGTTTCACCTTTCACACAAGGATACGAATGTTCCTTTGATGTTGGGGTGCTCTCGACTCAAACGATCCGAGCTCTGCAAGTGTAGCCTCATGTTTTCCATGCAAGCAATTGTGTCTGCGATTTAATAAAAATTAAAAATTAAAGTTACAGCCTTTTTTAAATACATATGTCCTCTGTTGGGCACAGGCTTTCTCCTTAAAGAGAGTATATAAGAGGATAGTCCGCCACGCGGTTTAGTGCCGTCCGGCAGACTTCACTTGTTTTAGAAGTTGTTTTCTAAGCAATGTAGGTTTCCTCATCACCGAGTACGTGATAAAGTAGCACTTTGCAACTAACAATTTCTTTGGTCCTGGCACTGGGGATCGTACTTGGGTTGCTACGTACTACACTACTTGTGGCGACCGACCGGACACAGCTACCACGGCTCTATATTATGGGAATATTAAGTTAAGAATACATCAGTAAATATTATATGCAGGTGTAGTAAATAAAATAAAATATATAGGATAGAAAATGAATAAGGCAATGTTCACTCCTGTCACATATAGGGCCTAATAAATGAAATCCGGTAACAGTACAAGTTTTACTGGCTTCATTACAAAAAAAATTCTCATCAAAAGCAGCTTGTTCTTTGTCTACCTTTTTTAAGTTAATAAAGAGGTTTTATTATTTTTGCGTTATTCTACATAGGGAAATGTTTTTAAAGAATCAATCAAGAAATCTATAGCTGAAAATATGCTGTTATACGATAGCTTCATGGCTGAGTTGTCGATTTATGATAGTACGGTCGACGATTCTAATTCGAGTCGTCTTTTTATTTAACTGAATAGTCAAAGGTTCACCCGATGTCACAAATGGGATCAAATAAGCGTGGTAAATCTACGTTCCTAGGGTTAAGAGGCCGTGACATGATATATACGTTATGTTAAAATAATTGCTTATATTAAAGATAATTTTAACGACGTTTTTAATTTTTGTTTAAAAATTTAAAATTTCCATTGATAGCTATTGAACCATAATAATGCTAGCTCCCGACGTTGATTTCAGAATATAAAAATAAATCCAAACATTTTTATAGCAAAAGTTAAGCATGAATAATTTTGTATAAAATAAAAATGAAGAGCTTACAAAAGCTCGGTCGCGGCGGTCTCTTGCATTAAGTTAATATATACTACTTTAGTCCTGAATAATTCATTACTGTTACTAAGCACTCACTTTACCGTTGCTGATATTGCCTTTTTAGCTTAAGTAATCTACATGTGTGCACATTTTTTTAATATATTTAGACATTAAATATAAATATATATTATTTAGTACGTGTTTTCCGATGCTCGTAATAACAGAGAATCGACTGGCAATGCGGCCCAACTAATTAGTCTCACAAGAGACTGAACGAAATATGGTGAAGTGATATAAGAAGAAAAAAATGAACCGAAAGATTTTATGGAAATAAAAATCCCATCTATAACTTATCTGAATGGTGGCATTCTACTACTATATGTCGTTCAGTATCATGTATCAGAAATCACGTACGCATACGTACGAGTACGTACACGCTTTTGAAAGACCACGTCGACGGGTTTTCCGAAGCGATACGACTTAGGGGTTGTCAAGAAAAGCTTTCTCAAAATTCAGCAAATTTTTGTAAAGCTTAGCAAAGACCGGGCTTGAGAGCTTATACTTATATTAAAATAAGTTTCGTATTTATAATTTTACTCTCTTGTTCTACTAATACAGAAATAATATAATTATTAACTAAATGATTTCTACGACCGTAACTGTCTATAAGAGAAGTATTTTATTTGAAATAACTACGGTTTTGAAGCTGTAAGTAAAGAAAAACATCAAGTTCTTCCGGCTCGCAAACATCAACAAAACAAGAAGGGCAAAGGAAAAAGAGAACATTTGTAAACAACAAAACTTTTGTAAAGCTTTGCAAAGACCGAGCTTGAGAGCATACATACATATTAAAATAAGTTTCGTATTTATAATATTACTCTCTTGTTCTACTAATACAGAAATAATATAATTATTAACTAAATGATTTCTACGACCGTAACTGTCTATAAGAGAAGTATTTTATTTGAAATAACTACGGTTTTGAAGCTGTAAGTAAAGAAAAACATCAAGTTCTTCCGGCTCGCAAACATCAACAAAACAAGAAGGGCAAAGGAAAAAGAGAACATTTGTAAACAACAAAACTTTTGTAAAGCTTTGCAAAGACCGAGCTTGAGAGCATACATACATATTAAAATAAGTTTCGTATTTATAATATTACTCTCTTGTTCTACTAATACAGAAATAATATAATTATTAACTAAATGATTTCTACGACCGTAACTGTCTATAAGAGAAGTATTTTATTTGAAATAACTACGGTTTTGAAGCTGTAAGTAAAGAAAAACATCAAGTTCTTCCGGCTCGCAAACATCAACAAAACAAGAAGGGCAAAGGAAAAAGAGAACATTTGTAAACAACAAAACTTTTGTAAAGCTTTGCAAAGACCGAGCTTGAGAGCATACATACATATTAAAATAAGTTTCGTATTTATAATATTACTCTCTTGTTCTACTAATACAGAAATAATATAATTAATAACTAAATGATTTCTACGACCGTAACTGTCTATAAGAGAAGTATTTTATTTGAAATAACTACGGTTTTGAAGCTGAAAGTAAAGAAAAACATCAAGTTCTTCCGGTTCGCAAACATCAACAAAACAAGAAAGGGCAAAGGAAAAAGAGAACATTTGTAAACAACAAAACTTTTGCAGTAGCAAAGAATTATACTTGAAATGTCCGGAAGTTGTATAATTAAATCTACAGTACAGTCGTAATATTTTAACCCCAGTTAGCTAATAAAGAAAATGGCTGACGAAAATACAAGTCGACCGCAGTTTGTTATTGGACGAGTTGTATTTTATCCTATATTTTGGAGCCATTCAAACCTTCTCAACCTAGTGTCTAAATTACGTATAAATTCATAGTAGAGTTGTTTATCGTCACGGGTAAAATACTAGGTACAAAAATAGTTACAGTCAGTCACTGTGACAAGATATCACCGGTACTTATGACAGTGATTTGTAACAGGTCTTAAAATACTCTATTCAGATATAAGTGACAGTGACAGTTCAGAAAAAATAATAAGTCCGCCTCGGTCGCGTCGTTCGCGTGGTGTTGGAAATGTGAGTACAACAGGGGGGCACTTATTATTTTTTAATAAAATCGCGTTTAAACTCCATTTGTTGGAATAATACTTACCAGTAGCCACAGTTAATAGGAGCAGTGACTGTTTTCACATAGTATTTTGTCACAGGTATTTGTCACTGGTATTTTAAAGTCACAGTCGTTGTGTCACGTAGTATTATGATTTACCTCGTATTTCCCAAATCTAATTCATAGCATGACACTGTTCGGAACATAACCAATGTAGTCGATATAATTTTGTTAAGGAAAAAATTAATTAAACTGTGATTAAATTTGTAAATGTATTGTACAAGTAACATTTACGAATTATTTGAGTAGTTAAAAGAAGTCATTAAAATACAGTAGTAAGGTAAGAAAATGTTCTTTATTTTTGTAATTTGTTTCTTGTTTGCTTTTGGTATACAATAAAGTTATATCTATCTATAGCTTTATATTTCGAGCTTTCAGCCGGAAAACGCAATCGCGGCGGTCAGTACCTGCGTTACAAAGACGTGCTCAAGCGCTAGATGTCGCCTGTACATACAGTCCGACAGGTGGGAGAGCTTTGAACCTCAATGTGGTCAGTGGCGCACTCATGTCAAAGCAGGTGTGCAAATCTCGCCCCAAGTCCTCCTACAACTACACTTACAATGTCACCGGTCAGCTATATTGTGCTACTTGCGACCGAGTATTCAAGAGCAAGGTTGGCTTCGGAGAAAGGTCGAAGCCATGACAAGGCTCATGCCCGAAGCTAGTTAGGGTCCCTGTCACCGGCTAAGTATCTCCTTTATATGCATAGTATAAAGTTTATATACGTATAAAAGGAACATCTAAGACATAAACTTTACCACATTTATTGGTGTAAATATAACTAAGATTTCAATGAATACTGTATAGCTATAGTACTCGTATTTTCACATTTTAGAAGGGCAACCTGAGCTTTTATGCGATTTTCTATTCAACCTTTACGTAGATCACATTTGTAGTAAGCTCACGTATCGGAGACCCAGTTGGAATGTCTTTCGCCCTTGAAGTAATCAATATTGCGGTTACTTATATCTCACCCCTAAGATTTAAAATGTACTGAAATATATAATAAAAATAAAAAAAAATGTTCGGATTATTTTTAATCATTGATCAACAAGAACATAAGTAATACTTATGAAAAAATTACATCATCTTTTTTTATGATACGCCACTATGTTGCATAGTATATGTTATTTCAATAATATTGTTTAGCTCCGCTAGTTTCTAGTTACGTTTAAACACAAGATGGTATCTTCTAAGGTAATTATAAAAAATATAAATAGCCACGCTCCTCAGCCAAAATGTTCGGAAGTGATAACCGACGTTTAGTTAATACTGTTTTGACGCAGTTCTTTTTCTATTTAATAACAAGTTTATTAACGAGTCAAAAAAACCGACTTCGAATCGTATCAAACCTTAAACGTTTACGTTTAAGGTTATTATATATATTATATAATAACCTTATTATTAGGTTATTATATATATTATATAATAACCTTATTATTAGGTTATTATATATATTATATAATAACCTTATTATTAGGTTATTATATATATTATATAATAACCTTATTATTAGGTTATTATATATATTATATAATAACCTTATTATTAGGTTATTATATATATTATATAATAACCTTATTATTAGGTTATTATATATATTATATAATAACCTTATTATTAGGTTATTATATATATTATATAATAACCTTATTATTAGGTTATTATATATATTATATAATAACCTTATTATTAGGTTATTATATATATTATATAATAACCTTATTATTAGGTTATTATATATATTATATAATAACCTTATTATTAGGTTATTATATATATTATATAATAACCTTATTATTAGGTTATTATATATATTATATAATAACCTTATTATTAGGTTATTATATATATTATATAATAACCTTATTATTAGGTTATTATATATATTATATAATAACCTTATTATTAGGTTATTATATATATTATATAATAACCTTATTATTAGGTTATTATATATATTATATAATAACCTTATTATTAGGTTATTATATATATTATATAATAACCTTATTATTAGGTTATTATATATATTATATAATAACCTTATTATTAGGTTATTATATATATTATATAATAACCTTATTATTAGGTTATTATATATATTATATAATAACCTTATTATTAGGTTATTATATATATTATATAATAACCTTATTATTAGGTTATTATATATATTATATAATAACCTTATTATTAGGTTATTATATATATTATATAATAACCTTATTATTAGGTTATTATATATATTATATAATAACCTTATTATTAGGTTATTATATATATTATATAATAACCTTATTATTAGGTTATTATATATATTATATAATAACCTTATTATTAGGTTATTATATATATTATATAATAACCTTATTATTAGGTTATTATATATAATAAAAATAAAAAAATGTTCTTTATTTTTGTAATTTGTTTCTTGTTTGCTTTTGGTATACAATAAAGTTATATCTATCTATAGCTTTATATTTCTAGCTTTCCGCCGGAAAAACGCAATCGTGGCGGTCAGTACCTGCGTTACAAAGACGTGCTCAAGCGCTAGATGTCGCCTGTAACATACAGACCGACAGGCGGGAGAGCTTTGCCTCAATGCGGTCAGTGGCGCTCTCCTGTCAAAGCAGGTGTGCAAATCTTGCACCAAGTCCTCCTACAATGTCACCGGTCAGCTATATTGTGCTACTTGCGACCGAGTATTCAAGAGCAAGGTTGGCTTCGGAGAAAGGTCGAAGCCATATCAAGGCTCATGCCCGGAGCGAGTTAGGGTCGCTGTCACCGGCTAAGTATCTCCTTTATATGCATAGCTTAAAGTTTATATACGTATAAAAGGAACATCTAAGTCATAAACTTTACCACATTTATTGGTGTAAATATAACTAAGATTTCAATGAATACTGTATAGCTATAGTACTCGTATTTTCACATTTTAGAAGGGCAACCTGAGCTTTTATGCGATTTTCTATTCAACCTTTACGTAGATCACATTTGTAGTAAGCTCACGTATCGGAGACCCAGTTGGAATGTCTTTCGCCCTTGAAGTAATCAATATTGCGGTTACTTATATCTCACCACTAAGATTTAAAATGTACTGAAATATATAATAAAAATAAAAAAATGTTCCTATTATTTTTAATCATTGATCAACAAGAACATAAGTAATACTTATGAAAAAATTACATCATCTTTTTTTATGATACGCCACTATGTTGCATAGTATATGTTATTTCAATAATATTGTTTAGCTCCGCTAGTTTCTAGTTACGTTTAAACACAAGATGGTATCGTCTAAGGTAATTAAAAAAAATATAAATAGTCACGCTCCTCAGCCAAAATGTTAGGAAGTGATAACCGACGTTTAGTTAATACTGTTTTGACGCAGTTCTTTTTCTATTTAATAACAAGTTTATTTACGAGTCAAAAAAACCGACTTTAAATCGTATCAAACCTTAAACGTTTACGTTTAAGGTTATTATATATATTATATAATAACCTTATTATTAGGTTATTATATATATTATTATTACGTGCGCACACCCTCTTTGTACTTCCAAATTATCTTAGGAATATAACGAAATAGAAATAAGCAGAAACTAACCGGACTGTCATCAAACTACCTTGAAGTACATCCTTTCCAATAAAAAAGTAAAACATTGAAATTGGTTAGCGTGATATTGAGTTATTCGTCCATTTCGAACATACTTAATCCAAATTTAAGACTTACGAGTATATGGTTTTCTCATGGATGACAATGTCAGAATGGTTCAAACTGTAACAGGACTACACGGGAAACACCAGCTTTCAAACAAAAAGAATCATCAAAAAAGAATTGATAACCTCCTCCTTTTTAAAGTCGGTTAAAATATGTATTAAAATAGACAATGTAAAGTTCACAAACAATTTATAACATTATAAATTGAAATAATATGACGTGCGTCTTTTCCAGACAAATACATAGACAGTAAAATGCCGATTTGAAAGCTATATTCAGATGCGTTATTATTCCCGAGGGCTAAGCTGGAATGCCTCATTATTGTTAATTGAATCTCAAATTAACGTTACTAATCCCATGAGACATGATAACATAACTGTGTGCTGCTATATTCGGGTGGAATTGAAATTCCCTGACTCATAAATTTACTGATTCTCTACCAATTTCTTAAAAAATAAGAAAAATCTTACAACGACTTTTGCTGTTGCACGAACCGACCGACACGACGGTGAGAAACCTTGATCTGGCACTCCTCAAAAATGCTTAACTCATCTCAAATAGTTAAACATTAGACTAAGTGCGGATGCTTGGCTTCATTTGCGAAGTACCACAGCTATATTACGAGTTCTGGCACCTATATTCTATATCTTCTTCCACATTAGTCGTCGTTAAGAAGAACTTATCTAGACTAAGATTGTCATATACCAATATCTCAATTAACAAGGAACCCCCCCTAGTACATTAGCCTTTATACGCCTATAGCGACTTTGTATTCGTTTCGTAACTGTGCTGAAGTTGTTCCGCCCCGTATCACTTAAAAATATTTGCAAATTGGCTGCCACGAGCGGGGGAGACTGTTTCAGCTTCAGAGTCAATATTGATGTTAGGGGCTTGATGGTACATCTGATAATTAACGTTTTAATCAAAAGGTTCATCAAAACCTATCTCTTTCAAATAAATGGAAAAATGTAAATAATTGAAGCTATGGATTCGTGAAGTAGTGATGTCCTGGTGGCTAAGTCTCCAACTTTAACAGGACTTCGAGAGAACCTATTAATAAATAGTTATATATTTAATTTTATAACAATTTATTATTTACAACCGACTTCAAAAAAAGGGTGAGTGTAATATTCTTAGGGTAATTCGGGAAAACAAAGGGGGTGCCCGCGCATAATAGCTGATTAGAATTCGGTTTTTGCTCCTAATTATACTTGTATATCTATAATTCGATCTCGATCTAAGTACAAGAAAACCCACGAACAACTGATGCACATATGTGTACGATGTATGAATGTGTAAGAAGCGAGAGACGGTCGTCAAATAAATCTGTAACTTCTGCCTGCGCTTGTGGGCCGATTACTTGTGCTTTGCTATTATTATTTTAATAGGTGAGATTGAATATAGAAACAAAATTTATTAGTACAAGTCGGCTTGGATCTATATTGCTACTGCTATTTAAACTATATTCAAAAAAGTAAACTATTTACATGCAAAAAAATTTAAAAGAGTTCAAGCAAACGTTATATAAATTGCTCCTCAGTACTCATGCCTCTTGACAAATCTTTCGAGTCCTCCCTCACTGATGATAAGCAAATAGCCAACTTACGGCCTTAGTGGACATTTACTTATGTGTACTAATTATCGTTTAGTACCAACATGTTTAACAATGTCAATCGTTGTAAACAAAATGTGAGTTAGTTTTTTACAAAAATGCTTACAATTTTTTTTTCAAATATTACTAACATTCTTGTTAACCATTCCAACTAAGCTTAAGCTTATGCTAGGAGATAATTCACGTCAATAGTCGAATGGTGGATTCGAACGTACGACCTTCAGAGCCGCATATAGCTCTTTGGCTCCTTAAGTGCGACTCTGGCACAACATAAACACCAGACTTACTCTAGCTTTCCAAGAAGATACAGGCACATTGTTAGCATTCATTCATATTTATTAATGAAGTTTAGTTTTATTTAGTGAACCATTTATATAGTCTAGAGCCGTGGTAGCTCAGTGTCCGGGCGGTTGGCTCAAGTTGCATAGTACCGCTACCAACCCGAGTTCGATACCCGGTGCCGGCAGCAATAAATTCGTTGTTCAAATTTTATGTGCTGCTTTACCACGCGCTCGGCGGTGAAGGAAAACTTTGTGAGGAAACCTACATGTCTTAGAAATTTTTTCTAAGGAATGTGAAGTCTGCCAATCCGCAATAGGGCCGCGTGGGTAGACTATGACCCTTATACTCTCTTTACAGAGAAGGCCTGCGCCCAACAGTGGGACATATATATATATTTTATATATTAAGGCTATAACTAACTAACTTATACAGTCTAATAAAAGTTTTGGATCTGCATGTTTAACAAAAATTCAGTTATTATAAATTTAAAAAAAAATGAGAGCTAACTCCCAATTTTTTTTTAAATTGTTGTAATGTTCATGTAATTAACTTTGACTATTTACTCTTTGAGTAATAAATGCCCTAAACTATTAGGCTATTGACGCTTCATTAATTTAATGTTAATATTTCATCAAATATTAATATAATATAAATCTAAAGATAAAATCTTTTTAGTACTAAAATGAATGTACAAAAGTGATTTTAATGCTAACACAGCAATGGCATTGTATCTGTAACATTTTACACTTATAAGAGGATCTAATCGCTTGATTTAAAATGCGAGTTTACTTTAAAGAAAAACAGCGATAACCGATACTTAAATATGTACAGGCTGTGTAAATATTAGCTCCGGTAAAATGAACGTCGAAATGCAAAAGCATTGATAACAATTTTTTAAATTTATTTTACAAGCGCGTTTTTCTTTTAGAA
The DNA here is from genome assembly GCA_029286785.1 of Meandrusa payeni. Lineage (NCBI taxonomy): Eukaryota > Metazoa > Arthropoda > Insecta > Lepidoptera > Papilionidae > Meandrusa > Meandrusa payeni. The sequence goes on from JAGSMX010000017.1 coordinate 9,047,004, forward strand.
TGTACTTATATAGAATACTTGGTATTTATAGCGTTCATCTTATAAATACAGGATGTTTCAGAAGGTAACAATAACCTCGCACCAGGCGAAAGACCTTTTTAAGAGGTTCTTCTCAAAAATCAGCGTTCTACACACAGTATACCCAGTACAGTATCATTTTATTAAAATACTAAAAAACATATTAAATAAACAAAAAAACTACAAACAAAGCAATAAAAAATATGACCTGAGAACGTCTTCCTTTTTTGAAGACGGTTGAAAATTGTAACTCTTGTAAATTGTTATGTTTTGTTATTAAGCCATCATTTTCGTTTCTCTTAAATTGATGGCGATAAAAAATGGTGCCCTAACAAGAACTATATGAATAAAGTAAAAATAACAAGGCGATTTTCCTTGTTATCTCCGACATTTTTACAAAGCACAATGCTCTACACAAAGTGCCTTGATATCTCAAGCCAAGTATTTTTTGTTTTGTATCAACTACGTTCAATTATATTGGCATATATCACACTTGTTCTGTTTGAGATAAAATGTTTTAAATTGTATACTTAGAACTACCGTATATACGATTTAAAAAATAACAATATTATATTTTATATTTGAAATTATCATATGAATATTCTTTTCAATTTCAGGCATTTTATAGCCACCACCGCATTTTTTATGAAGTATAAACTAGTGCTTTACCCACTGATGTTAAGTGGTGATATAGTCGAAAGATGGTACGCGTTAGCTTAGTAAGTGCTTATTCACTCTACTCTTGAAGGCTCCCACGTCGTACTTGGACGGAAAGACGACGCCGGTCACTTGTTCCACTCCTTTGCTGTACGCAAGATGAATGAGGACTCAAATCACTTCGTTCGGACACGCGGAACATCGATTATGAAAGGGTGAGGATACCCGCTGAATGTATCTAAACGCATAAGTGTGAATTCCCAGCAAATTAAGTGCAATAAATGAGTTTATTATTTGAAAAGTATTTCTACTGGCTCACCTCCAAAAAGTGGTGAAAACCACCGGAAAACCATCTTTAAATTTTCTCGTATGTCTGTACATATCGGTTGGTTTTTTAAACAGAACCCAATTATGTGATGGTTGTTACAAAGTTAGGTATTAATACACTTTACAACCCTTTCTATTGGTAGAAGGTGAATGTAAAAAACTCGAGCTATCGGTAACTATAATGAAAAGTCCTAAGTTTGTGACAGAAAAATATTTAGTCTTATACATAGTATTCGTGCTTAAATGCGATCAAAGCAGTAAAGGATAGAATTCTAAGAAATCCTCTCCGAAAGCGAAGGATTTTATCACGTGAAATGAATGTAGCATGTCGTCTATTTTAAAAGACGACTTGGGTCTTGCACATCGTAACAGACGTATTCAAAGGATATTTTAAGAAGAGAATAGGGTGAAACACACAACACAAAATTATTGTCGAGCAATATTTTATTAAAAAGAGTGACCAAGTCTAAGCTCAAAGGTCTGTAGAAGCTTCTAAATTCAGTGACGATTTTGGAGTATTTGAGGTACTATGATAAGAAGCTCTAACATTCTTTTAACTCTAGTGGGGTAGACACTGACAACTTTCCCTAATCTTTTCACCAAGCTTAGTATTAGCTACCAAGCGTTTATTAGGTCTCATATGTGACAAGTGTTGAGCCCGTCGCTATTTACTGGGCACAAAATTTTAGCAATTTATTTTTATGTACTTAAAATTTCGCAAAATCACTCCTTTTTGTTAAGAGTAGATTAACTTGAGTTTTAATCCTTTTTATTCCAGACAGAATGAGCTGCTATAGTTATGGAGGGCTTAAATCACGTCACGTCACTACTGAGGTCATTGTTACGGCGGCAAAGTTGAAACAAAACTGTATTGAGCTCCTAACTAATTTTCATCGTTAGAAGGCTTAGCAATTGAGTCTTCGTTGTGTGTGTGTTATAAAGGAGAAATTTTAAATAGATTAGAATAGTAGAATAATTAGAATTAATATAAGAAATATTAAATATATAAAGCGGTTTTGTGGTTAAAAGTTCGACTTAATACCTCTGACGGTCAGGGATTCGATTCCCAACTGGCTTGTAAAACAAATTGTACAACAATTTATTTTCAAATTTATTAGTGATAGTTGTAAAAATTGTCCTATCCGTCCACATTTATATGGTCGAAGCGACGCCAAATATAATTTTAATACGTATTACAGCTATTATTAGCTTAATTTATAACATTGACTTTAAGGTACATGTACCAAGCAAAAGCAAGTATATTTACGAGCAAAACAAAACAGACTTCAAATCGAAATAAAGTCTAAACGCTATTACGCGTTATAACGTTGTTTTTACGAATTATCGTAGGAATATTACGGCATGAAATTAATCAGAATCTAACCAAACTTTCATCAAAGGACTCTTGAAGTACATCTTTTTCAATAAAAATAATTAATCGAAATCGGTTGGTGTGATATTGAGTTATTCGTACCTTCGTGGCGTACATACTTGATGCAAATTTAAGACGTATATGATTTTTATAGCCTTTATGCCATCGTCCGCGCATCAGCTTTCAAATTAAAAAGATTCATGAAGCATCAATAGCCTAATGGTTTAGGGTACAGTTTGCGAAACTTAAGGTCGTGGCGTATCCACCATTCGACTATTGACGTGAACCATCTCTTAGCACAAGCTTAAGCCTAGTTGGAATGGTTAACAAAGATGTTAGTAATATTTATGACAACAAAATAGAAATGTTGCTAGTTTTCTTTTATTTTTAAAAATCATCAAAATCGGTTCACCCAGTCAAAAGTTACACCATAAAACAACAATCATAATAAAACATGCAGACGAATTGAGGACCTCCTCATTTTGAAGTCGGTTGGAAAGATTAAAAATGTGCTCGATCTTAGCTAAATAATTAATTTTAATAAATACATTATCTTCCTTGTTTTTTATAAAAATGTATCGGTCCATGTAGTAGTTCACAGTCAGCTTTTACAAGTCAAGAATGAAAGTGTCCTCCTGATTAACATAGTAACCGTCCAAGCCGAGGATACCCCTCACCGGGGGACCCTTGTGTCGAGTTACTAGCAATAGAGGTTCAGGCTAAGCGACCTAAGAGCTATGCCACCTCTCAATCCGGTGAAGCAGTCAAGTCCAGCCTCTCTGGCCAATCTGTGTAGTTCGTCATAAAAAATCCTCCCTTTATAACGTTTAAAGATAATATTGAATATTTGAAAGACCCCAAAATTTTTAATTCATCGGTCGAAAAGTTAAGATCCCCTAAGCCTGTTTATAAATCGAAGCATTGGGCTAAGCCTGGTGGCACGACAAACATTAAAACTTTTATATTACGAATGTTAACGTTATATAATGGCTTAAGTTTGGCTTACCACAAACTCTTGCCTATAATAATAATAAACTCCTATTGACTTGGATTTCAATCGACCGTTTTCTTTATGGCTTAAGGCCGCTTTACGCGCTTAAGTGTTTTCGCTCTAATTTTAATTGTGGACATTGAATACTTCACAAAGAATATTCGTCGTTTCTCGTTTCATTGCTCTGTTTTAATGATTTCAATTGCTCACTTTTATTCTCTTTTAGATATTACTAGGTTTTTCGGCTACGTCGGTTAAGAAAGTTTGAATATCTCGGAAGATAAAGACGCTAGCTAACTGAAATGATGACAGTAAAATATCCTTAACATAAAATAAAATGTTTTTATTAATTTATATATATTTTATAAAAACTTTATAAAAAAGAATATATTACGTAAACTTGGATAATACAGTATTTTTTATTAAATTTTATTTTTATTAAAATTTTAGTACTTAGTGTCGCCGCATGGAGGTGTGAGATAATTGTAGTTGCTCCTTTGACTATCGAATGATTCGTTTCCGATGTTTAGATTATATGTATGTCAAATGCAGTTGCCAGTTACTCTTTATTTTTAACGAGTGTATAAACTAAATTACTCTATACTTGTAGGTACAGTATGTCTTTTGCAAGAGAATACAAAAAGTGTTTTTCATGTATGTTTTTGTATGTATGTTTATTTAATAAAACATTAAAGTAAAGTTTATCAGGTATAAAAAAAAACATTAAAAACAAATAAAAATGAAGCATTGCGGATAATTTAAGCTCTTATTTAAACAATAAGTTCGGAAATTACAACTGTGCAGAGGTACGCTGAATATTAAATTTGAACATTTTATGTTAACATATAAAGCAGATAGTCTTTCAGTCTTTCTATTGTTGTTTTATTAATAGTTTATAGATGTTGTTTGCCCAAAGGATTTTTCACAACTACGATTTGGATTGAACTACGAACTTTTGCCAAAATATTTAATATAATATATAAAAATTAATGAAAAAAATAAGCTTTTAATAATAACCCTCGCAGAGTAGCTCCACGATCGATACCCGCTACTGGGCGTTAGTCATATACCGAGAACAAGTTATAGAACGTTATAGTAATTTATTATCAGTTCCCCTGCTTGTCGTAGAAGGCGACTAAAAGGGGCCTTGGGTTCACTGGGCGACAAGGGTGGGGGCCTTGGTGGACCCGGGAAGAAGGCGACATCGTTTGGCTCGTGTCGCCTTGCACTGCCCATGCACAGGGAGGGAGGGAGTAACCGGGCAGAGGGTATCCGGGGGTAAGAACCACACATAACCGCCACCTTTCCCCCAGAAGGCATCTATGGGGCATCTTTCTAAGATTTCCTCCCCGTTAAGAAAAAAAAGTTATTTTCAGTCAGAGTCTTTGAGAGATAACCTATGGTCCGTTATTTTAAGCACGATAACATACCGTCGTCGAATACATTTATTATTATTAAAAAGCGACGGTAGAGAAATTAATTATTTCCTTACATAATGCGGAATAATACTTTTACGACAAAGGGGAAAACGTCTGACTTATCCCCGTCAACCACTAACATCCTTTGTTTTTGTTGCCAACATCTCAATTTTCCTTGTGCGCATAAGTTTTTTTTAAATAATAAACCAGATGCTTGTAAACAACGTCTAAATTTTATCGTTAAACAGTAAAATAAACAAGTAATTTCAACAGCCAATATCACTTACCTGCATGTACATTCTATAAATTACATTTTTCATATTTTTATACATATCGTGAATTTTGTTCAGATGTCTTAACTCACGAAATATCTAATGGTAACCTAGCATCTCTAGGGTCGGTCCTTTATGTGTGAGGATCGTGTACCATATCAGGCTTGCATGTGGATCCGGAAGTGTCTCTTACGACCATGTAAAATTTTTGGAGTCCGACAAGTCTTTAACTTGACCGGTCTATCTTGTAAGTGAAAGGCCGAAGCATCCAATCATTTAATCACATTTTTCAGACTGCCTTTGCGTATTGTGTGGCCGATATATGATAGGATTTGTTATTGGTATATGTTTATCTACTATATATAAACTATTTTATAGTCGACGCTAATAATAGGAAAAATATTTCAGAATGAAATTAATTAAATTATTAGACATAAAGTGTTCGGTATAATAGCCTCCGACTAAAATAAATAACCCACGAATATCTTTCAACGCCACGTTTAGTTTGTGCATGCTTGAGTATAACTGCAGCATTCACTTTTAGTCGAGGAGTCCTATTACTTGAAGTGTGTTGAGGATTCTGCTTTACGAACGGAAAGTTATATCTCACGTTCGCAGACTCCCGTTTGCCTTCTGCTAAAAGTTAGAAACTACAGAGTAACTTGTTTGGTTTTTGGGAAGTTGATAGAAGTTTAGTTATGCGTGCATTGAATTTATCTAGTTTAATATATTTGTTTTGTTAAATGTTTTACCTTTAAACTGGATTCACTGCGTTGTGTTTCGATTTACGATCTCATGGTCGCGACTTCGTATCCCAGTCGGCTTGTACGAATGAATTGCCGTTTTTTATTTATTTTTTAGTACAAAAAAATCACGTCCAAAAAATTGTGCCAGGTGTATGGTAATCCTTAACGTGTAAGGATATCCTGGAGAGACAAAGTATGCAACGAAGTAATACAAAGAATTGGAAAGACGGTTGAAGTTCTTAACGCAATTAAGAGACGAAAGCTGGAATACCTAGGGCATATAATGCGCAATTCCAAATACGATTTTTTACAGCTCATAATCCAGGGAAGATACAAGAGAAAAGAAATTCGTGAAAGAGAAGAACATCTTGGCTTAAAAATCTACGCCATTGGTTCAATAAAAGCACACGTTCTTTACTTCGAGCTGCTGTGTCGAGAGTTCAAATCGCCATGATGGTCGCCAACCTTCGATAGAAGATGGCATCAAGAGAAGAAGAAGTATGGCAAAGGCAAATGAAGTGGCCGAAGGAACTCCAGCAACGCTCCTAATCCTATCCAAGAGGTGGTTTTAAAGAATAATATTATTCCGTATTTATAAAAGATATTTCAAACATAATCTATGAAGAACATTTAAATAGAGAAATATCCCCATCATATCTGAATAATTGCAATGGATTTTTTATTTAACGATATAATATTATTTCGTACCACGCAAGCTCTGCGTTCAATCAGAAAATGGAATGAACGTTCGTATTTTGTTGAAATATATTAAACTCCATTATATTATTTCCAAAACTGTATTCCCTCCGGTTTTCATCGTGAACATTGCACTCTACGTCACAATGAAAAAGGACAACAAACTATAGAACACATATTATTGTTACAGGTCACTTGTTATATGGAGCACAATATAATAGATTGTGAAGCTGTTCCAAGTTTATTCGGTACTATTTATAAAAATAAATTGTACAGAAAATATCGCATTAATTTTTTTATACTTCCTAAACTAGTGCTTGACGATAATCCCACCTAGAATACATTCCCGAATAGAGCTTAGCACAGGCCTATTCAGTCTCAGCCCTGTAGTTCTGGGCTCGTAGAATAAGGCCCTGCCTGTTGTAAAAGGTGACTAAAACGGGCCTCGGGTTCACTGGGCGACAAAAGGGGGCTTTTGTGGTCCGCCGAAGGGGACCTGGGAAGTAGGCGCCTTGCATTGAGAGTGCACAGGGGAGAAGGGATTAATCGCCCGGAACTACGAATAATGAAAGACGAAAGAATTACTATGTTAATATGTAATTTATACTTGATGGTGGGTATCCAGTAGTCTGTGTAAGTAATCGGTGGTAAGATGTGAGCTGTCAGTGCATGTCACATTAGAGCGAAGGACGCAATACATATACAAAATAGGAGATTCTATAAAAATATAAAGTTGTGTTTCTATTAAAATAATCTTTCCATAAACTAATTCATTATTTGCAAAACATTACATATACCACCCACAGAGTTTTGTACTAGAGTTTTGTAGAGTCGGCTGTCGTCAGAATTTTTTTTTGGGATTTCGGGGGCGAGAAAAGGATATATTGTTTATTCAAAGGCTAATAGCGCACTTGCAACGTTGTTGTAGATGTAAATATATTGCTGGCATTGATTACTTAAGATCAAGTGGCGCTCTGGGCACACCACGATACGATCGTTCATTCTTCTTCTAGTAAAAAAAATAGTGAACATGTCTTCGACGAAATATCTTATTTAGACTTGACGTTATTTTTCGATAAAATATTAAAGAAAAATTATCTTTTTATCGCTATTTATCTTTTATTCTATATTTTTAAATAAAAATATTCTTTTTCTTTACATTATAATTTACAATTAATTTTCTTAATGTTGGCTCCAGGGAACGTATTCAAATACTTATGATAATACTTAAGTATAACGAATTGTATTTCTCATTTCGTATTATTTGTTTTATTAATTGACGTTGTCCGCGTTGTTTCCGATAATGGACTGGATGGGTTCTTATTTATTTGGTTATTATCCCTTGCTATTGTTTTCCTCGCTTTGTTATAGCTTTGTATCAAAAATATATTTAGTAAGTACGTCGTAGGCATGTGGCTTGTAAGTCATAAGTTTATATCTAATGCGACTTATTGGAGTGGGTAAATACTGATGTTTCAAAATTTTCTAGCAAAAGTCTTGCAAATCATTCTTTGATGTAAATAAAAAAAGCATCATATAGTCTCGTCTCTCTATTGCTGTGGAAATTGTATGTTACGGTGGACGGATGAAGCTACTCTAGGTTATTATGACGACAGCCCTGTAGTTCTGGGCTCTCAATAATAAGACTACGCCTGTTGTAGAAGACGACTAAAAGAGGCTTCGGGTTCACTGGGTGACAAGGGTGGGGGCATTTGTCGTCCGCTAAGGTGGACCCGGGAAGAAGGCGACATCGAATGGCCCGTGCACAGGGGGGGAGGGAGTGACGTCCCCCCCTGTGCCCTCGGGACGCGCTCTCCTTGAGCACAGTGTAGAGGGGCTCCGGTGCGTTCCACGTTGAGATCCCGGAGCCCCTCGTCATGCACCGAGGAAAGGGCCACCGGGGAGGTTTTAGTAGGTAAGAACCCCACATAACCGCCGCCTTCCCCCAGAAGGCGGGGTATCTTTCTGAAGATTTCCTCCCCGTCATAGGATAGATTAAGGTGGAGGAGGTCACAAAGTCCACAAGGTCCATAAAGGAATGTAGAGTTAGAAATAGATGTTATTACTAGAACGTAATGTACACACTATATGAGAAACTACGTTCATTACGCAATTCGACTGATTCTCATTATACCAATGACATTTGTGTTCGAAATATCTCACCGCAAAAATAATATTACAGATTGAAAACACCTACCATCCATTCTTTGAAGCGAATACGTTATTTTCCGGATGTGATTGCTGATTTGCCGTTATTGTGTCGTTTTAACATATTGATTAAAAACAACGTTTTTGGTTACTAAAATATTAAAAGCAAAATATATTTATAGGTATTATTGTTTGGGAAGTTTAACTTGCACTGTTGTTTCGGTTTAACTTGCTATTAAACTATTGTGTTTTAAACATTGAACGTGGATTATTTATTATAATTGTTTATTTAATATTCGTAATATATTATATACACAGCAATGTTAGCCTATTGTTTAAGAGGTTCGATTTATGACTGATAGTCGCCAGTGCGAAACAAACTTGGCTTGTACCTGATAACGTGTTTTTTTCCTTAAAACATTACTAACATATAGATAGACGCCCTAGAGATGTAGTGCTCGAGGAGAATGCTCGGAGTATCGTCGATTGAATCCCGTACCAACGGGTCTATACTGCGAGAACTCCGCATCAAGCGGCGTTTATCACCTATGGTATAGTTTCGTATTCTCGCTTTTTTTGGTCACGTAACCGCCGAGAGAGCCGTGAGAGCCGTGGTAGCTCAGGGTCCGGGCGGTTCAAGTTGCATAGTAAACTGGCAATCCGAATTCGATGAATGAAATGAAAGAAATTTTTTCTAAGGCATGTGAAGTCTGCCAATATGTACTAGGGCTGCCCATCAGTCGGACATATATATACCGCCAAGAATAGGTAGCTATTGAGCGGCTTGTGGTCTAGGGAAAAGTTGAGGGTACATGGCCGCGAGGAAGATCTCCTATGAAATGGACCGACTAAATAAAAGCGGCAATATGTGGGTCATCATCAGAGCATGAGTCCACATAGAAGGCAGCCATCAAGGAGGAGTGGTGGCGTGTTGTGGGCTTGCCACCAACACCTGAAGTGATGACCTCGACCATTCTGTCAAGAGTGTCATCGATGAAGAAGAATTACTAACATTATTTTTAAATTAATAGTGGAATGATAATGCTTTTATCCCTAACAATCTCTAAATAACAATAAAATTGTTCTCGGATAAATAAATTGGCAACGTAACAAGAACTACACGGATGAAATAATGTAACGATCCGATTGCGCTCGTTATCCGGGAAATTCATGAGGAGCAGCTCCTTTATGAAATATAACTGAACGCCTGATTCTAAACAAAAGTCATTTACGGATAAAATCCTATTAGTTATGTTACATTCGCTTGGGAACTCGTGCACGTTCTGAATCATTCATTAGTTCGTGGCCCCAGAACGAACTAATAAATGATTTGATACATAATGTTTGATACTAGTATTAGATTCTCAAACTTCATATTATTAGTAGGTCATAGTTATTGAAATAGGTAAAAACAGCCTTGAAGACACATCTTCGACCTGACATTGGTTTTATAAATTCGCAAATGGTAGTATATTTAGCTTTCTCTATAGTGCCGCAGTTACCTTTTTTTTTTTTGTTGATGGGAGAAATCTTCACAAAGATACCCCGCCTTCTGGGGAAGGCGGCGGTTATGTGGGGATCTTACCCACTAAAACCTCCCCGGTGGCCCTTTCCTCGGTGCATGACGAGGGGCTCCGGGATCTCACGTGGAACGCACCGGAGCCCCTCTGCACTGTGCTCAAGGAGAGCACGTCCCGGGGAGGTTACTCCCTCCTCCCTGTGCCATCGCAGCGAAAGGCGACACGGGCCAGCCGATGTCGCCTTCTTCCCGGGTCCACTTTGGTGGACGACGCAGGCCCCACCCTTGTCGCCCAGTGAACCCGAGGCCCCTTTAGTCGCCTTGTAGGACAGGCAGGGATACCGTAGTCTTATTCTTGAGAGCCCAGAACTACAGGGCTGAGTGCCGCAGTTACCTAGACCATCACGATTCCGATTGTTGGAATACAACAATTGTACGCCAATTAAACTTAAGTTACTTAACTTAATAAGAGAATTTAACAAGCAAAATCTAACTATAATCTATAATTATTTCGTTTTGTTTTGTTTTCTTTTAGTAGATTTAATTTGATTTTAAAACTTAGTTTAATTTTTATTGTGATGATGTTCAAAGATAAATAATATAATTGTAAATTATATAGCAAAAAGGGACACCTCAGTTAAAACGTATAGGATGGTGGATCCTATTAAATCTATTGAGATTTAACTTTACATATAGATAGTTTGTATGTGTATATAGAATGTAGTTATATACACATAAAATATCTACTAGAATAAATAAGTAATAGGGAAGTAGACAGATATTAGTGGAGAATTTCTATTATGCACTTGGTACAGCCCTTTCGTTATCCATAAATCTATGTAGTCATGTAAATTTAAGTTACTCCATAATTTTATTCTATGATAAAAAAAATTGCGGTTAAATTTCAATCGAAAGATTGTACGGTATATATCCAAACTTTGTACGAAGAATTCATTCACTTAAAACTTATATGAAACATTTAATCACGCATTTTTGTACAACAAAGGGACGATCAAGGACAAGACGACATCGGCTTAAAAAGATCGAAAGTTTTTCGATTTCTGCAACACTGACTGGAATTCTTACACTTTGTTCCGATGAAAGTTTGAAAGTAATAAATGTTCTGTATTTCCAATACGGACACACGTAACTGTTTGAAAGAAATGTATTTCGAACGTATTTCACTTAATTACTTGACAATTATTTGCATAAATTACAGCTTACTTAATACTATAATAAATAAATAAAAATCTACTTAAGCTCGATGAGCTTGACTATAACAGCACAGAAAATTTACAGAAAATCGTATTGTAATATAAAACTTAGCATAATACACTTTAACATTTAAAAGTATAAGACATAAACACGTGTATACTTACAAAAAAATAGACCTGCGTATACACACATACAGACACGCAAAATAACAAGCGCATTATAACTATATTCAAGACAAAGAAATAGCCAGCAATGAAATATGAGAAAAAAAAACTGTTGATTAATAAATACAGTAAAATAACAACCGAATTTGGGAGGTGGTAACTGTGACAGGATATCTTCTGTCACAAATTAATTTATGTCTGACATAAAACTGTATTATAAGTTTTTAAGCAACACGGCTGTCAAGTTTTTGACAGCAGATAGAGAAATAAAGTGGCTTAGAGATGAATCGGAGAAACGTAGGGAGCCCTCCCTCCAGGTGGACCAACGTCACCATGGGGACTAATTCCCTTATAACGATAACCGGAAGTAACTGGATGTGGAAAGCGGAGGACCGTATGTGGTGGAAGGCTATGGGCAAGGCCTATTTCCAACAGTGAATACGGGCTGATGATGATAACGAAGCGACTTCTCATATGTATTTTAAACGTAAATTATAATTTTTTATAAGGTTTAATCTATGTAACGACAGTTAGATAATCAATTAAAATAGTACAGTAATTTCTAACTCCATTCTTATATTACCAGAATGATAATATAACTATTTCATTCACTTTTCTCCTATCTCAACTATTTTCAGCAATTTTTCCTATTTCTGTTAAACATGTAAAATAAGCAAGAATCATACATGAAATATTGAACTCGAGTATCGCTAGCAAGGCTACAGACAGGCAGCATAAATCAAACGGAAGAAAGGACGCGAATCTTTATCAGATATACATACAATATCATAAGCAATTTCTAGAAGTTTTTTTGGATTTGAAGTGGCAGACGAGCATACGGCTGACCTTGAACAAATTACCGATTGCTAAATGAGAGCTAGTGAAATAATAATTAACAACAAAGCACTTACAGCAGCATGTAAGAGAGCAGAAGCAGTGATTGTGATCTTTTATAATAGGTTAAATAAAGTCTTAAAAATTCATCCTTTGTCGAATCATAAATGTAAATTAGTTTGTAAGAAATATTTACTAGAGTTGAATTATATTCAGACTGAACGCCTCCTAATTTAATAAAATTTAATATAATATAAAGCTGAGGGACATATACAAACACAAATTTACACACACACACACATTTATAAAATATTGTTATCATTTGTTATGCTCATATTTTATTGTGCTTTTCAAATGGTAGAAGACACCGACTGACCCCTGAAACACAGGTCCAATAGAACCTTTTTTTTTTTTGTTGACGGGGAGGAAATCTTCACAAAGATACCCCGCCTTCTGGGGGGAAGGCGGTGGTTATGTATCTTACCCACTAAAACCTCCCCGGTGGCCCTTTCCTCGGTGCATGACGAGGGGTTCCGGGATCTCACGTAGAATGCACCGGAGTCCCTCTGCACTGTGCTCAAGGAGAGCACGTCCCGGGGAGAGGTTACTCCCTCCCCCCTGTGCTCTCGCAGCGCAAGGCGACAAGGGCCAGCCGATGTCGCCTTCTTCCCGGGTCCACTTTGGTGGACGACGCAGGCCCCCACCCTTGTCGCCCAGTGAACCCGAGGCCCCTTTTAGTCGCCTTGTACGACAGGCAGGGGATACCGTAGTCTTATTCTTGAGAGCCCAGAACTACAGGGCTGCGGGTCGGTCTGCCATCGGCCCGCCTGCGCCATCTCCGAACGGGATCGGCCCTCTCCCGATCCCGTTCTGAAGGTCCAATAGAACCTAGCTCAGGAGTCAGGGACTTCATATTTCTTTGTTTAAACATTTTCTATGGTGACTAATAAAGATTTATTATTATTATTTTCAACCGACTTCAAAACTTCCGGTTCTCAATTCGTCTGTATTTTTTTATGTTTGCTACCGTAACTTTCGAATGGGGGAACCGATTTTGATGATTCTTTTTATTTGAAAGCTGGTACATCCCGTTTCTATTTAAATTTGGTGTAATTCTGATAGTGGATCCATGAGAACACCAAGGTCTTACATTTGCATCAAGTATGTGTGCCATTAATGAACCAAAAAGTTAATATTATATCACGGGCTTCGATGATTCGTTTTTTAAAAGATGTACTCTAAGAGTAGTTTGTTGATAGCCTTGTTAGGTTCTGACTAAGTTTGATTTCGTAATTTTTCTACGATAATCCGGAAATACAAAAAGGGCGACCGCGCGTTAGAATTCAAAGTAATTTGTTATATAAAAAAGTATATTAATATAAGAATCTTAGCAAAGAAACTCAACTAGGACTTCTTTCAGAAACTTATTTATCAACTTTTTCTTTTAGTTGGATAGCCAATTCGTTTCTTACCTAAGACGGAGAAACCAACTTGTTGCGATATTACTTCTGCGTGAGTTTAAACTTGTAAAAGGTGTTTTTTTCTCAAGTTATATTTTATTTAGATTTGGACCCTAACGCCCAAATATATTAAATCAAGTTTTTTATTAAAGTACAAAAGTTTTATGTTAAATTATTTCACAGAAGACGTCTTAGGCGTCAAAATGTACTTTTCTCAACTTACCACAGAAGTGTCAGGTCAGTAATCGAAAGCAACGAACTAATAAGCGAAAATATATGAATATACAAGAAGCGATATAGGTATACCAGGATCATGAATTACAAGTATATTTACGAGTAAAAACAGAAACCGACTTCAAAACTTCCGGTTCTCAATTCGTCTGTATTTTTTTATGTTTGTTATCGTAACTATCGAATGGGGGAACCGATTTTGATGATTCTTTTTATTTGAAAGCTGGTGCATCCCGTTTCTATTTAAATTTGGTGTAATTCTGATAGTGGATCCATGAGAAAACCAAAGTCTTAAATTTGCATCAGTATGTGTGCCATTAATGAACGAAAAAGTTAATATTTTATCACGGGTTTCGATGATTCGTTTTTTAAAAGATGTACTCTAAGAGTAGTTTGTTGAAAGTCTGGTTAGGTTCTGACTAAGTTTGATTTCGTAATTTTTCTAAGATAATCCGGAAATACAAAAAGGGCGACCGCGCGTTAGAGTTCAAAGTAATTTGTTATATAAAAAAGTATATTAATATAAGAATCTTAGCAAAGAAACTCAACTAGGACTTCTTTCAGAAACTTATTTATCAACTTTTTCTTTTAGTTGGATAGCCAATTCGTTTCTTACCTAAGACGGAGAAACCAACTTGTTGCGATATTACTTCTGCGTGAGTTTAAACTTGTAAAAAGTATTTTTTCTCAAGTTATATTTTATTTAGATTTGGACCCTAACGCCCGAATATATTAAATCAAGTTTTTTGTTTAAGTACAAAAGTTTTATGTTAAATTATTTCGCAGAAGACGTCTTAGGCGCAAATATGTACATTTCTCAACTTACTGCAGAAGTGTCAGGTCAGTAATCGAAAGCAACGAACTAATAAGCGAAAATATATGAATATACAAGAAGCGATATAGGTATACCAGGATCATGAATTACAAGTATATTTACGAGTAAAAACAGAAACCGACTTCAAATGGAAATAAATGTTCAACGTTATTACGCGCGGCCGCCCTTTTTGTATTTCCGGATCATCGTATTACGAAATAGAATTAATCAGAACCTAACCAAACACTCATCAAACCTTTAAAGTATTTCCTTTCCAATTAGAAATGAATCGCGAAAAGTTGGTGTGATATTGAATTAGTTGTCCATGTGTCGCACGTGTTAGAATCAGGAGCAGTCAATAATATACTTATAATCAGTATTATCGTTTTATTTAACTTTTATTCTTTCATATTCATTGTAACACATACATCAGATATATTTTAGTAAATAAATAACATATTAACAACATCACCATAAATATAGGCACAAGGCACAAGTACGGCCTCATATGGAATAACTGTTCGCATCTCTGGGCCGGGGCTCCCCAATACCAACTTCTTCCGTTTGACCGTGTACTACGTAGAGCTGCTCGAATAGTCAACGATCAGAGTCTTTCCGATCGACTCGACCCTCTGAGTCTGCGAAGAGATGTCGGTTCTCTTTGCATCCTGTATCGCATTTACTATGGGGAGTGTTCTGAGGAATTGTTCGAAATCATCCCAGCTACCGATTTCCATTACCGCACATCTCGGCAGAAATCAACTGTCGCCAGCGGTGTTTCCGAACGTTTACGATTTAGGGACCTTCAAGAAACGAGCCTATTCCTATCTCAAAGGTCGGCAACGCACCTACAGCTCCTCTGGTGCTGTGGATGTTCATGGGCTGATCACTTGACGGTGATCACTTAAGATCAGGTGAGCCGTATGCTCGTTTGCCACTTTTCATATAAAAAAAAATATAGATATATCACCTTACTCATAGTACATGTATAATATATAAGAAAAGGTAAATAACAGTAGTACTTAACTTATATACAGAGGCACTACTGACGAATAACACTAACAACACTAAGCGACGCCACCGAAGAACAACTCTAAGGGACTCTTTGAACTGTACCGTTGCTCTTATACTATGTGGAGTCAACAACACCACTTCTCACAATGCTTTACATATTTAATACTCTTTGGTTGTAATAGCACATACATTAATAACTTATTATTCGTATTTTAACACATATATACTATATGTGTCGAATGAAATGAAACTGTTATAAATAAAGAGTAACTGGCAACTGCATTTGACATACATATAATCTAAACATCGGAAACGAATCATTTGATAGTCAAAGGAGCAACTATACTACAATTATCTCACACATGCATACTTAATACAAATTTAAGAAATAAATAGTTTTGGTCATAGATGTCAGTGCAATTGTCTCCTTTTTAAAGTCGGTTAAAAGAAAGCATTAGTGCATGGTAGTCTGATTCGATTCGATGTCGGTTTTTGGTTTGACTCGTAAATATATTTGTATTATCTATCCTGGTTTTCACGAGATTATAATATAGTTATGGTAACCTAAATATCTTGAGCTATGTAGTACTTGCTATACTTAGTGCATTATCACGATATCAGCTTAAATTAATTTTATATTAAAGCTTTTAGCGTGTTTAATCTTCGAATCATAATGTTTTACATAACATTATATTGAGAGCATTTCACAGCTGCCACAATGTCGAAGCGCTTAAATAACGAAAATGATATCTGACACGTAGCAGTCATTTTAACTACGCGGTCCCATGTGGCTATTGAACTCTCCGATAATTGAGCCATAAATAATTAATACGGGGCAGTACAATTTGTTTTTGTAAAAACAATGAAATTGCAAAATAAATCTATACAAATAAATTAGTCTCTGTTTGTAATAATTAGATAACCGCCGTTTAGTAGGTACACATATATATGTCTAAACAAACGACTTATATCAATAAATATTTTTGTTTCAACGAGAGAGAAATATAATATATTTTTGTAATTATATGTACATGGGTGTAGGTAATGATCTTCACCCGCTCAAGATGAAAATAGAAGAGAATGAATACGAAGAGAAATGAAAAGTTTAATACATTGTGAGAGATAAATTAAATATTTAATGATGTAAGTTTATTGTTCAAATAAAAAAAGCAAAATCTAGCCCGGCGAAGCGGGCTGGGTACGCCAGTACTGGGCCGGTGGCAGACCGGCCCGCAGCCCTGTAGCTCTGGGCTCTCAAGAATAAGACTACGGTATCCCCTGCCTGTCGTAGAAGGCGACTAAATGGGGCCTCGGGTTCACTGGGCGACAAGGGTGGGGGCCTTTGTCGTCCGCGAAGGTGGACCCGGGAAGAAGGCGATATCGGCTGGCCCGTGTCGCCTTGCACTGCGAGGGCAGAGGGGGGGAGGGAGTAACTTCCCCCCCAGGGAAGAGCTCTCCTTGAGTACAGTGCAGAGGGGCTCCGGTGCGTTCCACTGGAGATCCCGGAGCCCCTCACCGTGCACCGAGGAAGGGCCACCGGGGAGGTTTTAGTGGGTAAAAACCCCACATAACCGCCGCCTTCCCCCCAGAAGGCGGGGTATCTTTTTGAAGATTTCCTCCTCTTTAACAAAAAAAAAAGGGTACGCTAGTACTATATACTGTAACTTTAACTTTAATATTTATACCAACATAAATAAGTTATGATTACTATATTTACTTATCAGTATGATAACTTATATAGTTATCAGTACTAATACGTAAAATATACATATAGTTTCGCCAACTAGACAGAGTGTAAGCACCACTTTCCATTTCATATAACACAAATGGTAAATTAACTCAATGCTAGCCGTAAACATTGTTCTTACACATCCGCACCACAAATACAACAAGGTTGTAATTTTGCAACACATACCGATTTTATCAAGGCACATTTTCCCCTGATAGCGTAAAATTTACCGGCGCTATTTGGCTCGAGTTCTGGCGAGCGTTAAATATAAATTTACATTTAATAGTCTTATTAAAAGTAAACGTTTTGTGCAAATAAACAGGATAATGTATTTCCCTCCGCTTGATGTAATAACAAATACAACTGAGTGCGTGTCGTTAAAACAGCGTGAAAGTTTAATTAAAAATTTACCTTAGTGGAGGGTGCTCGAAAAGGCCGTCCCGATCAGATGCTTTAAACGGATTACTGAACATTTTATAGCTACTACGGACGTAAGTCTGCAGTGCCTGTATTTAATATTTATTAATTATCAAATCTACTAATACTTGTCTCTTCCTCTTCCTTTTCACGTCAGTTCCCGCAATGCTGAAGGACGTGACCACCTCGTGAGAACTGCCTGTCGTTGGTGATCCGTCCCTAATTTCTCCTATCTGCAGCCGTGGGCAAAGTACTGCTAACTTAGATGCCGAAAGTGGCACCACAGTGGATCTGATCAGTCCAGCGTGTTTGGCGTCTTTTTTTGACGAACTACACAGATTGGCCAAAGAAGCTGGCCTTGACTGCTTCACCGGATTGAGAGTTGGCATAGCTCTTAGGCCGCTTAGACTGAACCTCTATCTCTAACTCGACACAAGGGTCCCCCCGGTGAGGGGTAACCTCGGCTTGGACGGTTACTATGTAATGCGAAAGCATTCCGATCCGAGGGTGCCCGAGACGGTCGAACCACAACTCGGTCGGTTGCTTCACGGATAATCTAAGAGACATTCAAAAACTAAACTTACTTTTAGTGTCACTTCGGGAAGCGTTGGTGCTGGGAGAAGTGGCTGAAGAAACTCCAGCAACGCTCCTAACATCTAAGGGGTGGGGCCTATTCATAAAATCACACATGTTCACACATCAAAAGTTTCATAATAGGTAGGCAACGCCCCTGGAATCCATTAAATTATGTGTTCCTAGGCGATGTGTTCACTTAAATTCGGATAAACTACTTGCTCGTTGGCTCGTTTCTCAAAAATAAATTATTGTTTTATGTACATTTACATCCTACGCCCTTTTCCGAGTTAGAGTAGAGTTAAAGTTACCGTAGCTAATAAAAGAATAATACTTACGCAAAGTTGTCCCGTCACCTGGGATTCGGGCGACTTCTTACCCTCATTTTATTATGTTCTGGAATTAATATTCAATGAACGTCCGCCGGGGATGGCAATGTAACTCGAAACTAATAGCAAAGGAAAAGTATTAGTATATTTTCCTACCGTAGTAACTAAACATGTTAAAATTGAAATAAGATTAATTCTACGAATTTTATGAGGGTTTCATTTTGATTTTATTGTTATTTATTTTTGTTGTATCTGGCAGTATCTAGAGACCATAAAGAGGTGTAGTAATCTATACAGAGCCAGAGCAAAGTAGAACCTAAAGAGAGCTGAACGAAACAGTTTTACTGGGTTCCGTCGGTGACAAAGGTCATAGGTTAGCTTAGCCTGAACCCCTGTAAATGGTAACTCTGCAAACAAGGGCCGATGGGCTTCTATGCTAACTTGTAATTAGATCATATAACCGCGGCTGGTTTATTTCTGTTATTTTTACATAGGCGGGCAAATCGTCGTTAGTTGTCAAGGAAATTAAACCGTGAGAAATCCGTGAAACCTATTATTCCAATGTATTACGTAGTCTTAAAGATAAATAAACTTATTTAAATTTTACATACGCACACCGCAAGCAACCTCGCCGCAAAATGCGGCAAACTTATTTCCGTTTCCGCGGCGTCACAGCCTGTTTTGCCCGTTGTAATAATAGAAGATTGGTTGGAATTTCTCATGCCTTTTAGGCAAACTCACGACTTATTTGATCACCGCCGCTCATTAACATCCAATAAGACCAAAATAGCACGCAGGTGCATTGCCAAGCTCTAGAACGTTTTGTTCGATTCAAACGTATCCGTTTAAAGTACCACCGCATTCCAACTCTCGGGCCCCCTAGAATTATGTCACGTCTAGATTTATGTTCTAGATTAAGGTTCTTTCTTCTCTTGCACTAAGTCACTCATAATAGAAGTTCCAGCGCTCTAAGAGCTTGGACACGTCTGAATCCAGTAAAGCTTATCTTTGTAATATCCGCGTACCTAATAGGTGCATAGACTTAGTTCCATATTCTGCTAAATAAATTAGACACGTTCATTAACCAATCAGACCAGTTAATTTGAATTAAAATTGGGGCTCCAATGAACGCTTAACCACTAGGTAATCATTGATTGCAAATTGAACATATATTCGATAAAATGCTTGCGCCTTGCACTGCGATGGCACGGGGGGGGGGAGAGGGAGTAACCCCCCCCCCCGAGACGTGCTCTCCTAAGAGCATAGTGCAGAGGGGCTCCGATGCGTTCCTCTGGAGATCCCGTAGCCCCTCACCATTCACCGAGGAAGAGTCACCGGGAGGGTTTTAGTGGGTAAAAGCCCCACATAACCACCGCCTTTCCCCCCATAAGGCGGGGTATCTTGTAGAATATAGTGGTGGTGGGAAAGTAGTGGTTGGCCGCAAATTCTTTCAGGTTTTTTAGTAGAAAATTGGGCCTCATGTATTGTTATGGTACTCCTGTCATATATAGGAGCTAAGGAGCTAATAAGCTTGTTTAAAAGAAGACAGATTCTATCTCCGTCCCTGTAGGGTTGAATGACGTAAGAGCTTTTTCAAATAAAATGGAATACAAATACAAATGTAAAGTTTTTCATTTCACGCAATAACAATTGTGATTCAGGTGACAATATCAAGGATAACTTAATGACTCGTAGCAAACTGGAGTGGCATCATTACGAGTTGGTAATGAGGGACTTCACATAGCGGAAAATGCAAGAGGGCTCTTCTGAATTTCCATTTCGGTACTGAAACATTTCAACTATTTTAATTATGATATATTGTTATCTCAATTAATTGATCAAGTTTTGATTTATCATATAATAAATTATTTTGAAACATTGTGTCACTACTGGATAACACGTCTATTTGTACCTAGCTAGCTAACTAGGAGTCAGAAACTTTTTTTCTCAGGAACTTCTTTGTGTATGTTTTTGTATTTGTGTGAAATAAAATTTATTTATTATTAGCTGAACAGCATCTTGCATGACATAAGTTAAATTAAGTATATTTTTAATTCACGGAAGCACTGAAATCAAATACAACGAGATACCCACAAAATGCTCATAAAATAATGTTTAATTATCGTAATAACTGCTGTAGCCTTAAATCTTTACAACTGCTGTTTATCAACCTGAAGATTTTTTCGTTGTCACTGGATTTCCAGGTCTATCTATTTTTTTTTTATTATTCTTAAATTGCAACCACAGACCTGTGTCCGTGCTCTTTTCCAATACACTTAAATTGTTTACTCTGCATTTGTTAAAAGTGCCACTTCTACAGTTACTATTTTCCTTATTTTTTTTATATATATATATAATGCCTGAATTTGGAGGTGGCCAGAGAATTGGGTTCACGCGTCGCAGACGCCCCGCTGCATTGCTATTAGCTTCTCCGCGACCGCTGTGTCCCTGCTTCTCATGGCCATTTTCAGGTTGTAGTCCACTATCCTCTCCCTTGATGCGGCCATTGCCTTTGTCATCAGTCTTCCTGTCGCGTCGTCACAGTCATCTGTGTAATAGACACAGCTGACGGTGTGTCGGGATATTGCCACTACAGCATCAGGTCTATCTATTAAAGTGGTCAGATTAAACCTCTATTATGATTAACTTAGCGCAAGGATTCCCAGGAGAGAACCTGGATTCGGGTCGTTACTGTTTGCGCAATAGCATAATGATCAACTGCTTTATTTGGATTATAAGAAATTCACAAATACCTACATTATTACTACTTCGGGAAGAGTGTGCGATGGGAGAAGAAGTAGTAGAAGAAACTCCATTCATGCTTCTATCATTAATAGAGGAAATCTGCTAGTATTGCAGCGAAAATGCGAAAATCAGTTTAGTTAGTTAGTTACTGTTGGGTGCAGGCCTATTCTATAAAGAGAGTATAAGGGCATAGTCCACCAAGCGGCCCTAGTGCGTATTGACAGACTTCACATGTCTTAAAAAAAAATTTCTACTACATGTAGGTTTCCTGACGATGTTTTCCTTCACTGCCGAGCGCGTAATGAGCACAAAATTGTAACAACAAAATTATTGGTGCCGGCACCGGGGATCGAACTCGGGTTGCTAGCGTACTATGCAGCAGGCCAACCGCCGGACACTGAGCTACGAAAATCAGTTTACCGCTCTCTTAACTAAATAAACGGAGAAAAATTAGGAATGATGCACTTAAATATCATATTATAAATATTATACGTTTAATTATCATATTATTTATTTTAGTTTATTTTTGACTCAATAATATTTATGATTTTTACATCTATTATTTTATTGTATAAAATATATTTTTAATTCACGGAAGCACTGAAATCAAATACAACGAGATACCCACAAAATGCTCATAAAATAATGTTTAATTATCGTAATAACTGCTGTAGCCTTATATCTTTACAACTGCTGTTTATCAACCTGACGATTTTTTCATTGTCACTGGATTTCCAGGTCTATCTATTTTTTTATTATTCTTATATTGCAACCACAGACCTGTGTCCGTGCTCTTTTCCAATACACTTAAATTGTTTACTCTGCATTTGTTAAAAGTGCCACTTCTACAGTTACTATTTTCCTTATTTTTTTTATATATATATAATGCCTGAATTTGGAGGTGGCCAGAGATTTGGGTTCACGCGTCGCAGACGCCCCGCTGCATTGCTATTAGCTTCTCCGCGACCGCTGTGTCCCTGCTTCTCATGGCCATTTTCAGGTTGTAGTCCACTATCCTCTCCCTTGATGCGGCCATTGCCTTTGTCATCAGTTTTCCTGTGGCGTCGTCACAGTCATCTGTGTAATAGACACAGCTGACGGTGTGTCGGGATATCGCCACTACAGCATCAGGTCTATCTATTAAAGTGGTCAGATTAAACCTCTATTATGATTAACTTAGCACAAGGATTCCCAGGAGAGAACCTGGACTCGGGTCGTTACTTTTTGCGCAATAGCATAATGATCAACTGCTTTATTTGGATTATAAGAAATTCACAAATACCTACATTATTACTACTTCGGGAAGCGTTGGCGATGGGAGTGGAAGTAGTAGAAGAGACTCCAATAATGCTTCTATCATTAATAGAGGAAATCTGCTAGTATTGCAGCGATAATGCGAAAATCAGTTTAGTTAGTTAGTTTTTACACATAATATGTATGTCCCACTGTTGGGTGCAGGCCTACTCTATAAAGAGAGTATAAGGGCATAGTCCACCAAGCGGCCCTAGTGCGTATTGACAGACTTCACATGTCTTAAAAAAAAATTTCTACTACATGTAGGTTTCCTGACGATGTTTTCCTTCACTGCCGAGCGTGTAATGAGCACAAAAAATTGTAACAACAAAATTATTGGTGCCGGCACCGGGGATCGAACTCGGGTTGCTAGCGTACTATGCAACTTGAG
Organism: Meandrusa payeni; assembly: GCA_029286785.1. Taxonomy (NCBI): domain Eukaryota; kingdom Metazoa; phylum Arthropoda; class Insecta; order Lepidoptera; family Papilionidae; genus Meandrusa; species Meandrusa payeni. Next base: position 9,070,377 of record JAGSMX010000017.1, read on the forward strand.
CCAACCGCCCGGACACTGAGCTACGAAAATCAGTTTACCGCTCTCTTAACTAAATAAACGGTATTCAATTAGAAACTAATGAGAAAAATTAGGAATGATGCACTTAAATATCATATTATAAATATTATACGTTTAATTATCATATTATTTATTTTAGTTTATTTTTGACTCAATAATATTTATGATTTTTTTCATCTATTATTTTATTGTATAAAATATATTTTAATCTCATAACTGTTTTATTTATGTATCATATTTATTATACTCTTCCTGTCTGTATAATAATATTCCATATAAAAGTAGTATTGCGCGCGCACGTCTTTAGGTAGTCCCGGGCACCGCTGAAAAGCAGCGCTGTCGCATCCTTGTGACAGCATATGCTGAGACGGTGTCCGATATTGGCACCATATGTTTTGTATTATTTGTCCGTGTAACTTTAACTGTGTTTTGTCTATTTTCCATTCTTTTTTAATGTGTGTTATATTCAGTCTGTGATGTGTTTTTGTATTGTGATGCCAATAAATAAATGTCTATGTCTATGTCTAAATATCTTGTTTATAAAATGTATGATACGTTTATAGGTCAGTTGTAGCAAGAATAAAAAAAATCTTAAAATAATTAATCTGACATTATCATGGTTTGCCCTTCTAAGCTCTCTGGGTGAATGTAAATGGCTACTTTTATCTTTCACTCATTTGCGGCGTACCGCACGTAATCTGGTGTACGGCAAAGCTGTGTACTTAGCCCTTTCATTAACTATACGCCATTGAATCCCCTTCGCTGACCCTTCTGTTATGGCTATCTTGATTCATACCATATCTGAGTTGATATTATTTTATGATTTACAAGAATATTACTCATTAAATAAAACTTTTTTTACTAATTTTATAACGGTATTATTATCTTTTTTATTCCTGATGTTTTGTAACTTTACAACGATCATTTTCTGCCGTAAAAATGACCGTTGTACAGTGGTAGTGTTTTTATAAATAAAGAAATTAGTTGTGTTTCAAATATGTCAAAGACTATCTAACTCCAGTGGGGTAGCCTGTGATAGAAATAGATATTTGCGTTACACTAGACTTATTAGATCCATATGCCGGCATATATTGTAACTAATTTTTCCAAGTGTCGCTTATATCTAAAAATGTGTAAGTAAATGCACCCACAAATTGAGTTTTAAAACAAAATTCTCATGTAGCTTAAGTAAATGCCTGTTGTAGTTACAATGTATTAAGTTAAATTCCTAAATTAGATTGTTGGAAGCCGCTCTAAGCTGAGCCTATTCAAAGTTTTCATTCTCATTATACTTTGAGATGTTTCTAAACCCTTAGTTAATCTGTTCCCCTGTGCTTAGTGCTTATGTGCTTCTATTTGAATGGAAATTGAAAAGAACTTTATTTAATCATCATATAATTAATCATAAGGGCCACGTTGGCTTATGGTACGGTACCTGTCCCGGGAAGAAGGCGACATCGGCCGGCCCGTGTCGCCTTGCGCTGCGAGGGCACAGGGGGGGGAGGGAGTAACCTCCCCCCCGGGACGTGCTCTCCTTGAGCACAGTGCAGAGGGCTCCGGTGCGTTCCACTGGAGATCCCGGAGCCCCTCGTCATGCACCGAGGAAAGGGCCACCGGGGAAGTTTTAGTGGGTAAGAACCCCACATAACCGCCGCCTTCTCCCCAGAAGGCGGGGTATCTTTCTGAAGATTTCCTCCCCGTAAACAAAAAAAAAATGGTACGGTACATGTAAATGTAAATATTAATAGGTCTTCTAAGGTTTTTGTGTCGTGTGTTTGTGCGTGGGTGTAGTGTGCGAGTGTTTGAGTGATTCAATGCGTGAGTTTTTATTTGGTCTAGGAACCATATTTTATGTTAAAAAAGCTACCGTTTGCTCTTAGTTAAGTTCAAGTTAAGTTAATGAGTAATATAACAGAATTACAGTACAAGTAAAATAATAAGTTCCTACGCACTTTAAATCCTATCGGAGTAAAGACAAGTATAAGAAAAACAAAAATCGTGGCGAGTTATCTACGATGATAGTGGAGAATTTGCTTTTAGTAGAGCAAATTTTCACTTCAATCATTAAAGATCAACGAATCCATGTTTATTGTTACTATTACGTACAACTTATTACAAAGCACATGTATTTTTTTATCTGTATAAGATTTTAAAACGCTATTTTGGCTAATGCGAAAATGCTAAATAGCTTTAATTTCGCCTTTGTGCATGTATTTTGGTGCAACCAAGAATGCATCTGTCTATCTATCTATACGAATGGTTGTTTTACCAGGTACCCATAAACAAGAGATTGTAATAACAAATTATTTATTCAGTGGTAGTGTACGGGGGACACTTCGACGTAGATACCCTAATCAGTTAATTGTCAGGGAACGTGAGCTTCGAAATGTCACCTGTCGCCTACGTAATCCAGCCTGATTACACTGGGGATCGCGTTTCAGAAACTAGGCTTATTTCAGAGTATAAACCAAATGGAGCATAGATAGCTCGGTGGTTTATAGTAGGTCTTTCTTTAGGGTTTCGAGTCCGATTTAGCTCGTACTAACGAGCTTAAAATCAGCGGTCCTGTGACATCCACCACTTAATGATCTTGTCGCAATCACTATGTCTGTCTACTCCGATTGAGTGAAAACAACGCGAGAGCTTAAAATAAATAATATGTACAAATAAATAAAATTCTGTAGTGAGTGTCTGTTAGTAATATTAAAATACCCGCCTATTACTACGTGGATATAAATCTATATAAGGTACATATAAAAATTAACATTTAAAAAAATTGTCTGTTTGTTTCGGCTTACTACTGAAACAGCTGGACTGATTTTGACGGGACTTTCAAGCCGATAGCGGATTTAAAAAAGAGCAATTTAGGCTGCTTTTATTTTAGAAAAATTTAGTTTTAAATCATAGGTAACACCACGAGCGCAGCTAGTAATGAAAATAAATTAATTTGTAACAAATATATAATATCATATTCTTATCTCTCTCCACTTTGCCAGTAAACTAAGTAAAAACCAGTAACAAAAACTATGTCCGATTTACTCTAAATAACGAGGGAGGTAAGTAGTTTTTGTAAGTAGCCTTGTTTTAATTATAAGCTTTGTAAGTATTAATACGTTTTCCCCGAAATGCCTACGGAGTATTTTTCTTCTGAACCACATCTAGAAGGCCAATTCGTATGCGCTCTGCAGATCTTAAGTTTCACATCCGTCCCCATAAAAAAGGAGAGCAGTATCTGTAAGTTGAGTGCATTGTTTCGCTCTGATACGAATGCTAACGCCATTAAAATAGCCGTCCAAGCAGAGGACCTTCCCGGGGGCTTTTGCGGCGTGTTGCTACCAATAGAAGTTCAGACTAAGCGACCTAAGAGCTTTGCCACATCTCTAATTCGGTAAAACTCCTCCGGTCAACTTCTCTGGCCAATTTCACAGGTTCCTCATAAAAAAGAGTGATTTATATAATGATAGTATATAGTTGTATAGGAAGTAGTATTGTGCGCGCACGACTTTGAGTAGTCCTGGGCACCGCTGAAAATCAGCACTGTCGCATCCTTGCGATAGCACATACGGTGTCCAATGTTGACATCATATCCTATTTGTCTGTTCTTTCCTTTAATTGTATTGTGTTTATTTTTCTTTCTTTTTTTGCTATATTTTATGTAATGTGTTTGTATATTGCGATGCCAATAAATAAAATGTCCAATGTATATGTCTATATCTAAATATGTATATTTGCGAAATCTTAATGGGCAAATAGGATTAGTGGGTATAGTTGCAATCATTTGTTATGTCCGAGTTAAGTGTCAAGATAAAGTGCTAACGGAAATATCGTACTACGGAAATATCCCGCTACTTTGAACGTTCCCTATTTCCTGCCTTCACTTAATATATTAAATATTAGACGTGGAGTGAAATAGCCACAGATTAAACTTTATAAAGATAGAATAGTTAAAAAACATAAGCCTAAATAATTACTAGAGTTACACAATATTCTTTTATATGTTATTTGAATAATAAGATTTTTTCCTGTCAGACGCGGAATCTTTAGCTTAAAGGTTTACCTTAATGAAAGCAACAGCTTAAAAATTCATTAGATTTAGCTTTAAATATTATTTTAAGGAATATAAAATTGTAACAATGAAGCTTAACGCTTGTTAATGTATTGTAGAAGCGAAATAATCGTATAACTAGTTTCATACCATAAACGTAGTCGGAACACGTACGCAATGCGTTCCTGGCATCAAGACAACCGTAACTCAATTATAGTAACACAAAGCGAGGTAATTAACGAACATAGGAAGCTTATATATGTGAAAGGCTATGTGTGGAAACTATTCCATAGCTGGTAGGTAGTTATATCCTATAAAACTGTCTCCATGGTCATCCTCAGTGTGTTAGGAATGACTCTAGAATCTGACAGTCAGTCAGTCGAGTCATCTACAAGGTTCACGGGAACCTCGCAGGTACGGGCCTCGGGGTGTTACCCCATTAACCGGGTTATCAGCGCAGGGGGCAACTGCTCCTCTGGTCTTGGGTACCGTTTTGGAACGGATTTTTTAGGAATAACTATTTTTACGTCGCGGCTAATCCCTCAAGCGTCAGCCGCGACGAATCTATCTTCTACGCCCTCTCGACCTCTCGGTCTCGATTGAGACGGAGGTCGAGAGAAGACTGAAGTTCAAAATCTCCCTAGAATAGGGGAATTTGAACCTACGGGGCACGTCGGGAGGACGCGCGTGTAGAATCTGACGCACTAGTGACTGTCTACTACGATTGCGTAGTTGTGATGCCGTGTTCTCGCAGGATAACATAAATACTATACTAATACTACATAATACTAGTTGCGCCCCGCGGTGTTACCAGCGATTCAACATTATTTTTTTAATAAAAGTAGCGTAAGTTACTCCTTATTACATCAGCTACCTGTAAGCGAAAGTCCCATCGAAATAGGTAAAGCCGTTATAGAGATTATGACATCGACTAGTTATGACCCGACAGAACTAGTAAAAAGTTATATTTTAGTATATGTACCGTATATAAATTATGCATGTAGTAAAAAGCGGTTATTATAATATAACAAACAGACATTTTATTTGTTATTTTTTATTTGTTTGTATAGATTTTGCTTTGCAATTTTTTAAACCATTAAATTATTTCGCAGATAAATTAGGAAGTTGACGACGTTTTTATATAAGTTAAATAATTACTCGATCTGGGTATGACAGTTTATTAATTTTCCTACAAAAAAAGGTTGTTTGAAAAATATAAGCCGAATAAATAAACATTTTTGTTCTACAATTGACTAAAAAATTTAACGTATAAATCAAGAATGTTTATGTGTCGAAGGAATGGAACATTATCACTTGTGGTACATAACTTATTTTAGTCTCACGAGGTCATATTTCAACGCTCGTCGCTCAATAATAATGGATGGCGTCCAACAATCAATGGCCGAGATAGCTTATAAAACTAAATAACAGATTTTGGCGGTGGAGAAAGGAAATTGTAATAAGTAAATAACAGATTTCCTTAAATGAAATGACACATGAAACACCTTCCATGTAAAAATAAAATTCTTTGACTAGTTTCCGTGTGCTATTGTTAGAAAATTCAGTAATAGCGCAGTTTACTGGGGGCCGCCTCATGTTGCATAATATGGTAGCAAGCCTAGATAGATCTCCGGTAGATCATCGAAAACGATTATTTTTCGTTTTTAAGAGAACAATTTCAGTATAAATATATAATAACCAAATGAACTTGAAAATTTGACTTGTTAAAACTAACGGTTCGACTTTACGAACTTACAGTCGGGGTTCGAAATCCGGCAAGACTGCGATGGCTGTACCCGTTATGGTATTAGCGAGCATTTTTTAATTAAAACAATTGAAGTATATACAATACTGTTACAATCTGGTCCTGAATAATAGGATAAATACTTCTTCTTAAAGTGCCTCTCCGACTAGCAAAGGATGGCAGTCAGTTCACCCAATTTTCTGTCTCTTGCGAGGCGAAACAGTTGGGCGGCACTCGCAATTCCGGTCCACTATCTTGTGTTCCGCAGCCATGACTTCTTTCTACGACCAACACTTCTTTTGCCCGTGACTGTCTGCCCATCAAAATAAGTTGATCAAGGTCATATCTATCGTGTCTAAGCACGAGACCGAGATACGACACTTTTTTTATCTTGATGGTCTGCAATAGTTGCTCTCTTCTCGTTGAACCTCCTCAGTTGTTACTTCTGAATTCCATCCAACACCCAACGTTTCCCAAGGTGGTTCTTCAAAGTCCACGCCTCGCATCCGTAAAGAAGGATGGGCCAGATGTAACATTTTAGAAGACGAACACGCAAACATATTTTAATGTTACGGCAACAAAAGATTTTGCGCAGGATAAATTAATGAACATATTTACCATAGTTATGGTTGCCATTATGGTAAACAGTTCTATGAATAAACTATTTAATTAATAATTTAGCTTGAACCCACGTTTTAACTCTGTCTTTTTTAAATCTAGATATTAATGAAATTATATGTTAAGGTTTTTACGGGTTTAATAAATTAATGATAAAAATTTACAAAGTTACTGTTACCACTGCGTAGCAGGTGGGTCTACGACCACAAAAGCAACGAATGCAATCGCTTTTGTTTTAATACTTTATTTTAAAGCGTGCGCTACGCAAACGACGAAAACAATGCTAGAAGCGGGACACAGATGTTTATATTGTTCCAAGTAGTTTAAGTAAATACGATACAACCAACTGATTGAGCTGCAGTTCAGGTCCTTTCGCATACTCTCGATACTGTTGCAATTTTACGTAGGGTAAATATTGAAAGCGAGGTTCCCTTTTAGGAGTCCTTGCACATATAGACCTCTCAAAGCTCGGGCTAATAGACTTCTATTCTAGGAAAATCAATGGGTGTAGAAGGTAGTAGATTTCTTACTAATAAGCCGTTACACGTATAAGTTGTCCCACATCACCGTCTATTTATAAAGCGATTTTTAGGTGTAGTTAAGTCGTATGTAAAATATACAGATTTTGATAAATAAGGTATTTAAAGGTAAGTTAAATTATAGCCTTTACGTATGTCCCACTGCACACAGGCCTCCTCTGTAAAGAGAGCATAAGGGCATAGTCCGTCACGCGGCCCTAGTGCGGATTGGCAGACTTCACATGTCTTCGAAAAATTGTAGGTTTTCTCACGATGCCGAGCATGTGGTAAATCAACACATAAAATTGCAACAACAAATTTTATTGGTGCCCGCACCGGAGATCGAACTTGGGGTATCGTGCAACTTGAGGCTACCGCCCGGACACTGAGCTACTACGGCATAAGGTATTTACGATTTATTTATTAATTTTTGAAATTTATCTTTGTCGTCACTTATTACAAACCAAACTGATTCATAGATGCGCTATGCGTAAATAAATATTTAAAAGAAAAACACACACGAATTGAGTACCTTTTTTTGAAGTCGCTTAAAAATACTTTACGAACACTTGAAATTTGATAGGAATTGGGAATAAATGCAAATGAAATAATCAAACGCCTCTGAACATCGTTTTACGTTTGAGTGGCGACGGTAATTGGCCGGTCGGACCGACACTGGATTTATAGCCTCTGATGTGGACAGTATTGTGTGCTTGACAATTACCGCAACCCTTCGCTCTGTTTTTATTAACTCGATAACCATTTAAACGCTGAACCATTTCCTGTCAGCTGCGATAGAAATGCGTCACGCTACGACAAAAAAACATTATAATATTTTTGTTGTTTGCAGTTATGATACTAAAAAATACACTCCCGGGCACATCGGGTTTGTTAATACCATCTCACTGCACATAGATATATTTTGTTGACCTGAGTCGGTCTTTTTCTAAGCTGCCTACAAATGCGTGGAAGGTGTTTGACTGTAATTTATATATTTATTGTCAATACATTAAGCTGCTTTTTATTTGTTTTAATTTTAATATTTAACTTTGTTTTTATAACATCAAATTGGATTATCTGTAACGGGGTTATAATTTTTGTTGATTTAAATAAATAAATCTATCGACCGTCCTTGTGTTTTAAGTTTTGACGGTCCATAGATACATCTCATCATGTATAGTAACATCAAACAAGTATGCTTTGAAACAGTATTTTTTATAGCACAGGGGGTAAGCGATCTTACAGCTTACCTGACCTTAAGTGAACACCGTCGCTTCACATCATCGGAGCTGTAGATACGTTGCCGGTCATGAGTAAATAGATTCCTTCACATTGATAGATACATACCAATCTAATAGTATTAGTAAGAAACGTAGTGGATTTAATAATTAATATTTAAAGATGACATCGCGACTGTCGAGATAAATCAAATCAACTCTCGGTTGTAAAATGTCTGCAGCGTAAAATTGAATCCGTTGAAAATGATTCCGTTTACAACCGGCGCAGTTAACCTTATCTCGTTTTTGGTGGATGCTTTTATTTAAACAATTTTAATATGATTTCTTTTTAAATCTACTTCTATCCTATAAATACGAATTGAATTTGTCATTGGTTTGGAATTTATAAACTTGAATTCAAATTTATGTTTTATTATTAAAAGTGGACTCGGGATGGCACAGCGGGGTGGGAGTAACCTCGCCCACCCAGGACGTGCTCTCTAAAAGCACAGTGCAGAGGTGCTCCGGTGCGTTCCTATGGAGGTCCCGGAGCCCCTCACTGTGCAAGGGCCGCCGGGGAGGTTTTAGTGGGAAGGAATATCTTGTTGAAGATTTTCTCCTCGTGAACAAAAAAAAAGATAATAAATAACTTTAGCTTAGTTGAAATAGTTAACCAGAATGTTAGTTAATAATAATTATGACAAAAAATTATTGTTCGCATTCTATTTTTTTTAAAGACACTAATACATAACATTAAGCAATTTTAAAATAATTTTTATATTAAGAAAAAAGGATCTGATTGGACCATTGACTCGGCATTAATAGCATATTAGCAAGCAACAGTTTTTATTAATATTGCTATTATCGTTCACTATAATTATTATGTTAATAATCAAAAATATTATTCACTATTGTTTGACACTTTAATGCCAATATACTATGAATTTGTTGATCAATCTTAAAATATATAAAAACTTAACTTAATCAGCTCATTACTTAATTAAACCGAGCAAAACATAAAACTAGCTTACACAAAAATGAACTTAGACGGTCGTGGTAAATGTTACAACCACGTAAACACTTAAAATTAATTAAACTGTGCATAAAGTATCACATACAGTAAAATTGTTTTATTTTATTCATTGTATCACTATTTCGAGAAACTTGTTGCTAACCTCCTAACTTCAGGTAAAATAAACACTCACTCCAGTATCCTAGAAAGATAAGTAGTAAATATAATTTTCAATTTTGTAAAATCGTCGAATTATTCTCTCAGATCTTTGACTTGTATTTATGGGTTAGGCAAATAGCACGTAGAACAGATGGCCGATGTAGCAAAAATGTTCTCTATTGGTGACCACGACCGGATAAACAAGGTATTCTAAAGAGCTCAAAGCTGAAATGTCAATGAAATTTATGCGTAGATAGTCAATTAACAAATACTTGATTCCCCCTTAGATGTTAGGAGCGTTGCTGGAGTTTCTTCGACCACTTCTTCTTCCAGCGCCAACGCTTCCCGAAGTGGCACTCAAAGTTAGTTTAGCTTTTTATGTTCCTTAGATATCCGCGAAATAGCTACCGACCGAGTCGTGGTTCGGCCCTCTCACTGGCCCTTGGGTCGGAATGCTTACGCGTAACATAGTACCCATCTTTTTTTTTTTTTGTTGACGGGGAGAAAATCTTCAGAAAGATACCCCGCCTTCTGGGGGGAAGGCGGCGGTTATGTGGGGTTCTTACCCACTAAAACCTCCCCGGTGGCCCTTTCCTCGGTGCATGACGAGGGGCTCAGGATCTCCAGTGGAACGCACGGAGCCCCTCTGTACTGTGCTCAAGGAGGCACGTCCCGGGGAGGTTACCCCTCCCCTGTGCCCTCGCAGCGCAAGGCGACACGGGCCAGCCGATGTCGCCTTCTTCCCGGGTCCACTTTGGTGGACGACTCGAGCCCCACCCTTGTCGCCCAGTGAACCCGAGGCCCCTTTAGTCGCCTTCTACGACAGGCAGGGGATACCGTAGTCTTATTCTTGAGAGCCCAGAACTACAGGGCTGAACATAGTACCCATCTTTTTTTTTTTTTTTAAAATCTAGATATTAATGAAATTATATGTTAAGGTTTTTACGGGTTTAATAAATTAATGATAAAAATTTACAAAGTCACTGTTACCACTGCGTAGCAGGGTCTACGACCACAAAAGCAACGAATGCAATCGCTTTTGTTTTAATACTTTATTTTAAGCGTGCGCTACGCAAACGACGAAAACAATGCTAGAAGCGGGACACAGATGTTTATATTGTTCAAGTAGTTTAAGTAAATACGATACAACCAACTGATTGATCCGCAGTTCAGATCCTTTCGCGTTCTCTCGATACTGTTGCAATTTTACGTAGGGTAAATATTGAAAGCGAGTTCTCTCTTTTAGGAGTCCTTGCGCATATAAGATATCTCAAAGCTCGGGCTAATAGACTTCTATTCTAGGAAAATCAATGGGTGTAGAAGGTAGTAGATTTCTTACTAATAGCCGCCACGCATAAGTTGTCCCACATCACCGTCTATTTATAAAGCGATTTTAGGTGTAGTTAAGTCGTATGTAAAATATATAGATTTTGATAAATAAGGCATTTAAAGGCAAGTTAAAGCATAGCCTTTATGTATGTCCCACTGCACACAGCCTCCTCTCTGTAAAGAGAGCATATGGGCATAGTCCACCAAGCGGCCCTAGTGCGTATTGACAGACTTCACATGTCTTAAAAAAAAATTTCTACTACATGTAGGTTTCCTGACGATGTTTTCTCTCTTCACTGCCGAGCGCGTAATGAGCACAAAATTGTAACAACAAATATTATTGGTGCCGGCACCGGGGATAGAATTTGGGTTACTAGCGTTCGTGCAACTTGAGGCTACCGCCCGGAAACTGAACAGCATAAGGTATTTACGATATATTTATTAATTTTTAAAATTTATCTATGTCGTCATTTATTATACATTTTTAAACCAAATCGATTCATAGATGCGCTATGCGTATATAAATTATGCATGTAGTAAAAAGCGGTTACTACGGGAGTATAATATTACAAACAGACACTTAATTGTTAGTTTTATTTTATTTGTATAGATATTGCTTTGCAATTTAATAAACCATTAAATTATTTCCAAAACTGTATTCCCTCCGGTTTTCATCGTGAACATTGCACTCTACGTCACAATGAAAAGGACGACAAAAATATAGAACACATATTATTGTTACAGGTCACTTGTTTTATGGAGCACAAGATAATAGATTGTGAAGCTGTTCCAAGTTTATTCGGTACTATTTATAAAAATAAAATTTACAGAAAATCGTATTGTAATATAAAACTTAGCATAATACACTTTACAATTTAAAGTATAAGACATAAACACGTATACTTACACAAAAATAGACCTGCGTATACACACACACACACATTTATAAAATATTGTTATCATTTGTTATGCTCATATTTTATTGTGCTTTTCAAATGGTAGAAGACACTGACTGACCCCTGAAACACAGGTCCAATAGAACCTTTTTTTTTTTTTTTAAAATCTAGATCGATTTATCGCCTGCCTACAAACAAAGTTTCATGAATATCGTTGGAGCTGTTTCCGAGATTCATATTATACATTTCAACAATTCCTCGTTTAACGTTATATAGATAGATAAATAATTCATAGAGGTTTAGTTTAAATACATAAAAGTTTGCACTGGAATCATTAGGTTTTATAATTATTCTCTAACACTCTCTGTACAGAATTCCTGTGATAAGATTTTTTTTTTTAAGCTAGATCGATTTATCGCCTGCCTACAAACAAAGTTTCATGAATATCGTTGGAGCTGTTTCCGAGATTCATATTATACATTTCAACAATTCCTCGTTTAACGTTATATAGATAGATAAATAATTCATAGAGGTTTAGTTTAAATACATAAAAGTTTGCACTGGAATCATTAGGTTTTATAATTATTCTCTAACACTCTCTGTACAGAATTCCTGTGATAAGATTTTTTTTTTTAAGCTAGATCGATTTATCGCCTGCCTACAAACAAAGTTTCATGAATATCGTTGGAGCTGTTTCCGAGATTCATATTATACATTTTCAACAATTCCTCGTTTAACGTTATATAGATAGATAAATAATTCATAGAGGTTTAGTTTAAATACATATAAGTTTGCACTGGAATCATTAGGTTTTACAATTATTCTCTAACACTCTCTGTACAGAATTCCTGTGATAAGATTTTTTTTAAATTCTATTACTGGCAATATTTTTATCTTAATTAACCTCTTACCTAATAACTCCAAATCATTCATGGCTTCCTATTTTTTTGTTTTACTTTCTAAAGAAGTGCTTGACCACGATACCACCTGATGTTAAGTGGAAATGTAGTCCTGGATGGTGAGGCGCACTAGCTTAGTAAATGCCTATTCACGTTACTCTTGATCACGTTACACTTTAATGCAATAAGCATGAGAAATCAGACTGTACATATAAGCTTAGGTAAATTAACTTATTGTGTGTTAAATGCAATTGGACATTTAAAACAAGCCAGTTGGCTTCCATTCAGCAGGACAATGGGGCTTAAATTACTTACTACGTGACTCATACACAGCGGACATTAGCTCGAACGGCTATGCTGCGAAATGCTTTGGAAATACAATCTTATGACATTTAATAAAACTTTTTGATTAATGGGGACAGGCTGTCCACCATTATTTTAGTGGCGTAACCAATACTACCATCTGGGTTTCTCAAGAGTTTGCCAGACTTGTAACACTCTAGCGTCTATAGCCTAATGATTAAGTGTACGATCTGCGGCATATATGGTCTTTGGTTCGAATCCACCATTCGACTATTGGTGAGATCCATCTTCTAGCACGAGCGTAAGCTTAGTTGGAATGGTTAACAAATTGTTAGTAATATTTGTAATTTTTTTTTAATTCTATTACTGGCAATATTTTGTTCTTAATTAACCTCTTACCTAATAACTCCAAAACATTCATGGCTTCGTATTTTTTTTGTTTTACTTTCTAAGCAAGTGCTTGACCACGATACCACCTGATGTTAAGTGGAAATGTAGTCCTGGATGGTGAGGCGCACTAGCTTAGTAAATGCCTATTCACGTTACTCTTGATCACGTTACACTTTAATGCAATAAGCATGAGAAATCAAAGACTGTACATATACGCTTAGGTAAATTAACTTATTGTGTGTTAAATGCAATTGGACATTTTAAACAAGCCGGTTGGCTTCCATTCAGCAGGACAATGGAGCTTAAATTACTTACTACGTGACTCATACACAGCGGACATTAGCTCGAACGGCTATGCTGCGAAATGCTTTGGAAATACAATCTTATGACATTTAATAAAACTTACGATCCCAGCAAAATGAGCTCACAGTATCTTGAAGTCTCACTATTATATGCTTGGATTTAGTTTTAATAAAAAAAGGTTCGCAAACTTCTGTACGCGCAATATATTTCTTTGTCATCATAAAAAAATAGTTTTTAATTTTATGCAAATATATATTTTTTTATGTAAAATAAGAGGCAAACGAGCAAGACGGGTGACCTGATGGTAAGTGATTCACCGCCGCCTACAATCACCAGCGGCGCCAGTGCGTTGCCTACCCTTCAGGTAAGAATATGCTCTTTTCTTGAATAACCCAATGTCGCAGTTGTTGGGGAAGACCGCTGATGGCAACGAGTTCCAGATATTTACTGTGCGTGGTAGAAAACTGTTTTAAAACGCATTGTAGTGGAACGCCAACCATCTAGATGGTGCGGATGATAGTTCCGGCGAGACGATCGGTTGCGAAAATCAGCGGCTTCTATTAAATTGAACAACTCCTCGGAATACTCCCCATTGTAGACTCTGTAAAGTATGCATAGGGAAGATAGATCCCTACGCAGTGCCAAAGGATCTAGCCGATCAGCAAGTTCAGGATCGTCGACAATCCGAGATGCCCTACGTTGGATTCGGACAAATGGAGAGAGCTGATAACCCGGAGCCCCTGCTCAAAGGTGGCAACAATACTCCATGTGAGGCCGCGCCTGTGCCTTATGCAGTTTAAGGCGGTGAGCCGGTGCTTAGTACTTCAAAAAGTACAATCAATACAATACAATAATAAAAGGACTGAAAAAATAGAGTCAATACAGTCAATAAAGTTCAGTTTAAAATTGATAAACTAAATAAATAAATATTATATATAATAATAATACTTTAATTTATATCAATAAATAAGACATACGGATAGCTTACCTCAATTATATTGGAGGACTTGAAAAAGTATATAAACACAATTTTTATTATCATCTTTTCATAACGCGCCTAAAGAAGTATAAATTCGAAAATCTGAGAAAATTTATACAATAATAAAGAAATCAGAAATAAGTTTAAAAACCTATAATAAAATAAATTAGTTTGTTCAACTCTACATTTCTATCTGTGATAGTCAAGTATCTCGACTAATATCCAATTGACAATGTTATATATTATAAATTTAGGGGATCTTCGCTGTTCGTTTTGCTGTTTTCGTTTCAATTTAATTGTCACGGAAAATATGACATTCATTGGAACGATAGTGCCGCCATCTGTCAGTACCAACTCAGAAACCTTTGTAGACTTATACACAACACTTTCCTGAAGATCACGTGACAAATGCATCGTTTACGATTCTATAAAGGACACACAGGCAAACATTCATTTTTATATATAGAAAAAGTATACTTAGGCTATTAATATTGACATTTAAATTGCCATGCCGTGAACCATGTCCTAGCACAAGCTTAAGCTTAGTTGGAATGGTTAACAAGATTGTAGTAATATTTCTGAAAAAAAAAAGAAATATTGCTAGCTTTCTTTTTTTTTTTAAAAAAAAAGAAAAATCTCGCATCCGTATAAAACTAGCCAAAATATACCATTGTAAGAGTCTGATCCGGAGTTTTAGAGAAAGTTGCAAATAACTTTTTGCATCTTAATAAAATACGTACGGGATATATCATTATTTACTTTAATAAATAATACTAAACGTTAATAAATAAATTAATAATTGTCATTTAATGTTAATAATTTGACCCATATATCTTCAGATTGGACGGCGTAGCATCTACCAATTGACTATCGTGACTACTTCACTGATGAGTATTAATGTTCCACATATGTATACAACATGTCACTCAAGAACATTACTACTCGGAACGTAATCAACGCCTACATATCTGAAAGGGTACGAAGTTTGCACAAACATTTAATATACTTGTAAGTTAGTTTTGTAATAACATGGGTATGCTTTTTGTTGGCACTATAATTTACTGCTGGATTCTAGAGAATTCGAAAGCCGCGCTTGCGTTCGGTGTATATATGTAAATCGCGAGTCTTGGGTTCAATAACCTTGTTTGTTATAGAAATAAACAACGTATACCACCTGTCTTGTACCTATAAAACGTATTAACGTATTACGTAGTAACGTATTAAGTAATCTTCATAGTATATCAAATAAGAGCAGTGGAATGTGCGTTAATAGCCCTTAAGAAGAAAAAATCTACTCGTAGTAACTTGTAGTAGTCCAAGAAGTAATCTTGGACATAAGATAGTGGATTCTGAAGTTGCATTGGAACTTAAATAATTATAATTTCTTTTATTTTTTTTTAAATATTTCTTTTTTTTTTCAGAAATATTATTAACAATCTTGTTAGCCATTCCAACTAAGCTTAAGCTTGTGCTAGGATGATTCCCGTCAATAGTCGAATGGTGGATTTGAACCAATGATCTTACGATTCGCAGACCGTACCCTAAACCATTAGGCTATTGACGCTTCGTGTTTGACTGCCGATCATCCAAATGATGGCGATAGAATTTAGAATTAACGTATGTTAGCAACTGAAATGACCCCATAGCAAATGCTGTAAAGAATGCAAAGAGTCACCATCTCTTATCCATCCTATCTATCACATATCGCATCCTATTCTATCACAATCTTCGTAACGCTATGCTACAAATCCGCGGCGGGTTCAGAGAACTTTAAATTCCATGCTATGGTTACGTTATCTTGACGATTTTGTCGATGTGCCCACTTTACATCATATGCAAAATCTAACAAATAATAAAATCTACTATAAACTAAGTTTCATATTCACTATTATAACGCCAAATTAGATTATATATATCACGTCATATTCTGTTAATAGCTACGTTTATATTCTTAAACAAGGAAAGCGTAAGTAAATAATACAAGTATTTGTAAATTTCGTATTATATAAAATTTTCAGGTAACAATGTGAAAGAATGGACCAAGAATCAAGACATTGTTGTAATAAGCTTCCGGTCCGGGACTTGATCCGATGAAAGGGATCAGTAATGGCTATAAAAGTAAATTGAATTGTTCTCCAAGCTACTGTTCCATGCCACATGAACCAATAGCGGCTTGCTTTGATCGCTTTCTGCTTTAACATTACTCTGTTGCTTTTATTTTAAATATATAAATAAATATTGTAAAATTTACTTATTTAGAATTTTTTCCCTCCCCTGTCGCCTTTTTCCCAGGTCCACTTTTGCGGACGAAAAAGGCCTCTACCTTTGCCGCACCGTGAACCCGACCCCCTTTTAGTCGTCTACTACATGCAGGGGATACCATAGCCTTATTCTACGAACCCAGAACTACAGGGCTAGACTCAACCAACCACGAGATTATCGTAACAAGACAACATAGAAATCCCTGGATTTAAAAATTTGTTCTACCCTTTGCCGCAATAATGAGTTTAGCGCCGCTCTTGTTAATTCCCCTGCTGTGTATCTGATCGAAAATTATATTATCGCTGGTTATTATAGCTTTTCTCTCCTCATACTGAGATGATTACTGTGTTAAACTTCAAAATATTATTTAATATTTAACACTATATTAAAGTTAAAGTTACAGCCCTTATATATGTAATATATATGTCCCACTGCTGGGCGCAGGCATTCTCTGCAAAGAGAGTAAAAGGGCATAGTTTGCCAGGCAGGCCTAGTGCGGATTGGCAGACTTCGCATGTCTTAGAAAAATGTTTTTGTTAAAATATGACATATGGCATGTGACAGTTGGTCAGCCTATCACCATACACTGTATAAATAACTGGCGTTTTATTGGTATTTAAGAAGCCGAAATATGGTATTATTATACTGATATTAGGATTGTGCCAAGTCGAGTCTTCTTCTTAGTCGAATCGTTTGTCTTTAGGCTAATAGAAAATGTAGTTATAAATAAAATAAATTTTGGAATAGAACAAATTTAACAAAATTATTTTACATAAATGATAGAGGCTAGAAAATCAGTGCACATTAACGTTGTTTTGCGGACGAGCGGTGACAATAATTGCACGTTGGTGTGCGGGCACAAGATTTATGATCCCAGCTCAGGCTAAATGAGCCACTTTGATAATTAAGTGGTGAAATTATTTATTCTTCATGCTTTATGTTGTGAAATAAAATGATGTATTTATTTAATAACTAACCTAAAGTGATGATGGATATTGATTTTTTTTCTTACGGCCGGCATTCAGCCATTGTTATCTTCACCACCGGACTATACAAGCATTATGATACAATGATTAGATTAGTATAGGAAGCATTAGGCATAGTATAAGCTAGCATTTCAATCAAGTTAAGAGTAATAAAACTAAATGTAATGCATGTGGCTGTGCACTGACTGACTTTAAGTTACAATAATAAAAAAAGGCATATCGGGTAAAGATTTCATATTTTAACACATATTATGTACACGCATATAAATGTATGTTACATTGAAATAAAGCTAAATACCACTGATTTTAATAACTTATTAAATTTGATATAAAATTTGGATGATTAAAATATAATATAATAAATTATTAACTTAATTAATGTAATTAAAAAAAACTATAATTAAAAACATTTTGTAAATTAAGTTACTATTCATATTGTGAACCGTGGTAGCTCAGTGTCCAGGCGGTTGGCTCAAGTTGCATAGTACGCTGTTCCAGGGCCTGGTCAGTGCCGCCGCCTCTACGGAGGAATACTGCGATATATGGCCCTCTATGGTGCGCCCGTGTGGCGTATCCGATTCACGGGCGTAGTTTGATAGGATACCGAACGATATCCTACGAAGCGGCCGCTATCCTGGCTCAGTTCCCGCCGCTCGACATTCTGGCGATGCGGGACGCGCGTCCAGGAGGGAGTACCTCTCCCCCCGGAATGCTGTCCTAAAAGTTGCATAGTTCGCTAGCAACCCAAGATCCCCAGTGACCGGTACCAATAAATTGTCTCATTTTATTTTATATTTTTATGTCTTAGAAAATTTTCTAATGCGTGTGAAGTCTGCCAATCCGCACTACGGCCGCGTGGCGAACTGTATATACTCTCTTTACAGAGGCCAGTTCACAGCAGTGGACATATATTAGGCTGTCACTTTAACTGTGATTACATTATCATATGATACTAAATATATCACATATTCTGTAATAAAATATAGTATTAAAACTTGACAACCTTAAGCATTACGTACAATATGAAAAAAACGGTATCAAGAAAGCTTAGAAAGATAAAAGGAAAGGAAAGAAAACGCAATATCTGTTTTCTGTACACGAGTATCAATGTGTCAATTTGTGTATTATTGATGAAACGATACCGTCATTAGCATTTCAATTTGCAGCATAATAATCAACTTTACTCCTATCTTTAGGATAGGATCGGTGTGAGAGCCAACAACGCTTGCACAAGACAATTTAATTATCTTCGGTTATTGTGCGTTCAGACATCATGAAACTTGATTAGTAATGAATTTTAAGGATCCTATCAAACTAGAAGGCTATCGAAATTTGCCGTAGCAGATTAAATGTTTTATTTATTCTTTGCTGGTCTAGATTTTGCTTTACTTTTCTTAAATAATAAACTTACATCAGTTAACGGATACATTCGCGGCGCTATTACTTACCTCGAATACTTCAAAATCCTTAGTTATCTTTTATATACTTCAGTATACTTTATTTTACTTCATTATACTTCAATATGGTTCATAATGACATTAATATACACAACGCATACGTCGATACAAATTTGGGTTATAAAACAATAGAATATCATCATAGTAAATTAAAGCTGTATTTGAAAGTTTAAAAGAGGAATGCTCCGATCATCACCAAACCTTATAAGATTACTTGCCAGGTCAATCTGAAGATTTCCTGCAAGTTTCATTGAAATCGGTCCCGCCGTTTAGGAGCCTATATGGAACATACCCACACACTTTCTGCTTTATATATATAGATAAGTAGATAAGAGCTTCAATTGACGCTCTGATGATTATGGGCTCGAATTCCAGTCAGCTTGTATCCGGAAACAATTACCGTTGTTTCGGTTTTTTAAGTACAAAAAATAAAACGTGTCCAGTGTAAGGCGATAGGCTCTTCTGTCACATAGCGTAATAAGCTTGAAAAATCAGTGTCATAATAATCCTCTACGTCGTGAAATGAGTAACGTAAAGTTAAAACAAAAAGCTTTTACATATTGGTAGAGATTAAATCTATATCTAGCTTTATAAAGAAGTTGGAATATTATTAAACATTTTAAATGATTTGAAAATTAATTATTGCAAACAGTAACAATCAACTCAGTCAGTAATTATTTTATCTACAGCGTGTCTAAAATTAATTTAACTAATTACAAACATAGCGATTTCAATAAAGAGAAAACTGATTGGTCGGCGTGTTTTTGTTGACTGACAGTGCTAGAGAGCTAGGAACGTTAGGTAATATAATTAATAAAATTTGGAAATTAATTTAAATATAGCTTTATTTATTGATAACAAGAATTACGCAGAGATACTCGTAAAATCCTTTCCAATTAAAAAGAATAAAATAATATATATTTACAATTTATAACGAAAAAGGCAACATTCGTAATATTACGGCTTTATTTTGATAATCAAATTATACTATAGACACTTTTCATTTCGGACATATGGAACGGATGAATTAGTTGAAATTGAGAAAAATTGACAAAGAACAGGCTCGCGCATCCTTACCGTGCACGAGGCCCAAGACCTCACGTGGTCATCAGAACGAAAAAACTGCAAATGCACGACATCGTCCAACATGCTGTAGTGGCGATATCCCGACACACAACTGTGACAACGCCACAGGAAGACTGGTGACAAGGTCAACGGCCGCATCAAAAGAAAAAATAATAGAGTATAACCTAAAAATGACCACGAGATACAGGGACGCAGCGGTCGCGGAGAAACTGATAACAATGCAACGGGACCTCTACGACGCGTGAACCAGAGCATTCTCCAACTTCAAAAATCAGGCATTATAAAAAAATAATTGGTTACTTTAGAGGTAGAAGTCTTATTAACAAAACAAAGTAAGTAATTAATGTACATTAGAAAAGATCACGGACACAAGTCTGCAGTTGCGCTTTATTGAAAAAAAAATGCATTGTAAATATTTGCATAAATTTAGCTATTTCATCGTATTATGAAAGGTTGCGACTGTTTATTTTGTTAAACCTTAGTGAATCAAAGTCAATCAGAAATGTTGATGCCAATCCACTCTATAATTGAAAACTGAATGAGATTTTCTTGCGCAGTTCAATTTTATCCATAATTTCTGGAACCTCATCTATAATTTCTAGAAATGTTACGATGAGAATTTTTCAAATTAAAAGTATATAATTAGGTTTTTATTGATTGTCTTAACTGCTGTTAAAGATTGATGATGAACCTAAACCTGAGCTAATCCTACGGTCTATACACCTAGATTGATAATTTTTATGTGATGGTAGGGCGATATACACATATACATAGATATGTACGTGTATCTTGCCCTTCGAGCACGCGTATCGATTCAATGTTATGTGTTTTTACCGTAATGTAAAAAACCCCAGCAGAGAATCGAATGGAGAGCTCTCTCTTAGGATTAATCGCATGTGTAAATAACGTCTTATGTAGTGTGTGCCGTCAAATTTAAAAAAAATAAGTAGATAAAATACATATTGAAATTCTACATTTAAATGACAAAGATGCTCTACAACGTTTTATGTATTTACAATTTCATGATACTTAATGAGTCTTAGTATCTATTTAAAAAGAAATGATTTAACTTGAATAATTATGCTAAGCAACTTTAACTACAGGGGTTTAGTACGAGGAATTTAAGTAGAAGTTACGGCGCACCGCAAACTCCAATAGCTGTCGTAAATATCGCTCTAACAGGGAAAGGAGGCGACGAGAATGCTGCCAAATTGCCTGGCATGCTACGTTGGACCTCTGCTTTGAATAATATTATAAGAAACCGTACATTGTACAAAAGGTAAAAATAATCTCTGTATCATTATATTTTATTTAATAATTATTTGACTTCTCCATTTAATGTTACTTGTACTAAGAGAGAAACATTAAACCATGTTGAAAAAATACAAAAGCCTAGATCCACTGATTTTTGCGGGTAGTTTTACGATTAAAAACAAAAATTGACTGACCTGTCCGATCGATCGATTCAAACGTTAACGTTACGCGCGGACGTCCTCTTTTGTTCTGGAAGTATGATAGTTATTTTACAAAGTTCTGACCTATATTCTTTTTCTTCTTCCACATTAGTGCTCGTTGTCGTTATGGAATACTTAGCTACTCTTGAATTATCTAAATATTCTAGTGTCAATTTAATGTGTTCTTCCTACTAACAATAGCTTTTAAGATTATAATGGTACCTGTTAGTTACTGTAATAAATAACAATAATAATTATTATTATAATTATGTCAATCCGGTCAAGTATTCAAGACCAGCTCAGGCCAATCTGTGTAGTTCGTTCGTCAAAAAGCAAATATTATAAACCTACCAATAACACAATCAACGAATATTGTTAAGATTCGATTTTTAAGAGATATCTAGTGGCTAATTCATACATACACATACACTGTATTGAATAATTATAATAATTAATTAGAAGTCAGTTTTTACAAATTAAAGAAATTCAATTTACAATTACAATTACAATGTGGGTGTTTTCAGGAGTAGAGTGAATAGGCATTGACTAAGCTAGTGCGCCTTACCACCCAGGACTGCATTTCCACTTAACAACAGGTGGGATCGTAGTCAAGCACTTGCTTAGAAAGTACAAAAAAAAATTAAACAGAAAGAGAAATTACATAAAAAACAAAGTTTTAAGTATGTGTATTTTGACTAAGCAATTTCTCCATACTATAAAATACCCCCTTAAACAGCCATGAAATTAAAATCAGTTGATACACTCACACGGCGCTATGAGTGCAAACACTAAAAAAATAGAAGAATTGAGAACCCCTTCCTTTTTTTTAGGTCGGTTAAAATGGTTTGAACACGTGCAAGAATGTGGAATTATCTTGGGTATATACTTCGAAATATAAATGTATTATAAGTGTTTTGAAATCCAGAAACCTTGAGTATGACATAGCGTACATATCACCTGGAAAACTCATTGGAGCGTAGCGTCCGATATTTGATCCAGCGGGCCATTCAAGTATACGTGTTCGACACCACCCGGCTATTGTAACTTAACAGAAATATGCTATACGAGGCAAGAAAAATATTTTATAAACATGGAATACCTCCTAATCACATACGTAATGCTCGATATCGGTGGCTGGTTGTTTCCAATATTTTCAATATTTAATTATATAATTTAAACTTTATACGTTTAATTATCAAATTATTTATGACTCAATAATATATTTATTTATGAAATTTTTCATCTATTATTATATTGTATAAAATATATTTTAATCTCATAACTGTTTTATTTATGTATCATATTTATTATACTCTAATTGTCAGTATAAATTCCATATAAAAGTAGTATTGCGCGCGCACGTCTGTAGGTAGTCCCGGGCACCGCTGAAAATCAGCGCTGTCGCATCCTTGCGACAGCATATGCTGAGACGATGTCCGATATTGGCATCATATGTTTTGTATTATTTGTCCGTGTAACTGTGTTTTGTCTATTTTTCATTCTTTTTAATGTGTGTTATATTCTGTCTGTGATGTGTTTATGTATTGTGATGCCAATAAATAAATGTCAATGTCTATGTCTAATGTGTCAAGTTTTTGAAAAATAAAAGAACGTATTTTCATATAATATGTAGTTATGTATAATAGACGAATGCTTCCTCCAAGTTGTCTCACCGAGAACAAGTTTGTTTTTGGAAATCTCTTATAACTTCATAAATAATAATATAAATAAACTCAAAACAACTAACTTACTGTGTTTAATACGTTACAATGTTACGTACATCTATGTATGTTTTATGAAAAAAATATTAGCAAAACAACCTCGAAGATTTTTTTTTGTAAGTAGCTTAACTCGTAATGATTAGTAGTAAATCAATCTTATTAACAGAATACATCAAAACCTTAATTAACGTCTTTAGTTAAACAGCTAGAAGCAAATTTGCTAAGCCCCAGTCACTAATTACAGATCTGATATCGTCATTCGCGGCAAGATTAAATAGGGAGCAATCCTATTATCAAGTGTAAATACATATCTCACAATATCCGGCATTTAATAAGATATCTATGCGTATTACATATTAATAAGTATGACTGGTAAGAACTAATAATTAATAAATTTTAAATCATGAAACGGTGCTGTCAAGAATAATGAGAAGACTTGCCATTAATAAAATTTTTGCTTTTAACACTTTATAAAGCTCGTTCGGTCGTGTGTCACATTTGGACAGGCGCTGCTAAATGCCATTTCGCAGATTTGGACTCGGTGGAAAGGCGGGCTAAGAGGCTATTTGGTGACGCAGCTGAAACCAACCTGCTCAGTCTTGGGCACAGGCGTAAGGTTGCTGGGCTTTCGGTTTTCTACAGATTGCATTCTGGAGACTGTGCTCAGGAACTACATGATCAATTCTCACGTCCCCGTTCCACCATCGGACTTCAAGACGCACTGCAGGATTTCATCCTTTTGTTATGAACATCCCTCAAACCCGAACGATGCGCTTTGCTTCGTCTTTCATTATTCGTACAGCAAAGGACTGGAATAGTTTGCCCGCGTCAGTCTTTCCCTCCGATTACAATGTGGGTATTTTCAAGAGTAGAGTGAATAGGCATTTACTAAGCTAGTGCGCCTTACCATCCAGGACTGCATTTCCACTTAACATCAGGTGGGATTGTAGGCAAGCACTTGCTTAAACAGTATAAATAAAAAAAAGCGAACCAACAGTTCAGATTTATAAGAAGAAGTGTAGAATTGTCCGGAAAAATGCATATCAATCTGACAATCCCACTCTATGTAATGACTTTTTGCATAATAAACGTACAAACGAAAATAATTAAAGCAATTAACTCGCGGATCGAAGGCGCATGCTAGACCTGACATTCCTTTATAAACTTGCAAATGGCATTATTGACACCCCTGAGCTTCTCTCCGCACTAGCGTTTTCTATACCGTCGCGATTACCTTTTTTTTTTGTTAACGGGGAGGAAATCTTCAAAAAGATACCCCGCCTTCTGGGGGTAAGGCGGCGGTTATTTGGGGTTTTTACCCACTAAAACCTCCCCGGTGGCCCTTTCCTCGGTGCATGACGAGGGGCTCCGGGATCTCCAGTGGAACGCACCGGAGCCCCTCTGCACTGTGCTCAAGGAGAGCACGTCCCGGGGGGGAAGGTTTCTCCCTCCCCCCCTGTGCCCTCATGGTGCAAGGCTACACGGGCCAGCCGATGTCGCCTTCTTCCCGGGTCCACCTTAGCAGACGACAAAGGCCCCCACCCTTGTCGCCCAGTCAACCCGAGGCCCCTTTTAGTCGCCTTATACGACAGGCAGGGGATACCGTAGTCTTATTCTTGAGAGCCCAGAATAGCAATTATTAAGAAGTAGTGTATCCAGGTCGAACCCTAGGTGAAAGAATGCGCCTTTAAATAGACTTCTAGAGAATTTAACTCGTTATCAAAATGTAATGATATCGATCTCTTTTCTCAAAGAATTTTTATGTTTAAAAAGTCATTTACTTATAAATAGCATTTTTTTGTTCTATTTCTTTTTGCTAAGTTAATTTTAATTAAAAATACAGTTTGATTTTACTTTTTGTATTAGTTGTATTTTAAAATTGTCACTCGCATATAATCGCACAAGTATTCATTGCATGCAGTTTTCACCTGTAACTGCGATGGCATTAACCGTGCAACTTTTCCATGGTTTTTATATATTGTATGTTCATTGTGTTGGTGTTTACTAAAATTAATTAAAGACATATGTAACATAGACAAGGCAAAAGTTGTATTGTATATACATATAATAATTATGAATCTTTATCGTGCCTATTCAACATATGGCTTTGAAAATCATGAATTAATAATCTCATTTGACTCCAACTAGTTCTAGGAAAAGGAAATCTCCATCAATCTTTCTACTGAACACGATAACTCACTTTGCCTAAGTCGGATTATGCGATGTGCGAAAGTAGGTTTATTTGAAATTTCCAAGAACAGCTACGTCCAATGTATTGAAGGCTCTTAGTATTCTTCGCCTTTTTTTATAGTAAATAGGCTCACGTTTGGCTTCTATCTTGCTTGATGGAAGGCGAAGATAAAGCCTAGGATGGAGCACTATAGAACCAAATATTGAACGAAATTAAAATACACTTCACCAATGCGATGTCAAACGCCTAATTCTTTCCCGTGTCAATCCTGTAAAAAGTAAAAGAAATGTAACATACTATTTACGTCTCACTGTTGGGTACAGGCCTTCTCTGTAATCTTGCCTATCTATATATATGTATCAATTAGACTTATTCTACGAGCCCAGAACTACAGGACTGAGCGTACTATCTACCCACTTTAAGGCGATCGCTCAGACACTTAACTGCCACGGTTATTTTATACGTACTCTAAGAGGACTAAGAAAAATCTGTAACAGAAGTTTCGAGAAGAATTATTTGTTTAGAGTATAAATTAATAAGCGTGTTGAAAATAGAGCATTATGCGCATAAATTAACTTCTTTATGAAAAAGATTGCAGCATTTTATCTACCTCTTGCTGGATAAATGAGGAGAGGTACTATTATATTAAGTAGTTGAGCGAGCGGTCGCAAGCACTCTCGATGCACTGCCATAGATTAATTGGTTGGTACAATTTCAATTAAATGAAAACCGTCTGGAGGCTTCTATTTTTTACGTTATACTCAACATTCGAATAATAAGAAAGGTGTTAATGTTTCTCGCTGTAAGGTTTATAGAAAGGTTGTAAGGTTCTGATGTATACCATCTGAAGAAGTGTTTTAATTAACGGAGTGCTGACCAAATCTATGCACTATTAGTATAAATAATATTTTTTATATTATTAGTATTAGTATATATTAGTTTGGTTACTTTTTTATTTATGATAAACTACACAGATTGGCCAGAGAAGCTGGCCTTGACTGCTTGATTGAAAGGGCATAGCTCTTAGCTCGATTAGCCTGAACCTCTAACGCTAGTAACTGAACACAAGGGTAACCTCGGCGGACGGTGACTATTTTACGCGTAAGCATTCCGATCCGAGTGCGTCCGAGAGGGCCGAACCACGACTCTGTCGGTTACTATTTCACGGATAATCGAAGGGACATTCAAAAGCTAAACTAATTTTGAGTGCCACTTCGGGAAGCACTGGCGCTGCGACAATAAGTGGCCGAAGAAACTCCAGCAACGCTTCTAACATCTAAGGGGTTTTGGTTGCTTCAGTGGTTCAATGTAAAGGCTTCGCACCTGTCTAATGTTATATTCGAGAGAACGATCATGTGATATTCCAGAAAGAGCTAAAGTCTTCTCCGTAAAGTTAAATAGATATAAATATATTTATGTACAATGAATGTTTGTAAAATATGTAAGTAAATATTGTTGTATGTATTGATTATTTTACTTCTATTACAAATAGAGTTTAGTGATCATATTATTATTATAAACAATTTTTTTACTTACTAATTGTTGTATTTTTTTATTATCTCTCTATTAATTTATTTATTTTACCTCTCCTGTCCTACATGGTTGTCTGAAAGAGATCGCTTAAAGCGATATACGGCTTCCCACATTTAGTTTAGTTGTACAAATTGACTGTACCCACTTTAAAGTGAGCAAAAAAAGTTATGTATATAGATAAATTCTCTAAGAAAGAATTTGGTCAATAGTTTAAATCTATTTCGAAGCAACTACATTAATTTCGTATAAGCACTACGCAATCTATTTAATAAAAATGCAAATCTCAAATCTCGCAACACGTATCTTTTTCATTTTAGATCTACATATTTATAAAAAAAAGTATGTTTAGTAAATAATATAATCTCATATTTACTTCATTTATTATTGAATTAATATATTATTTGAGTTAATTACAAAGGTGCGAATATAATACCAACCCTCCCCGACACATTCTACCTGGTATACACCCAGACGGAAAAAGAATCCCTTTCCAACTAGGGATACAGATCGGGGGCAGGTACGCGCATCCTTACCGTGCACGAGGCCCAAGGCCTCACGTTCGGATCAGTGGTGGTCATCAGAACAGTGACGAAAAAACAGCAACTGCACGACAGCGTCCAACATGCTGTAGTGGCGATATCCCGACACAACCGTCAGCTGTGTCTATTATACAGATGACTATGACGACGCCACAGGAAGACTGATGACAAGGGCAATGGCCGTATCAAGGGAGGGGATAGTGGACTACAACCTAAAAATGGCCATGAGAAGCAGAGACACAGCGGTCGCGGAGAAGCTAATAGCAATGCAGCGGGGCGTTTGCGACGCGTGAACCGGAGCGTTCTCTGGCCACCTCCGAATTCAGGCATTTCATATATAATATATATACTCGTATAGGAAAAATAGTAACTGTAGAGATGGCACTCTATTAATAAATGCAGAGAGAAAAATTTAAGTGTATTCGAAAAGGGCACGGACACGGGTCTGTGGTTGCGATCTAACAATAAAGAAGCCTCATATTTACCGCAACAAATACAATAATTTTTTTTTTTAAAAAGAAAGCTAGCAATATTTCTTATTTTTTTTTCCAGAAATATTACTAACAATCTTGTTAACCATTCCAACTAAGCTTAAGCTTGTGCTAGGACATGGTTCACGGCAATAGTCCAATGGTGCATTCGAACCCACGACCTTACGATTCGCAGACCGCACTCTATACCATTAGGCTATTGACGCTTCTGTATCAATTGTATCAATTACTTTAATATATATGACGGGCTCTATACAAAGAAATCTGTTTTCCTGTTTTTTTTTATGGCACTTTTAACAAAAGGGAATTTCAATACACGAAATAATTGAATGCCAAAAATGAGTAAAATATGTATCTACGGCGAGAAAGGTTGAAGATGTATAATAGATTTTCTGATTTTCGGACAATGTTTTCTTCTCACGAACGGTAGAGAGCGGAAATATTGTTTGAAAAGTGTCCTAAATTACTTATTGTTATATAATTGATCCGAACAAAAGCTACGTCGAATGATCTCGTCTGCATACGACGAAAAAAATAATGACACATTGAATTTTTATATATAATAAAGTCTATATATTTGTTTGGAATAAAAGACTAAATCGCGTTTCTTTATAATATTTAGAGAAACAAAATTTAATGTCCGTATTTCAATTCTATCTTTATATATAAATGTCACACATTTCATTGACATTTTACATTTAAAATTATAAAAATACAAAAAGAAATAAATTTAAGTAAAGAGGTTTCATATCTTAACTTTACATATATATAAAAGAGAAAGTATGTGGGTTTGTTCCTTATAGGCTCCGAAACGACTGGACCGATTTCAATGAAACTTTCAGGGAATCTTCAGATTGGCCTGGCGAGTAATCCTGTAAGCTTGGTGACGATCAGACCACTCCTCTTTTTGAACTGTCAAATACAGCTTTTATTTACTATGATGCTACTACTAGGGGTATAATATTGTATTTACTGATATGTACATGGGTGTAAGTAATAATCTTCACCCGCTAGAGAAGAGAATAGAAGAGAATGAATACGGAGAGAAATTAATTTGTATATATTGTGTGAGTTGAATTATATATTTAATCATGTAAGTTTATTGTTTAAATAAAATAAACCAAAATCTAGCCCGATAAAGCGGGTATGCCAGTTTCTAATATTTATTTAAAAATTTAGGAATTTTTGGTCTGTTGATGTATTGGATCTTTCGAGATACGACATTTCCGCTTTTTACGGTTGGTATGTTGTTTGTTCTGTAAAATTTGTACAGACAACTAAATAACGAAAATTACTGTTGGAATTTAACATGTTTGGCGAATATACAAGGTTTAAAATTTTACATATACGAGTAATACTAATATTTTTTATAAAAGTCTCTCGGTGTTTGTTTTACGTTTTTCTAAAACTCATCTTCGGTCGTCACTTGTTCTACGAATCTTACATACTGGGACGTCTTCACCCCTCAGTCATACTCAGCAAGGAGAGTCAAATGTCTCGTCGTAACAAGGTGACACTTTACAAATCGTTCATTCCCCGTTCTTACTTACCCCGTACGCGCAAGCCTGCCCGCGTCATTGCAGCATCGATTTATGCGATAAGCCACGGGAGCAACGTTATTCACCTCGACTTGCATTTGGACCTGAAGCTTCCAACCTTACCACATTTCATCTATTAAACTCCGGTGATATGTAGCGGCCAGGTTCACTGACCGAAAGTTGAGGCTTGTCAAAAAAAACGACTTCACGTCTAAAATATCTTTAGCTCAATGTATATGTATGTGAATATATATATGTTTTACATATATAATATAATACACGATTCAAGAGAAAAGAAAACATAGTGCGCGCGCACTGTTCTCTTGTTCCTATAGTATGATACAGCCAATAGGCCTGCACTGAGTCTTAGGTATACGTAACTTTCCTTCGCCTACCCGATCACACAAAAGAAGGTATATCTGGGCGCAAATCGCCTAGTATCGAAAATACTGTTTTGATTTATCATTTTAATCAAATTTGGAATAACTACGCATTAAATAAAAGTTCAGCGCCATCTGAGATGGGACTGTAAGAACGATATTTGTTCATACGAAATTAACGTAATCATGTTAAATTAATCATTGAAAGTTGTGTTAAAATGATTTACATATTTATTGTGAATATTTAACTATATTTCATTGATTATTTATAGTTATTTTATTTGTTTGTTACAAAGGAAGTCAAATATTCTGTAACGGTTTACCTTATTGAGAGATCAATATAAAAACGACTGTATTTTGTAATAACGTAACATTCTTGTACTGACCGTCGTGATACGACAAAGCAAGCTGAATCTGGAGTGTGTATTTCTTTATGAATTCCGACAACGAAACCCCTGGCGTAGCGCCGACATATACTTCATAAATAAGTTTTCAAATTAGGCCGAATGTCATGAAATTTTACAATAAAATGCTATACGGAGAAATATGGTATAGTTTTTTCTAAAACAAAATACCTATTCATAATTTTTGCCAATAGCCGTGCTCTTTATTCAAGTTGACAGTATGTGTTAGATATCTATTTCCCGCTAAAATTATGTAGACAACATACGACAAAGTCGTCACGTAAAGTCTATACACTTGTCTCTGATCTTCTCTTGTTATTAAGAAAACAAAGAACATTTTTTGTAAATTATTTTATACGAAATCGATACAAACATGCTTTTTATATTCTTATTTCATCAGTACCGTAAGAAACATTTAAGATTCAATTTACTCTTCAATTTGGTAGACGGAAAATTCAATTTGGATCAGTGAGAGTTCTTTAGTCCCTTTATAATTTGTTCGTATGTAGACCGTATAGTGTGTCGGTTTCCTGATATAATATGACTACGTAAGGGATACTAAGTGTTTGTTAGAAGAAGCTGCTACGTATACCTTATTAGAGAAGAAACTGCGAACTAGGTATAACTTTAGTTCTAGATTAAGTCTCGATTCTAATTCCATCAGCTCTGTTCCAATGAAGAAGAAGAAAACGATATCGTTTTCTACAAGTGAAGCTTCTATCCCATATAATGTTAAAGGAGATAAAAGATAAGTATAATAATTGCCGACGAAATATCAGAGATGGCCTTTTTTAAAAAAAAAGCTAGCAATAATTTTTTTAAAAATATTACTAACATTCTTCACGTTAGAAATTCCAAATAAGCTTAAGCTTGTGCTAGGAGATGGTTCATGTCAATAGTCGAATGGTGGATTCAGACGTACGACGATTCGCAGAGGTAAGCCTAAAACATTAGGCTATTGACTATATCAATATTATATAGTGTTTTCAGATAATACCCAATGCCACACTAATTCCGTAGGTAATCCACTAAACCTCTCCACCAAGTCCTTATCTCGCCACTTTCAACAAAGCCGAGCAACATTTAATTGTGAAAGTTTTAATGTATCCGGCTAAACTCCCAACAAACGAGATACGGAAAATGAATAGTAGATCATTTTGTTACATACATCAATACAATTAACAACAATCTTTGTTAAGAAAATACAAGATAAGTGGAAATGGAAGTGTATACAACATTTAATACAATATAATGTTATAAGTATACGAAACAAAGATGTGTTCAAGTCAACGCAGTAATTATTGCAATGGTTTGGGGTAGCCCTGTTACACCTAAGGTCGTAGGTTTAAATCCACCATTCGGCCTATTAACTTTAACCACATCCTGTCATAAGGTTAAGTTTAGTTGGGATGCTGTGATGATGAAAAAAATTAAATATTAAAATATTATAATTATTCATTAGTGATTTACAAAAACAAAAATTGTGGTAACGTAAGGTCAAGCTTGATGTAAATTGGACAGTGAATGTCATCTCTGTCTACCCTGCATCGGTTAAAAGGATGTTAGTACTTTGTTTTAAATGTATAGTAGTGTATTGCTTAGAATAATAAATATTTTATTTTTATTTTAATAAGCGAGGCGTGTTTTGAATTAATCTAATTACAATCGGATCATTGTAAATTTAAATCGTAGTTAAATCGTAATCAAAAATAAGACGATGATAATTAATAGATAGAGTTTTTAACATTAGGGTGAAGAGTGAATTACTAAACCGGTGCGTCAGGTGTTAGTCAAGCACTTGCTCCGTATTAAAAGGATTGTTAGAAATGCAATTTGCAGTAAAATATTTACCGGTATTCTTCTAGCGATATCAATGAAGCATTAAGAATCGTTATTGAGACATGAATAATTTATGAAATTCGCTAATGTTCGACTTCGTTGCTACCCATTCACTACCGTTAGTAGTATGCCACAAATCACTTATTAATTACTTGTGATAAATACAGACAACTTATATATTTAATCTAATATTGATTAACTGTGTTCTTATCTATAGAAATAAATAATATTGGAGTATCTGTTTGTAATATTAAAATAACCAAATTTACTACATCCGTAGTAGTATCCGTAGTAGCTAAGTGTCCGGGCGGTTGGCCGAAGTTGCAAACCCGAATTCGATCCCCGGTGCCGGCACCAATAAACTTCTTGTATAGCAATTTCATGTGCTGATTTACGACGAGCTCGGCGGTGAAGGAAAACAACATGAGGAAACCTACATGTCTTCTTTCTCTTTCATTCATTTTCATTTGTGTCATTCATGTCATTTTCTAAGGCATGTGAAATCTGCCAATCCGCACTAGGGCCGCGTGGTGGAGTATGCCCTTATACTCTCTTTACAGAGAAGGCCTGCGCCCAACAGTGGGACATATATATTATATTTATAAAGGCCGTAACATTAACTACATGCGTACGAATTTGTATACGGTACATATACTAAAATAACTTTTTAAACATTTTTCCTATGTCTTTTCTTTATTCAGGCTAGTCATATTTGTTGACCTAACAGCTGGATGAATTTTTAAGACCTTCACTGGCAGATAGCTGATATAAAAAGGAGTAACATAGGCTGCTTTAATTTTTAGAAAAAAAATTGTTTTTAATGGCGGGTAACACCGTGATGCGTATCTAGTAATTAATATGACCATAGGCTAAAATTATTGTAAACTACCTTTATCCTAGAAATAAATAAGTTTTAATTTTTTTTCTAGTTTATTGAAAAAATACGATCCTTAGGGAATGGACATGTATCCAGGACAACTATGGCTTCGAAAAAATTATCTATCCCACAAATTCACATGTAGCAGTCAATTATTCTTTGTTGGTTAAGCGCCCTTAGTAAAAGGTCTAAGCAAAAAAACGCATATAGTACTAATGTATCAACAAATTACAATATATTTTTCACGTTCGTCGACTTTTAAGGTCTGTACGTGTCTGTATATACATTGTTGAGTAAAATATCGTCAACCCCGGAATATTAATAAAAAAGTCTGAGAGATTTATTTCTTTCTTGATGCTTTGTCCGGTAATTGCTTATAGCGAGAGTTGCACGTAATAATATCTGTGCAAAATACGGTTGCATTCGCCCGCACACCTTAGGGCAAGCGTGGTTTATTTCAGTCTCTCATTGCACGCCTCGTAAAGCTTGTTATTACGCTTTTGGAGGAGAATGGTCAGGTGAAGATAGATAAAGCATTCGTGCATAAAGATTTATTTATGTGCCCAACGATCTTTTTTAAACGCATTATTTACCACGTAAAAAAGTGAGATAAGTATCAAATTAATTGGACCGACAAGACTACAAAAGCATTCGATTTCATCAAAATTGCAAAAGAAACATCAATGCTTGCTACTTGCTTATCTGTCTCATGAACCCACCTCAGCACACTTACTACGAACAATACTACGAACAAAAATGGCAACCGATTGGATATTCTTTAAAAAATCAAAGAAAAGGTATTCAATCTACAATCACGAATAATTAGACATATACATTGCTTTAAAGCAATTTCGTAAAACATTTCAAGGCTGACAATTAACTAAATAACTATATTTACACAGGTTAAGGGTATTGCGTATGTTAGTACATATGGTGGTGAAGAAGGACCCCATGAAATAATAGGCGTTTATGGAAAAACACTCCGATTAGGGTGATGTGTAAAAATGTACTGGTGACGTTTTTATTAACAAAAACTTAACAATGATATTTGTTTCCTTTGTTAAGGAAGCAAAGAATTTGCTTTGTTTTTGGACGAACTAACACAGTTGGCACAAAGAGACTGGCCTTTACTGCTTCACCGGAATGAGAGGTGGCATTGCTCTTAGGTCGCTAGCCTGAACCTATATTAGGTGGTAACTCGACACAAGGGTCCCCCTGTAACTTCTGCTTGGATGGTTACCATTATTACGCGTAAGCAGTCCGATCCGAGGGCGCCCGAGAGGGCCGAACCACGACTCGGGCGGTAGCTATTTTTCTAACAAAATCTATTGGGTCAATCTAAGCTAAACTAACTTATATGCCACTTCGGGAAGCGTAAAGAGTTTGCGTGTTTGTATTTTAACATATGGCATATGGCAGGGTATTGCGTATGTACTTTAACACTTTAGAAGAAAATTTGTGTTTTTAAAATGCCTCTATCATATACATATACATATCATATACATTATACGATAATAATAGTAGACTTACGCTGTAATTATCGATTTTTTTCGATACAAAAGTAAATGTAACAAAAATTATTATTAAAATAACAGCTTTTTACAACATGCTTTTTAATTTATAAAACATATACCAAATTATTTTTTTATCATTTTTGTTTGTCTGCCTGTTTGTTCCGGCTAATCTTTGGAACGTGTGGACTGATTTTGAGAGAACTTTTACTGACAGATAGCTTATGTAATAGGGAGTAACTTAAGCTACTTTTATATTAGAAAAATTTATTCTTTAATCGCGGGCAAAACCGTGAGGAGCAGCTAGTATTTTCTAATAAAAATTAGGTTTCGAAATTGCCGTATCAATAGCTTATTTATTTTATTAATTTCAGAATTTCACTTACTGGTTTCGTATTGCATATAAATATCCTAGTACGCGTAGTTGTTAAATAAAAAATGATTTTTCAGTTCTGTTAATTGGTTGGGTTGTATAGTACTGCTGATAAATCATATATAGGATAGTATAGGATATATCATATATACTTTTATATAGGATAGTCAGATTTGAAAACATATATTTTTCCGCCATAGAAGATAGTACATACGGCAGATATTAAGCCAAGGATGAAACGTCCGATTATGTTGGGACATTATTACGCATCCTTACCGTAAACGTGACCAAGATGACAAAAGAATTGCTTTCATATAACACACCCTACAAAATTCCACCCTCCGTACTCGTATATAAGATTATATAAAATACACAACAATGATCCCTATCAATGTTATATTTGTAATAAAAAAATCTCACGTATTTCAATTTTTACAGAAACAATAATCAAAACAACAAAGTCTACTTTTTACTTAGTTTAGGCCGAAAACTTAAGTCCTATGCCTATCCCTCAGGATGTTTATATATGGGTATAGGATTTGTATCTGTTATGTTTCTAATACAAATGAGTTACTATAATTAACGTAGTGTTAGCTGGCAACATATGACACCCAGCGATTGTAATGCATAATAACTACTTCTAATGATATCTTAATGATTTACCTGAACCTTATTGTATCTTTAATTCATAATTAATAATTTAGTTGATCGTCGCATAAACTTGGCATTGTAAACAATAGTTTAACTTTATTAGTCCCTAATCTGACTGCTCATTAATTTTGTAAAAAGATTGTGAGGACGCGCAGTTGTGACGGTGTTCGTTATAAATAATTCTTTGTACAACGTTACGCTGTCTCAATAAAGCGAGTGTATTAGTTGTTGGACTATTTTATTCTACGAGATCTACAAATTATAACAGTAGTGACTTTCTCATGATTTCTTTACGATAGACAACAATAAATCATCACGTTGACCACAATTACCCTATTAATTAGCGCCGTCAATAATAGATGTTAGATCCTAAACGAAGTATTTAAGAACTAGGACGAGTGTTCGAACATTGAGTCGTATTTTGATATTGATACTGTTTCCAAGCCTTGAATGTCTTATTGTTTGTGTATAAAAAAATCCCTGCCCTCCCTCCCTCGTTCACCCATAGTATTTTCCTAGAAAGACTAAAATAAAAATTAGGAACAATATAAATAAAAATTATTACACTCTCATGAGACTATTGCTGTGTAAGAATATATATACAACTAGGTATTGAATAAAGTTACGGACTATGCCAGGCCATAACGACAACGGTAAACAATACTCCATTCCGCAGTATAACGTTACAAATGATGCCAAATTGCTTTACTTGCATACAAAATATTTTACATGATATTACAACATACTAAAGAAATATGATTAATAACATATCGTTGACAGTAAAAAAACAATCTGAACGGAAAATTAAGCAGTAATAGCTTAGACGGCTAAGTAACTTGCAGTCTTACCAAGAAAGGATTTAAAGGTCTTACTTTGGTTTGTTATTTTCGATCACTTTCCATATTTGATGAAAATAAAAATAAAAAACTAAATAACTGAAAAATTATAATTTAAAATGAGAATTCACAGCAAAACCATAGATGATAATTTTTTTTTTTTTTTTTAAAGAAAGCTAGCAATATTTCTTTTTTTTTTTTCCTTAAATATTACTAACAATCTTTTTAACCATTCCAACTAAGCTTAAGCTTGTGCTAGGACATGGTTCACGGCAATAGTCGAATGGTGGATTCAGACCCACGACCTTACGATTCTCAGGCCGTACCCTAAACCATTAGGCTATTGACGGTATATTGATACTGTTTCCAAGCCTTGAATGTCTTATTGTTTGTGTATAAAAAAATCCCTGCCTTCCCTCCCTCGTTCACCCATAGTATTTTCCTAGAAAGACCAAAATAAAAATTAAGAACAATATAAATAAAAATTATTACACTCTCATGAGACTACTGCTGTGTAAGAATATATATACAACTAGGTATTGAATAAAGTTACGGACTATGCCAGGCCATAACGACAACAGTAAACAATACTCCATTCCGCAGTATAGCGTAACAAATGATGCCAAATTGCTTTACTTGCATACAAAATATTTTACATGATATTACAACATACTAAAGAAATATGATTAATAACATATCGTTGACATTAAAAAAAACAATCTGAAGGGAAAATTAAGCAGTAATAGCTTAGACAGCTAAGTAACTTGCAGTCTTACCTTGAAAGGACCACAGAGCTTGCAGTCAGCCGCGTGTGTGTGCAGCACATTTAAAGGTCTTACTTTGGTTTGTTATTTTCGATCACTTTCCGTATTTGATGAAAATATAAATGAAAAACTAAATAACTGAAAAATTATAATTTAAAATTATAATTAACAGCAAAACCATAGATGATAATTTTTTTTTTTTTTAAAAAGAAAGCTGGCAATATTTCTTTTTTTTTTCAGAAATATTACTAACAATCTTGTTAACCATTCCAACTAAGCTTAAGCTTGTGCTAGGACATGGTCCACGGCAATAGTCGAATGGTGGATTCAAACCTACGATCTAGCGATTCGCCGACTGTACCCTAAACCATTAGGGTATTGACGCTTCGTGAAACTGTTATCTGGATATTTCGCATATTTGATTTTAAGGCAAAAAAAAAGCCTGATGCAACTATTGTATTATTAAATTATTATATAAAATAATTAAATCTATTAATTACAAGTTAAAGTGAATTTATAATTTAAGTTAGTTTACTACAACAACATAATCTTATCATATTATATATACTAACAAATAAAGAAATATTGAATTATGAGAAAATGTAACAGTAGTCGAATGGATCACCACTGGGTAGGGTGATAGGTTTCAAACTTGCAAAATATAATGCTAAATTTAGTATTTATAAGCACTTCATTGTAGCTAGGACAGGAAAGTTTGGTAATGGTTTCCTAGGAAAATTTATGTAGCGTGAAATTGTTTGAGAATAAGTTACTTAAATACTTGGACGCTGGTAAATTGTGTCTGCATAAGATAATGAATATTTTCACTTAATAACACTAACTTATATTTTTTGTTGCACAAAAAAGCTATAGGATTTGGTGAGTAGAGAGATTTTTTTTACTATTTTTACTAACTCTCAGAATCAATTCTTGTTAACCATTAAAAATAAGCTAAGGCTTGTGCTAACCGATGATTCACGTCAATAGTTGAATAATAGATTAAAACCTACGATCTAGCGATTCGCCGACTGTACCCTAAGCCATTAGGCTACTGACGCTTCAAAGATTTACATATGAGCGATGGATTTACTTATCGTAATAGAATCTTAATATCTATTCGTCATTCATCATCGACTCAAATATTTTTACGAACAAGTGATTCTTTGTTCGTAAAAATCCCAACATTCAAAGCACATTACTACACGTCGGTTGAGTTTTGAACCTCGGAACGCTAGCCACAAAGCTCTTACTACAATACAAATAAATATAACAGGTGGAACTGATAGACAAGACTCCGGGCACTGTCGGCTTAAACCAATGCAGACCGCGCTGAGAAATGTAGTTTGAAAGGAAACCATTTTGTTTCATCTTATTGTAGCTGTTCTGTGAGAACAATATTCATCGATGTCTTTTATTTATTCTTTATTTTTTGATGTATACATAATTAGATTAATTTCTGACTTTCTTTGACCATTTCATCGGCCACAAACGCCTACTAAAGGAATTGCAGCTTTGTTTCTACTCGTAACTTAATATAAATGGGTCGCAGGCACCTGATTCACCAGGTGAAACGCATAAGTGTATACCATATAAAGATACCTCCACGTTACATTATTACTTGTCCTCTATCTTGACCATAAAATTTACAAAGTCACCACATGTTTAAGATAACAAAATTTTTACTAGCTTGTTATTTATACAAACATTTATTTATTAAAACTTTACACAAGACATTTACTTTGCATCTGTACTCAAAAGGGTCTATGATAAATTCTACGTAGATGTCATCTGGTAACAGTCGGAAGATGTATTCGTATATATTAAATGAATTCGAATAAATTTCTATCGCAGTTACAGTAATAAGCACTCGTCTGTAATTTGAATTTCCGATGGAAGTCGAGGGTAATAAACGTTCCTAGACGCGTCTTAAGAGAGGGGAAGGATGCAGTGTTACGGTAATTAAGTAAACATCTTCCAGCATTAAACAATTTCCTCTTGTCGCGAATTTCGTATTAACTACATAGACTTTGTTAGAGTTAATTTTTTTACAAAAATTATTCTTTGCTTTTGTCTCCTATTCGCTTTATGTTAAATAGTAGAAAACATTTTTATTTTTTTTAATATTTATCATGATCCAGGTTTGTTGATTATTAAAATATTATAATAAATTAAATAAATTAAAACCTAATGACATAGGGTATATCGTGAAACGTAAGGTAAATGTTTCTAATCCGCTATTCACCTATTGACGCGAACCTTCTTCTAGCACAGTCTTAACCTTATTTATCAAGAAAATAAGAATGTTAGGATATTTTTAATAATAAATTGTTTTTTTTAATAAACTATATATCATTAACCTCTCCTTTTAACCCTTTCAGCAAACGCTATCCGCTTTTCAGCAAGCTAATTAATATAGAATATATTTGACAGGTTATAAGCCCTTCGCCATACATCGGGCACAAATTTTAGCATGTGATTGTTTTTGAACTTAGTTCGAATGGTGGGTAAGGTTACCTTATATTTTGGGATCAAAGAGAAATTACTCTTCAACTTAAAATAATTATACGTTTTTTTTGATATATGCATGACCTTAGTATACGGTTCGAAAATTGTTCTTTACCACTGACTTCACAAAAGGAGAAAGTTCTTAATTCGACTGTATGTATTTGTCATAACTGTCGACCAAGTGAAGCGATTTTGATGGCCCAAAACCATATAAGTCTTAAATTTGCATTAGGTATGTGAGCGGCAACGTTTTATGTTGACGAATAACTCTATATACGACAACCGATTTTGATGATACACTTTACACAGACGGATCTTTATCGGAAAGAATGAAATACTTCAAAGGTAGTTTGATAGTTTGATGAGAGTTTGGTTAGGTTCTGATTAATACTAGTTCGTAATATTAGGAATATCACTTGAAACTTCACTTTGAGGTCGGTTTTGCTTTACTCGAAAATATACTTGTATGCAATGGAATAGGAAATAAAAGCAAGACGACGAGTGGACGAGGTTAAAATAGTGCAACGTAAGCGGACGTAGACGTCGGGGGCAGTTACATGGGTCGATGTAATCCGCCCCGGTCCGGTTGCCGTATATTTTGTGCCGTTGTTATCGACGGACAAATTTCACGTTCTTCTTTAAAGGAATATTGTAAAAATGTTATTCAAATTTATGGTCGAATCTGACTTTTAAGCCATTTGGAAGTACTGACGCTTCAAAGATTTACATATGAGTGATGGATTTACTTATCGTAATAGAATCTTAATATCTATTCGTCATTCATCATCGACTCAAATATTTTACGAACAAGTGATTCTTTGTTCGTAAAAATACCAACATTTAAAGCACATTAGTACAAGTCGGTTGAGTTTTGAACCTCGGAACGCTAGCCACAAAGCACTTACTACAATACAAATAAATATAACAGGTGGAATTGATAGACAAGACTCCGGGCACTGTCGGCTTAAACCAATGCAGACCGCGCTGAAATGTAGTTTGAAAGGAAACCATTTTATTTCATCTTATTGTAGCTGTTCTATATGAACAATATTCATCGATGTCTTTTATTTATTCTTTATTTTTTGATGTATAAATAATTAGATTAATTTCTGACTTTCTTTGACCATTTCATCGGCCACAAACGCCTACTAAAGGAATTGCAGCTTTGTTTCTACTCGTAACTTAATATATATGGGTCGCAGGCACCTGATTCACCAGGTGAAACGCATAAGTGTATACCTTATAAAGATACCTCCACGTTACATTATTACTTGTCCTCTATCTTGATTATAAAATTTACAAAGTCACCACATGTTTAAGATAACAAAATTTTTACTAGCTTGTTATTTATACAAACATTTATTTATTAACTTTACAGAAGACATTTACTTAGCATCTGTACTCAAGAGGTTCTATAATAAATTCTACGTAGATGTCATCTGGTAACAGTCGGAAGATGTATTCGTATATACTCGTATTAAATGAATTCGAATAAAGTTCTATCGCAGTTACAGTAATAAGCACTCGTCTGTAATTTGAATTTCCGATGGAAGTCGAGGGTAATAAACGTTCCTAGACGCGTCTTAAGAGAGGGGAAGGATGCAGTGTTACGGTAATTAAGTAAACATCTTCCAGCATTAAACAATTTCCTCTTGTCGCGAATTTCGTATTAACTACATAGACTTTGTTAGAGTTAATTTTTTTACAAAAATTATTCTTTGCTTTTGTCTCCTATTCGCTTTATGTTAAATAGTAGAATACATTTTTATTTTTTTTAATATTTATCATGATCCAGGTTTGTTGATTATTAAAATATTATAATAAATTAAATAAATTAAAACCTAATGACATAGGGTATGTCGTGAAACGTAAGGTAATAGTTTTAAATCCGCCTGTTGACGCGAACCTTCTTCCAGCACTTAGTCTTAACCTTATTTATCAAGTCAATAAGAATGTAAGGACATTTTTAAAAATTAATTGTTAGGTTTTTTTTTAATAAACTATATATCATTATCCTCTCGATTTAACCCTTTCAGCAAACGCTATCCGAAGCTAATTAATATAGGTTATATTTGACAGGTTATGAGCCATCGGGCACAAATTTTAGCATGTGATTGTTTTTGAACTTGGCTCGAATGGTGGGTAAGGTTACCTTATATTTGGGATCAAAGAGAAATCACTACGTTTTTTTTTGATATAGTAACTCACTATCCCATAGTATACGCGTCGAAAATTGTTCTTTACCACTGACTTCACAAAAGGAGAAAGTTCTTAATTCGACTGTATGTATTTGTCATAACTGTCGACCAAGTGAAGCGATTTTGATGGCCCAAAACCATATAAGTCTTAAATTTGCATTAGGTATGTGAGCGGCAACGTTTTATGTTGACGAATAACTCTATATACGACAACCGATTTTGATGATACACTTTACACAGACAGATCTTTATCGGAAAGAATGAAATACTTCAAAGGTAGTTTGATAGTTTGATGAGAGATTGCTTAGGTTCTGATTAATACTAGTTCGTAATATTAGGAATATCACTTGAAATTTCACTTTGAGGTCGGTTTTTGCTTTTACTCGAAAATATACTTGTATGCAGTGGAATAGGAAATAAAAGCAAGACGACGAGTGGACGAGGTTAAAATAGTGCAACGTAAGCGGACGTAGACGTCGGGGGCAGTTACATGGGTCGATGTAATCCGCCCCGGTCCGGCTGCCGTATATTTTTGTGCCGTTGTTATCGACGGACAAATTTCACGTTCTTCTTTTAAAGGAATATTGTAAAAAATGTTATTCAAATTTATGGTCGAATCTGACTTTTTTAAGCCATTTTAGTTCCGACTTTTTATATACGTATATACATATAAATATATATTCATACAAATACCGTATAAAAATTAAAACTGTTGTACGTGAGAATTCTAAAACAGGATACAAGTACAAGTGTAATGGGATTCGGATCCCTTACCATCAATCACAAGTCGAAGTCTTAATAGGTAAGTGTTTATTAATGATCAATTAATATCAGGTGAACCGTTATTTTCTTTACCCCTTTATCTATAAAAAAATGAGAAGTCATAAAATTTTATATATTGTATACACAGTAAAATAAATTGAAAGCATCTACATTACAGATTTTTAAGCGAAACGAAGCTTTGAAGGACTTTATTTGGATTAAACGGTCAATTAGAAACGAAAGTGCAGCGCTTGATTTCCATTTCTATTGCGTTCTATTAAATGTATTTCAAAATCGTTTTAAATAATGAAGGAAATATACTCGTAGACTTTCTATAAATCGCTTTAGGAAAAACTTGCTTTTAATAAAATTGATGGAGCATGAACTATTTGACGTTTTGATATATTGAAAATTACAATCATTTAAAAGTTTGTATTCTCTTATTATAACTATGCTGTCTTTTTTTTGTTGACGGGGGAAATCTTCAAAAAGATAAATACAATATGTGGCCCCGGTGGCCCTTCCTCTGTGCATGGTGGGAGGTAGCGGGATCTCCAGTGGAATGCTCCGGAGCCCCTCTGTACTGTGCTCTTCGGAGAGCACGTCCCGGATGGGAGGTTAATTCCTTATCCCCTGTACCCTCGCATTGCAAGGCGACACGGACTAGGCGAGCTCGCCTTTTTCCCGGGTCCACTTTAGCGGACGACAAAGACCCCACCCATGTCGCCTAGTAAACCCGAGGCTTTTAGTCGCCTTCCACGACAGGAAGGGGATACCGTAGCCTTATTCTACGAGCCCAGAACTAAATGGCTGAACTATACTGTCTGCCTTAACATTTCAATAAACAATTTCACGGGTGCCTACATCAGAGATCAAACTAGTATGAATCTTAAAGTTAAACTCATACACTTGGTTAACAACTTTAGCAGTCAAAATATCATACCTCCGTAATATAATGTAATTATTTTAAATGTCAAATTCTTTAAAATCTTTAAAAAATGGTGAAGTATTGTAAATTCTGGAGAAGTGGGGACCCATGATTCTCTGATCAAGTAGCTTTTGACATCTATTTCTAAGCGACATTCTAAAAGGCTAATCTTCATCAATTAAGCCTTCACATTCGATCAACTCTACTCGTCAAGCCTACACATAACTAAGCGTACTCATGCAATCAAGATTCTAACTAACAAACACTAGTATTAGCGTTAGATCAATAGAAAAATTAGGAATCTCGGTGTAAACATAATATATTTTTATCTAAAGCGCGCTAATATAACGAGGTCGTTTCCTTTTTACAACATACTGAAGAAACAGACGATCGTAAAATTTTGCAAGTACAATAAATCACGCGATCACTTGAGCAGAAAATTTCTACATGTGATGTTTAACACGAGGATATAGCTGTTATAGCGCGTTCAAAAATATTAAATTCTACTCACGTAATTCTGAGTATGCGATAATAATTGTAATTAGATTGTGGAATACATTCTATTGATCAACTGATAAAAAAGTAAAAAAATAATGAATGAATGAATGAATGAATATTCTTTATTGCGCAACAATTAAAAACAAAATACATCACAGAAATAGTAAATACAATTTTTACATTAGACAAGATCATTGCATGCGCAATGGGCGGTCTTATCGCTAAGAGCGATCTCTTCCAGACAACCTTTGTATAGACAGAAACTTTCGTCTAAAAATATTTTAGTGGATCTGTGATGATATGTATTTTAATACAAACCAACAATATAC
Source organism: Meandrusa payeni (assembly GCA_029286785.1). Lineage (NCBI taxonomy): Eukaryota > Metazoa > Arthropoda > Insecta > Lepidoptera > Papilionidae > Meandrusa > Meandrusa payeni. Next base: position 9,114,920 of record JAGSMX010000017.1, read on the forward strand.
ATATATATATATAAATATATATTCATACAAATACCGTATAAAAATATATATATATAAATAATATATATTCATACAAATACCGTATAAAAATATATATATATATGTATATATATATAAATATATATTCATACAAATACCGTATAAAAATATATATATATATATATGTATATATATATAAATAATATATATTCATACAAATACCGTATAAAAATATATATATATAAATATATATTCATACAAATACCGTATAAAAATATATATATATATGTATATATATATAAATATATATTCATACAAATACCGTATAAAAATATATATATATAAATAATATATATTCATACAAATACCGTATAAAAATATATATATATATAAATAATATATATTCATACAAATACCGTATAAAAATATATATATATAAATAATATATATTCATACAAATACCGTATAAAAATATATATATATATATATAAATAATATATATTCATACAAATACCGTATAAAAATATATATATATATAAATATATATTCATACAAATACCGTATAAAAATATATATATATAAATAATATATATTCATACAAATACCGTATAAAAATATATATATATATGTATATATATATAAATAATATATATTCATACAAATACCGTATAAAAATATATATATATATATATATATAAATAATATATATTCATACAAATACCGTATAAAAAAAATATATATATATATATATAATTAAAAATATAGATAGTGTCTATGTACTAGATTCTTAAAAGCTGTCAAGGATTCTGTGCATCTTATGCTTTGTATAATGATAATATAAATAAAATTAAATATAAATAGATAATATATAAAAATCATAAAATAGATTAAATAATTGGTAAATACACACGCCATTGAAATGGAGGAGTAGGCAGCGATTACAGACTTCCATTGAATTTTTTTCCATAGAACCATACAATAAAACAACGCTTTACTAATGCCTTACTATAGAAAGAGCAGGACGATATTTCGAGTGTCATTATGCACCCTTTAGGGGTAGTTCAAAAATGTTGAGCCGTCTCCTTCATGCACAAGTTCACTTAAACATGACGCTTTAATGTGCTGTGAAATAATGTATATGATAATTGTGCTAAAAGTAAAAATAAAACATTGTTTTAAATTATTTTTCGAAAGATTGTTTCCATTGTGTTGATGTGGTTGCCAGTTCTGACGTAAATACTCCTGTGCACATACACACTCTTGGCCAAAATGTTGCCCTAGACTCAAGCTAGATGTAATTTTGAAACGGATTCGCTTGAGTTTCCAGAGGAGAATTCGCTTTCATCAAATAGCGATGGTGTAGGGTATTTGTTGTCATAAGGCAGTCATCGAATTGAAATACGGTATAGATTATCTGCGTTTGAAATCGTGCAATAGAATGCTCTGCTGTGTCTTTGATTTCATGCCGATGATTATGTGACCGATAAGTTTATTAATAAAAAATATGATTTTAGGGGTTCATTTGAAAAGACATTCTAAACATCTTTAGGTACTATAATATGTTTTAATAATGATGTCCTTTTTTGCAGGGCTAGACAGCGACAGCAATGGCTATCTACTTTCACATGGGAAATTAGTTTTGTTTTATGAATTCTAAGCAAGTGTGTTATCGAGGATTAGATTTCTACTTGATGTTAAGTAAAAAAGCAGTCCCTAATAGAAGGGTGTATTAGCTTAGTAAATGCCTATTCACTCTACCCTTGAACATATGGTATTTATATAAATATAAACGGTATTTGAGCTCCCAACCCCAGGTTTATAAAGTCAATGTATTTGTAACACTAAAGCCAGTATATATTTAATTATATATAATAATCCATTAGTACAAGCGGAAAAACAACTAAACGTCGTAAATGGAACGAAATTACGTGGGTTCTGTTTCATTAGCTTGATGGCATTTCATCTGATTTGACAGGGTAACCAAAATTGTATTACTACGCGGAGTATTTGCGTTTAAAGTGAATTAATTGATAAGATACAAGTAATTTTATATAGTAATTAATCGACGTATAATATAAAATGGGTAAATTTTGATTCTTCTACTTCCTGTTTTTTACGATGCTCATTTCCAACGCTCATCACGACCGAACTCCGAATTCTATATTTATTTTGATAACTCCACTATTGTTACGATTTTTCACATGTGCTTTTGAACCGATACGATTTAGATCGGCAACGCACCTGAACTATTCTCATATTTTTATGGACAACGGCAATCACTAAGAAAAGGAGCACTGCAAAATCATTTGCTATTTTTCCAATAAAGAAGCGTTTTACATATGAAACTAAAACTACCGAAGCGATAGATATGATACGTTTACCATAAGAAGCAGCATGATTCGTAGAAGGTTTATGTTTGTAATATTAAAATAATTAACTAAAACTAATAACAATGCAACGTGGCGTCTAAGACGTGAACCAGAATATTCTCTAACAACACCTTCCAAAATTAGACATAAAAATTTAACTGTTAACTGTTAATTAATTAACTGTAGAGGTAGCACATTTCCTAACAGAAAAAAGTACATTAGAAATGAGCACGGACACAAGTCTGTGGTTGCGCTTTATTGAATATAAAAAATAACCACTTTTAACGACATGCAAATGAATGTATATACGATACAAATATTAAAATAAGATTTTGTACAATTTTTGCCTGTATGTCTGTTTGTTCCGGCTAATCTAAATCCAGTAGGATCAATTTTGTTGGCACTTTCACTAGCAGATAGCTAATGTAATGAGGAGTAAGTTAAGCGTTTATTTTAGAATATTTAAATAAATAGTTTTTAACCGTGGGCAGCGCCGCGAGGCGCAGCTAGTAATAAATAAAGTCATAGTTGATTATCATCAAGGATCTATCTTATTTTTGGGTTATTTATATTGCGTCTGAAAGTGATAGGCGTCTGATATAATATTTAAAATTAAAGTAATTCCGCATTGTTATAAGAAGGGCGTATTTAATTTATAATAACGTGAACGCACTGGTTATCCTGTCGCATTACTATATCCCTTCAAGTGGCAAAGTAGCGTTCCGGGTATTAAAAAATATATGCTTGTGCCTGGTATACAGCGTTAGGCTATACTTTATGCCGTAGATATAGGTAAGGATTGGTATAAAGGATTATTTTACTTATTGGATTTAGGATTGGGTTCGCCACACTAACTTTCTAAAGTTTTCTATTCTCCGAGTTCTTAGTTCTTAAAGATGGCGGGCTAATTTTGTCCGTAAACGACGAAAGGGGTTAATATCGTTAGGAAAGTTTACAAAATCAATATTGTAGGCGCCCCTGCGGCAACCGACGAATTGAAGTTTTAATTGACTTGTTATAATTGTCTTAGTGAACAGCAAGCAATTGTGATGCTCCATTCAATTATAAATTATCCCTTCTCAACATTCCTTAATACACTAATTAGTAATTTCAAATTGAAATTGTAGCATTATAGACGTAAACGGTGGCCAGACATCGTTTCGAATTTAGAATTTATAAATAAATATATAAAAACAACTCAAGTCTTATAGCCAGAGAGGTAGGCAGAGATTATATTTGCTTATATTATATTTGCACGCTCGACTTGTACTCAATAAAACATTTTCGGATTTTTAAATACAAAAAATTGTTAAAATATTTGTGTTCATTATATGGCGATGGGCTCAAAACCTGACACATAAATGAGGTAATGAGCTCGATAAAAAGTGAACAGTAATAACTGTCTCTGTCTACCTAACTAGTGGTAAAATGACGTGAAAGCATCATATTTTTTTATTTGCACGATCCTAACACACCACACCTCTTACACATCCATACATCATCTCATACAACTTCGTCATCTTGTACATTTGCGATAAGTTTTAATATCCAGAAGCTCTTTGCCATGCACTGAAAAGTATCACCTTTAGGGTGTTAGTGAGTAAGAACCGCCTCACATAACTCCACCATCCCCCCAGAAGGCGCGGTATCTTGTTGAAGAACTTCCACCGTCAAAAAGTTTCAATATAAACCTTTAAAATAAGTCGCCTTGGTCTTACACGCATCGAGAATGTCCGCTATTAACATGCGACTGAAGTTAAACCATAGACTTTTTTCCACTCTCTTTCTTCATTCATCCATTTTACATGTCCAGACCATCCTATTGTTTGTTCTGGTCACAACGTACACTTCCGAAACATTATTTTAAATTCAAGTTCAATTAGTCTGACTGTCTTTCATCACAAAGGTGTCAAAAATGTCATACATCCGAATTCGCGCCTTTGATTCCAACTTTTAGATATTTAACATAAAACAGAATTGATTTTTATCGGTAACATGAAGATGTAAATGAAAGAGGGGAAATTCAATTTCCTTTAAAAGAAATCCCTCCAGTAGTCGCTTATTTATCACTGATGCCGTACATCGATGTAATACAATTTATCTCAAGCAAAGAAATGATAAGCAACAATTCTTGTTAAATATGATTTGATACAAATAGCATGCATTTTAGCGTTATGTATAAAATGTCTGAGTATGCCTTTAAAGAAGAGAGTTCTCTTATATATCCAATATATAATATCTTTAAACGATAGAAGAACAAAAATAACTTTAATAGTTTTTGGTCAACAGTTTTATTTTGCTTTTTGGGGAACAATGCGGCGTTTCGCTCGAGTAATTTGGTCCATAGTGATTGAACGGAGAATGCCTGTACTCCTTTGACGTTGTACTTCAAGTTGATCCGGTCGTAGCCTGCATTCGTCTACAGTCCACATTGTTGTCTAAAATTGTGCTGCGGTTACGGAAGCCGACTAAGCGTAAACGGTTGAGAGTAAAATAATCTAAATGAGATTTTAATACGGAGTTGCAGAGAAATTCAGAGAAAAAGAGAATTGCACAGAAAAAGGAATAAAGGGAGAAAATAAACTAAGGCTAGTAATTTTGTATAATTGGGATTTTTTTTAATGACGAACTACACAGATTTCCCAGAGAAGCTGGACTTGATTGCTTCACCGGATTGAGAGGTGGCATCGCTCTTACGTAGCTTAGCCTGAACCTCTATCGCTAGTAACTCTTACACAAGGGTCCCCCCGGTGTAACCTCGGCTTGGACGGTTACTATGAATATTTAGTAGTTCCAATAAACTGACGAGTGCTCCTTCGAGCCCCATCGTACATTATTACGGGAATTAAAATTCTATACAATACAGATGATTTGGGGATTTTTAATAATTTTGACACCAGCCAGTTACATCTAAACTTTATGATGTCCTCCCCCTCCTCGCGTCAGTTTCCCCAATGCTGAGGGTCGTGACCATCTCGTGGGAACAGTTTGTTTTTAGTGACCCGTCGCCATTTTCCTCTATCTGCAGCCGTGCGCAGAGCATCGCTAACCGACGAGAGTGGCGCGGATCTGGTCAGTCCAGCGTATCGGGCTTCTACCTCGCGGTCTTGTCGCGTCAATTTTACCAGTTACACAATCATACCAGTACCTTTATGATGTAAAAACCATGAAAAGATTTTACTCTGTAACCCGTCTGAATTTTTTCTTCCTAACTCCATATTCAACGGAAACAAAAAATCGTACTTCAGTCTTTTTTTATATTAGAAAAGACAAAACATTCCAGGACGTGTTAGAAGCTATTTTAAACATGTTCAATAAGCATAACTTATGATTTATTAAGCCCGGTAACATCGGCGGGAACCTTCACAGTCAGGTAACATAAATCAAATGGTAGAAAGATGGCGCAAATGTTTATCGTAAAACGGTATCGTGTTGAGTGAAATTTAAGGGAAACCTAACAGAACTCACCTACTAAACAAATGTTTAAACTTTTTAATTAGTGAAGAGTTAGAGTTGTAATTAGTGACTTTAGGTAAAGCGTCAGGTAAAGGACCAGAATATCAAAGTAAACTTGTTGCTTGAATAGATTGGTTGGATCATTGAAATATAACGTCAAAGTATATTCAAATCGTTTTGTATAATATAAATTTGTAATATACAGATCTCAGATGGCTTCGTGTGATAACTTTTCAATTTAAACTCTAAATAACATTAGCAGCTAAGTTCCATTCATTGCGAATTGTCCTACCGAACTAAGACCTCGTAGCTTGTTATTTGTGGCGTAGCACTTAGAAATATTAGACTTTATCAGTCTTACAAATAAAAATGAGTTATAACATATTTATTCCACCCTTAAACTAAGTTTAGTTAAACCAGGAATAAATTAAGAATAAGCTGAGAATAGTTTACCACAAATAAATCCGGAATAACTATGGTTTATCTATTATTCCTTTACGTCAAAATGCACGAGTTAGCAACAGCGCAGTCAAAGAGAAACCATACTAAAAAAGATAATCGCAGTCTATGTAGTAGTGTAGTAATGTATCTGTCAATGTGTGGCGGTTTTAAAAATATTCTATACTCTATATATAGATAGAAGATAATCCACTTCCACGCTTGTCCATAGTAAGAGACCTTTCAAATAAATGGTCTAGAAATATTATACCACTTTTAGAAAACCGATATTTTAATCGAAATCTTTCCGTCCAAGTACGACGTGGGAGCCTTCAAGAGTAGTGAATAGGCACTTATTAAACTAGCTCGTACCGTCTTTCGACTATATAAAAAGCTAAAAAGCTAAAGCTGCCTCTGCCTACCTCCAAAGAGTTTAATATCATTAAAATGGACGTGGTGAAATTACGTATCTGCTTTCGATTTATGTCTTTATACAGTAATATTATTCACCCCTCATTTATAAATTGCTACATTGAAATTGAAAGTGGGCCTAATGATGCAACATTTTCACAGTAACGTTCTAACCCGCAGTCAGTTAATGGTCGACTGGGCACTAACTGGAGTGCTATCGTTAGTTTCCACATGGATTCATAACTGTTAGCTTCAGCACGAAACCGGTATTCTGCTCTTCTATTTAATTTTGCGTAAGTTACTTATAATTATTACACTTTGGTTGTCATTGACGTAAAGTTGATAGAAAGTGTGGTTTTGGGTTCGATGTAGGCGAACAATATAGTAGTTAAGTAAATAGTTTTTACAAGAATGGTTTGGGTCGCACAGGAAAGCGCAATGGCTTCTGAAAAGTATAGTATTTCGAGTAGTTAGTCGGTGATCGAAGATCGGCATGTGCTTAAATTTAATTAGTAGGGATGGAGATATCTAATAAGGTGAACTGTTGGCTCGTTTATTATCTAAAATATTTTAGATAAAAAAACATGGGTAACTTACATATTACGTCCTGTGTCCTTCAGTATCAAAGGTAACTAATATCAGAATTATTTCATTAAATTAGGTAGAATGGTGACTCTTTCTAGGCGGAAATATTTTTAGCATTTTAATATATCGTTGTTTACTATAATGTCGTCAGTTACGTAAAGATAACACCTTAACCAAAACTGATCACGTTACTGCGTTCGGTAACCTGTCCTAGCGGTCGTCTACTGCCCGCGCTTCGTCTTTTTCAAACTCGCTGGGTAGACACACAATTAATAGGGACAGAAACAATCGTAGACCTTTTCAACAAATGTATTATTTTCCCATATGTGAGACGCAAATCGTGAGTAGGGCCAACGCTAAACACTGGGCACAAAATTAAGCAATTAATTATTTATATACGTAAGAAGTCGTAAAACGGAATAGGAAACTTTTTTTTCTAGCTTTCTTGGATTCGCATCCTCGAGAATATGAGAGTAAAATCTAATCGTTAGCTTTATTTACAAGCAAAAACAAAAACTGACTTCTAATCGAATCAAACGGTAAACGTGGACGCCATCTTTTTATTTTTGGGCTCTCAAGAATAAGACTACGGTATCCCCTGCCTGTCGTAGAAAGCGATTAAAAGGGGCCTCGGGTTCACTGGGCGACAAGGGTGGGGGGCCTTTGTCGTCCGCTAAGGTGGACCTGGGAAGAAGGCGACATCGGCTAGCCCGTGACGCCTTGCATTGCAAGGGCACGGTGGGGGGAGGGGAGAGTAACCAAGCACCCGGGAAGTGCTCTCCTTGAGCACACTGCAGAGGGGCTCCGGTGCGTTCCACTGGAGAATCCGGAGCCCCTCACCATGAACCGAGGAAGGGCCACCGGAGAGGTTTTAGTGGGTAAAAACCCCACATAACCGCCGCCTTCCCCAGAAGGCGGGGTATCTTTTTTAAGATTTCCTCCCCGTTAACAAAAAAAGGAATATTACGAAATAGAATTAATCAGAACCTAACCAAATTATTATCAAACTGCATCTCTGCAACTCTTGAAATGCATCCTTTCCAATAAAAAATTAATCATCGAAATCGTTCGGCGGGATATTGAGTTATCCGTCCATTTGTGGCGCGCAAACTTGATGCAAATTTAAGACTAATTGGTTTTCTCGAGAAAACCATTGTTAAAATTGGACCAAATTGGATCACACGGGAAGAATTAGCTTTCAAATTAAACAAGAGTCATCAAAATCGATTCACCCAGTCGAAAATGATGTGGTAACAACATAAAAAAATACAGACGACTTGAGAGCTTCCTCCTTTTTTGAAGTCGGTTGAAGATGGACTGCTTCCTTGTTATCATATCAATATTAATTAACCAACTTTATTCTAAATTGATTTATAAATAATTCATTATTAAATGAGAGACGGAAATAAATTGACAAACTTTAACTCGTATTTCCCACGACAATAGTCAAGAGCGACTTGTTCGTCCCACTGACACCTGAGAATTTTAAGTAGGCGTAGGCTAACGAAGTTACCTGTAACTGGTGAATTATTAAAGGAGCCTTGATTAAAATACTTTAAGTTAGTTATCAAGATCTTAGGCATAAAACTAATTTTGTATATCTAAGCTAGTATTTTTCAAATGCACTTTTAAGCTGTTCTCTTAATATGGTGAACAAATATTTTTAGCTGCCACTTTAGGTATTATTTATGTTACAGGCAATGTAGGAAAACCAGGTTTCAATAGAATTTCTAGGCATCCTCACATAGTATAAAATAAAGTCGCTTTCCGATTCTGTCTGTTTGCGATAAGATTAAAAACTACTGCACTGATTTTCATGCCGTTTTCACCGAAGTACGAGTATAGAGCGGTTCTCGAGGAAAGTTTTTTTATAATTTATTAAGTTTTCGTATACATTAGTTATATAACACAATGTTATATAACGATATTTCGGAAAAATATAAGCCATCTGCGAGTATTCAACGCAAAGGCCCCTTCGAGATATAAGAAAATAATGTATGGTTGAATTGTGTATCTTTTATAGGTCAACTGAAAAGTCCGCAATGGCGGACTCTCTCTCTATCTCTTAAGGATAACATATTATAACCATATTAACACTTTAGAATTTGGCAATTATAAAGCGTAAACATTGAAGAAGTGTGTATGAAAGGGAGACCAGCATGTGAATTCCATTAGATTATTTTTTAATCTTTTTATTTGATTTCAATTATACGTCCATACTTGTAACAAAAAAAATGTCTTGGTGGCAAAAAATGCTGCTATTCTTCTAAAAATACTCCCACCTTATTTTGATATTTTTTTGTATTTTTACTCTTTATTTGCAGTATAGGGAAGACATATTATATGTATATTATATTATATGTATACTACAATGGGTAATGAAAGAAGGTTCATCAACGCCTTTTTTCATCTCATCTCTTACCCTCATATTGTAAAATAAAAATATAAATTAAGATGTAAACAAGCGAATGAAACCCAATTATGCACCTCATTAAAAGTTGAACTCATGAAAAACAAGGGGAAATAAACTGTGTTTAATTTTTGTCTTGTTTTCTAAAATGAGATTGTCTCAATAAATTATTAAAAGCACTGATAGAGTGTAGGTGACTAAAGAGATGTTTTTAAATTATTATATCAGATTTTATGATGTGAAACTTCATGTCGCACTTAGACACATATCTTAGCAGGGCTGGACATTTCTTTTCACTTTAGTATTTATTCTATTCTATCCTTCGCTGGGTTACTTTGCTGGGACCGGCCGGTCGTTGGGGTACCCTGTCGCTGACAGATCCGGGGCACTCCACTTATAACGGCTGATGGCATTCGCGGAAGGTATAGTGGGTAGGGGTCCCCCAGAGCGATTCCCACACATCCCGGGTTCGGTTTGGAGGACGGTCCGTAAAAAAGATTCCCCGCGTAAACAAAAAAAAAAGGTTCCCTTGCACAGCAGTTTTTAAATAGATGTTGATAATGATTTAATAACATTTACTAACTTCAGGTAAGAGTCGTTTAATCGCTTTTTAACGGTTAATTTATTACGAAGTTACTAACTTTGGTATCCTCAAGTGTCAAACGGGAGAACAAATTGACATTTACAACCATCGTGAGACTTTCAAAAGCCATTAACTGATACGATATTGTTATCGTATGTTCATAATCGCTACTTAATAGCAAACTTTCTCAAGGCATCTCAAACGCTTTCTTCTATACACCAGTATATATATATATATATATTACCAGTATATTACCAGTCGAATAATCTATTATATTAGAAGGTAAGTTCATTACAATACTGGTCATAAAATTTAGAATCCAAAATACTCGTACGATTTGTCAGGTTATTTTTTATAACAACAAAGTGCAATGACGACCATAGCCTGTGACAACATTCGCGGACTATGATTTAATCCACAGTGTACTTTAATTAAATGCTATATCACTTCGTCTCTATCCAACTAGTCAAAAACTACGTAGCTGGAAAATATGAAACTCGAATAATACCAGGCGATAGCTAATTACTGTTTAGTACTTAATAGGTGTTATAATTTGTAGGTCTCGTAGAATAAAATAGTCCAACAACTAATACACTCGCTTTATTGAGACAGCGTAACGTTGTACAAAGAATTATTTATATCGAGTCAAACGTCACAACTGCGCGTCCTCACCATCTTTATACAAAATTAATTAGAAGTCAGATTAGGAACTAATAAAGTTAAACTATTGTTTACAATGCCAAGTTCATGTGACGATCAACTAAATTATTAATTATGAATTAAAGATACAATAAGGTTCAGGTAAATCATTAAGATATCATTGGAAGTAGTTATTATGTATAACAATCGCTGGGTGTCAGGTGTTGCCAGCTAACATAGGACTTCAGCGAGAACTCCGCTCCTATGTAATTTCTTCTAACTGTGCTGTAGAGGTAATTGGTAGTACATACGCACACTCGTATACAAACACACGCAGACACACAAACACTAAAAATACATATACCCATTTATATTTAAAACCAAACGGTCATTCACATCATTAAATCAATGACGATCATAAACAATTAATTAATTTAACAGCTGTATCACTTCATCTCTATCACAAGTAAAAAACTACGGAGTATTTACATCAATCAGGGGTTTCTTACAATATTATGTAGTTTACAATAATATTATAGTTATGTAGTCTAAATAAAACGACAATTCGCACCCAGCCCTAACGCATCCCGAAGTGGCATATAAGTTAGTTTAACTTAGATTGTCCCAATAGAATCAATAAAATAGCTACCGACCGAGTCGTGGTTCGGTCCTCTCGGGCGCCCTCGGATCGGACTGCTAACGCGTAAAAATGGTAACCGTCCAAGCCGGGGGGACGCTTGTGTCTTGTGTAAGCGACCTAAGAGCTATGCCACCTCTCAATCCAGTGAAGCAGTCAAGGCCAGCTTCTCTGGCCAACTGTGTTAGTTCGTCCAAAGAAAAGACAATTCGCTGTAACGGTGGGGCTTGTTCATCACTCTTGCATAAAATATTCTATAACATTGTATGTTCAGAGTGACTGAGATATTACGGGCCATCAACTTTATGATGAGGGTTAGTTATTTGCCTGTCTAATATCCAAAATATTTCAGAAACATCACTGTCATGTACAGGACAAGTAATACAACAGTCCCCTTGACAGAAAAGGTATAATTAGAAGAGGTAGAACGGAATATTATTGCGAGGAAAAAAAATTATTACCGCCAAGACTGTAATCACGCCTTTGAAAATGTTCTTTGAAATATTACTGGATTTGTACGAAGAAATTTAGTTGATTGTGACGATATTACACTTAATTTGATTTGGTATTAATCTTTTTTTTAAATTAGATAAATATAAACTATTTTCTCATTGCAAAGATTTATCGAGATAAAAGAAAATAATAACGCCAAAGTAACACTTCTTACTTGCGTATTTAAATATGCGTATATAATATTTTCGCGGTTTTTATTGGTAGTCCAAATCCACCAGTGCTAAATAACTTTTTCAAATACATATTTGATTTTAAAAAATTATAGCAAATACTTACCACACCGCTTTGAAGAACTATGCCAAATTTGGTTTTGTTTATTAAAATATAATATATTTAACAGAATGCTAAGTAAACTTAACATGAACACTCACGCTCGGACCTAGAGGGGTAGACTTTACACTTACCAACTAAAACCTCCCCGGTGGCCCTTTCCTCGGTGCATGACGGAGGGCTCCGGGATCTCAACGTGGAACGCACCGAAGTCCCTCTGCACTGTGCTGAAGGAGAGCACGTCCCACGGGGGGGAGGTTACTCACTCCCCCCTGTGCCTTTCACAGCGCAAGGCGACACGGGCCAGCCGATGTCGCTTTCTTCCCGGATCCACCTTGGTGAACGACTGAGGCCCCCACCGTTGTCGCCCAGTGAACCCGAGGCCCCTTTTAGTCGCCTTCTACGACAGGCAGGGGATACCGTAGTCTTATTCTTGAGAGCCCAGAACTACAGGGCTGAGACTTTACACTTATACCGTCCTGACACCACTATCGTTTTATTTAATCCTTTAACGCCTCTCCTTACCTATCTATATAATAGTCTCTATGTCTAATAGTACAAAAATATGACTAATTATTACCCGAACATGTACCATGTCGTCAGAGTTTACACTAGCCGCGGAACTTTTGATAAGCGTATATTTTACAAAGATACGATAACAGCGATTGGGAGTCTGGTCACGTTAAGTACTACTCGAAACTAAAACCCAAGTAGTCGCAAGCTAAGTACTTTAGTTTACTGAATTTGCTTCACTATATCGGCTAACAAGTGTATGGAAGTCCACGATGAGGTAAGTTAACGCGAATGAATAATTTAAGTCATTAACCCACATTATATTTTCCAAAAAAATTTAAAAGTTAAATATTATGACTCAATGTGACCCCGTCAGTATTTTTTATGCGAAATTATTAATAATTCAGAAATTAAACGACCGCCGCCGCCTATGAACATACACAACGCCTAAGGTAAATACAAATACGCTGCCAGCACTTACAAAGTTGCAATTGTTATTAAGACTCTATCGTAGGAGTGCACGATGTATATCGATATTACATAAAATGTCGATATATGAACGCGATATATCGCTACAATCTGACATTATCAAATCACCTGATAACGATATTTATATCGATATATTTCTTCCGATAACCAAATATCGTATATAATATGTTACTACACTCACACTCTCAGCGAAGGCAATATTAGTTGTATAAATTTAAAATTGTTTTTTGGCAACTTAAATAAAAACAAACGAAAAGATATATTGAAAATTTCAATATATTTATATAACATTACGATATATCATCATATCGAAAAATATATCGATATATTTTTCGATATGATATGCTAAATATTGGGTGAATAGAATTTTATATATATATACGAGTATATATTGGCGTTGGAAAATTCCGATTTTGACAACATAAAGTGATAAGTTATTTCTTTTTGAAAAAATGCTATAAATTTTACTAGTTTTTGTTAAAAGCGTTGCTAACATTCTTGTTAAACATTCCAAATATGCTTAAGGTTGTGCTGCGAGATGTTTCCCATCAATAATCCAATGGAGCAATGTAGCAAAGACTACGTTTCGCAGGCTGAACCCTAAGCCAATAGCGTTGCATGCAATTCAGTGTTAAATAGGATTTTACATATACTATATATAGTATGTACGTAGTCACTACATTCATAGCAATGGCGTCTTTAACTCTTACTAAACAGAAAATCCATCATCCAGTTCATATAACTAAACACTCGATGCATTCATAACAAAAGTCCCATGATAAACATTCTCTTCAGAGACTCCAGCTATTGACGAGGCTTTCAAAGGGAACAACGGGGCACTTTGTAGCTGAACACTGCAAGCCTATTAAACGTGAAAAGGGATATCGTTTCTATAGGAGCGAACACATATGCTTTGTTATACGTATGATTTTTTATGTACGTGTACATATTACGGAATATTGGGATGATATTCAAATTAATTGATAGATTTATATATTAGTAGGTATGGCAATATCAGCTCTGTAGTTCTGCGCTCGTATATCAAGGCTACGGTATCCCCTGCCTGTCGTAGAAACTAAACTTAAAGGGGCCTCGGGTTCACTGGGCGACAAGGGCGGGCGCCTTTGTCGTCCGCTGAAATGGATCCGGGAAGAAGGCGACATCGGCTGGCCCATGTCTTCTTGCACTGCGAGGGCACGGGGGGAGAGATTAAACTCCCGGGACGTGCTCTCCGAGAGCATAGTGTGGAGGGGCTCCGGTGCGTTCCACTGGAGATCCCGGAGTCTCACAATGCGCCGAGGAAGGGCCACCGGGAGGTTTTAGTGGGTAAGAACCGCACATGACACCGCCTTCCTCCCAGAAGGCGGATTATCTTTTTGAAGATTTCCCCCCTGTAAAAAAAAAGGTATGGCAATATAGAATGGCCTCCCTAATAATGTTCAATTTACTAAGTCCCTACAAGCGTTTCATTCCAGTTATGTTACCATTATCAATCAGTATCGTCGTATCTATGTCATATATATTTTATGTGGTAGTGTATTTATTGATAATATATTTATGTAGGCATATTTAGTGTTGTTCCTATCTTGGCGTATTTTGGATACACAATGCGCAGAGGCGACGAAAGTCTAGATAAACTGATCGTAGTTAGGAACACCGCAGGAAAAAGATCTCGCGGCCGTTCACCAACAAGGTGGTCCGATCAGGTAAAAGACTCGTCGTCCTCCAAATTTTACAGTGCTGTAAGAGACGCGCTGGACAAAAGCTAGTGGAGGCAAATCATCCGCTCCATGGTCCGATGGTGACCACGATCCTCAGACATGAGGGACCGATACTAGAGAGATTTAGTATTGACCCATCTAATATGAAAAATATATATAATTAAATCTTGACATTACATTTATTAATTTATAGTAAAGTAGACATTAAAAGCTGGAACACTTTGAACAGTTTTATTATAAATAAAATGTTCTACTAGTCTCGTAAAGTTACTGGAAAAGAAGAAAGTAAATTAAAATTTACAATGCGCAAGGAAAAATATTACTTTAATCAAGTCTGCGAACTGGACGCAAGGAAAGAGAAAACAGGTTATAAAGAAGATAAATAATTTATTTCATTTCATTTTCGGATATGCTTATCGAGCCGTGGGGTTGGGCGCTCGCCTTTTATTTTTAGATCTCCTATACCGGTACCAATGAAATGATATTTTAAAAAAAATATAAAGTTAACAATATTTAATAAAAATTACTATAATTCTTGTCAATCATTCCAATTATGCTTAAAATTTGTGCTAGGAGATGGTTCACGCCAATAGCTAAATGAATAATTCCAGTCTACCTCATGATTCCCTGAAACCAGGCTAGTGACGCTTGGAGATTGATGAAAAGAAAAATGAAAAAAAACCTTCAATCCTGGTGGGATAGAAATTTAGCTATTCACATTTTACCACAGTTACTAAATTTCGTTTTTTTTTTTTAAATGACGAACTACACAGATTGGCCAGAGAAGCTGGCCTTGACTGCTTCACCGGATTGAGAAGTGGCATAGCTCTTAGATCGCTTAGCCTGAACCTCTATCGCTAGTAACTCGACACAAGGGTCCCCGCGGTGGGGGGTAACCTCGGCTTGAATGGTTACTATGTTTAAATTTCGTGTTACAGGAGCTCATCAACGTACTGGTCATTAAATTTAGAACCTGAAATACTCGTACGAGTAGTCAGGTTATTTTCATTTGTAAGAACAAAGTGCAATTACAACGATGGCCTGTGAAATTTGCGGACTGTGATTTATTCCGCAATGGACTTTAATTAAATGTTATATCACTTCATCTCTATCCAACAAAAACTACGTAGCTGGAAAATATGCAGAGAAACTCGAATAATACCAGACGATCGCTAATTACTGTTAGTACTTAATAGGGCTTAAGTGAGAACTCCACTACTGTAGAATTGCTTCTAATTGTGTTGTAGAGGCCATTGGTAGCACATACGCACACCCGTACACAGACACACAAACACTAAACATACATTTTATATTTAAAACCAAACACTGACGACCTCGAACAATTATTTTAATATTTGGTATAGTTGTAGTCTGTAGTGTAAAAACATATACAAAGTGTCCGGTATATATGATAAGCCTTCAGTGCTCTCGATTTTGTGAAAAAAATACACGACACTTAATTATACAAAGAATGTAATGATCGTTATCTTAGCACATCGTAACAGACAAAAATCTGTAGTTTGTAAGTTATTATATTTTATGCATATTTATGGTCGATCAGCGCCATTTCCACTCTCAATACTTAAGCGACAACTGGTAATATAAGAGATTTAACACAACAGTGTTAATAATTGTATTATTGAGATATAGTCAATATTTCGTAGGCATTGCACGCATCGGAAATTAAATTTCGTTGCACACATTCGCCAATTATGACCGTCACATACTCGTAAAACATTGTACAAAGGCATTTGTATTTACGGTGTACGCGTAAACGTTCCATGGCAAACGTTTATAAATAACAATTTTTTACTGACTTATACTTACGCAAATATTACATACTAGCGACACACCCCGGCTTCACATGGGTAGTTTTGTTGCATAATATACAAGTAGGTAGTAGTCGAATCGGTGTTATTATAATTTTAAATATCCATACACTCGTAAAGTAAATTCGATTTTTTCTTATCAGTTAATCAGCATTTACTGTTCTACGAATATGGGATTTATAAATAAAAAATAAATATAAATAATAAAAATCTTTATTTTCAAAACAAAAAAAACATGAATACGATGTTTGGATCTTCTTTTAAGTATTAAATATACTTGTGCCAGAAGATCCAGGTCTTCCTTAATTATATCATATTTTCATTTATCTTTATTTTTTTTAAGTTAAGTAATATAAATTAATTATATGTACGTGTGAGTGTGTATATGTGTCAATGTGTACGAATGTATGTATTTATGTGAGATTACGATAGTGAACAAGAAAGATATTATTGAAATTGGTATTGTAATATTGCCTCCGTATCCTCGTAGTCCAAACCGTTCAGCCACTTTAGTAAACTGCTTTACAGTCGTGCCAGTTTAAAACGTCAATGCGTAATTTCTTGTTTATAAGTATATAAACAAAGCTTGATAGCTTTCTTAATTGGCAACTGGCAAAATTTGTATTTACTTTTTGAGTAGGAATATATGATAATATAATATTTAAGACACAAAGCAAAACAATATTCTTCCGCAAATTGATTTTGTTTTCCTCATGGAACCAATTCGTTGACTATTGTTCAAGCATGTTTCTTAGGTTATTGTATTAGAAGCCCGGATTGCATTGTATGTCTGAGATAAAAGACCCTCTCTGCTCACAAAATATTTTCATACGCTAATTTTAACAACTACAATTGAAAACTTATTGTGTTTAATTACAGATTAAAACTAAATATTATATTGCAACTACAGACCTGTGTCCGTGCTCTTTTCCAATACACTTAAATTGTTTACTCTGCATTTGTTAAAAAGTGCCACTTCTACAGTTACTATTTTCCTTATTTTTTTTTTTTTTTTTATATATATAATGTCTGATATTGGAGGTGGCCAGAGATTTGGGTTCACGCGTCGCAGACGCCCCGCTGCTTTGCTATTAGCTTCTCCGCGACCGCTGTGTCCCTGCTTCTCATGGCCATTTTCAGGTTCTAGTCCACTATCCTCTCCCTTGATGCGGCCATTGCCTTTGTCATCAGTCTTCCTGTGGCGTCGTCACAGTCATCTGTATAATAGACACAGCTGACGGTGTGTCGGGATATCGCCAAAACTAAATATTACTACTACTATAGTAAATGCAAGATTTTTTTAAAATTCAACTCCGTCTGCGAGTAAAAACTAAAACCGACTTCAAATCGAATCAAACGTTATTGGACGCCCTTTTTGTATTTCCGAATTATAATAAGAATATTACGAAATGAAACTTAATCTACGAGTATATATCGACGCTGGAAAACAAATACGTAGTAACCCACAAAATTGTTCACCAGAGCCTAAAAAGATTTCAACATTTAAAAATATATATATATCTTTCGTGTTTGTGGACGTAGAGCTGTCGTTTTTGGACACAATATTTATTGCTTTTTGCTGAATAAGTATTGTACCACGTCATTAACCTAGAGTTTTCCTAAAAGAAAATCGTTTTACGGTACAAAAAAAAAGAGAAATATCAATCTTGAAAATCCTATTTTTCATATATCATTCGACGCGTCTTTTTTTTATTCCAACGATGTAAAAAAGTGAAAATGGCCATAGATATGTGTCACATTCTACATTTTTGCTTTCCAGCGTTGATATAGATAATCTGGTGGCATTTAATCTTTAATTTGATTTGAAGTCGGTTTTTGTTTTTGCTCCTAAATTTACTTGTTAAAATAACAATTGTCTACAGGACTATACTTTTTTTTTTCTTTATTTATTCGGGACTTTTGCCCTTTTGGGCATGTTAGCCCCATCATACCCTAAACTACCCCTACCTTGGTCGCATGAAGCGAGAAAGAAAGTCATCAATGTTGTATGGCCATAGCCACCAGCTTCCTCGCTCCCTCTGAGGTCGGGTCAGAGAGCAAGCACTATACTTAAAAAAGCCACAATATACATTTGAAATTTAAGTTTAAAAATAATGTTTGCTTACAACAACGCGATTCAAAGCGGGGCCAAATTTGACTAAAAGTGGAGCATCTAATTCCAATTTCTTCCAATTCCCAGTGGCGGACGGCGGTACGCTAACTTGGACTGCTTACTTTAGAATAGCTTCTTGAAGTGCCATCTGGTTTCGTAGTATAATTTGAACCTGCGCTTCCCGATGGAATTACTTTACGGAATCAACTTTAATATTGCATAATGGTTGCCTTGGCCATAAAAACACGTCTTGAGGTTTTAAAAAATAATTAATTTTTAAGATATTATAAAATTAAAAAATACAAAAATAAATCTATATTATCATCATAAGATGTCTGGAGCTCCGCACCCTATTGACTTGAAATTAAATATACTTATTCGTATCAATGTATAAATATTATAATTCTATAAATCTAATATTTTATCTAATATTCGTTTTTTTTTAAAAAAAAACAAAGAATACTAAATTTATTTATCACAAATATTACTAACATTCTTATTAACTATTCCAGCTAATGTTATTCTTCTGCAAGGAAATGGTTCACCAGCCCTGTAGTTCTGGGCTCTCAAGAATAAGACTACGGTATCCCCTGCCTGTCCTACAAGGCGACTAAAAGGGGCCTCGGGTTCATTGGACGACAAGGGTGGGGGCCTTTGTCGTCCGCCAAGGTGGACCCGGTGTCGCCTTGCACTGCGAGGGCACAGGGGGGAGGGAGTAACCTCCCCCCCCCGGTAAGTGCTCTCCCTGAGCACAGTGCAGAGGGGCTCCGGTGCGTTCCACTGGAGATCCCGGAGCCCCTCACCATGCACCGAGGAAGGGCCACCGGGGAGGTTTTAGTGGGTAAAAACCCCACATAACCGCCGCCTTCCCCCAGAAGGCGGGGTATCTTTCTGAAGATTTCCTCCTCGTAAACGAAAAAAAAAAAGAAAATGGTTCACGTCAATAGTCACCTGTCATTTATATGTGTACAAGTGTTATATTTAGGATGATTGACGCAAGAATATAGTTTATTTTGTAATTTGTGTTGTAAGAAGTTTGGAGAAACATATTTTGCTTGTTTAAATATTTGCAAAAACCTCTGTTAAGTAATCAAAACAAGAACACGGCATTCTTGATTGTTGGTGCGATGCCAAAATGTATCCCAAAGGACTAACGAGGTACCTGGCTTCTGGCCAGCCGCTGAAGAGTATCGCAATTATAATAGAGGCCTATAGTATTATCTCTAAATTGTTACTATAATACATATATCTTAAATAAACCGCTTTCTTTTCTTTGACGATAAGTATGTTTCTTTTATTTTCTATCCCAATTAGCACAGAAAGTTATTCGTTTGTGTCACTATAGCATATCGAGTTAACAACTTAGACTTTAACATATAGCGGTATCGGTTGCACACTGGCTACACGTACTGTATAAAATTTTAAAATAAAAATGAACTATCACGTTCACTTAACCGTGTTTATTAAGTCCTTAATGTGTGTTTTATGATTTTTTGGTACTTTAGAAACTGAAAAAGACAGACCAATAGCCTAATGGTTTAGGGTACGGGCTGCGAATCGTAACGTCGTGGGTTCGAATCCGGCATTCGACTATTGACGTGAACCATATCCGAACACAACATTAAAAACCTGCCTAAGGGTGCTGTCAGGGCTCAAGCAATTGGTGGCCAGGGCGACATAGAAAGAAATCTCCTTACGATTTGAGCTGTATCTAGGAGTATCACTTTCTATATCTGACAAAGTCCACAGTCTTCATATTTATTTAAATTATTTAGAGACCTCCATAATCTATTTTCGCCTTTCGTTAGATAACATAAAACTTTTTTTTTCTTTATTTATTGGGGGACGTTTGCCCTTTTGGGCATGTCAGCCCCATCATGCATTAACCTACGCACACACACATCGGTCGCATGAAGCGAGAAAGAGAGTCATCAATGTTGTATGGTCATAGCCACCAGGTTCGCTCCTTCTGAGGTCGGGTCAGACAGCAGCATAAAACTGGGGCCAACCCACATGTTGGCTCTTAGTTATGTGTGTATTATTCCAAAACATAAAAGCACAATTAAACTATATACGAATCATAAAACATAACTAATGATTTTATAATTGAACAATTTTCAGAATTTATTTAGGTACATTAATAACTGTATAAAAATGAACTGTAATATGAAAACAACCATTGTTTGTTTGTTCATGTGATAATAAATTAGATTTTATCAACAGCAAAAGGCATTAACGTCCCTCGTTTTCTATTATCGCGATGCCACATGAATTATTACTATCCTAAAGTATGTGTTTATTTAATGAACGGAATTTTAGTTTTGACTACGGGTTTTATGAATCTTAGTGAATTGTTTTATATGTTCGTCATACAGGCATGTAGCATTAATGTAGACGCCATAGCACGAATGATAATTGCCTGAGGAACGACTACGGCTTAACAGAATTACGTCTAATTGACATAGAACTACGACATGTACAAGTGTACTATTAACCGATGAATCTACATATTTATTTTCCGTATGAATCGGATGTATATATATAAATATATACTTTTAGGTTCGATAATGGAAAAAGTTAAAAAATGACTTTAATACAAAAGACACCTTCATGACATTCAATAATTAAGAAAATAAAACATCTGTACATTTTTTTTTTAAAGAAAGCTAGCAATATTACTTTTTTTTTCAGGAATATTACTAACAATCTTCTTAACCATTCCAGCTAAGCTTAAGGTTGTGCTAGGATATGGTTCATGGCAATAGTCGAACGCTGGATTTGAACCCACGACGTTACGATTCGCAGGCCGTACCCTAAACCATTAGGCTATTGACGTTTAGACATTAATTAAGTTTTAACAAAATGGCGGCTGTCTACACACAGGACAAGTAATATGGAAGGTAAAATAGCTAAATGAACAGGACACCGTGTATAGTGAGATCTAACCGTCACGACGGCTGACAAGCATATATCCCTGGTGACGGATCACCGTTCCTAACGTATCGGAATTCGTTGGTCGCCATTTTGCTTATAATATATAATTTTGATCTAAAAAAAACCGATAGCAGTGATTTCTCACCAAAAGTTAGATGGTAGTTAAGGAAGTTCGCCTTTGTACATATATTTTTTTGTAATAAATAATTTATCTATCTACAGTTTACTAGCTAAGCGGTTCAAATTACGACCTCAACGGTCAGCGATTCGAATCTCAAGCGGCATGCACCAATGAACTTCCAATTTACGCACTATAGATTTGTTATAATATTTGTAATGAACGCCATCGTCCTGTTTTGTTCATATATCTCCTGTCCATACACAGATTGTCTGGAAGAGATCGCTCTTAGCGATAAAGTCGCCCATTGTACAACGAATTCTAAAATGTACCTTAGTTTTGTAATGCTTTTTTTTTGATTTTGGTGTACGATAAAGTTATCTATCTAATTATAGTAAAATAAAATCTCTCATATTTTGTATCAAGAAACATTTGTATTCCACCAGTTTTATTTAATGACACGTCGTTAAAGGAAAATTTGTGTCTGCTGCAGAATGAGTTAAACAGAATTTTGTAATGAGATTGCGGAGGTAGGCGTTTGTGGCAACGAGTGAAGAAAGACGGGCGGTAGAACGGGAAACGAGCGCAAGGATTCATTGTCTCTGCGGACTGTATTTTAGGTTTAATTGACGCATAGCTCTTACTTAATGAGACCCGTATTTTTTTCTGTATTTCGTAATGAGCACGATTTTTTTTCAGGAAAATTTTTTTTTTTCTAATTTTATATGCAATGATAGTGTTTCCATAAATTAAATAAGGATTCATTCAAAATGCCATAACTAGTAAAAATAATGTCCTTTTCACAAGAGAAACATTTTTTTGTACTCTCCTGTGTGGAGGGGATTTCTGGATTTGAAAGCGGATAATCCAACTATACGGCTGCCGTGAGATTCATGAAAATAATATTTGATATAGAATTGTTTTTCCATTTTAGCGTAGCGTATGCCCAAAACTAAAGATTCGTATAACGAGATTTTTGTTTCCATTGTTAGGTATCTCTCTGTTCGAAAGTCTGCTGAGATAAATGTTTTTGCTTATTCTAGCTTCAAAATTGATGTAAATAAATCACAATCGAGGAATAAGCTTTAGAACAAAGGCTCGATATTAATATTCCCAATCTTTCTGAATGGAGTCAAGACATGGACAATTCGACCAAGAGAAATACAGAGAATACATGCATTCGAGATGTGGTGCCGGAGTTTAATGCTACCGATCAGCCGATGGAGGAAGATTGTTCTCTTGAGGGGCTCCAGTGACCACAATTCTCAGAAATGACGGGACGACAAAGAATTGGAGAATCACAATTTATTACACCATATCGACCAAAGAAATTATTAAAACATTAAAATCAGCACTTTAATTTTGCAAATAAATAAATTGACAATTTTATTGGAATCGCTCCGGAATTCAAATTAAGATTGCTCGCGTACTCTATGGCAAATACTCGGACTGTACTACTGGGAAAGTGAAACCTGATCAGATAATTTTTTAGACTTTGGGTAGTCCTGGGTACCCGCTGAAAATCAGCGCTGTCGCATCCTTGCGACGGCATATGCTGAGACGGTGTCCAATATTGGCATCATATCTTATGTTCTATTTGTCCGTTTTTTAAATAATTTATTAAATTTTTTATCTTATTTTTTTCTGTATTTTTGATGTCATTGTTGCAGTTTTAAGATTTTTTTAGTAAAAAGTATAAAGCTTAAACAGGAAAATGCAAGCGAAAATGCCCGTCCGACATTTTATACGGTATGCTCGCAATCAGTTCCGTTTCGGATGCACGCAGCTTTTTTTTATTTTGTCACTATTCTGCTAAATTACAAATTGCTCGTCGGATATACGTAAATAGATGGGAGTTTACTTTTTAATACGAGAGTGAATTTCTTTTCACGCAGCTTACAACTGTATTTGCGACGTTTGTACGTTTTTTGTGACACTTAAAAATGGGATAATATTGAATGAAACTACTTTTACGGATTTCACTTCGTTTTGATTTTACATTTACTTTTAAATTTCCGATGTTTTGAAAATTTTGAACACTTTTACAGCGCGCATGGCCACGGAGGGAACGAGATGTTGGATATTCTAATGCCGCGACAATGTTTTGTTACAGTTATAGTAACCCCCCGAATTGTTGTTACAATCTACGCACAACAAACAAGATTATAAGTCGAATGATTAAAACCCGGGTAGTGATACTGCTGTTTAAAATTAGAATTTAGTGCAAAAATCATGTATCATCTTATCGCTTATTATCGATTATTTATCTATTGTTATCGCTTTTCGCATTCAGCCACGTCCAGCCATCTTTTCGTGGGTCCATTTTTAGGAAGTCTATGATTTTCCGAACCATGCACGATCTTCATTCAAAGAATTTCCTCCTCATCTTCCGTCACTATCTCGACAGATTTGATTGGATCACTGCCATTATGAACTAAAGGTCTTTGTGAGCTATATTGAAAAAGGACTTGTTTAGATTGTTCTGCGTTGACTGAAATCTAACCTTCGCATTCAATCCTTTAGCGAAATGTCGAGCATTCTCTGTTCCTCGCTATGCGACTGTTAACAGTTCCTGCTGTAGCATAACAATAAATATATATACGTAACTTAAGGTTGCTCTATAAAGATATTAGAAATTATCCCTTTTTTTCACTTCTATTTTTAGTTTTGTATTTGCATTGGCGCAGTTTCTATTGGCTCAGGCAAGGTAATGACAAAAGTTACGATTACAGTCCCTTTATCGGATCCCGCTCGCTCAACGGCCGGGAAAGCTAGATAAGTCCGAGCTTTACTGCTCGGAATATTTTGGGGTCACATTTCATAAAAAATGTTAAATCGTAAAAATGTTTCCGTACTTTTTAAAAAATGTTTATTTTTGTTCACTTTCTATTTACATGCTTATACGCTTGATCTATTCGTTATTACAATATGTTTTATATTAGATTAATTATTCATCATAAATGGCATTTGCTGCCAATTTACACTGTCACTCATCACTACAGAACCCGTTGTGCAACAAATATCACCTTGATGGTCGACATTCCACAGCTGTATGTTTTCCACATAGTTTTCTTCATGAAACTACTTCGATATAGGGACCTTTACTAAAACCATACCCCCTTATTAAAGGCAACGTAGCCGCGTCTCCTCTAGTGTTTTGGCCGTGGCAATGAATGTTGACCAGGTAAAATTCCCTATAAAAACTTTCCTACATCAAGCAATGTGATTGTAAGGTCCACGCCATCCAGATATATTTTTATCTGAAATGCTGTAATTTAAAGAGTCGTTAAGCGATTGATTTGTTTTACAGTTATTCAATGTCCTAATGATAAGAGTTCTTTCAATTTTTGTTCATACCATTTCTATTAAAGTTATAAAAGCTGAAGTATTTCAGTGTCCGGCAGTCATGTTTCAAAATACGCTAGCAATCCGAATTCGAGATGGATTTCCAAAACATTGTAGTCGTTAATCGCAATTTTAGGAACAGATTCACATGTTTGGTAGTAAAGGAAACCGCGGCGAAATATTTATTAAAAAAATTGGCTCGGTCATCGTTAGGTATATTTGCTCAGCCCTGTAGTTCTGGGCTCTCAAGAATAAGACTACGGTATCCCCTGCCTGTCCTACAAGGCGACTAAAAGGGGCCTCGGGTTCACTGGGCGACAAGGGTGGGGGCCTGAGTCGTCCACCAAAGTGGACCCGGGAAGAAGGCGACATCGGCTTGCCCGTGTCGCCTTGCGCTGCCAGGGCACAGGGGGTGAGGGGAAAACCCCGGGATGTGCTCTCCTTGAGCACAGTGCAGAGGGGCTCCGGTGCGTTCCACTGGAGATCCCGGAGCCCCTCGTCATGCACCGAGGAAAGGGCCACCGGGGAGGTTTTAGTGGGTAAGAACCCCACATAACCGCCGCCTTCCCCCCAGAAGGCGGGGTATCTTTCTGAAGATTTCCTCCCCGTCAACAAAAAAAAAAAAAAGGTATATTTGCTATATGGTTAATAAATCAATTCGATTCGCAACAGCATAAAATATTATTGATGAGGCAAAATTTTGAAAGTTTTTTTTGTTCTATTTAAATGTGGATAGGTAAACGTTAATTCCTTTAAATATTCATAGAGCTGACGATCAAACGACCCGCGCACTCGTTTCAAATGCAAAGTTTTTAAAGAACAATTTTTACAATTGCTTACTATGCATAATTCCGAGCTCTCTTCATTTTTGAATTTAATTGCAACTAAAAATATTTGAAATGGAAACCTTTTGAAACATTTTAAAATAATTTAATATTGTCGCAATTTATAGAGATACAAACCGGAAGGATTTCCACTTCGTTCCGTAAGTTTTTAGGTATGATGAAACACATAACATAGTAGACAGGTATTAAGATAACTAATTTATTGCGTCAAAATAATATACAAAGGTAAACTTAATGAGGCTAAAATAACCGTTTTATAAATTTTATATAGGTAAATAGTTACATATTCACATAAACATAAACAGATAATGTCTCTCAAAGTATATTTAATATACAAATACGTAACATAAAAATAAGGTAATTTACATTAATTAGTTTGTCATATTCACTGTTTCAGTGAAATTATTCAGAAACACGTGCTTTAAAGGCATTAATTGGTGTTTGTTAGTGACGATGATCACTAAATAAGGTGACAGGTATGCTCGCTTACCCCCATCTCCTGTATCGTTTCTCTCTTCTTTGTCGTTTCCTCATTTCTGAAGATCGTGGTCACTAGAGCCCCTCAAGTGAACAAAATTGCCTCCATCGGCTTGGGTCCGAGGCAGCCCTTGGCTCTATTAGGAGATGGCACCTTTTACTTGGTCACACCAACGTGTTGGCGACCGGCCTCTTGTTCTCTTGCCTTTTGTATTGCCAACGATAACCAGCTTTTCAGGTTGCCATCCCCTCTACGCTTTATATGCTCGAAATATGTACAGTACGCGCTGTAGACACATAATGGACAGTCTAGTATTTATGGCGAGTTGGCAAAAACAGATTCATTTGTTGCGCTAGGCAGTCCACAGTATTCATAGCATCTCTACCGTTTAATCTGGGGTTAATTTGTAATGTGTGTTAAATGTGTATAGTTAATTTAACGGTTTGATATTAGGCTAAAAGGTACACACGGTTCACTTCATGTTAAGTGATGCCACTGCTCACAAACATATTATAAGGTGTCGCTGGTGCGTTACCTGTACAGGACGGTTAAGTTGGGCCGCTGGTACCTCGTTTTACTCAGGCATTGGAGGCTCCGAAGTCTTTCTACTTCCACTGTTGTAATTTAAAAACCTCGTTCGTGTCTTTTTCCCGGAAGTATATATAATTTTAAATACAATGACATATGCATATATTTTGTGTCTATTTAAGGTGTATCGCTCTACGAAATGCAATATCGATAAGTTATTGAGACTCAAACGTACTTGGGGAATAAATTCTCAATAAATGGAATGCAATGAGATAAAACAAATGCTTTTAGATATCCTCTTACCGTGAAATATGGAAATGCTTTTCCCATTCATGGTATATAGCCATTTGCCAAAGCTTTCTGTCTGGATGGAGTTATTACGAAAATCTTATTTTACTATAACAAAAAAATGTACTAATGAGACCGTATACGTACAAAAAAATTTAGTAGCCATGCTAATATATATATACCGAAGAAATTTAAGCGAAAATAGGCGAAAATTTAGGTTTGAATTAATCATTTGACTATTTCCTTTAGGCAATCACTTTATTTAGGTAATTAAATAACATAAAGTTATTTTTTTTATTATTTCAAAGCAAGTACTTGACTACGATCCCACCTGATGTTAAGTGGAAATGCAGTCCTGGATGGTAAGGCGCACTAGCTTAGTAAATGCCTATTCACTCTACTCTTGAAAACACCCACATTGTAATTGGAAGGAAAGACAACGCGGCCAAACTATTCCAGTTCTTTGCTGTACGAAGAACACAACAAAAGGATGAAATCCCGCAGTGCGTCTAGAAGTCCGTTGGCGAAAAGGGGATTTATAAAAACACAAATACTCACGCCCTTCACCTCTTTCGCTTCATCAATGTCTATACATCTGAGCATACGTAATCGTTGGTTAAGGATACCACTTACAGGGCCCTATTATTGACCGACTTCAAAAATGGAGGTTATCAATTGGTCTGTATGTATTTTTAATGTTTATTACCTTAATATAACTTTCGACTGAGTTAACTGATTTGAACCATTATATAATTTCATTATTTTTATTTGAAAGCTGGTGCCGTGTGGTCCTATTTCACTTTGGTCCAATTCTGAAACGTAGAAACCGGTTTCGATGATTCATTTTTTATTGGTAGGTTATAGATTTCATAGGTATCATGGTTAGGTTCAGATTATATTTCGTAATATTTCTGTGATAATTCGGAAAAACAAAGAGGGCGTCCGCGCATTATGCGTTTAACTCAAGCGTCAATAGCCTAATGGTTTAGGGTACGGTCTGCGAATCGTAAGGTCGTGGGTTCGAATCCACCATTGGACTATTGCCGTGAACCATGTCCTAGCTTAGTTGGAATGGTTAACAAGATTGTTAGTAATATTTATGAAAAAAAAAGAAATATTGCTAGCTTTCTTTTAAAAAAAAAACTCGATTTGAAGTCGGTTTTTGTTTTTGATCATAAATATTTATTATAATATATCGAAAACACAACGTTCATACAATTGATTAAATATTAAAGTAGTAATATTTAATTATTTTTTCTTATTAAAATTCGCTTGGCAGATATACTTTAAGAAATAAGTGAAAGAATGTATATTAAGAATATGATAAAAAATAAAAATAAGCTTAAAGTAATAAATCATTAGCAATTTAATTAAGCCTTGGCTGTAAAAACTGGAGTGTAATTAGCAGCAGACTGGCGCTATTCGTGCAGCGTTGCATATTTTCCGGTGCCTTCGTTTTTATTTCATTGAGTATTTAACGCAGCGCATTTTACAGTTAGACTTAAACAGTCTTACAAATAAAAATGAGTTATAACATATTTATTCCACCCTTAAACTAAGTTTAGTTAAACCAGGAATAAATTAAGAATAAGCCGAGAATAGTTTACCACAAATAAATCCGGAATAACTATGGTTTATCTATTCTTCCTTTACGTACGTCAAAATGCACGAGTTGGCAACAGCGCAGTCAAAGAGAAACCATACTTAAAAAAATAATTGCAGTCTATGTAGTAGTGTAGTAATGTATCTGTCAATGTGTGGCGGTTATAAAAATATTCTATACTCTATATATAGATAGAAGATAATCCACTTCCACGCTTGTCCATAGTAAGAGACCTTTCAAATAAATGGTCTAGAAATATTATACCACTTTTAAAAAATCGATATTTTTATCGAAACTAATCATCGACATATAAATCAAAAGGGTTTTCCCATCTTTTAAATATTTTTATCTTTTTTTCGAGTCTGAATGATATTTATTAAGTCATTTGCTAATTCTACTTCCTCCATTGCCTTTAATTCCACAATAAGTTAATTTAAATGAGCGAACACAAACACAAATCGTGGTATTTTAAATGTTATACTGGACTTAAATAAGGGTGTACGTCGTTATAACTTCCGAATAATGATTGTATGAACAAAAACGTCAACGTTATACCAGGTATAACGTATTCTTGGTATATTAGTACAAATTTTGCTTATTCTTTATTTATTCCTAAGTTTATCCTTATACCACGTTTATTTGTGAGGCTGTAAGGTTTTTAATGCCCTGCATTACCTAAAGTTTAAAGCATATTCATAGAGAATATGTAACTACTAATCAGAACTAAATAAAACACATTTCTTTCTATAGTCTAGATTGATGTAAAATACAAAAATCGAATTTAAAAGCTACGATTTTACAGAAACGTTTCGTTTTACGTAAAATGCTGGATAGTATTATAGATACCTGGCAAAATGTTTAAAAAACAAAGTGCTATAGTTTATATGATCGTATAGCTTTTTCTCTCTAACTTTATCTTTTATTGTATATTAAATCTTTAATTAAATAAGCACATCTTACAGATCGAGGAAAGATTATAATATGATTTTAAGCAAAATTATTTAATAATTGTAATATGAAACGAGTAAGGAACTGCTTGAACTTATGCAAACAGCTATACAGAACTACGTAAGTTATGTTGTTCCTGAAATATTCATATATGCATAAATAGCAGGGTAGTAACCACGTAGGGTATTTACTAAGCTTATTAAGTCTCATAAATGACTAGTGATGAGTTCATTGTCATACTTAAAAACAGATTATAAAATAAACGTGCCTCATTAAAAGTTACAGACTTTACAGAAGTTAATAGTCAAATGAGCTGCAAGTTCCTGCACACCAGCCATTTTAAGAATAAAAAAACAATACGAAAAATAATCTCTTACGTTTTCAAGTCATGCCACCCAAATTTTGTTTTAATTTATTTAATGTTTCAGATGATTTATTTGAAGTCTATAATTAGGCAAACAACTATTCAGAACTACTATAGGGAAAGACATAAGAGTTATGTTGTTCCTAAAATTTTTTTAGAAAAAATTATGTCCGATTATTTGAAAATCTATAATTAGGGGACTAAAAATGTACTTATAAATTAAAAGTTCAAGCGATAACGAGTATATTTCAACGACCAATTAACCTTTTATTTAGACATACTCGAATGGAAAAGGGTATGAATAAATTAACGCAGTTTGTTTAACCTATGAAATATTTTAAATATGAATAAATTAACTGGAACATTATACATTCATATCAGATTAATTATTCATAATAGATATAATGTGGTGAATAATAACATAATTGGCTTTTAGAATTGGTGGTATACAGTACTTGTATATTGCAAAATTTTATGTTTATACCGTTTTACGTAATTTAACTCGAACAAAATTATGAAAAATGCCCCTTGTTAATCGCTTCCAATCAACGTTTCGTTATATACCGAGCCCAAATTTCATAGTGTTATATTTTTAGAGATCATGAACATGGGTCATAGAAAAGTATTCTAGTACTTTTTAAGTAGCTCACTAGGATTCGAAGCTCTGACTCCCTGATCGTCGAATACTTAGGGACCAAATAGCATCAGTTTGCGATGTCATGAATTTTCTTGAAAATTAATGGTCAATCATTCATGTGCTACTTTTAAAATATAATCTCAAATTTATCATGCATAAAGTCCTTTTAAAAATAAAATTGAAAGGTTAAAAGACCCGTTTTCAAAGATATATTGGGTATTTGATCTCACCTAAAATTTTCTGCACGGTTCATCATTTTATTAACCCTTTAAAGTTTATTGAGCCGTCGAATTTGAAGTGGATCGTTTTATCCTATTATGATAACCTTTATTTTTATGCCAGATACGATGTTCATGTAAATTTTACTCTTTATTATTTTGATATCTTGTATATTTTATTTCTAGTAGTTACCGGACTGAAACTTCAGGCAGCTATTCACCTGGCCCAAAATAGAAAGTGGGGAGTGCTGGAGCCGCTCTCTTGGTGGTCACGACCCTCAGCACTGAGGAAACGACAGAGAAGAGTGATATTTTAATTAAAATAATATAAGCACATTATAGAGATTATGGCAAAAAATATAATCAAAATTATATTAAAAACAAAAGCGTTCACTTCTTTGTCTCAGTGTAGGCAGAGGTTTTTTGATAGTACCAGTAAAGCCCTTTGGCGTTTTTTTTTCATAGTCACATCATCAGTTAATGCCATAATAAGCTACGAAATAAAATAATTTATCACTTTTTATGACGGGGTGCAACCCCATGATATAAAAAAAATAAAATTGTTGGAAATTAAATTATTAAATTCAATGCTATGAAACCCGTAAAATTAGTTTTATTCAAAAAACCATTTCGCTGGCACAGCCCGGCTTGAATAGCATTAGGTGCCACGGAAAAATTTGAATTAAAGAAAATTGCGAGTCAAGCGGTGCATAAAACAAATTGACCGGCGCAACTTCAACTGAATAAACGCCATTTATAGCTCCGTCCTATTTGAAGTACCGTAGTGTTGTCAATAGCAGGCATCGATACTTTTCACATTTATATTTATGATATGATAATAATAAGATTATTATTTATTTTGAAGCCTTAAGTTAAGCGTAAAATACACAAAAATATCATACAAAATATAAAAACATTATAAAAACTTTTTTTGTTGACGGGGAGGAAATCTTCACAAAGATTTATAAAAACCTAACCTAGTGTGTGCCACCGGCAACGAAGCAGGGCCCAAGCAACCGGTGGTTAGGGCGACATAGAGAGAAACCTCCTGATGATGCGTGCTGTGTCCAGGAGTACTGCTCTATGTATCTGACCCTTGACCCAGCCATCTAGCGAAAGTCTCTTAAGATGTTGATTATGACTTTTCGCTTTAAGGCCGATTATTACATTATTAGCATATTCAAAAACAACAAAATTACATATCTCGTCTTTCAAACCCGAAATGCTATAGCTATATAGAAATTTTCTTAAGAAATCTATAGTGTGTGACTAAAGAGGATTCAGATTCACATCTTTGGAGGATATATAGTATGTAGAAATGTAAAAAAGCAAATATTAAAACTATAAAGTAATTCTATTTACTACAGCGATTTTAATCCACACTACTAATTGATAGCAGAAATAGGCTTGGTACTCACTAGCATGATGGCAAAACACAATCTTAATGCGATATCGATAGATTTGATACAGAACTTCACATCACTAGCTTCAACATAGAGTCACATCACGTGCAAAGCGAATGAGGGATCATCGAAAGGCTAGGTGTTCGTTAAATACTCACCCGCACAGCTCTGTATTAACTAAAAGGTACAGTGGATACTTATTTTGATGCTAAATTGTAAAATTACTAACTTTACATGATACTAACTGTTTATATTACGTAACCGATAAATTACTCGCTCTAACTACTCACAGTTCTTTGTGTTTTGGGTGTAGGTGTATCTACGGTAAAATTAAAGCCTTGCATGTGAATTTGTACCGTATTTTCTTTTAGAAATTATTTATTTAAGACTAATAATACTATAGTGTCTAAACAATACCTTTGGTCATTCTATTATTTTTTCACAAATATTGCTAACATTGTTATTAATCGCTGCAACTAAGCTTAAGCTTGTACTAGTATATGAATAAGGACCCCCCGAAGGGTTCTCGGCTTGTCGTGCCGAAGGGGCTCAGTAGCCGTGGGGCACTTACGAGCGCCAGGGCCGCACTCGCACGGTGAAGCGAAGAGGAACCAACACGCCGGCCCGCGAGGTAGGGCCGGGGAAGGCGGTTTATCCGCCTTCCATGGCTGGGAGGGAGTCGCGGGGGAATAGGAGCGTTGGTGTGTCGTTGCCTCGCTCCCTATCCCCCGCTGCTAAGCGGTGCCGCACCGCAGTGGTGGGGCTGTCGTGGGAGGTGTGACTCTCCCGCTGCGGTCGTTTGGCTAGCGGCAGAGCCCAACATCTTGGCCGCCGCTGGGGGCTGGGGGGCGAGGTGGCAGCTCGTATTCCCGGCCCCCAAGGCCTCCAGGTGACCGACTCGGGGGAGTTTGTCACCCGCTTAGGGAGTTCGCGGAGGAAGGCGCGTCCTATGTTCCGGCGCGCCTTGCCTGGAGGGCAGCGAGTGGGAGGCTCGTCCTCCCCCGGGACGGGGATGCCGAAAGGCGTCCAGGTCGTAGGCGGGACCGCGGTGAGTGCGCAAGCACCGTAGCCCCGCCGTACGTGACACTGGTGGACCATCTTGTGGGTTTGGTCGGTTAGAGCCCGACATAACTCGTCCTTCCCCCGGGAGAAAATTACGCGGCTAGGTACATTCCCACAAGTAAAACAAAAAAAAAAGTATATCAATAAGGTCGTGCGTACGAATTCCCCATTAGACTATTGACGTGAAACATGTAACACAAACCTAAGCTTATTTGGAATGGTTAACAAGAATGTTAAAAATATTGGTGGAAAAAAATTGTTACCATTCTTTTTTAAAAAAAAATAGTCGAATGGTGGATTAAACTATTAGGCTATTAAACCTTCAAAAATTCTTTTTGAGTTTTTTGAATATAAAAAGATCATTTGTTAAGGTTTGTGCTCGGTATATAGTGATGAGCTCTCCCTAGGAATTATTTTATCTAATAAGTTCTGTAAAAGTTGGTCGTTAGTACTACGTTTACAGTTAAAAAGATGTGAGAGTGTCTTTTTAAGTTTAAAAGCCTCATCTGTTTCGCAAAACCAGATGCATCGCAAACGGCAAGTTCAGGCTCTATTCTTAACGTCCTAACTTTTACCAACTCCAGAACTTAATCTTATCGTAGATGTTACATGACAGCCGCCTTCCTTGCGGTCGTACGTGATAGGAAATTACGCGAGAAACGCACAGTTGTGGAAATGGAAGTATGCAAATAATATTCCATATAATTACACAATACATGCTACAAGGCAAGGAATACCGTGAAATAACGACATTAAGAGCCTTACATTTCCATGAGAGTTACGTGCGTTGTTAACAACAGCGGTGGAGTTAATGCTCCGGAAGCACGGAATTGCTCGTTATGTGTAATGTTACTTAATCTGGTTTAATAACAAACTGTGATAGCCCAGTGGCTTAGCGTTCGACTTACTGCGACGTTCGACGACTAATTTAGAGCTCACTCGACTTTTTCGGAACCGAGGTTTACAGGAATAATAGTGTATAGTAAAGCATTATGTATTATGCAACTATATTTACGAGTATAAACAAAAACTGGCTTCACATAGAATAGGAATATTACGAATTAGAATTAAGTAGAACTTAACCTATCTCTCATCAAAATTTAAAGTAAACATCCTAAACAATAAAAATGCATCATCAAAATCGGTTAGCGTGATATTGTCTTATTATCTATTAGTCTTCCATTTATCGCGCACATAGTTAATGCAAATTTAAGAGATAAGATTTATCATCGATACCAGTGTCAAACGAAACAAGTGTTAGACCAAAGTCCCACCACCTGGTAAGCACAGCTTTCAAATAAAAAGAGAATTATCAAAATCGGTTCTCCCAGTTCTGAGTTATAAACAGACATAACGTACATATGAATTCATAATCTCCTCCTTTTTTGAAGTAGAAGCAATGAAAGATCGATATTTCAATATCTTTTGTGTAAAAGAATCCAATAATCAGTATAATTGATATAACTCTTGCGAGTTTCAAGTGAATCTACTTCAGTACTTCTAATAATCCGACTAAAGCTCAGTTCAAGTACGTTATCGTGTTTCAATTGCGACATTTAAAAAGATTAGTGGACTGAATTCTGCGAAATCTAAGATCAACATTTTAGTCTCCTTATTAAATCTCTGATTAAAGGCATTAAATCACATTTCTTCGAAATTGAAAATCTATTATAACAATTTCTTATACTGAGACATAGAATTCCTTAACCGACTTCAAAAAAGAAGGTACTCAATTTGTTTGTACATTTTTAATGATTGTGCACTCGTACCCTGTCGATAATAAACCAAGTTTGATTCTTTTAAAGAGTTTTATTTCAATAAGATCCCATATTAATTTTGCAGGACTTTGGTTTTCGAAGAAATATTGGGGAAATTTAAAAATCGTATAGAAGAATGTTTCTTGATTGAAATTTATATAACAATAAACACGAAATTGAAATAGAATAAATAGAATTTAGTCGCCATAACTTCGTTATTTGAAGAGTGAGCTCAGGACATGATCTAATTCCACCATCAGACTTCAAGACGCACTGCAGGGTTTCTTCCTTTTTTTGAACATCCCTTAAACACGAACGAAGCGCTTTGCTTCGTCTTTCATTGTTCATACAGCAACGGACTGGAATAGGTGCTAGCGTCTGTCTTTCTTTCCGATTACAATGTGGGTATTTTTAAGAGTAGAGTGAATAGACATTTACTTAGTGCGCCTTACCATCCAGGACTGCATTCCCACTTAGCATCAGGTGGGATCGTAGTCAAGCACTTGCTTAGAAAGTATTAAAAAAAAGTAATATATTCGTAATTACGATACTTCGTAAGTAAAAGAAAGCGTCCGCGCGTAGTACCGTTTTATGTGTAATCGGTCCCTGATTAAATTTGAAGTATGTTTTTGAATAAAATTAGTAACGGAATCAAATCAATTCCAAATCACGAGGTGAAGGACTTATCCGCTATTACACTTGAGAACTAATAAACTCAGTAAAAAGCGATTGGAGGCGACAACGCCGCCTGTCTATTCCGATTGAATAACTGAAAAATGGACGTTTATATTTTATTTTAATAAAACTTAATACTTATTTATTAATAAATATATAGTACATTATACTAAAAAAATCACTACCACTGGTGAAATTGTGGGCTACTAGCTTCTGAGCTTGTGCAAACGGTTTGGTATGATCAAGGATACCGATATGAAGGGAACGCATATTGCATTTCTACGTGTGAGTGCGAATTTTTTTTCATTGGGGGAAATGTCAGTGTGAACGAATGTAAGTTCCGATTTTTTTTTTGTTAACGGGGAGGAAATCTTTAAAAAGATACCCCGTTTTCTGGGGGGAAGGCGGCGGTTATGTGGGGTTTTACCCACTAAAACCTCCCAGTGGCCCTTTCCTCAGTGCATGGTGAGGGGCTCCGGGATCTCCAGTCGCACCGGAGCCCCTCTGCACTGTGCTCAAGGAGAGCAAGTCCCGGGGGGGGAGGTTACTCCCTCCCCCCTCTGCCCTCGTAGTGCAAGGCTACACGGGCCAGCCGATGTCGCCTTCTTCCCGGATCCACTTTAGCGGACGACAAAGGCCCCACCCTTGTCGCCCAGTGAACCCGAGGCCCCTTTTAGTCGCCTTCTACGACAGGCAGGGGATACCGTAGTCTTATTCTTGAGAGCCCAAAACTACAGGGCTGAGAATGTAAGTTCCGATAGCCTAACTCTGTATAAGACGATTAATTATTAATCTTCTCTTCTAGGTGCCTGTGGACGCAATCAATGCAGTAGAAAGGTGTATTTTATTAAATACAGACCAAAAATGCCCTTTTACGAAACTCTCGGAAAATGGAATCCATTCTTTTATAATTTTCTCATCTAAATGGCCAATGCAATCCGCCGCAGTAAATTTTCCTTAGTTTACACAAAATAGATGTCTGAACGCAAGCATAAATATTTGACAATCAATAAATATGTCAATCTCTATCAATACAAATCTTTTTCATTACTGATATGATTGGACATTTTCTATATATTCTGTATATATGTTGTCGATTCGAAACCTTCATTTAAATACGCTCTTTAATCTGAGGGGAGAGTTTACCGTATCGACAGGATTAACATTAATTGTTTGACAGTTACGAAACCCATGCACATTTTGTATGGGAAAATTATTTTAATTATATCAAATAGGGAAAGCAGTATCCTATATCTGTCTCCAGGTTCTAATCTCCTCTCCACCAATTTGCAGCGAAATCGCCGTTCTTGAGTTATATAATGTGTAACTAATACGACTTTCTTTTATATATAGATGTATTACGTTAACTTGTTATTGTAATTTAAATATCTTTCGTATAGAATATAGAATAAGTAAATTATTGGAGGAATTTACAGAAAACTCTTTTCAAATGCCAGAAATAAAATGTAGCTTAAAATAATTTGAACAGCGTCTGATGATAATTTGCATTCGTTAAGCCAGAGCAGCGAAAGCATGTTACGCCTCTCATTAAACGTGACATTAACAATACGTTCTCGTTATAGGGAGTCTAATATATGCCGCTAAATTTAACATTCGAGCCCATGTTCCTGTTACGTGTGTGATTTTGTGCAACTAGAATCCCTAATTAGGTTTAAAATATTGTTTTACACATTAGAACCATGATAAAACTGTGTTAGTTTTATCGTTATCCTAATACATAGTTCATTAAATTAGCGAGAGAAGATCAAAGCTTCACAAAATAAAATAAATACAACAAGAATATTTACGACTAAGCATAAAAACGGATTTTAAATAATACATAGCATGTGCATAAACCTACCAATATCCCAACCAATCAATATAGTAATAATCAGTAACAATGAATATTTGACCAAAAGCAAACCCTTTCAATTAAAAAAGTTCTTAAAGATGGCATAATGAATGCACAAACATAAAAAATACCGACGATATGAGATTCTCTATTTTTTAAGTAGATTAAAACCAATCACGATCTCTTATCCCTAGTGGAGAAGAAAGAAATCTAAACCTCTAACCACTTTTCGTCGAGATTATTTGATCATAAAATGTGACATAGGCTAAGCTCGTGACGATTGGTCAGGGGCATTCCAAGTACACATGGCACAAAATATAGCAAATGATCTTCATATGACAGCTCACTACCACATGCCCGTTGGGATTGAAAAGCCGACCATCTGAAATTCTTATTCACCCCTAACTACTTTTTAACCCTAGACGGATAGACGCGTTCCTATTTTACCAATGTGTCGCACCTTTATGAACCGACTTCGGAGGAGGAGGTTCGTCTGTTTTTTTATGTCTGTTACCTCATAACTTTGAACTGGGTGAACCGTTTTTGATGAGCCTTTTTTCATTTGAGAGCTGGTGCTTTCCATGTGGTGTCGTTTTAATTTGGTTAATTATGACAGTTGCATTGATGAGAAGATGAGAAATCATATGTCTTAAATTTGCATCAAGTAGTGCGCCACATATGGACGAATAACTCAATATCACGCCAATCGATTTTGATGATTCATTTTTTATTGGTAAGGATGTATACAAGAAATTCGACAGAGAACAAAGGTAGTCGACATAGCTCTTAAAATAAGCAAGTTGAAGTGGCAGTGGGCCGGCCACAACTGCCGAGTCAGTGATGGTAGATGGGGGAGGAAAGTCTTGGAATGGAGGCCGCGCATGGGTCGGAGAAGTGTAGGGCGCCCTCCCTCCAGATGGACCGACGACGACGAGCGGAGGATCGTATATGGTGGAAGGCATTGGGGAAGGCCTATATCCAGCAGTGGGTAGACACAGGCTGATGATGATGATGATGATGTATACAAGAGTAGTTTGATAAGAATTTGGTTAGGTTCTGAATAATTACAATTCTTAATATCCCTAAGATAATTCGTTAATACAAAGAGGGCGTCCACATGTCATAGCGTTTAATGTTTCATTCGATTTGAAGTCGGCTTTTGTTTCTGTTTTTGCTCCTAAATATACTTGTCACATAAATACACGTAAAATCACATCACGATGTTCCCACTTTACTTCCTTATAAATATTGTTTGCATCTTTGTAATATATGGAAAACACTTACCTTTCTCGATTGTCAGCCTTCGAGCTAACTACTGCATTGTCCTGTAAAAATATATACACTCTATGTAATATATAAATGCACGACAACATTTATCAAAATAAGGATGCCGATGACAGCTATACTCAAAAAACAACCACGAACAACATGAAAAGGGAATGCCTTTATAAAATTACATTTTGCCTTCGCTTAAAGTAGACATTGACAAATGACACCGCGTCCCTCCGTCCTAAAGCCAGTCGGGATGTTTTAAAAAGTTGTTTACTTAGGAAGGAAACTTAAAACGTTACAAAACAACTTCTTTAATATGACTATATCTGTCGTAGTAGCACGATAACTGACCTTCGCAAAATTGTCATAGAGTACGAGCTATTTTCGATCTCTGTTTCAGGCATCTATTAAATATTCAGAAATTATTTGGCTTGCATGGAAAGACTTTCTTTAACGTTTGTTATCTAAGTTATATAATTCTAGTAAACCTTACTCTAGGGTGTTTCACAGAGTCTTAAGTAAAAAAATTACTAAGACAGGAATCGGTGAATCTACATATAAAAAAGAGAAAGTGTGTCGGTTTGTTCCATATAGGATCCGAAACGGCTGGACCGATTTCAATGAAACTTTCAGGGAATCTTCAGATTGATCTGGCAAGTAATCCTTTTTGGTAACGATCGGAGCACTCTTTTTTTGAACTGTCAAATTCAGCTTTTATTTACTATGATGATATTCTATTGTTTTATAACTTAAATTTGTCTTAATAATATTGAAGTATAATGCAATATAATAAATTCCTAAATGTGAATGATGTTGTATTTACTGATATATACATGGGTATATATACAACCGATGGGCAAAACGTATAACAGAGTTGATACCAATAGACAAAAAAAGAGAAAAGGAAGACCAAATAAGAGATGGAAAGATATTTTCAAACAGAAATGTGGATCTTGTTGGATACGAGTAGCACGGGAAAGAAATATTTGGAAAGATTTAGGCGAGGCCTACGCCGCAGAGGCGACTACTACAAACGCAATTAGGATTTAATTTGAAAAAAAATTAGAACGTATTAGAACTATAATCGAATTACAGAACTATTTATATTTAAGTTTAGTTATAGAAGTATAATAAAGGCTATTTTTATTTTTATTTTATTTTTACATGGGTGTAAGTAATGATCTTCACCCGCTCGAGAAGAGAAAGAATACGGAGAGAAATGAATAATTCAATATATTGTGAGAGTTAAATTAAATATTTAATGATGTAAGTTTGTTGTTTAAATAAAATAAAGCAAAATCTAGCCCGGCGAAGCGTGCTGGGTACGCTAGTAATATTTAAAAATAATTGCTACTTTTATTAGCCCAATTCACTTATCAGTACATTGAAGCTTTTATATATATATATATATATTGTTGTTGACATGTATACATAGGTAGTTAGCTAAGTAATTATATCTATATATAAACCCCTTCCACGGTTCAAGATATCTACACCTTAGCTTTGAGTCGACTATCAGGGGTTTGAACTTTTATCGACCTTATCAGTATTCGCCGGACGCAACGACATTTTTCGCCCTAGGGGAGGAATTTACAGGTATGGAATAAAACCCTATTTTCTCTCTCCCTTTTCAGAGTGAATTCGTAAATACAATTTTTGACAACATAATATGTATTTAATTATATCTTTCCACTGTATGACATTTATATTGGCTAGGTTAGGCTATAACGGTTAAGCGGCACGACTTGGCATCCGCCATCGGTGGAGTAGACCTGTCGCTTCCGAGCCTCGCACTTGCAATGGTACGGAGCGACAGGTCTTGGTCGGCGGTCGCCTCTTTCTGCGAGACGGTCATGTCCCAGAAGGAGGCCGACGAGCGGGTCAGGGAGGGGAGCTGTGGGGCTCCCTCCCTCCGCAGGCGACGAGTCGGGGTGCGCAGGAGACGTTTCAAACGTCTCCTCTCGCCGCCCGTAATCCGAAGCGGGGTCAGGATGGGAACAAAATGGGAAAAATAGTAGTTCATTGAATAAAACTACATTTTACAGATTTATTGAGGATGAATCTTATTTTGAAGTTTCTTGTTTCAAATGCTATACAGCGGTCGTTATCACGGGGAGCACTGAACCACTTAACATAGTTCCTGTGCCCAGGAACTACATGATCTAATTCCCCCATCCCCTTTCCACCATCGGACTTCTAGACGCACTGCGGGATTTCATCCTTTTGTTGTGAACATCCCTCAAACCCGAACGAAGCGATTTGCTTCGTCTTTCATTCTTCGTACAGCAAAGGACTGGAATAGTTTGCCCGCGTCTGTCTTTCCTTCCGATTACAATGTGGTTATTTTCAAGAGTAGAGTGAATAGGCATTTACTAAGCTAGTGCGCCTTACCATCCAGGACTGCATTTCCACTTAACATCAGGTGGGATCGTAGTCAAGCACTTGCTTAGAAATTATAAAAAAAAAAGTTAACTAAAAAAACATTTGCGGTAAACGTCTTACTGATCTAGCCTGTGGCGACGACTACGACATTTTATCGTTAAACATCCGTAATAATTAACCAAGAAAGCTGATAAAACTAAGATTAAATTTGTGCCCGGAGTATGACCATGCTTTCACCCCACCTATAAGAGCTAATATAACATACACACATAGGCTTGATAAAAAGTAGAAAACCATTGCATTCAAAGATTAATTTTTATTATATTTTTTATTCAAACAGATTGATTTCTTTTATTCCAGTAGCTTTATAACTACTAGAATAATAGCTTGTCAACAAGGCGTCTGGAATTCTAATTTTTATGTAATCATATCTAAAGGTAGAAGCTAAACTTCTAGGAAAAAAGGGACTACAAAAGGTCAACCGTTTTATTTTTTAAGCAATCTTTTCATCAAAAGGTTTCGAGGAAAAAATCGCTCCATTTTCCATTGTCCGAAACATTAAATTAAATTTCATTCTATGTATAATACATTCTGTATTCTCAATTTTGATACAATTTCATAAAGCGGTGCCGTACGGGATAGTAAGAACAAACCTGCATCTTATCGCACTTTCCGGAGTGTTCCAAATTACATTTAATTGCCAAAGTTTCAAAACTTCTTCGTAGATTGCGCAACCATTGCTAAGAACGGAATATATATTTTAAAATATACATCTTTTATTACTAATCATTTGCATACTAAAAGTCCAATAAAGGATTTTTTTTATTGATATTGTCTGTATTTATTATAATAATAAACCTCCTGGACGCGGCACGCATCGTCAGGAGGTTTCTCTCTATGTCGCCTTAACCACCGGTTGCTTGGGCTCTGCTTCGTTGCCGGTGGCACACACTAGGTTAGGTTTTTATAATGTTTTTGTATTTTGTAAGATATTTTTCTGTATTTTACTTTTTATAGAAATATTATAAAAACTTAACTTAAGGTATCAAAATAAATAAAAGAAATAATAATTATTAATTTATTCAAATAAATAACTAATACTCATAATTTATAACTATTAAACCTTAGACTAAATTATAAGATTATAATATAAAATTATTATTACAATTATTTGATTATAATAAAATATAAAAT
This sequence comes from Meandrusa payeni, assembly GCA_029286785.1. NCBI lineage: Eukaryota > Metazoa > Arthropoda > Insecta > Lepidoptera > Papilionidae > Meandrusa > Meandrusa payeni. The sequence continues at coordinate 9,157,778 of JAGSMX010000017.1, forward strand.
AATATTATACTAACGGCTATATAATATAGGTATATTACTATAACTTGCTTCTTGTAATATACTCTTTCTAACTGCAGTAATAAGTACCTTAAAAACCAACAGGAAGGCTGATAGAGATAATTTAATTCACAAGTATGTTTACGAGAAAAAACAACAATGACACTTCAAATCTAATAAAATTATCGTAGGAATATAATATTACCAAATAGAATTAATCGGAACCTAACCAAAATGTCATCAAATTACTCTTGAAATACATCCTTTCCAATAAAAAATGAATCATCAAAATCGGTTCACCCAATCAAAACTTATGAGGTAAATTAAAAAAAACATACAGACCACTTGAGAACCTCCTTTTTGAAGTCAGTTGAAATGAAAAATATTTAGTGGGAAATAAAATAGTTTGTGTGTATGTAAATGTAATGCTATGCCAATTTTTAAAATTTTTCTTATGATCTAAAATAATATTTGCATATATAGGAGTAAACGACGCTACAGTTGTTTTATATTTGAAATATCGTATATAATTGAATAGTAAAATTTATCAGATCTGCTCTCTTGAACCGTAACAACCGTCTATCTCGAAAGAGCGCTGTTATATCAGGTTGTAACAAAATAGCTCTATTAATAACGCTTAACAATAGAAGCAGAATTAGTTCCAACGAGGGCACGTACTATATTTATCAAAAATATTGCTCTCAATCTATGTTAAGTATGTAGGTAACATATTATATTTTATAGCAGTGGTAGCACAGTAACTGTTTTTGACGAACTACACAGATTGGCCAGAGAAGCTGGCCTTGACTGCTTCACCGGATTGAGACGTGGCATAGCTCTGAGGTCGCTTAGCCTGAACCTCTATCACTACTAACTCGACATAAGGGTCCCCCCGGTGAAGGGTAACCTGGGCTTGAACGGTTACTATGTTACGCGTAAGCATTCCGATCCAAGGGCGCCCGAGAGGGCCGAACGACTCGGTCGGTTGCTATTTAACGGATAATGAAGGGACATTCAAAAACTAAACTAAGTTAGAGTGTCACTAAAAAAAATATAAAATATAACAGCACAGTAACATACGGACAGACACACACCAGAAAGTCACATTTTGAATTGTGACCAAAAATACGTAATGTTTTTAAATTAAACTGAGATAACACAAATATAATACTCACATTAAAAAGTATCTGAAACCAAGAGTTACTATGTATATTTTTTCGTAGAAGAAAGGGTTAACGAGGATGCTGGTTCACTTGATGTTAGGTAATCACCGCCGCCGATAACCATTTACTGCACCATAGGATATGAAGATACGTGGCCAACCCTTAATATTAAACCGCATTAAATTTCCTTAATAAATATCCGCACATATATATAATATATAATTAAATAATAAACAGGCTATGTGTTAAAACTTAGAATGATTTAATCATTTGGATTGACGATGTAATAAAAAGTATGACATATTTCAAGGCTTATGCATGTGAATTATCTACCTAGTGCATAGAGGTTGTCTATATAGCAGAGCGCTTGAGTAATTACAATACAATCTCGTATTTACCGACCCGTATCATTTAGGATGTCAACTAACTAATGCAGAAACAACAACTCTGAATGTTACCAGACCACTCTTCAAACATTTTAACTTATTTCTGTAACTTATTCTCATAGGTTTACTTTGAGGAGCAATAACCAGCGAGTTAAAAGTTTGACAAAAAGTTTTAAATACAATTCCATTGATTATGACATAAAGAAACTGTCACGCATTAGATTGATACACAAGTTAAATGTTTCCATTAAACTTGTCAATAAAAATGAAAACAAATTTTTTTACGACTCTTCTCTCTCTCCCCTCCTCTCTATTTATCTTGTCACCCTATCTTATTTGGACAAACCTAACTAAATTTAACAAACAATGATTGCGAGTATATCTAACTGATAGGTTTGGATTTATGCTTCTAGCAGAAACACCAACCGCTACAGCTTGATGAATAATCCACAAGAAAAGTTACAACCAAAATTCTTTTGTTTTGAACATCCCTCAAACCCGAACGAAACGCTTTGCTTCGTCTTTCATTACTCGTACGGCAAAGGACTGGAATAGTTTGCCCGTGTCTGTCTTTCCCTCCGAGACTTCCCTCCCAAGAGTAGAGTGAATAGGCATTTACCAAGCTAGTGCGCCTTACCATCAGGACTGCAATTCCACTTAACACCAGGTTGAATCGTAGTCAAGCACTTGCTAACTAAAAACTAATATTGAAGAAATTTTACTAAGGTTCTCATGAAACAACTTTATACCGGAAAGTATAGGATAGGTCGCTCGGTAACAAATGATAATTTGCTAGAAGTACATGTATGCATGCATAAAGGTCCAATTTACTAGAATATAGTAAAGCAAAAGTAATGATGGCTATTTGAGATCCTAGTTGAGATAACACATTTGATAGTCTTTTTTTCCGGAATAAGTTAAAAATAAAGGCTAAACATTTTCGCCCGTTGTTCGTGCCGCCGCTTTAGCAGGAAATGATTCTAGTTGTTGGTACTGCGCCAAGGAGTATTTTAAAAGTTTGGCAGTGATTGAGCTACGGTAGACGCATTGCGATCAATATCCAGACTGAAAAACTAATTCATTCTCATCACGATAGTTCAATATTGCCTTGTGTAATTCGTGCCATTAGGGTTTCGTAAAATTTAATCCCTATTCGTAATTCATATAAATGTCTATATATCCATATAATAATCCATAATTATGTTGTTCAAGCTTGACCTGTGCGAAGTGCTCTCGTGCTTTTAGCAACAAGCTCGGGTACGCCAGCCACCAAATAGCACACCAGATCGAAGTGTCGTAAATAAAATGCTTGTCCATGTGCCACGGTCGCCATGGCCAAAATCGGCCTGGACATCATCATCATCAAATGTCTCTATAATATATTATATTTTTTATAATTTCCAAGCAAGTGTTAGACTTCGACCCCACCTAATATTAAGTGGAAATGACATTCTGGGCAAGGCGCATTAGCGAGAAGTGTTTATTCAATATTGACGTGAAAATAACTCTAACTGCAACTTAAAGTTCAGTTGATGTGTTTTGACATTTATTAATCAGTAAGTAAATCGTAAAATAACAATTTCAAGTAAATTCTAGAACGTTCTTTATACAACGTCAAGGAATGTTTTCTATGTAATGTGTAATTTATATGTAAAAATCTTTTCATGATGCCAAACTTCAGATAAGTCAATAAATTTATCGGTTCAGTTAGGGCGCAGAGTAACGTTTATTAATGTTGAAACTAGGAAAGTTTCGACGTTAATAAACGTTAAGGACGATAAAAATCAAATAACGTGCCATTATTTGATAGTAGATAATTATAAAAGAGTCAATGCTTACAAGAATATCACTTTGTATACCAGGTCATAAAAAAGTCACTTACAGTTAGGCCTTTCTATGTTATCAATGAGAAAATCTTCAGATACCTCCACTTTTGGGAAAATTATGTGAGGTTTTTGCTCATTAAAACCCCACGAAAACCCTTCACCGATGCATGGCGAGAGGCTCCGGGATCGTCAGCGGAACGCACCAACACGAGCTTATTAGGCCTACCGTTAGCCTGCTCATAACCACTAAAGACTAGCTGGAAGAAAATGCTAGATAGCATTAAGTTCGCCTTTATATATTTATTTTAATGCTATGAAGGATTTGTCCTTAAGTTAGAAGCGTAACTATGGCTATCTATGTTTTACAAAGTAAATATAGTATATATCAGACTATTTGCGAGACAGATTTTAACAAGAGATTTTTCAATCGCTTATATGTTATGCTTTATTGAAGAACACATTTAATTTCAATAAAATCTCAGGATTGTTACGTTTTCCAAGCCGATATTTAAGAAGTAAATACTTTCCTTGGCGACAATTTATCAAGAAGACGCATTGTAATCCTAAGATAATTTGTCATGAAGACTGATTGCTTAAATGTTATAATAAAATATAAAAATTCACTTCGGAGATAGTAATAAATCTTAATATAACACCTTGACGTGACTATAGTCAGTTTTATTTATCAAACATGTAACAGGTTAGGTTAAAAAACTTAAATTTAAACGGAGAGATAGGATTAACACAAATTGTATTGTTGTGTATGTCAGCGGCCCTAATGTGATCCCGATGGCAGCATCAATGAATTGCAATTCTAAGTGATGATTTATGTGCTAGGCGGTGAAGTAAAACATCACGTCTTAGAATTTTTTCTACGGGATGTGAAATCAGCCAATCCTGTACCAGAGCCGCGTATCGGATGCCCTTATCTGTGACGGCCAGTGCTCAGCAATGGGATATCGGTTAGTGACTGGATATTTGATATATATTTAGTATCTCGGACTACTCTACTATGGGCCTCATAAGCAAGCTCAAAGTCGCACAACGAGCTATGGAGAGGGCTATGCTCGGAGTATCTCTACGAGATCAAATCAGGAATGAGGAGATCCGTAGACGAACGAAAGTAACCGACATAGCTCGCCGGATAAGCAAGTTGAAGTGGCAATGGGCAGGGCACATAGCGCGTAGAACAGATGGCCGATGGGGCCGAAAAGTTCTCGATTGGAGACCACGGACCAGCAAGCGCAGTGTGGGACGTCCACCCGCAAGGTGGTCTGACGACCTCATAAAAGTTGCAGGACGCAGCTGGATGCGGGCCGCTTACAACCGGTCCCTTTGGAAATCGTTGGGGGAGGCCTATGTCCAGCAGTGGATGTTTTACGGCTCAAATGATGATCTCGGACACTAACGATATGCAAATTTCTTATGTATAATGGTGTAGCCTTTAAGTTTTCCAACATGTCTCTCTTTTTAAACGCCATTGTACTTACACAAAAAATTGTCTCGTTTATTTTCTTAGCACGCTATCACACAAAGTTTTCGGGATGAATTATCGTTATTGTAACTTAAAGTTAATGTACAGGTACCTATTTGGTAATGCTAAATAATGCTTTTCTCATAACTTTATTACATAAGTATCTCCGCCGAAAAACACTATTATGCGAAAAAACAAGCTATTTCCAGGGAACTAAATATTATGAAAGCAATAGCTTTTCGCTTCTGCTTTTTCGCAATATTTTATTGCGGCATTATTCGAGAGGGAAGGTCGAAACTGATATATCGGCCAATGCAGTATTTGTGGCGCATAGATTGTGATGTGGCATTGTTTATTGCTGTTGGCATTTACTTTCCGTATGTTCGGTTGAAATGATATGCATAATAAGTTCATGTAAAAAAAGAGTAATTTGATTTTCAGTGTCGGTATAGTGAAATTATTAATTTCAGCAATTTAATGTGCTGATTTTTCAGCTGTATCTATGTAGTATGTAGGTGGTGATGAGGGTTTTATAGCACAAGTTATCCTGCAAATCTAACCCTTAATTTGTAAGCCTAAGAAAAAATTTCACGCATTTGAACAGAATTAAGGAAAAGGCATGTGCCCTGTAATGGATCATATATACTATACCTTACTTTAAAGTACCTGACTGTTGATTTTTAGCATAATACAGTTTTTCGGTAAAGAATTTTTATTTAATAGAATTTTAAAAAATAATATTTTTATAGTACGTAAGGTTTCATTATGTCGTAACGCCATCTCGTAGAGATTTTAGGTAACATTTAATAGCAACAAAGCAAGTACAGTGTTACAATAAAAAATAGCGTATTTACGAAAGAAAACCGGTAGAGATAAACTTGAAAAGAAAAATTTTATCTTATTACATAATTTGATTCAAATCATTAGAGCTACACGAATACAAGAATTCCTAAATATGTGAATGTAATCGATTATGTACAAAAATAAATAAAAATATAACAAAACAGACGCACAACTCAATTAATTGCTTGTTTTTTGTTATGTTATTAGTTGTAAATAAATTAAACACAATTGTGTTGCTTTTATCTCCAACTATGTCGAATCTTATGATATTTTTAAAATAACAGTTAAAATGACAATTTCAATTGACTGTCCCTGTCATATATCAAATGGCTTTGATAATAAAAGGTATTATTAATACGAATATATTTTCTTTACATCTATAATACCCTCTCGCAGTAAGGAATAATGGAAAAATGTTTTCCACAATGAATGCCATTCACTTCATTCCTCGAATTCTTTTGTGTAACTGTTAACTGTAATCACTACCTTATCATTGAAATCCATCGAAGTGGATACAATCCGTGGTGAATGGAAATAATATCTGAAGTAAGTGTAAGCAATCTACGTAACGAAAATAAAGTTCACTTCCTAAAGAGCTTTAAATGTGTGTTTTTATTTTGTAATTTACAACAAAAGAACGTAATAACGATATATTGTACAAGAGTTACTTTAACTTTGTGTTATTTTATCAATCGACTTGGAAAAAGGAGTGTTATGTTTTATAATTTTTTTTATGTTTGATAGCTCCTAACTTTCGACTGGGTGAACCGCTTTTCATGATTTTTTTATTTCAACGCTGGTGCTTCCTGTGTGATCCCTTTTTTTCCATTCCCCCAACATGTTTGGTTAGGGACCTTATTATCGACATGTTACAAACTATTACATTTATTTGCTTATGTTATTCCTATATATATAGATTTTAATTTTTAACAATATTTTCCTATTTCTTATATCTTTTGGTGATCTTGGAACATTTTTTCAAATGTTTCTCGATACATCCTTAATGTCTATTTATTTATTTTATTGACTTTTTTAACCACCTTTTTCTAATACTCTAAGAAAATTTTATTTATATTTTTATTTTGCATCAATGCCGACATATTTTCCTCTGAGTGGTCCGATTCCAATTTGGTCTAATTTAGACTATATATATAAGAAAACCATATAAATTTCTCCAATTTGCTTTAAGCATGTGCGCGGCAAATGGACGAATAACTCAATATCACGACAACCGATTTCAATTATTCACTTTTTATTGGTATATCAAGCGTAGTTTGATGAGAATTTGGTTAGATTCTGATTCATTCTATTTCATAATATTCTTACGATAATGAGCCGTGGTAGCTTAGTGTCCGGGCGCATGGTACGCTAGCCAATGAATTTGTTGTTACAATTTTATGTGCGGATATACCACGCGCTCGGCTGTGGAAACCTACATGTCCTAGAAAAATTTCTAAGACATGTGAAGTCTGCCAATCCGCACTAGGGCCGCGTGGTGGACTATGCCCTTATACTCTCTTTACAGAGAAGGCCTGTGCCCAGCGGTGGGACATATATAAAGGCTGTAACTGTAATAACTACGATAATTAGGAAATCAGTGAAACCTGACAGTTAAAATTCCGATTTGAAAAAATACAATAATGTATTCATGTACGTGCTTGCTCGTACAATATGTATTAAGAAAGGCATTCAATAATAGTGAAAAGACACAGCATTATTATTGAAATATTAATTGTTATAGTAGCTAATATAAATGTGAAATGTGTCCTTTTTTTCCTTTAGTCGAGTCGAACGAACCTCGAGATCGGTGTAACTTTTTTCATTCGGTATGAGTGACTGGCCAGAAAACGACACAGGCTTTTTTACACAGATAAAATATCGTGGTCCTGCGGGAATATAATAATTGAAAAAGAAAACTACAAAATATATATCAGCGAAATAACGTTGCAAAGGGACTGAGGGACAATGTAAATAAAATTATTATTTTTTTGCTCGTGAGGAAATAGAGAACGGAATGTCTGGTACAAATGGCTGAGATTCGAATCTTTGACCATACCATTTGTAATTAAAGTTAGTAAAATAACTTGTGTGTTTTGTGTAACTTAGTCCAGTAGCTAATACGATCGCTCTTTATTTAAACAGCGTAACGTTGAACAAGGAATTATTTTAACGAATACCGTCACAATTGTGCGTCAATACAAAATTAATTATAAGTCAAATTGCGAACTAATAAAATCCAATTATTGTTTACAACGCCAAACTAATATGACACTCAACAAACTTATTAATCATGACTTAACGATACAAAAAGGTACAGATAAATTACTAAGATGTCATTGAAAGTAGTTATTACACACATCCGCTGGGTGCCGTGTGTTGCTAGTTAACAAATTGTAAACTCGAATGCTAGACTATAATAACAAAAGTATCACCCCGTCGACCCAGAGAGGTAGACGAAGATTATTCATTTATGATTGGTATTGATATGGTCGATACCGAAGTATATACTATTTCCTAGTAATTTCTTTTGGGCAATCGGGATTCTGGAAGCCTTCTTTGATCAAATAAAATAGGCAACATTAAGCTACCTACATTACTAAAGTGTCCTAGTATATAACTCTACCTCCCGCATATTTCATATTAATTTAAAAGAAATTTAAGTTGAAATAAATTTTATTCAATAAAGATTTACCTTAATAAAATTAGCGAACTAACAAAATTTGAAAACTTTTTATCAAATTATGTTTATATTTGCAAAGGATTTACGAAATGGATATAAAATCTACGGTATTCCTCTTGACGAAATATCAGAATAAATCCAAATGTTAGGGCGCTTTGATCTGTAAGAAGCAATATTATTTATTTGTCTAGGCGTGTTGGACTCAAACGCGGCTAGTCCCTCACAAACCTATACGTTGAAAATCGGTATAAATAAATATATGAATAAAATCACGTAAATTGTTTCCTAAGGGATCATATTCATTTATTCTATAGTTGTCTTTTATTTTTTCTTCTTCTTCACAATAGGGTAAGGAATCTTAGAATATTTTATTTAAAAGAAATATTACTAAAATTCTTGTTAACCATTCAAACTAAGCTTAAGCTTGTACTAGGAGATAGTTCACGCCAAAAGCCAAATGGTGAATTCAAAACCCACGATCTTACGATTCGCAGACCTATACCCTTAGTGTATTGACGAATTAGAATCGTAACCTATTACGCAACTCATTACAGTTGTCCCAATTGCTGATACTGTTACGCCAAGAGATTTATTCATATAATACTACGTTCTCGATTAATCTATCTCAGCTTTTTGTAGACAGTTTGCATTGCAATAAGGCGTCGATGATCGAGGGCCTGGTTGTACATATATTGACTGCAATCTATCCTGCTACCAATGCTAGTAAAGAGAAGATGTTTATCCATATCAAGAGAGGGAATTCAAACGCTTTTAGTTTTGAAAACTAGTGCTTGACCACTATCCCACCTGATGTTAAGTGGTGATATAGTCGAAAGATGGTTTAGTAAGTGCCCATTCACTCTACTCTTGGACGTTTTATATTGTATGACTTTATAATATGTAGCAATAATAGTATTAAGTACGCTCCTTTTAACCAAGCTTATTCGGTATACACAGGGCTAAAATTTTCAGCATGACATTTTTTTTACTGAGAAAACCGAAAAATGTCATTTCGGCAGTCCAAGCCGACTGAGATACAAACTGATGCCCGTTAGATCGTATGTCGAACAATTTATTATATGCAATTAAGACGAGTATATTTACGGGTAACCCAATCAAACGTTAGACGCCATTACGCGCGGACGGCCTTTTTGTATTTCCTGTTTATCTTAGGAATATTACGAAATAGAATTGATCCAAACCTAACCAAACTCTCATCTAGCTATCCTTGAAGTACATCCTTTCCAATAAAAAATGAATCATCGAAATCGGATGCCGTGATATTGTGTTATTCGTCCATTTGTCGCGCACGTACTTAATGATAGTTTAAGACTTCTATAGTTTTCTCATGGATTGAATTAAACTGGCAGGAAGCATAAAACAGACGAATGGAGAAACTCCTACTTTTTTGAAGTCCGTTGAAAAACCCAATCAATCCAGAATGCTTCTGCGATAAAATTGAACTGTTTTGTTTTGGGCACATACATTTGACGCACTGGGCTTCGAATCAAATTTCGAATCGCATATAAAATACTGTATTTAGTTTGTCAAGAATATTAAGAAAAACATAATAATTTATGTAGAACACAATTCAATTGTAATTCCGTTTTGCAGAACAGTAAATGCGGTTAAGTAATTTGTTTTGGGAATAGCCCTTGAGAGATTTGAGAAATATAGCAAAAGAAAGCTGCGTGAGGGCAGAGTAATCCGTAATAATTAGCTTATTTGTTTAAATCATTATCATCAAATTGAATAATATTTCTTTATAAAAATTACATTATCTTTTATTTATTAAACATGAAGAATTCTTTTGAAATCTGACCGTCAGCGGTTCGTTTTCAGCTTGTTTAGTGCTAAAATAATTAAGATGGCTCATCCTGTGTCACAAACGAAACCTAATGAGATCAATGAAACGCTGATAATGGTTAATTATTAGTTTATGAAGGACGTGAAAGCTTATTTTTTATACCAACTTCTCATATTTACGCGAAAATCAATATAATAGATTTTATTGCGTTTTAACTTTATTTTAGAATTCCTGAGGTTCCGATCACATTTAAAACTTTCTCTCGTCTTATATCTATTTTTTTATATCTTATCTTATATCTATCTATCTTATTAAACGATGAATCTTTGCTTTTTTTTTCTTGTATGAGGAAAGATTCCTCATTTATGTTTATTTATTTATTAAATTAAATATGAAAATACTGGCAGACTAAAGTTCAGTTCATTGTATTATGTTATTCTAATAACAGACAGTTTGTTGCTACACTGGTCTTCGGACTTTAGAAGAATGCCCGAATAGAAGGATTTCTTACAATGCGGTGTAAACATTTCACATCTAAGCAAACAATATCGTACTTTTAAGGCATAATTAAATGATATTAGTAAACTTTAGCAATAAGTATATTTACAAGCAAAACCGACTTGAAATCGAATCAAACGGTAAACGCTATTACGTACGGACGCCCTCTTTATACTTCCGAATTATCTTACGAATATTAAGAAATACACATAATCACAACCTAATCAAACTCGTGAAACTACTCTTGAAATACATACTTTCTAATACAAAATGAATCATCGGAATGGGTTGACGTAATATTGAGTTACTTGTACATTTGTGGCGCAGTAATTTGATGCAAATTTATTTATTATTTGGGTTTCTCATGGAAGCCATAGCACCAGCTTTCAAATAAAAAAAGAATCGTCGAAATCAGTTCACCCAATCGAAAATTATGTGGTAAAAACATACTGACGAATTGAGAACCTCCTCCTTCTTTGAAGTCGGTTGAAAAACCCAATCAATCCTAACCAACCCAGAATGCTTCTGCGATAAAATTGAACTGTTTTGTTTCGGGCACATACATCACTTTCGCGGCCTTTGGATTCGGCAAGTTCATTTATTTTCTAATCAAACACGCTCACTTTGTAACGATGGGATACTCGGCACGTTCCAACCCTCTTGTGATGGGTGGCGAATTTACCATTTTACGCACCGGTGCCCAGCGAATGTAATTTAGAACGAACCCCTTAGCTCAACTAGCGATGAATTACAAAATCAGATTTTGGCCCCCAATATTACTTTCTTTTTATAAATGTTTTCCTGGATCCATAAGTATTTATAAGATGGATACGGAATAAGAATAAAAAAACAAGAATAACTGTGTTTCTTTGTAATTCAAGAAACCACATTAAAAGTTTATTCCTGCTTTTGATTAACTATATAAAATAAATTATGACATCTTCTATTCTCTATGAATTTGACATCACTAATCCTTTTTCATTGATATCACAGCAAACCTCCATAGACTTCACTATGGAGGTTTCGTACAAAAAAAAAAATACGAGTATATTTTTTACATCTCCTCCCTAAAGGAGAAAATTTTCCTGTCACACATTCCAGGCACCTCTTCTTCCTATGTATATGGAATAAGCTTCGTAATATGAAAGAGATTTGATTCTATTTTCCTGTATCCTGTATCAATCTTGAATATAGAGTTGGAGATTTTCTCTACGATTGTATAGGGTCCAATTCTAATTACATCCAATTTCTTTCTGTTCATTCTCTTTTCATTCTTGATATACACCAAGTCTCCTATATTGTATTCAAAGAATTTCCTATGTTTGTTAATATATTTTATATTCACCAGTAAAAACGTAAACTTCAAATCAAATGAAACGAATTAATCGAACCTAACCAAATTCTCATCAAACTACCTTTGGGCGATAAAAAATGAATAGTCGAAATGCATGTTATTCATTTGTCGCAAACATATTTAATGATATTTAAGATATATGGTTTTGTCTTGAATGCCATTTGTCAGTGCTGGAGCAAATTGAAATGGAACCACACGGAAAGCACCAGTTACGAAATAAAAATGAATCATCAAAATCGATTTGCTCAGTCGAATGGTATTTCACTGAATCCGTTGCCGTGGATTATGCAGCGCCCTTATACACCATGCATATACATAGCTCTATATAATTTGTATGCTACTTTAGTCTTGTATTGTATTATATTTATTTATCAAAAATTAACATTACGCTGTTACAATTTTAGAACACAATCTTAATGCTCCGCACATTCACATTCATGCCGCTTGGATTCCTAACACGTTTACTAATATTTGTTTGTGTTAATACAAACCTGCTTAGGTAACTTGTTAAGGAAATCCCCGCTGGAGGTTTTCTGAGGATTCTGGGGCAAACAACATTTGAGTGGAATACTAAACAGCGGATCAATGACTCAGTTGTCTTCCCACGTATGTATATTATTCTTATTTTTAGCTATTTCTCTACTCTTTAAAGTTTCTTAGCTCTATCATCTGACACAAAAGTACCGCTACCTCACAGACTATAAAATAGAAATAATTAAACTATTGCATTTCACCCGAAGAGTAAACTTTTTTTAGAAGCTGACATCAAATCTACATGTACAAGTTGTTTAAAATCGGGAAGGCTGATACTGTGTCCCCTTTTCATATAAAAATCAGTATCTTTCCATTTATTTCGTCAATAAATGATGGTCGCGAACGCCATCTTTCGAACTTTTCTGGTGGTCATCTCGGCTGTGAGACGACTTACTAAATACTTTAATGTTATTTAATATTGAATTATTTATAATAATTTAATGTTAGTTACAGCCTTTATATATGTCCTACTGTTGGGCTTAGGCCGTCTCTGTAAAGAGAGCATAAGGGCATAGTCTGCCACGTGGCCCTATTGCGGATTGGCAGACTTTACATGTCTTAGAAAAATTTTCTTTTTAATATGATATACTAAATTAAAGAACTAAAGCTTTTTTATAGCTATACAAGCAAGTTATTACATAAATATTTATTTTATTACTAATATTAATTATTACACTGGTTTTTCAAACAAGATTCTAGACTAAATACTTTGGCTTATATAGTAGGGCATAATACGCATATACTTTTAAGAGCTTGATTACATAACAAAGACTTCCTTGTGTAACCCCGTCAAAGGAAGTCCTAATTGCAATCTACCACAAACAAGGCTCTATAGCGTCGGTGATAAGATGTGCTTTATAAGCAATTATTAATCATTAAACGTTTCTCAAGCGAGCTTCAAAGGTTTGCAATTAATTAAGAATAGTATGCGTTTAAAGCATACATATCATTTGTGAGAAATAGTTTCTTGCTGCAATGAACTTACGAACTACGCCACACGGTTACTATACGGATTGACAGATTCAGATTCAGATTTTATTGGTAACATAATAAATTACAAGTCAATTATTTACCACAGATTATTACAAATTATTAGTATTACAAATTACATTAGATTATTAAATTAAAAAAAAATAATGAAAAAATAGTACATCGAAGAAATAAAATGATTTTAATTTGTAATTTCATTTGTTAATTCCTCCACACTGTAAAATGCCCTCTCAACCAGCCATGACTTCAACCTATTTTTAAACGTTGCTAGACTGGGAGCTTTAGTTACATGTTTAGGGAGTCGATTGTAGATCGCGGGGCCTGCGTCATCTTGTCCGATTTCGCGAGACGATGAGTAACAAGGGCTAATTTATTAGCCCCGCGGGTGTTCGCTTTGTAGGAACCGCCCAATTCTTTTCGAGTTTTAAAATCGCTGAGGGTATGCCTCGTGAACAGCGCCACCTGGTAAATTACTATTGACATGACTAAAATGTCTTATATTTCTTAGAAATAAATATGCTTATGGAAAAACCATTACACATCAAACGATGAAACAGGTATAGGTCTCGACGACCCCAATTTTTATGATGAGTTGGCAACGCAACGACAGTAGTCAGCAACCTTGTCATCCAAGAGACCCAAATACGAAACACAATTCAAAATTTCCAAAGAACAGTTATTTAAAGTAAAGCTTAGATTTACTCTAGAATTGCTATTAAATTAATTACTATTAACTAATTACTCCAATGTGAACAGACACCTTATAGGCTCACGTGCTCCATCCTAGGCTTCATCTTCGCCTTCCATGAAGCAAGATAGAAGCCAAACGTGTGCCTATTTAGTATAAAAAAAAATCAAAGAGCCACTGATTACCGATTTCTGCTTCAGTAGGTGTTTCCAATAATATTGATTAAAAAGTACATCATATTACAATTAAAAGTTTCATTGGCTCTGGCATCAGACATAGAACTAAATCTGAAAGGCTATTCGCGTAGCATGTATTGTGATAATGTAATAAATATGTTATATATTAATTAAGAACATAAATAAATTGAATCAGTGATAGCGAATTACCTAGCGTACTAACTGCGGGTAATACTACCTGGCAGGTAGCAATTTCCGTTTCACAGTGTCTTATGTACACAAAAAAGCGATAGCCACCACCGTCTATCCCGCTACTATAAGAGAGACGAGAGCTTTTTTCTATTTAAATTTTTTTGTTCAAATATATCGTCAATCGTAAATGAAATCAATCACACAGCTATTCTATGAAGAAATTTCAATATTGAGACTATCATTAGGCGAGCTAACTTTGCAAGTGATGAAAAGGGTAGATATAACAGAGAGTTAACTGAATCAATACCTACCATAGACGTCTTTGTACCGAACCACCGAATTGAAGTTTTAATTGACTTGTTATAATTGTCTTGGTGGATAACAAGCTGGTGCTGTGAGCAATTCAATTACAATTTAACTTTCACAATTACTCTTTATCACAGTTAAGATTTCCAAAAGGACCTGGGAAATCCTATCCGTGTTCTTTTGAAAATCGTTGAGCCTCTCCCTGTCCAACATTGTAAAAGATGATGATGAATTTAATTAAAAAATCGTCTATAAATATAAAAGAAAAAGCGTGTGAGTTGGTTCCTTATAGGCCCCGAAACGACGTGACTGATTACAATGAAACTTTCAGGGAATCATTAGATTGACTTGGCGAGTATATCTGTAAAGTTCGGTGACAATTGGAGCATTCCCGCTGAACTGTCAAACACAATTATTATTTACTATGATACTACTAAGGGTATGATATTGTATTTACTGATATGTACATGTGTGTAGGTGATGATCTTCACCCGCTCGAGGAGAGAATAGAAGAGAATAAATACGAAGAGTAATGAATAATTTAATAGATTGTGAGAGTTAAATTAAATATTTAGTGATGTAAGTTTATTGTTCAAATAAAATAAATCAAAATCTAGCCCGATGAAGCGAGCCAGGTACGCTTGTTATTTATATTCCCGTAACAGAAAAATTTAATGAAAGATTAGTGGGTCGGCCATTTTTTAATCTAGCAAAAAGTGTCATCACACGGAGCACAACTGTCAGCAAGGGTTTTATAAAAAATTGTAAACAATAAAAATATACTTTAAGTGCTTAATTCATTGTTTATTTATTAAATGGGGTATAAAACAGTTATAAATTATATAATACAACAATACACAATCACATAAAATTGAATTTAAAATTTAAAAATTTACATTAAAAGTTAACACTATAAAAAGACAGGAATTTAAGATATAAATATTTATTACACAGCAATTTTCGTACCGTTGGGAGCTAATCTGGCGTTGACCTTTTTGTTTAATTTTACAAAATGACATTCTGTGACAACTCCGCAGTTGTCACAGTTCGTAAAATTAATATTCAGATTAATTATTCAGATATTTACAAAAGAAAAAAACTACACATATGCTAGTTAGCCTGCATTTGTCTTTAAAGAAACCTAGAATATATTTTCAGCAATTCAGCGGTTTCTCTACTTACATGGACATTATGGCGGAAGTAGCAACGACGAAGTTCGAACCTCGATGGAGTGCAGTATAATATACTCTACTCATAAAAAGGATAGTTACACACTTGGAGTTCCTTTATAGATATTTGTGGGTTGCGGTAGAAAGTTAATCAATTCTATTGCTTATAAAATGAAATTGAGACAGTGCTTCATGTTAAATTTATATTCATGGACTAGAATAACGAAGCCATATAAGCTCTAGAATTTTGCTTAGTTCCAATATTGTAATAATTTGCAATTTAAATCGACCAGCCGGAAATCTTACTTAACATGAAATTATAATGCAGCGTTGCTAAAATTATAGACATATTAACGTATGGAGTTATGTTGCATGTACACAAATAAATTGCATTAGTAAATATACATTATGTTTTAACACCTTACACTAGACTCGAGTGTAATTTTGTTACACTAAATTTGTATCTGTCCACACAAACTATTTATTCATTATAACTGTATATTAGTGTACCATCTGCTTTACAATTAACTTAATTATTTAGTAAACAACTTCACCGACTTTGTTCATGAAGTTGTGAGAAATGCCTTTTAATTCAAGCACTTCCTTCATTAAATCAATAAGAAATGCGACAGAATCGGACAACGTGAAACTACTGCACTGCAACGGATTTCATATCGTATTATGAACATTTTCATTAGCCCCTTACTTAAAGTTTATGGTAAAAATAAATATATTAACGAATCAATGCCATACACTAGGCATTAATTTTCAAGTATTTTTCCTATCATGGTACTAGTAAAAGTTGACCACATCTTGTGTCGAGTTACTAGCAATAGAGGTTCAGGCTAAGCGACCTAAGAGTTATGCCACATCTCGGCAGAATTCCAATTCCACCGCCACCATCTTGATGGTTGGCGTTCAACGACTGTACGTTTTTCGCGTAACTTTCTCCCACGCACTGTCAACTTGTGGAATCAACTGTCGCCAGCGGTGTTTCCGAACGTTTACGATTTAGGGACCTTCAAGAAACGAGCCTATTCCTATCTCAAAGGTCGGCAACGCACCTACAGCTCCTCTGGTGCTGTGGATGTTCATGGGCGACGGTGATCACTTAAGATCAGGTGAGCCGTATGCTCGTTTGCCACTTTTCATATAAAAAAAATCCGGTGAAGCAGTCAAGGCCAGCTTCTCTGGCCAATCTGTGTAGTTCGTCATTAAAAAACACATCTTTAGACCTAAGTTTTCATATTAAATTACTTTGCAGATACGATTAATAATATTTAGATATTAGTTAAGTAATTAGTAGACGGTTTGCTAAACTACTGACTGTACTTGGTTCTAAGCTCTTTATTCAATATTTTACTGTCAACTTGAAGCACGTAGATTACTTGTACTTCCTTTACAACGAACATTAGCATTGTCATAACTTTATTCCCCTTTATCTAAATTCTCAGCACTTGCTGATGTCTTTTGTTCGAGTTTAACTTAACAACCGTCTTAACTTTGATAGCACGGAACAATAAATTTGGCTCTGTAATATAGTGCAAGTTTAAACACCAAAGTACACAAGAACATATTTTGCCTGAGACCAATGTTAAAACTTAATCCATACTTATAACTTTATAGCAGTTATTATATCTCTATTTGTACTAATGATAAAGATAATAAAAGTTGCAGCTTGTTTCAGAGGACATTCCGAGGACAAGACAAAAGGATATCTTACGTTAACTTGGCTAATACAGTATTTTTTATTAAATTTTATTTTTATCCATGAAATATCAACCGACCGATTCGTGATTTGGCCCTCTCGGGCGCCATTGAACGCTTACGCGTAACATAGCAAACCTTATGTCTAGCTACTAGCGATAGAAATTCAGGCTAAGCGACCTAAGAGCTATGCCACCTCTCAATCCGGTGAAGCAGTCAAGGCCGGCTTCTCTGGCTAATCTGTGTAGCTCGTCAACATATAGAGTGACAATAATAAATAAATTACGTGTCTCGGTTGTAGTTCAGCATTACGGCTTCAACATGTAATTAAAGAAGAGCTTTGAGACGTAATTGTGTTCTGTCAGCCCAGAGGAGGTCATACTTTAACTTAAACATAATCAAATCACAAGTTCTGTCGGGCATCCCTATTTATTATTTTTATTGTTTGGTCAAGCGTGAAATCCCTACTCAGAGACTCAGTGAAGCCATAGACAAAGCAACAGACAATAATAAACATTAATTTACTACATTTAAAAATTACTCTACTAAGACGTAACTTAATTTTTTTTTGGCACCCTACTTTGGGGCATTTATTAATTTGAGGTTCAAATACCGTCTTTGCGTCGACATTTACCTCTATTGGTATAAAATAATTCTTTACGATTTTTACTATTTTATGAAAACTATAAGAGCAAAATTATTGTCGTATTTTTAATGCTATGGATATTAATATAATAATATTTTTATCGCTTTTAATAACCAAATAAATTCAAAACAAATAATTGAAGAAATAAAAATATTGAAAGAAGGTAAAGTCCTGAAGCGTTTCCTGTGCCACCGGTTTTCCTTCATATTTTTCTTTCAGTCATTTGCTTCCCGCCACCTCATTAGTGAATTCTAAATGCAAAAATATTACCGTGACAGACATTTATGGTAATACTTAATGAGAAATTGCTTCGACTATATTACAGTGCGATTACTCTTTTGTTTTATTTTCAATTAGCTGTTTTTAAGTTGCTAATTTATTTATAAAAACTGTCATATGGTTTTAGCCATAAAATAATCATTAAAATTATTGAACCAATTTCCTTCTTCACTTTAGTCTAGTTGTTGAATTGATCTAATAACATATATTTTCTATTTTTTTAATTATCTCAATACAATCTAGATTATTCTAAACAAAGATATGTAAAAAATAATCTCTCACGTCCATGTTAACCCAAGCGGGGTAGGCAGTGACAGCTTTCACTGTCCTCTTTTTACCATGCTTATCGCCCTGCACAAATTTTGATTGACTGAATTTTTTTAAACAACCGAAAAACGGATCCTTATTCGAACCGATTAACCAACTTCTAGGCTATAACTGCACTTTTTAGCATAATTATTCTACTATGTAATATTTCTTATCGGATTTTGTTGTAGTATTCACAAAGAATTTGCAGAATAAAGCAAAGAAAAGACTGTATTAATCAATCTATTATATACGCACAATTCACCGTGGACGTCGTAAATCCAGCAAACTATCTTGTAAACAAACAAACAAATGATTTTAAAACATCCCGTGTTGGTTATTAACGTTGTAATAAATTAGATATTATCAAAGTCGTAAGCCATTAACGTACCACTTGCCCTGTTATCGCGATGATGTGTAAAATATTAGTATCCCAAAGTACACACATTTGATAAACTACAAAAGGTTAAATCCAGTTTTATCTTAAAACGGATTTGTCGAAACGAATTATTTTGTATTTTGATATATTTTTATTTTATTTATATAAAGGTAAACAAAATTTCCCAGAGCCGTGATAGCTCAGTGTCCGTGTGGTTGGCTCAAGTTGTGTAAATTTGTTGTTGCAATTTTATGTGCTGATTTACCACGCGCTCGGCGGTGAAGGAAAACATCGTGAGGAAACCTACATGTCTCAGAAAATTTTTCTATGGCTTGTGAAGCCTGCCAATCCGCACTAGAGCCGCGTGGCGGACTATGCCCTTATACTCTCTTTACAGAGAAGGCCTGCGCCCAACAGTGGGACATATATAAAGGCTGTAACTTTAAACAAAATTTCCCAATTGGCGTGGGACTATTACATACTAAAAGTAATCAAATGACGAAATAGAAGTCGCCTTTCCAAACGACAATGAATCAATAGAACCGTTTGACGTAATATTGAGTTATTCGTCCATTTGCCGCGAATTCATTATTTTTTATACTTGCTAAGGAAGTACTTTACTACGAATCAACCTGATGTTAAGTGGAAATGCAGTCCCGCATGGTAAGGCGCACTAGCTTAGTAAATGCCTATTCACTCTACTCTTGAAAATACATTGCAATCGGACGGAAAAACAGACGCGGACGAACTATTCCAGTCCTTTGCTGTACGAATAATGAAAGACGAAGCAAAGAGCTTCGCTCGGGTTAGAGGGGTGTTCACAACAAAGGATGAAATCCTGCAGTGCGTCTAGAAGTCGGATGGTGGAACGGGGATGTGGAAATTACATCATACAGTTCCTGAGCACACAAGGCTAACTACCTTACGCCTGTGCTCAAGACTGAGCAGATTGGTTTCAGTAGCTTAAGACATATGATTATCTCATGAATGCTATTGTCAGCATTGAATAATATTGGAAGCACCAGCTTGTCGAAAGTTATGATATAATAAACATGATAAATAAAAAACATACAGACGAATTGAGAACGTCCTTCTTTGAAGTTGGTTGTAAAAACATGAAGTAATCGCTTCCAATATTAATTATGGCAAATTCATATTCAAAGTATTCAAACAAGTAAATTAAATTCGAATGTAGAGTTCATAATGGAGTGTTATTGCCGAACAGACGCAATGTGAAGCTGCTAGACAGTGATAAAAGGCTTGTCAACTGAAGCGAGTCATACGTTTTCTGTGCAAAACGATCCGGTGACTGCCACCCCCTTATTTTAATTTATTATCAAGCTTTCATTGTTTGTTTTTAATGGCATTCGTTAGTCCACACGAAATCCTCACTTTCTATTGCATTAGTCTTCAAATGATTTTGAAAATATTTTTTAAAATCATTTGAAGACTTATAAACCTTTTAAAAATGTACTTCGATTTTTATACGTAACTTTGATAAAGCTGTCATTATGTCATAATTGCTACAATAAAATTCCTAGATTTAACAAATACCAAAATGTTGGTAAACCACCTATAGTTGTTGAAATGTTCAACAACTATGCATTCACATTAGCGGTAGATGCTTCCGATTTATGATCTGACGGCGGATCGGTGCTAGCCTGCTTGTATCGATTAGTTTCCTGGTTTTAACTTACGCAAATATCTCACTTGTGTAAATATGTGCCCGTATAGCAAAGGACTTATTGGGATATAACGGCCCTAATAAATTTAGTTATGGTAAGTGGATACAAATTGCAGTCTCTGACTACCTTGCAGTGATTCAAAGCATATTTATTTATTTTTTAACTTACGCAAATATCTCGCATGTGTAAATATGTGCCCGTATAGCAAAGGACTTATTGGGATATAACGGCCTAATAAATTTAGTTATGGTAACTGGATACAAATTGCTGTGTCTGACTACCTTGCAGTGATTCAAAGGATATTTATTTATTTTTTAACTTACGCAAATATCTCGCATGTGTAAATATGTGCCCGTATAGCAAAGGACTTATTGGGATATAACGGCCCTAATAAATTTAGTTATGGTAACTGGATACAAATTGCTGTGTCTGACTACCTTGCAGTGATTCAAAGGATATTTATTTATTTTTTAACTTACGCAAATATCTCGCATGTGTAAATATGTGCCCGTATAGCAAAGGACTTATTGGGATATAACGGCCCTAATAAATTTAGTTATGGTAACTGGACACAAATTGCTGTGTCTGACTACCTTGCAGTGATTCAAAGGATATTTATTTATTTTTAACTTACGCAAATATCTCACTTATATAAATATGTGCCGGTATAGCAAAGGCCTAATTGTGACATAACGGACCTAACAAATTTGGTTATGGTAAGTGGACACAAATTGCTGTCTATTTTTACTATTATATTGTAACAACTTATACTGCCGCGAATGTACAGACTGCCAACGACTGGATTTTCAATTGTTTGTTAAGACATAATATTAAATACTTGACAAAGGTCGTTAGTGATTTAGTACAGGAAATGAGTATGTGTGTTTGTAAACTATGTAATGACAATGGCTTCTTCAACAAGTGAGAGTTAAGTAAATCCTTAGCTAAGATATTTTTATCAGCGTTATTTGACGTAGTATACCGCCATTTCAAATAGCGATCATACAATTTACATAAATCTTGCAGCTGCTGGCGCCTCTATAAACCTCGAAGGGATACCATTCCTGCACAATAACTATGAAACTTTTTTCTTAGAGAGCGAATGTAATTTGACCTTTCCTCTGATTTCTATATAAAGATAGATCTAACAAATAGAAGTGAAAATAAAGACAAAGGATATTAAATGTGCAAAATAAGCATTATTTTATTATTTATGTAATAATTTAGATAATAGAGAATCATATAATAAAATCTTATGGTAAAAAAAAAAGTTTTTAGCGTGTATTCTCGAACGACATCTCAAAGGCGAACAATACACAAGATGTATGAAATGTTTTTTTTTTTAATGACGAACTACACAGATTGGCCAGAGAAGCTGGCCTTGACTGCTTCACCGGATTGAGAGGTGGCATAGCTCTTAGGTCGCTTAGCCTGAACCTCTATTGCTAGTAACTCGACACAAGGGTCCCCCCGGTGAGGGGTAACCTCGGCTTGGACGGTTACTATGTTACGCGTAAGCATGCCGATCCGAGGGCGCCCGAGAGGGCCGAACCACGACTCGGTCGGTTGCTATTTCACGAATAATCTAAGAGACATTCAAAAGCTAAACTAACTTTGAGTGCCAGCCACTTCGGGAAGCGTTGGCGCTGGGAGAAGAAGTGGCCGAAGAAACTCCAGCAACGCTCCTAACATCTAAGGGGTGGGGCCTGCCCATAAAATAGCGGTAACGCGCAAGGATTATTCGCAACCTCCGACGGTCGCGAATGGACGCTTTGTTGATTTGTAGAGATCTAGCCTGTGTATGAAATGTTAAGACTTTGTAATCTTCGTGTTACATAGAATAAATAATTTAATTCGAGCCAGTTTTATTCATACGCAGATAGAACAGAATTTTAGCGTTTTCATTTCCCGACGGAGCAAAATTAACGACCCTTCTTTTACGTTTATGCTTTGTTTTCAATTTATCGTACAATTAATTTTGTTGAGCAATATAACTGCCACAAATGAATGAACTGAGCTTTCATATTTTAAGCAATATGATGAATATTTGTTAGCAATATTTGTTTAGCTTACAATTGCATGACTTAGAACAAAGAAATACTTATAATTAATGAGTGTTCTTTATTTGTATAATTTATGAGTATCTTTAAATTAAATCTAGATTTATTTTATGATTAACGGCAGTTTACCGTACTGAGCGGTGTCGTAGCTCTCGCAGGGTATAGAGATTAGAGCCTACGTCTCCATTAGTTACTCTTAATACGATAGTATTCCGACGATTTATCGGGAGTAACGCGTCTCCCACTTTCTCACATTCATCGTCTCATCAGGGCGGGGCCAGCTGACTGTGGCGAAGTTTGTAATATAAGTATAGTTAGTGTATTATCTATATTGTAAAAACGAATAGATCCCCGATCTATGTATGTTGGGGAGACGACAAATGACTTTGACTTGTATCCAAAAGCGAAATAAACAAGCATTAACTATACAAAATAGGGAACAATGACTACTGGATAAAATGCGTCGTAGTAGTAATAGTTAAAAAAATATATATATTGAAATCAATGATGTATGTGGCAAAGCGCATCTTTTTTTCTTAACTCCAGTAGGGCAAGCGGAAACACGGCAGCCAGAACCTAAGATATAAGGACGGACTTGAACAGATGCAAAATAGAGCCCTCACAGTGGGAGACAAAAACAGCACTGCGTCCCGAGTGGAGGCGACTTGTCCACCAACAGGTTGATAATTTCGAAGTTGGTGTGAAGAATTCGGCACAAAGCGAGATAAACTGAAGACGTTCCAACTGGTGTCCATCCACTTTAATTATGTTGGTGGAACCTTGACCTGTGTGAAGTGCTCTCAGCAACAAGATCGGGTACACCACCAAAGAGCACACGAGACGGCAGAAAACCTACGTCCTACTACCTGAACGAAGTGTCGTAATTAAAATGCTTGTACAGTGACACATTTGCTATGGCCTGGACATCATAATGGTTATCCTATGCCTAGTAACAGAGCTTACGATTTACAATCTGACGATTATGGGTTCTCATCTTTGAAGCCGACATTTAACCGTTATAGGGATTCTTAAGATTATACGTATCTTACGTAGATAATTGTAACTAAAACCAATGTATTGGGCTTTTAAATGATCTTGATGTCCTTTCACCGAACTGTGAGATTTGCCAAGTGATCCACCACTGGTGCGATGATATGCACCACATAATGGGGAATGCTAAACATGAAGCGGAAAGATTGGGATTAATAGATAGTCTAAAACTGAGGGAGCAACATGTGGGTGCTTTCCTAATGCTGCTGTCTGACCTGACCTGAGAGGGAGCGAGGAAGCTGGTGGCTATAGCCATCCAAAATTGATGACTTTCTTTCTGGCTTCATGCGACCGATGTGTGTGTAGGTTAGGGTGTGATGAGGCTGGCATGGCCAAAAAGGGCAAAAGTCCCCAATAAATAAAGAAAAAAATGTTCTTCTAGATACTTAACAATTGCTTTTCTAATAAAAATAGTTTTTTTTCTAGTAAAACAGGCAGGATAGAGTTACGCGGAAAATGTTATGGCTGGTTTTTCTTTTAAATTGTACACTAAATAAGAAATACAGTATATTAAACATTAACACAACGACCTCGATAACGGTAGAATGTAGACTTCCCAATACACGGTTTAGCACTATTCGCATCCATTAACTCACCTGAAAGATTGAACAGGTCGGTGCTTTGTGTGGTGGTGCATCGATTAACACTGAGAGAGAGGCTTTCCTTAACGTATTGTTTAAAATAATAACATCATTATTAGGTAATAAATAGGTTAGGTTAGGTACGGAAATACGCTAATAATAATAATCTTAATAGGTTCATTCATAGATGTACGAGTAGGTACACTATAATAATCTCTTCACATTCTCTTAGTATCTATAAATATTAAACGTGGACGCCCTCTTTGTATTTACGAATTTAACGATAGCAAAACCTACAAAATTGCAGATACCAATAATGTGTTTGTATTTCCACTGCACTATATTACGATATATCGGCCCTGACCGCATTTATACCTAACAAGGCAATTAACGAAAGATGTTGCGGCTTACAAGCCGAGTAGATAATGGTGTAGTAGACTATATACATATACCTACGTTCCTGTTCATATTGACCATACGAGATGAGTAGTGTGATTGGGTCGATAGAGGTCACACAAGTAGAAGGTATGTTTACCTGATTGACGAGATATTAAAAAAGAGCAGCAATGTTAATAATGTGAAAGAGGAATTGAGGAGGGAACTTACAAAGTGAAGATCCGTTATCTCTGGCCACCTCTCGGATAACGACTGGCATGTGTCGGTGAGCACATCGCCAACAATCGGACGGAAATGTTACCTATTTATTTAAATAACCGAAAAAATAACGCATATTAAGGCGTCTATAGCCTGTCAGCCTTACAAATAAACGTGATATAAAGATAACCTTAGGAATAAATTAAGAATAAGCAAAGTTTGTAGTAAGAAACCAAGAATACGTTATACCTGGTATGACGTTGACGTTTTTGTTCATACAATCGTTATTCCAAAGGTATAACGACGTACACCCTTGTTTAAGTCCAGTATAACCTTTAAAATACTATTTGTGTTTGTGTTCGTTCATTTAAATTAACTTGTTATGGAATTAAGGGCAATGGGGGAAGTAGAAACAGTAAATGACTTAATAAATATTATTCAGACTCCAAAAAAAATAAAAATATTTAAAAGATGGGAAAACCCTTTTGATTTATATGTCGATGATTAGTTTCGATTAAAATATCGGTTTTCTAAGTGGTATAATATTTCTAGACCATTTATTTAAGAGGTCTCTTACTATGAACAAGCGTGGAAGTGGATTATATTCTATCTATATATAGAGTATAGAATATTTTTATAACCGCCACACATTGACAGATACATTACTACACTACTACATAGACTGCAATTATTTTTTTAGTATGGTTTCTCTTTGACTGCGCTGTTGCCAACTCGTGCATTTTGACGTAAAGAAAGAATAGATAAACCATAGTTATTCTGGATTTATTTGTGGTAAACAATTCTCAGCTTATTCTTAATTTATTCCTGGTTTAACTAAATCTAGTTTAAGGGTGGTATAAATATGTTATAACTCATTTTTATTTGTAAGACTGTAATAGTTTAGCATAGGGTCTACGAATCGTAAGGTCATGGAGTCGTATCCACCATTCGAATATTACAGTGAACCATTTAACACAAGCCTAAGCTTATTTGGAATGGTTAAAAGGAATGTTAATAAGTGAAAAAAAAAATGTTGTTAGCATTTTAAAAAAAAATCGGTGGTGAAGGAAAACATCGTGAGGAACTTGCACCTGTCGTTATCTCGAACCTGTCACCTGTCTAACATATCGAGCCGTGGTAGCTCAGTGTCCGGGCGGTTGGCTCTTGTTGCATAGTACGCTAGCAACCCGAGTTCGATCCCCGGTGCCGGCACCAATAAATTTGTTGTTGCAATTTTATGTACTGATTAACCACGCGCTCGGCGGTTCACCTTCAGGAAAACATTGTGAGGAAACCTACGTGTCTTAGAAATTTTTTCTAAGGCATGTGAAGTCTACCAATCCGCACTAGGGCCGCGTGGTGGACCATGCCCTTATACTCTCTTTACAGAGAAGGCCTGTGCCCAGCAGTGGGACATATATATTATATATATAAAGGCTGTAACTTTTAACATATCGAACCGAATGCACTTTAACATTATTAAGAACTCAGTCATACAGTCTGTTGGACACCGACCTCTAGTTCTTGTCTCGTCTATTTTGCCCGTGACATCCAGCTTATCCAAGTTGTCTTCTTTAGTTGTGTACTAGATGTTCTGGTTTTGGCTTCTTTTGTCTACCTCTGTTGGGATTCAAAAAATCTTTTTTTTTAAGAATTTAAAAAAAAGTTTTTTTATTTGATCTGTATTTAATAATACACATCATTTAACAGGATTGGGTTAAAAAATTAGTGAGATAAGATGCGAGTGAGTATATTGAATTCTGCCACCCGGCATCATCAATTCACGTCGAAGATATATCCATCAAGTCTGGTGACTCAGCATTCAATGACGCAACCTTCTGACTTATATGTCACGTGTATTATTTTTATTTAGATATACTGTTAACATTATTCGTCTATTTGCCAAAGGTCTCGGGTTATTTCATCCCAGTTTAGACAGTGAAAGAATTCGCTCTCGGAATTTATGTCGTGAATCGTTTCTCCATACAAAACCTCGTACAATCGGCTGTCGCCAGTGGAGTTTCCAAACGAATATAATTTAGGGACTTTCAAGAAAAGAACCTGCGTTGAGGCCGAAGACACTATTAGAGTGAGGCTCGGCGAGTGAAATGGCGATCGCCCTAATCTTTTCAACCGACTCCAAAAAAGAAAGACTTTCTCAATTCGTCTAACGTCTAATAATAACGTCTAATAACTTTGGTCTGGGTGAACCGATTTTAATGATTCTTGTTTTATTTAAAAGCTGGTGCTGCAAATAAAAAAAAACACGCCATCGAACGAATCATCCATTTCGATGATTTATTTTTTATTAATAAAGCTTCAAGGGTTGTTCTTGAGGGTTTGGTTAGGTTCTGATTAATTCTATTTAGTGATATTCCTACGATAATTCGGAAATACAAAGAGGGCTCCCGCGCGTAATAGCGTTTAACGTTTGATTCGATTAAAAGTCGGCTTTTGTTTTTAGTCGTAAATATACTTGTATTCAACTTTATTACTGTGTAGTTCTAAGCCATAAATAGAAAAAGAAGGAGGCACCCTGGTAGATGAAAGGGCGACATTTTATTCATGCTTGAAAATATTCCAACACAATTAAAAGACAAAATATTTGCGACTTAAAAATGTATACTGGATAAATAGGAAATTATTACAGCACTTAATTAGTAAAGTGGCTTATTTAGTCGCAACTGGAATCGTAAATCTTGCGGCCGCACACTGACGTGCAATTATTGTCGCCGCTCGTCCGCAATACGACGTTAATGTACCCTGATTTCTACATTGCCAATTATTTATGAAATTTCACGATAGTTCAGTGCTGAATCAAATGACGGATGTCAATCATTTTGATGCGTTTGCATGACTAAGCAATTTGTGTTTCAACTACTTTGTTACTATAACACTAATAATGGAATAAAGACACATATACTAATATACTACATAATAAGTTCTTCAAAATCTATATATTATTCGATCTAAAAATGTATTTCTTTGGTAAAGATTCAAGAACATAAAATAACAGAGTAAAAAATATTCGAAATATTTTTGAAGTCACAATTATGAACAAATTCAGACATTTAATAAATAGTCGGTCTCCTCAGTCCCACCCCTCAGATGTTGAGATCGTTGCTGGAGTTTCTTCGGCCACTACTTCCTACGCTTCCCGAAATGGCACTCAAAGTTAGTTCAGCTTTTGAATATCCCTTAGATTATCAGTGAAATAGCAACCGACCGAGTCGTGGTTCCCTATCTGGCACCCTCAGATCGGAATGCTTACGCGTAACATAGTAACCGTTCAAGCCGAGGTTACCCCTCACCGGAGGATCTTGTGTCGAGTTACTAGCGATAGAGGTTCAGGCTATGCCACCTCTCAATCCTGTGAAGCAGTCAAGGCCAGCTTCTCTGCCCAATCTATGTAGACCGTCATCAAAAAAATTCAAAGAAACGTATCCGTTTAAGTGTAAACTAAAATTGTTAATATACATTTAAATTAAAGCCTTAAGTTGATTGCCTATTTTCGTATTAAAAAAAAGGTTTATTATCGATATTACAAGCAGCTGTATTATTGTAGCATCACTTGGATTTAGAAAAAAAAAGTATGATACGCAAGAAAATGAAATGAGATACGAATGTCATCAATCTCTGTCCACATGTAATATCATGGAGTGAAGCTGGCAAAAAGTACATAAAAGTAAACACACAAAGTAAACACCACATTAAGTTCTTTTCCCACACGTGTTTGGGATATTATTTCTTGTATTATTGTAATTTATATATATACAAAGACTTCACGGCAAAAAATCAACGTGAGCTCAACTTCCTCCGTCCGTTCTGTTGGTTAAAAACACTTCAATCGTCTTTCAACAATAACCATAGGATAAATAACCCTTACCTATGTATTTTCATTATTAAAAATTATATTAACTATTTACTTGTAAGTTCTCACGTCCTTTCAGCGGGGTAGACTGGGATAGTTTTCCCTTTCCACTAAAAAGTGTAAATGTAATGGGTAAAAACCCAGCTTAATAGATCCCATTCGCGAATCTGTCACGTATAGGACCTATTATACCAGTACAATTATGAAGCAATTGAAAATTAATAATTATAAATTGAACACACACAGACATACTCACACATACACACAAAAACATTTAAAAACAGATTTTCTTTTCAACTATTTATTTACATTTTGTTACACACTTTTTTATCTTTTTTTTTACTATATTAATGTTTAAGGTTACTGAGATACAGCTTACGCTAGTTTGGGAGTTAAGGGACTCACCTTTATATGTATTCAACTTTATATTTTGATGCAAATAAACTATATTATTATTATTAAGGTGAGCCCACCGCCATATACTAGGCACAATTTTTTAGCAAGTGATTTGTCTGTACTTAAACACCGAAACGGCAATTCATCGGTGCAAGCCTACTGGGATATGAACCCACGACCGTAAGGAACTGCATTACCATTAGTCTATATCCCTACTTTTTACATTCTCAATCATTTATGAAGGACGGTTATTATAACGTTCATACTCCATAAAAAATAATGTCGTCGTTAAACGTGGAAATGGATGTCCAATTGTGAAATCTTAAGCGTCTAAATGCTTTTATTCGTGTGGATAATTGCTTCTGCTCAACTGTAATGACCACTCTAAGGGCTCGAAAGACAAATGTTAATTCTACTTGAGCGAAAATCACTGTTAGAATACGGAAAAACGAATTTAGACACCTTCATATCCATTAAATACAAATTAAATAGGCTAACATATCAAAGACCTTTTTTTTTTGTTCACGAGGAGGAAATCTTCAGAAAGATACCCCGCCTTCTGGGGGGAAGGCGGCGGTTATGTGGGGTTTTTACCCATTAAAACCTCCCCGATGGCCCTTCATCGGTGCATGGTGAGGGGGTCCGGGATCTCCAGTGGAACGCACCGGAGCCCCTCTGCACTGCACACTTCCCGGGGTTACTCCCTCCCCCCTGTGCCCTCGCAGTGCAAGGCCACACGGGCCAGCCGATGTCGCCTTTTTCCCGGGTCCACCTTGGCGGACGACAAAGGCCCCTTGTCGCCCAGTGAACCCGAGGCCACTTTTAGTCGCCTTCTACGACAGGCAGGGGATACCATAGTCTTATTCTTGAGAGCCCAGAACTACACGGCTGACATAACAAAGACCTATACTGTTAATTATTGTATGTGTAGGGATTTCATACCCGATATTATTTTGACAATAGAAGGACCGTAGCATTGGTTTCTGTCAATAAAATAATGGTCCGATATACTTGTAGTACAATATAATCATTGAATATTTAATATATTACATAGGGCCGGCGGACTATGTCTTTATACTCTCTTTACAGAGAAGGGCTGTGTTCAGGACTGGGACCTATATAAAGGCTGTAACTTTTAACTTAACTTTTATGTTCAATTTTTATCTCAAAGCGTACAAAGGCAGATACAATCTTTGTCGGTAGTTGTTGTGGGTCGCCATATGTTGACAGTTTAGTTAAATATTGTAAAATTAAGCTTGTGCTAGGAGATTGTTCACGTCAATAGTCGAATGGTAGATTCCAATCTACGACCTTACGTTTCGTAGGCCGTACCCAAAACCATTAGGGTATTGACGCTGTGATAAGTAATACAAAATACTTTTTTTTTGTTGACGGGGAGGAAATTTACCCACTAAAACCTCCCCGATGGCCCTTCATCGATGCATGGTGAGGGGCTCCGGGATCTCCAGTGGAACGCACCGGAGCCCCTCTGCACTGCACACTTCCCGGGGGGGAGGTTACTCCCTCCCCCCTGTGCCCTCGCAGTGCAAGGCGAAACGGGCCAGGCGATGTCGCCTTTTTCCCGGGTCCACCTTGGCGGACGACAAAGGCCTGGACCCTTGTCGCCCAGTGAACCCGAGGCCACTTTTAGTCGCCTTCTACGACAGGCAGGGGATACCGTAGTCTTATTCTTGAGAGCCCAGAACTACAGGGCTGACATAACAAAGACCTATACTGTTAATTATTGTATGTGTAGGGATTTCATACCCGACATTATTTTAACAATAGAAGGACCGTAGCATTGGTTTCTGTCAATAAAATAATGGTCCGACATACTTGTAGTACAATATAATCATTGAATATTAAATACATAAGGCCGGCGGACTATGTTTTTATACTCTCTTTACATAGAAGGGCTGTGTCCAGGAGTGGGACCTATATAAAGGCTGTAACTTTTAACTTAACTTTTATGTTCAATTTTTATTTCAAAGCGCACAAAGGCAGATACAACCTTTGTCGGTAGTTGTTGTAGGTCGCCATATGTTGACAGTTTAGTTAACTATTGTAAAATTAAGCTTGTGCTAGGAGATTGTTCATGTCAAAAGTCGAATGGTAGATTCGAACCTGCGACCTTACGTTTCGCAGGCCGTACCCAAAACCATTAGGGTATTAACGCTTTGATAAGTAGTACAAAATACTTTTTTTTTGTTCACGAGGAGGAAATTTACCCACTAAAACCTCCCCGGTGTCCCTTTCCTCGGTGCATGACGAGGGGCTCCGGGATCTCACGTGGAACGCACCGGAGCCCCTCTGCCGCAATGCTCAGAGCACGTCCGGGGGGAGTTACTCCCTCCTTCCCTGTGCCTTCGCAGCGCAAGGCGACACGGGCCAGCCGATGTCGCCTTCTTCCCGAGTCCACTTTGGTGGACGACGCAGGCCCCACCCTTGTCGCCCAGTGAACCCGAGGCCCCTTTAGTCGCCTTGTACGACAGGCAGGGGATACCGTTGTCTTATTCTTGAGAAGTACAAAATACTTAACTTATACTTACTAGAGGTCTAATTATTTTATTTTTGCCAAAAATATCGCTCGCTAAAATTCGTGCCCCGGTTATGGCAATGTGCTCCCCTCTGTCACATATAAAACCTTATAATCAAGGTTAAAATTACGGGAGTATTTATTTTATATCACAACCTAAATGTATTCAGTATAAATGTTTATTAAATTAAACAAACATATCTGTACAAGTTACATAATAAATTTAATCAAATCTGTTCCCGTGAATTGTAAGGATTGATTATCCCGACGAGCGCTGTCGTATCTAGAAACGTAACAGAATAACTCCATTAATAATACTTAACAATAGCAAGAGAATTAGTTCCAACGAGGGTGCGTACTCCATTTATCAGAAATATTACATTCAATCCCTATGTTTATAGAACAACTGAAAAATAAATTCCATAACATAATTTGCAATTTAAAAGATACCGCGTATGCCTTATGTACGCATATAAGAACTTATACTTCTTCGACGTAATTAAAAAAATATTCATTTAAACAAATATTATATGAGTAAAACAATCAATACACAAATTGTTTTATTTCAAATGTTATTATTTTATAATTTAAAGAAATATTAAATGAAATAAAACTTTACGCCGGTATTTTCTCGATATTTATATTAAAATAATGAAATAAAATTTTATCGGAGCAAATATGCCATTCAATTGTCATCGTGGACCGCATTCTAATACAAGATTTAGTTAAGTTGAAATTGTTTACAGTAATGTATTAAATATTTGGAAAAAGAAACTATTTCAGAGTATATACAAAAACCGATTTCCAATCAATCATTGACTTAAATATTAAACGTTATTACGCAGGGATATCTCTTATTTCCCCAGTTTGATAGTTCTAGAAATTTTCACGTCTCTGTTTCTCCTTTCATATTCGTCCTCGTTCTCGTGTCCGATTGTAATAAACCAACTAATATCTCATTCAACAATCATCCTTACCTATGACTTTTGGGAGTTCTCTGGTATATCTTCGAATCCCAAGGTCCTATACAAACAATATGAAAAGGGGACCTTATTAAAAGCAAACCCTTTCAAACAAAAATATTCAATGTCTGTTAAAGAAACGCCCTGTACATAAAAAACTAAAATGGTACCTAATTGAAAGTAAACTCAACAAAAAAATGCAGACAAATTGAAAACATTCTATTCCAAGCCGATTAGAGTCCTAGTATCTATCTACGAGCAGAAACAAAAATTGAATCAACACTTTAAACGCTATTACGCCCTCTTTGTATTTCCCATTTATCGTAAAAATATTAGGAAATAGGATTATTCAGAACCTTACCGAGTTCTCACCACTACCCTTAAACATCCTTACTAATAAAAATAATTGAAATCGGTTGGCATGATATTGAGTTATTGCCGTGTATACTTAATGCAAATTTAAGATTTAAATTACTTTCCATTGTCAAAATTCTAAAAAAGATCTAATGAGATCACATCAGCACCAGCTTTCAAATAAAAAAAGAATCATCCAAATCGGTTCACCCAGTCAAAAGTTACAAGGTAACGAACATAACAAAAACATTCCCTAAATTTTTGACGAATTGAGAACCTCCTATTTTGAAGTCGGTTGAAAATTCAGAGAAAGCATTGTTGCTTTTACTGAAAACTAATGTGAAATAAATTTACAAGCTGCTTCTTTTTCACGGTGAAGAGAATCCAATATCCAATAACTGGATAGAAGGCAATATATCTAAGTGTTCGGAGGTGGCAATACATCACTACTTACATGTGCGATGTCCTTGCGTCGCGCCGTTCAATTGCCACCAGGTAGTCTACGTTTTTTTTATAGTTTTATGTGCGGTATTACTCCATTTTCTTCCAATACGATACATTGCAATTCTACGATACTAAAATTAAACCCATTAAAATAATTAATCTTAATTACTGTCTTTAAAAACCAGGTGTTTTCAAATATGTTTTGGGTTCATTCACTGTTTTTATAATGTGATAGATTATTTTAGAACATAACTTACTATTGTATTAAATTTTATCTAAAACAAATCAGTAATATAATGTTGATTATTAATGTTATTAACACTGTTACTTATATGACTAAATAAATAACTCTTACAAATAAAAATGAGTTATAACATATTTATTAAGTTAAGAAATATTAAGAATAAGCTGAGAATAGTTTACCACAAATAAATCCGGAATAACTATGGTTTATCTATTCTTCCTTTACGTCAAAATGCACGAGTTGGCAACAGCGCAATCAAAGAGAAACCATACTAAAAAAATAATTGCAGTCTATGTAGTAGTGAAGTAATGTATCTGTCAATGTGTGGCGGTTATAAAAATATTCTATACTCTATATATAGATAGAAGATAATCCACTTCCACGCTTGTCCACAGTAAGAGACCTTTCAAATAAATGGTCTAGAAATATTATACCACTTTTAGAAAACCGATATTTTAATCGAAACTAATCATCGACATACAACAAATGTTTTTACTTTTTTTGGAGTCTGAATGATATTTATTAGGTCATTTACTGTTTCTACTTCCTTCATTGTCCTCAATTCCATAATAAGTGAATTTAAATGAGCGAACACAAACACAAATCGTGGTATTTTAAATGTTATACTGGACTTAAACAAGGGTGTACGTCGTTATAACTTCGGAATAACGATTGTATGAACACAAACGTCAAGGTTATACCAGGTATAGCGTATTCTTGGTTTATAAGTACAAATTTTGCTCATTCTTAGTTTATTCCTAAGTTTATCTTTATACCACATTTATTTGTAAGACCGTTAAAGTATTAAAATTATATAATTTTGTCAATTACAAAAATATTCTTATTTTGCTTGCGAACTTGTTTACGTAGAGCATTTCAACGGTTTACTTTTAAACTAAATACATCGATAATAGACCCATTTCCTGTCACATATGGCACCTAATTAATTCACTCAAAAGCTAATAGCGACTACCCGAATTATTGTCCTTATCTTCCAACCTTAAAATTTAAATCAAAAGTGAATTAAACTAAAGAAAAGTTCAATACAAACACTGAAACCAGAAAAGTAGGCAGTGATCACGTACGATTTCGAATTCCTTCGTAGTGTTATAATTTGTAGGTCTCGTAGAATTGAATAGTCCAACAACTAATACACTCGCTTTATTGAGACAGCGTAATATTGATTATTTATAACGAATACCGTCACAACTGCGCGTCCTCACAATCTTTATACAAAATTAATGAGAAGTCAGATTAGGAACTAATAAAGTTAACCTATTGTTTACAATGCCAAGTTTATGTGACGATCAACTAAATTATTAATTATGAATTAAAGATACAATAAGGTTCAGGTAAATCATTAAGATATCATTGGAAGTAGTTATTATGCATAACAATCGCTGGGTGTCATGTGTTGCCAGCTAACAGTAGTTATTTAATATAATTTGTAACAATCGTAAAAACCTAAGAAATCTAACATAAACCTTGTTTTTGCGTCCCGCGACACGATGACGAAGACGTGGGACTCCTTTGAGAAAAAGGTTGTACCACAGAACTAGATTCTAATCCTAGTTAAACCTAAAGCTTAATATCGTTAATACCAAAGCCTTAACATCACAAGAATTATACGCGCTTAATAAAACTTCTCAGTTTAATTTCACATGCCATGGAAGATCGAAGTTAAACCGCGCCTGTCACAAAGTTGGAATTCAACTTTTCATTTTAAACTTCGAATGGATTTCAACGAACTGTTAGCTAGTTTTTTTTTTTATTTCCACTCAATAGCACAGAATATAATGCTATTTTATTCCGTTACAAATACAGAGTGTTATACACTCGTTCATTAAATAAAGTTAAAATTTAATGAAAAGTACTTTATTATCCAAGTTTACGTAAGATATCCTTTTTCGTTTAAGTTTATGTTTTTTAAAAATATTTTATTTTATTTTAAGCATATTTAATTGTCTATCAAGCACAATTTATTTCAGTTAGCTAACGTCTTTATCTTCGAGATATTCAAACTTTCTTAAACGAACCTTTGTTTTTGCTCACGGCTATATTTATTACAAGATTAACCAGTAAAAATACTGTAACCATGCATACTATAATATCGCACAGTACGTTGTTTATCATCATATTCATATTCAAACATATTATATATATATCACTATTCAAATATTTGTCCAAATCGTGTAGTGTAAAAGACAAAGTTTATGTACTTTAAATACCAGATGCGATAAATTTATTTTAATACAAGGATCAATTTCGTACTATCAGATGTGCATCAGAAATAAATTATCAATTTTTATTATATTTATGGTTCACTATTTTGGCGACACCGTCTAACGCATTAAAGGTAACTGTCACGGGATTTTTTGTTGGACTATTTAAGAAAAAAAATCCATTATACATTGTATTTTTGGAGAATTCACACATCTTTATAAGTTATAGCTAAAGGGTTGCTGTGATGTGTAAACTATATTACTGTAAAGTTTCATTAAAATCCTTCCAGTAGTTTTTGCGTGAACTGGTAACACATCACTTGGATCCATACATCCTTACAAACTTTCTGCAGTTATACTCCCGAAGTGGCACTAAAAATTAGTTTAGCTTTTGAATGTCCCTTAGATTTTCTGTAAAATAGCAACCGACCGAGTCGTGGTTCTGCCCTCTCGGGCACCCTTCGATCGGAATGCTTACGCGTAACTTAGTAACCGTCCAAGCCGAGGTTACCCCTCACCGGGGGGCCGGGGGGACCCTTGTGTCGAGTTACTAGCAATAGAGGTTCAGGCTAAGCGACCGAAGAGCTGTGCCACCTCTCAATCAGGTGAAGCAGTCAAGGCCAGCCTCTCTGGCCAATCTGTGTAGTTCGTCATTAAAAAAAAAATCTGCAGTTATAATATTTGTAGGATAGCTAAATAATTAATACTGACCGCTACAGGAATCTATGCATTCACCTTATAATTTTGATATATAGACATAGACATAGACATCTTATTTATTGACATCACAATATACAAACATGTTAAATATATTATCCACTTTACATAATATATGGCAAAGAGAAGTAAATTAAAAAAAGAAGAAAAGTAAATACAAAGAAATTAAAGAAAGGAACAGACAAATAGGATATGATGCCAATATTGGAAACCGCCCCAGTGTGTGCTGTTTGCGACAGCTCTGATTTTGAGCGGTACCCAGTACTACCCAAAGTCGTGCGCGCGATACTACCTTCACATGGAATTTATCAGTCTAATAAAAATGTATTATACAATAAATATATTACGTGCATAAATAGTTATTAAATTTATGTTTATCATATAAATAAATTAAACGTGTAAACTTTATATTATATATTGAAAAAATAAAATAATAGTCTCTTAAATGTACTTTTTTTCTTTTCGCACCTGGTAAACGATTCCACAGTTGTGCTCTTGCGCAGTTAGGCCGACAATTATATGGCCTGTGCCATAAAAGGGATATATATATATATATACTGTTAATTTACATTTTTCTCTATAAGTTAGTTTAGCTTATATTGTCCCAATAGATTTTTGTTAATAAAATAGCTACCGACCGAGTCGTGGTTCGCCCTCGGATCGGACTGCTAACGCGTAATATTGGTAACCCTCCAAGCCGAGGTTACCCCTCACCGGGGACCCTTGTGTCGAGTTACTAGCAATAGAGGTTCAGGCTAAGCGACCGAA
Organism: Meandrusa payeni; assembly: GCA_029286785.1. NCBI lineage: Eukaryota > Metazoa > Arthropoda > Insecta > Lepidoptera > Papilionidae > Meandrusa > Meandrusa payeni. The sequence goes on from JAGSMX010000017.1 coordinate 9,195,662, forward strand.
GAGCTGTGCCACCTCTCTCAATCCGGTAAAGGCTAGCGTCTCTGTGCCAACTGTGTTAGTTCGTCCAAAAAAAAGTTACATTATTTTTTATCTTATATATTTTTATAAAAACTTTATAAAGTGGTCAACTATATGTTTTGTATTATTTAACAAATGACATGCGAATCAAATGGTATAGTTTCCTTCAAATAAAATTTAAATTGAAGCAAATAAATGATCCAGACTAGATACACTTTGTACCAATCTTGTAAAAGCTAGACGTTTATTTGATTCAAGTGCCGAGGTACATGTGTGTTAAGACGATGCTGGAGAGTAAATTAAGATTAAATGTTTGAAAGAGCAAAATGTCGGGGTTTACAATGATAAAGAAAACGTAAACTGCAAAAGCAATGGTTAAAGTTAAAAGATATAGCCTTTATATATATAATATATATGTCCCATTGTTACACGGGGATCGAACTCGGGTTGCTAGCGTACGATGCGACTTGAGCCAACAGCTCTACAAGCAATGGTTAAAGTTAAAAGATATAGCCTTTATATATATAATATATATGTCCCATTGTTACACGACAATTGGGGATCGAACTCGGGTTGCTAGCGTACGATGCGACTTGAGCCAACAGCTCTACAAGCAATGGTTACATATAAGATAAATAAAATAATATCTATGGTACTGCACCCTTATTTTTTTATTAAATAGCTAACATGTTAGATATTTAGATATATAGAGGAATTGGTGCAATGATTGGTGGGGTGATACCTAACTAAAGTATCCAACTAATTATTAAATTTCAGTATGTACTTGATCAATAACCTTTTTTTTTAAATCGGTTAAATAAAAAGTAGTCTAAGTTACTCCTTATTACAACTATAAGGCAGTGACAGTCCCGTCAAAATCAATTATTTTGGTACATATGCCGTATACAATATCATATGTGTCTACCACTTTTTACTACGAGAGTAAAAAGTGGTAGAGACACTTCAATTTTATTTATATGCATAGATGATATAATGATAGAGACGACAGTGTGATGTTTATCTAAAACCAGCTTAATGGTAACTAAACATGATTAAAAGGGGAAGGTCATTGTATTAGAAACTGGAACAAGGGCAGTAGATATGTACCACTCGTTTAAATTAATGCCGTGTAGGAACCACTGCGGCACCGTTATGCAGATTGTGTCGCATCCGTTACAGTGGTATGAGTGTGTTTTCTTGTTGACACATTTTCTTTGACATTTACCTCTTATACCGCAGAGCCTGCACTCTGTTAATGAAGTTACTGTATTATCATTATAGATATATATCATTAATAGAGTACTGGTAACATAACGAAGAGATTTTAAAAAATTGCTGTACAGGCCATCGTCAGTACATAGTACACAAACACAAACGCTCCCACGAAATGTACACATAAGCTTCTATATATACAAATAAATAAATTGGAGTGTCCGTTTGTAACATATAACAGTTTTTTAACTAATGCATATGAATGTGTATAGTATATATCTCTTTACAATTTTTTATTAAATAGCTAACATGTTAGATATTTAGATATATAGAGGAATTGGTGCAATGATTGGTGGGGTGATACCTAACTAAAGTATCCAACTAATTATTAAATTTCAGTATGTACTTGATCAATAACCTCTTTTTTAAGTCGGTTAAATAAAAGTAGTCTACGTTACTCCTTATTACAACTATAAACCAGCCAGTCCCGTCAAAATCAATTATTTTAGTACATGTGCCGTATACAATATCATATGCTCGTAGTAAAAGTGGTAGAGACACTTCAATTTTATTTATAATATATATATGTCCCATTGTTACACGGGGATCGAACTCAGGTTGCTAGCGTACGATGCGATTTGAGCCAACCGCCCGGACACTGAGCTACCACGGCTCTACAAGCAATGGTTACATATAAGATAAATAAAATAATATCTATGGTACTGCACCCTTATTTTTTTTTATTAAATAGCTAACATGTTAAATATTCAGATACAGAATTGGTGGGGTGAAACATAACTAAAGTACTCGTATATAACTAATTATTAAATTTCAGTATGTACTTGATCAATAACCTCTTTTTTTAAGTCGGTTAAATAAAAAGTAGTCTACGTTACTCCTTATTACAACTATAAGCCAGTGACAGTCCCGTCAAAATCAATTATTTTGGTACATGTGCCGTATACAATATCATATGCTGGTAGTAAAAAGTGGTAGAGACACTTCAATTTTATTTATATGCATAGATGACATAATGATAGAGACGACATGTGATGTTTATCTAAAACCAGCTTAATGGTAACTAAACATGATTAAAAGGTGAAGGTCATTGTATTAGAAACGGGAACAAGGGCAGTAGAAGTGTACCACTCGTTTAAATTAATGCCGTGTAGGAACCACTGCGGCACCGTTATGCAGATTGTGTCGCATCAGTTACAGTGGTATGAGTGTGTTTTCTTGTTGACACATTTTCTTTGACATTTACTTCTCATACCGCAGAGCCTGCCTGCACTCTGTTAATGAAGTTACTGTATTATCATTATAGATATATATCATTAATAGAGTACTGGTAACATAACGAGGAGATTTTAAAAAAATGCTGTACAGACCATCTTCAGTACATAGTACACAAACACACACGCTCCCACGAAATGTACACATAAGCTTCTATACATACAAATAAATAAATTGGAGTGTCCGTTTGTAACATATAACAGTTTTTTAACTAATGCATATGAATGTGTATAGTAAATATCTCTTTACAATTTTTGTGTGTCTATGCGTTTGTTCCGACTAATCTTTGCAACGGACGTAACGATTTTGATGGTAGTTTCACAGGCAAATAGCTGACATAATAAGGAGTAACTTAGGCTACTTTTCAATTTCCAATCAGCATAGGTTCGTCACAAGAAAACAACGAGAAATAATTTTTATGGCAACATTTAAATAACGTCTGTCGGGTCAGGTACTTTAGATATAAAATTTAAAATTCACTGATTCACATAACTGACGACCACTAAAAATATTTTAAAATTTAGTATCATCAAAGAAATGTAAATATCTTCGTTGCTAGTCTGTACAGCAATTGACTGAAAACGTATCCATCCTCCGAGCGATGACCTACGGTGTAGAGACTTGGAATCTGACCGTAGGTTGTAAAGTTGCACAACGAGCCATGAAAAGTGCTGTGTTCGGCATTTCGCTAATATAAACGAAGCGAAAAAAAGACATTTGACGGATAACAAAGCTAGTCGACATAGCTCTTAAATTCAGCAAGCTGAGGCGCCAGTAGGCTGGTCACACCTTTCGATTCAGTGACAGCAGATGGAGGAGGAAAGTTTTGTAATGGAGTTGTAGAAGAGTGGGCGACCTCCTCTAGACGGACTGATCATGACTGACCTAATAAGGCTGCATGCAGTAAATGGAGTGTAAGAGAGTGTATATGATGGAAGAACAATTTCCAATTTTAATTAGTGTATTAATACGGGCTGATGACGGTAAAAATTGATATAAAGTGTAAAAACAATCTGTAGTAATGGGACATAAATCAGTTCACGTGGCTTGATTTTTCCCCCGCTACCTAGCGATGAAATGGAGCGAAGAAAGCTGCGGCGAACTGTTACACAATGATAGAAAACGAATGGCAAAATCCACGTGTATTTCTGCGGCTTCGTATAAAACGATTTAACTGTTGTCCTATTGGTTGATATGAAATACATTTGAGTAATTATTTCGCCATTCTGTAAATGTTTACTGATAAGATTATGTGTTTTGAGTGCCTGTAACTGTGTTTCATGTCAAATTAAAATATTTCTTTTATACTGATGAGTATTTGTAAGATAAGGTTATGTGGCTTTCTCCACTTAAAACCCCCCCGGTGGCCCTTTCTCAGTGCAGGGTGAGGGGCTCCGGGATCTCCAGTGGAAACGCAACGGAGTCCCTCTGCACTGTGCTCTCGGAGAGGGAGGATAATCCCTCCCGCCCTGTGCGCTCGCGGGCAAGGCGACACGGACCAGCCGATGTCGCTTTCTTCTCGGGTCCACTTTAGCAGACCTTTGTCGTCCAGTGAACCCGAGGCCCCTTTTAGTCGCCTTCTACGACAGGCAGGGGATACCATAGCCTTAATCTATGAGCCCATAACTAACAGGGCGGAGTGAGATAACTTCCTTCAACTTATCTTTATGGGCAAAGTAGCTGGTAAAAGCAGTCAAAAAATTGGACGTAGCAGGAAATCATGGTAACGTAACATCAGAGAGTGGACCGGAATCCCATCTCTTCCTCCTTGTAAGAGACAGAAGAAAATATGGTGAACTGCCTGCAGCTGTCTCTAGTCGGAGAGTCACGTTGATTAGAAGATGCAACAGCAAGTATCGTTTGCATGTTATTATATTACTGATAGTAGCTCAAAGACTTTACTTACATTTTTATAATTTTCATTCTTCTATTTAAATTCGTATATTGGCCAGTTCGTTGACTAAATTTTTTAAACATTTATTATGAAGATGTATCCAAGTAGAAGAGATAATAGTGGTTACACGGGTAGAGAGAGGTGCACGGTACGGACCGTGCTAAATGGAAATCAATAATATCGATACATTTTGATAAGTAAAATTTATTGCTTCTGTGATATTCGTTTGCAATAAAATATTGTTTACACTTTCATTCAAGCCTGAGTCAGGGGTGTGAGTACTTTTATGTATTTTATTATTTTTATTATCAACATGAAAACTTCAATAATTATTTGCAAGGATCGTGGACACCAGTCAAGGAGGATAATAAATTTCGTAGAAATATAAACCAAAACTACATGATTTAAAAATGCTTAAAATTGTTACGTCAAACAGTTTAAATATTATATCTCATTGTTCCAATCGTAATTCTCTTAAGACCAGTAAGCAAAGCCGAGGCACTTGTTAGGATAAGACGGTGTTCTTTGACTCAATTTCGAATTTTGGTGACGTTGACAGATTATACGTAAATGTTCTCTTCGTCAAACAATAACAACTATACTGACATCAAAAATAATATTCTCTCAGATCTTTTGACCCTGGAAGTTCAGTCACCGTGCTTTTTGGGTAAAAACATTTACCAAGTATTGTTTTGTACATATGAAATCAATTAGATCAAAAAAGCCGTGGTAGCTCAGTGTCCGGGCGGTCGCCTCAAGTTGCATAGTACACTAGCAACTCGAATTTCTGTTTCAATTTTATGAACTTTTCCACGCGCTAAGCAGTGAAGGAAAACATACTAAGGAAACCTACAAACCTACCTACATACATTCGAAATTGCAAATAGATCATCATCGTCAAATAGACAGAATATGTTTGGCCAAAAAAAAAATTAAAATAAGGTAAGAAGCGTTGGCGCTGGGCGAAGAAGGGGACGAAGAAACTCCAGCAAAGCTCCTAACTCCTAGCAGGTGGGGCCTGCCCATAAAACGGCGGTAGCGCGTTATCTCCGACTTTATAATATCAAAAAAGATGAGTAATAACGAAAAAATAGACGTGTAAAAATAACCTTTAAATTTACCATTTTGTTTCGAAGATCTCTCGTTTTACGTGAAAATTACTTTAAAACATGTTGCCGTGAAGTCTAGCTACGAGTATTATTAAAGAAATAAATTAGGATAATCGCATTAAATCCATTTGAGGAGAAAGCAGACATTAATTATTGCATGTAAATTCGAAGTATTTAGTATTTTGCTTAGCGAGCAAAATCTAACGCTCAGCCAAAAGTTTTACTTAAAAAAAAGTGTAAAAGTTTAATTTTACTAAACCTTGACTCGTATAATAATATATAAGCACTAACCTGAAGACCTGAACTAAAAAAAAATTAACACATGTAGGTGTCTTCCACCGCCGCGAGCGGGGTAAATTAGCACTTAGAATTAACCATACAAATTCATTTATGACGGCACCGAGGATGGAACACTGGATAGCGTACTATGCAAATTGCGGCGACCGCCCGTACACTGAGCTATCACTTCTCTGTACGTAGTAAATTGTATGTCTGTCTTTGACGATACACGAGTGTTTTCTTAATCGTCAGTATCTTGGAAGTCAATGAAGCATGGATAGCGGCTACTATCTGTTTATATCTCCAATTAGAAATTCAGAAGTGAGTGATTTTTTATTTACTCTGTCTACTGCATTAGGTCGACACGGATAATAGAGAGTGGAACACAAATTTCCCTTGTGCAGTGTTAGAGGAAGCTGATAACGAGTTGACACAATCATGTACGTTGGGTTATCTCATGGGAATAACGTGCATCCGTACGAAAAGGCGACAGTCAAAGTCCACTGTCAATTTTCTGTCGAGATGATAAATTTTTGTATAATTATATTGATGTAATTATCAACGTTAACGCATATTAAGGTATAATTTGAGATAAGCAACTTATTCATTTTTAATAATATCCTCTTATTATAATTTTTATCAATCAAAAATAATAATGGTATTGTTTTCCTAATAAATGGATATCCCAATGGATGGACATGATTGTATAAAATGTGGTATAATCTACAATGCATCCGAAGTTCGGATAGATAGAAAGGATGTATGGAGAAAATGAACAAAAGAAAATTTATTACGTAGAGGGATGTGTTGGGGGTCAGAAGAAGAAGTATCGCCTTGCATGGAAGTATATTGACCAGAGTGGCCAAGCATAAAAAAGAGGCAAGAGCATAGCAGAATTAAAGTCCCTAATCTCTGTAATCTTTAAAAATTCAACAACACATAAACACTCCAATCTTAGCCCAAAAAACAACAAAATAAATAACTACCAAATACCTTAAACTCAAAACACTTGCTCTTATATTTGATCCCTGTATCCCGATAGCAAGGATCAATATAAAATGGCATATACAAACCACTTTGCCTTAAAAAAAAATCTCTGTCTATCTGGCTGATGAAAATCGAATAATAATCTATTACAAAATTCGTTCTATTCGATTGATTAGTAATAATAACAATAATAATTCATATATAATAATCGTATTGTTAATCATCTCTAATGACATTAGTTAAATTAGCCGAACTAAATTGGGGGCAGACTATAATCTATCTATCAACATAATAATATATATATCAAATCTGAGAATAAACTACAGAGATCTAGCTAACAACGAAATTAAGACTTTGATATTTAATACGGGTGTATATAAGACATAATAGGCATAACGTGTACTGCTGCGTGTTTGAAAGGTCTGGCGCCTCTTTATTCCACTTTCTTTCGAACCTTTATGTTGCCGATTAGTAAGAAGCTCACGTAATGGACTCCCAACCGGAATGTCTCTCGCCCTTGAATTAATCAATATCGAGGTTATTTCTTACAGTAATCTATTGTGTAGAAAATAAAAATAAATTACAGAATTCAAGTACTTTAATTTAACCGGAGAAGATGTGAAAGTTATGACCAGGTTAAATTATTTTTATTATTTTATTTTATTTTATTTGTAATAACAAACATATTGAGAAGTTAATGTAAAAAAAACTTAATAGTAAAAACCGCAATAAATATGTAAACTACACCGTTATCCACATAATAATAATGTCCACATTAAGTCTATTGGACTACAAACACTTAAATATCCAGTGTCTTTTTTAAAGATTTTTATAAGAGTTAAAGGAAAAGTTATTACTTAACACGTCAATGTTGGCGATCATATATCTATTATATATATGTCTATCGATATAGATCCTTAGCCTCGCAGCCATCTCTGCTTACTACCCTATATATCGTATACGCATACGCATGACGGAAGGAAATAACTAACTAATCTAATTTGTTATCTTATAATAAATTGACATCAAATATTTACATGAATATCACATATTGAATCAAACTACATTCACGGATTTTCACTCAAAGACACCCCAGTTATCATAAACACTGCAAAGACGCTGCAAGAAACTGCCAATAGCCAATAGTTTTTTTTTTCTATTCCCCAACATGTTTAGGGACCATAATATCGAAATTTTACAAACTAATACATATGTGTGCTTATATTATTCCCTATCTATACTACTTTTACATTCTACTTTTCACAATTCTTATCTATTTATCTATTCTATTTTTAACAATATTTATTTTTAATATAATTTAATATAAATAATAATTATTAATATTTTTAATATAAATTTAATTATATAATATAGCCAACAGTTAAGAGTACGGTCTGCGAAACGTAAGGCCATAGGAATCCACCATTTGACTATTGACATGAACCATCTCTTAACAAAAACTTAGTTGGAATTATTTGCAGAATATCGATAACATTCTTAAAAAAAGTGCTCGGAATATTGGAAATTTTTATGATGAGAAAAATAAGATTAAACCGAGATCAAGTTCGCAAAAGCAGTTTTATAATAGTAAAAGTGGGTATAAGATTTACTTCTTTAAGATGTCTTTGATTCCTCTCACATATGGCACAGAATGCATCTCGCCGCGTGGCTGGCCTTACTCAGATATAATTGTAAAGCAAAGGATTCAATCATTATTCTCAAACAGTACTCGACAAGTTGTTACTGCGTTCTGCAGATAGGTAATAGTAATAATAGATTAAAAAGCGTCAATAGCCTAATGGTTTAGGGTGCGGCCTGCGAATCGTAAGGTCGTGGGTTCGAATCCACCATTGGACTATTGCCGTGAACCATGTCCTAGCACAAGCTTAAGCTTAGTTTGAATGGTTAACAAGATTGTTAGTAATATTTCTAAAAAAAAAAAGAAAAAAAAAGAAATATTGCTAGCTTTCTTTTTTTAAGAAAAAAATAGATTCCTGACGAGATACATGTTGTCTGAGACAAAAATCCAAACATTAACCAAAATTTGATGGCGATGAAGTTCACCGTAAAAACAGACAGACAGACTTGATTTTTCTAGGATATTATGAGATAAGGATTTCGAGTAAATAATACAAATAAGAAAGCTAAAGAACTATTTGTGTCTATCACCATCGCCTCTTCCTTTTCAAAGAAATATAAAAAAATCATTTCATGTGAAAAGAGCTAAGTATTCCGACGATGCTGGTACAAAAGTAAGTTAACGATTTGTTAAGTTCTTTACGCTCCATTGTGTTGCATTTAAATGCAAACCGCATACTGCGGTAACCCCTTGCCAAGCGGGGCAACTACGAGAATTATTCCTCGTAAGTCGTAAGTATTGTCGGGGAGTGTATTAGAGAAGAAAATTTATTCCACTAGGAACAGAACTTTTGTTGCGATAATTTAGTCTTGTTTTATGACAATTATTACATTGCTAGCATCTAAATGGTATTGCTTGAGTTATAACATATATTCAATATAATGATATAATGATATAAATTCAACATATATTCAATATATAATTCTGCAGTGGCGATATCCCGACACACCGTCAGCTGTGTCTATTATACAGATGACTGTGGAGGATAGTGGACTACAACCTGAAAATGGCCATGAGAAGCAGGGACACAGCGGTCGTAGAGAAGCTAATAGCAATGCAGCGGGGCGTCTGCGACGCAATGAACCAAATCTCTGGCCACCTCCAAATTCAGGCATTATATATATATATAAAAAAAGGAAAATAGTAACTGTAGAAGTGGCACTTTTAACAAATGCAGAGTAAACAATTTAAGTGTATTGGAAAAGAGCACGGACACAGGTCTGTGGTTACAATATAAGAATAATAAAATAAAAAAAGCATATATTCAATGGATAAATATTTCTAAAAATCGCACCTAATTTCGCTTAAATCAAGAAATAATACTACTTTTACGAATTCTTCATTTTAGAACATGTACGCTTTCGTAAGGTTCGTTTTGTAGTTATATAATTTTTAAGTTTTGTGCTATTCATATTCACATATAGGTATATAGATTATAATTTATTTATGAACACTTTCACGACCGATGAATGCACAATGTGTTAATCTCAAATAACTAAGAATGAAATGATTAGAGCCGACGACATAAAATTATAAACGTCACATATTTGGACGATGTCAATGAGCCGATAAGTTTTTATGGCGTGGAACCGATTACAGCAATAATAGATCCCTAGATGGTCATAAATGTATTCGTAGCAACCAGATACGCAGAAACGTTAATATACGTTCGTCACTGATAAGGCATCAAATACGATTGGGACTTCATTATAGTGACATTTCAAAATAATAAAAACCAAATTAAGATTCTGTCGCGTCTCTTTACTATTTTAAATACTTGTAGAGCAATGGATAACAAATCATGACATTGGTGTTGTAATAAGCTTCCGGCTTGGGACTTGATCCGTTAAAAGAGATCAACAACAGCTATAAAGTAAATTGAATCGTTCTCGAGCTACTGTTCCATGCCGCTTGGCGTGATCACTTTTAACTTCAACCTTTGTTTGAAGCTTTACCTCTTACAAATATTTATTTCTATCATAAATCATCTTTCTCGTTTTATTGATTGCTTTCAATATTTCTTTACAGTGAGTAATTTTTGATACGACTGTAGACAATTTATACAGTTAATAATTTTCCAATATTAATTTCCGTTTAAAATACCGATGTAATTTGCAAATCTTAATACATTGAGAAAATCTAAATTTGTAGACGATTTATGTTCAATTTAATAGTTATTTTAATTGAACTTAACAATTATTTTACAATTAAAATAATCGACTTTTAATCAAATGTAAAATGCTTTTACGTGCGGACGCCCTCTTCGTATTTCTCAATTATCGTATAACCAGACCAATATCTCTACAAACTACCCTTGAAGTACATAATTTCTAATAAATGAATCATCGAAATCTGTTGGCGTTATATGGAGTTATTCGTCCGTCGCGCAAATACTTAATAGAAACTTAAGACATTTATGGTTATCTCATGAATGGCATCCAGTCATTTGTTAGCATTGGACAAAATTACATAGGAAGCACCAGCTTCAAATAAAAAGAATCATCACAATCGGTTTACAGTCGAAAGTCATGCGGTAACAAATATAAAGAACGAAAAAACCTTGTACGATAAGTGAATTGAAACTCATAAGCACTCACGCCTGTTACTCAAAAGGCTAAGTAGACCTAGATCTAGACTTCACAAGTCTCCGCATTGTACTTTCCCCGACAACTTTCCTTCTCTTTATTTACCTATTTAAATGTACGTATAAAAAATAAAAATTCTAAAAGCCTTTTATTTTCTGCATTTACAGTTAAAAAAATAGGAATATCGAAAATGACACATGTGGCAATAAAATAAATGAATATTTTATGCTTTAAAGGACATACTCCAGGAAAAAAAATTTACGCATACAAATGCGGTAGTCATATATATTTTCTATTATTTACGATTGCCTTACGGAAATTTAAAGTTAAAGTTACAGCCTTTATATATATAATATAAAAAATAAGGAAAATAGTAACTGTAGAAGTGGCACTTTTAACAAATGCAGAGTAAACAATTTAAGTGTATTGGAAAAGAGCACGGGCACAGGTCTGTGGTTGCAATATAAGAATAATAAAATAAAAAAAAACATATATTCAATGGATAAATATTTCTAAAAATCGCACCTAATTTCGCTTAAATCAAGAAATAATATTTGTTCTTATAATATACTTCTACGAATTCTTCATATAGAACATGTACGCTTTCGTAAGGTTCGTTTTTGTAATTATATAATTTTTAAGTTTTTGTGCTATTCATATTATAAATAAATTATAATCTATATATATATTTAATTTACATTTTCACGACCGATGAATGCACAATGTGTTATTCTCAAATAACTAAGAATGAAATGATTAGAGCCGACGACATAAAATTATAAACGTCACATATTTGGACGATGTCAATGAGCCGATAAGTTTTTATGGCGTGGAACCGATTACAGCAATAATAGATCCCTAGATGGTCATAAATGTATTCGTAGCAACCAGATACGCAGAAACGTTAATATACGTTCGTCACTGATAAGGCATCAAATACGATTGGGACTTCATTATAGTGACATTTCAAAATAATAAAAACCAAATGAAGATTCTGTCGCGTCTCTTTACTTCTTTAAATACTTGTAGAGCAATGGATAACAAATCATGACATTGGTGTTGTAATAAGCTTCCGGCTTGGGACTTGATCCGTTAAAAGAGATCAACAACAGCTATAAAGTAAATTGAATCGTTCTCCGAGCTACTGTTCCATGCCGCTTGGCGTGATCACTTTTAACTTCAACCTTTGTTTTGAAGCTTTACCTCTTACAAATATTTATTTCTATCATAAATCATCTTTCTCGTTTTATTGATTGCTTTCAATATTGCTTTCAATACAGTGAGTAATTTTTGATACGACTGTAGACAATTTATACAGTTAATAATTTTCCAATATTAATTTCCGTTTAAAATACCGATGTAATTTGCAAATCTTAATACATTGAGAAAATTTAAATTTGTAGACGATTTATGTTCAATTTAATAGTTATTTTAATTGAACTTAACAATTATTTTTACGATTAAAAATAATCGACTTTTAATCAAATGTAAAATGCTTTTACGCCCTCTTCGTATTTCTCAATTATCGTATAACCAGACCAATATCTCTACAAACTACCCTTGAAGTACATACTTTCCAATAAATGAATCATCGAAATCTGTTGGCGTTATATATGGAGTCCGTCGCGCATATACTTAATGGAGACTTAAGACATTTATGGTTATCTCATGGATGGCATCCAGTCATTTTGTAGGACAAAATTAAAATAGGATTACATGGGAAGCACCAGCTTTAAATAAAAAAAGAATCATCAAAATCGGTTTACCCAGTCGAAAGTCATGCGGTAAAATAATAAAAGAATGAAAAAAACCTTGTACGATAAGTGAATTGAAACTCATAAGCACTCACGCCTATTACTCAAAAGGCTAGGTAGTCCTAGATCTAGACTTCACAAGTCACCGCATTGCACTTTTCGCGACAACTTTCCTTCTCTTTATTTACCTATTTAGATGTACGCATAGAAAATAAAAATTTAAAAAAAGCCTGCATTTACAGTTAAAAAAATAGGAATATCGAAAATGACACATGTGGCAATAAAATAAATGAATATTTTATGCTTTAAAGGACATACTCCAGGAAAAAAAATTTACGCATACAAATGCGGTAGTCATATATATTTTCTATTATTTACGATTGCCTTACGGAAATTTAATTTAATGTAATTATAATTAGAGTGTTCAAACAAATTATTTGACCTTCATAGGCACCCTAAAGTAACAACGAATTGTGCAATGTTGTAGTTATACACCTAGCCAGTAATAATTTCGAAATGGCAACATCGGGAATGGTCCCATCGACGGTATTTTCACAAATTATTATGTGAAAATCGGAAAATAAGACTATGAAAATATGCTTTCAAGACATGACGATGTATCACGATGTCGCAGAATACCGACAGGAAGTGTTGGTATATTATAAGCGTCAATAGCCTAATAGTTTAGGGTACGGTTTATTAGAATAATAATAATAATAACAGGAAGGCATATGACTCAACTTATGATATATCAATAATGGTGAATTACGTTGGTAATGTTGTCCATGTCTCTTATTCGGATTTAGAATATCTATAAAAATCATAATATTTTGATCGGAGAAAGACCTTAATACAATAGAGGGAGACCTCTCTTTAACTTTGACAATTAACTAGACCTCAACTATAACTTAAAACTATTCAAAGAGATAACTCGCGGTGGCGGTGTACCTTTGTAGAGTACTCTTGGTATTAGACTATGTTCGGAGTTTCCGAAATTGCTTCCGGGAAATGAGATTACCATTGGGCTTGGTATATATCTCATAAGTTAGTTAAAGGTAGTCGTATTCATTTTTATTAATATTTTAGTTTAATAATATTTTAGTGGGCACCAGTGATACAAGCTAGAGAACGTTCATTCGAACTAAATAATAGGAAAAATATGTCAATTATTATCCTAAACGTGGCAAATGGTAACATCAGACACCAATTTTGATGAGTGATTTTTTAGTAAACCAAATCTTTATCGGATATATGTCATGATAATCGTAAAAAAAACAATATTTTTAAACTAAAAGAAAACTATTGCGTATTTACTATTAAACACAAAGCCTTGAAGTAATTAACTCCCAAAGACGTAAGAACCAATGCAGTCATATAAATAGCGTATAATCAGTACAGCTGTGGCACTCAATACACGAATTAACCAGATGATATTGATCTAATAATACAGTGGTAGGGCCACTGGAAGGGCTTCCGCTGATGCATTAATGCACATTCCATGTTCTATCATGCAGCCTGAAGTAGTTACCGGAAGTCTTCCCAGGAGCCTCTCAAGCAGAGTGCAGCTCCCTCCCGCGGGATGAAGCCTTCATGGGTCTGGGAAGTCGCGTATGTATCCAGTAGTGTACCCGGTACAACATAGCATGGTTTAGTCGATTAAGAGTACTCGTAACGGACGATGAGTTGGTTTATAAAAATCAATAAGTGTGTTAACCAAGTCCTAAATCTCTATTTAACGGGCTTATGTGTTGTTTTAACCTATAACAATATTAAGTCTAATAGTATTTTCGTTCAAATAAATCATTTCAAAGCATTTCAACGTTCTAGATGTGTTCACAATTCTACGAGTACTGTACACAATAAGTCACTTTAACTGAGTCGGATTATGAGAGCTACCAAAGTAGGCTTATTGGAAGAGGCGTGAAAAGCAACGTCCATTATATTGGCGGGTGTTTTTGAGTCTTACTTCTATTCTTAGCGAACTGTTGTATATGTTGTGTTCAATTTAAATAAATACGACCCAAGAGGAGAAATATCTTATATGTATACTATCCAATGATCATCATTGAGACAGACTCCGCGAAATGATGAACGCGACTGAGCTGACTCGACGAACCGTTCTAAATTAACTCTACGAAATCTCGAATCTCCCGACAGCTAAGAGTATCAATGTATTCGATAGATTGCAATGATTGAAAAGAAACAATAGCAATGTAATAAAAAATAAAAGTAACTTTGATTGTAGAAACATTGACATTAAAATCAGTTTTAAATAAATTATAAATTAGATTAAACAATTTTTTTTTAAGATTTTGCAAATATAACGAACGGCGAAAAGAAAATACGAACATGACTGAGGATGAAACGAATAATTGAAGCCCATCCGAATCCTATTCGATGAGAGAACGCACCTCGTATTTCAATTTCAAACTGCGAACTCTCCCGCTCGCTAATGCGATTACGGCGCGGTGACTGGCAGCGACCCATCGAATTCTACTTTAATTTGATTTGGCGTCATTTTTTTCTACGGAATGGAATTGTCTCTTCCAGCATTGTTAAAACTTTAACTAGTTTTCTTAAGTATTTTGTCAGCTTTATAATTAAAAAGATTGTGCAAGTCGCATCTTTTCCCGAGTAATACACTCGATATTACTTTGAATGCAAACAAATATAGAAATAGAGATTACCATTGGGCTTGGTATATATCTTATAAGTTAGTTAAAGGCAGTCGTATTCATTTTTATTAATATTTTAGTTTAATAATATTTTAGTGGGCACCAGTGATACAAGCTAGAGAACGTTCATTCGAACTAAATAATAGGAAAAATATGTCAATTATTATCCTAAACGTGGCAAATGGTAACATCAGACACCAATTTTGATGAGTGATTTTTTAGTAAACCAAATCTTTATCGGATATATGTCATGATAATCGTAAAAAAACAATATTTTTAAACTAAAAGAAAACTATTGCGTATTTACTATTAAACACAAAGCCTTGAAGTAATTAACTCCCAAAGACGTAAGAACCAATGCAGTCATATAAATAGCGTATAATCAGTACAGCTGTGGCACTCAATACACGAATTAACCAGATGATATTGATCTAATAATACAGTGGTAGGGCCACTGGAAGGGCTTCCGCTGATGCATTAATGCACATTCCATGTTCTATCATGCAGCCTGAAGTAGTTACCGGAAGTCTTCCCAAGAGCCTCTTCAAGCAGAGTGCGGCTTCCTCCCACGGGATGAAGCCTTCATGGGTCTTGGAAGTCGCGTATTTATCCGGTAGTGTACCCGGTACAACATAGCATGGTTTTAGTCGATTAAGAGTACTCGAAACGGACTGTGAGTTGGTTTATAAAAATCAATAAGTGTGTTAACCAAGTTCTAAATCTGTATGTAACGGGCTTATTATATGTGCTATTTTAACCTATAACAATATTAAGTCTAATAGTATTTTTGTTCAAATAAATCATTTCAAAGCATTTCAACGTTCTAGATGTGTTCACAATTCTACGAGTACTGTACACAATAAGTCACTTTAACTGAGTCGGATTATGAGAGCTACCAAAGTAGGCTTATTGGAAGAGGCGTGAAAAGCAACGTCCATTATATTGGCGGGGGTTTTGAGTCTTACTTCTATTCTTAGCGAACTGTTGTATATGTTGTGTTCAATTTAAATAAATACGACCCAAGAGAAGAAAAATATCTTATATATATACTATCCAATGATCATCATTGAGACAGACTCCGCTCTGACTCGACGAACCGTTCTAAATTAACTCTACGAAATCTCGAATCCCCCGACAGCTAAGAGTATCAGTGTATTCGATAGATTGCAATGATTGAAAAGAAACAATAGCAATGTAATTAAAATAAAAGTAACTTTGATAGTAGAAATATTGACATTAATTTTTTAAATAAATTGTAAATTAGATTAAACAATTTTTTTTTAAGATTTCGTAAATATAACGAACGACGAAAAGAAAATACGAACATGACTGAGGATGAAACGAATAATTGAAGCCCATCCGAATCCTATTCGATGAGAGAACGCACCTCGTATTTCAATTTCAAACTGCGAACTCTCCCGCTCGCTAATGCGATTACGGCGCGGTGACTGGCAGCGACCCATCGAATTCTACTTTAATTTGATTTGGCGTCATTTTTTTCTACGGAATGGAATTGTCTCTTCCAGCATTGTTAAAACTTTAACTAGTTTTCTTAAGTATTTTGTCAGCTTTATAATTAAAAAGATTGTGCAAGTCGCATCTTTTCCCGAGTAATACACTCGATATTACTTTGAATGCAAACAAATATAGAAATAGAGAGATTTGAGGATTTCGCGTAATTTAATGTTTTAAAGTTATACAGGGTATTAGAAGACCGCTTTCGAAAACGAAGACGAAAAATCATATTTTTAAATCGTTTTATTTGTAATGTTTACGCTACATCATGTTAGTATAGCAAAACGAAACGATAGTTTCATAAAAAATACATTACTTTACTAAAAAAAACAGCAATGAAACAGAAAGTCAAAGAAGTGGCAAGAATTCTTTTATAGCGCGGTATCAGCGCCGTGCCGCCGCCCTTCCGCGCCCCGGCAGTCGTTGACCCGACCATCAGCTGTCTTTTATTTTGTATTTCATTGCTGTTTTCTTTAAACATATTTACGTATTTAATATTTACATTAGTTCTATCGTCGGAAGTGGTTTCCTAATACCCAGTATACTTCTTTAAGCGTTTAATTTAGTAATGTACCCTTATTTTTACTTACAGTGGGAAAGTGTTAAACGTGGGGAATTCAAAATATGATCAGACTGCAATAACAAGCGTAATAGTAGCTTTTTTAAAAGTAAAGTGAATATGCATATTTACTAGAATGCATAGGTACGTAGTATCTAGATATTATCGAACAATCTCCAGTCCAATATTATACTATTAGCGAGCATTACAAACGAAAGGGGATCACTTCATAACTATTACATGACAGATATTAAGCAAATATGCAACAACTGAATACGTTGGGACATTATTACGTGATGCCACAGCCAACGTGACTGAAATGGCAAAGGAAATTGTTTGTATAACACGTGTTACAAAACTACATCTTCATTCAACATGTATTTGATATGAAGAAAGTACACAAGAGCGATATTATATACTCGTATATAGATATCACAAAGCCTTGATGACGGTAACGATGCTGATTACTCCGGTGTATTTTATCTTTACTCCTAGCGTTAAAAAATCCTTAAAGACAAAAACTGTACTACGTTATATATTCAGTTCTATTTTAGGCTATTCTGAAGGCACAGTTCTATGGTAACAAACCGCAAACGGCTTCCCCTAAAATTTTAAACCTCATATTTAAAAAACTTTACAGCTATCTGTTCAAATGCGATATCAGGTCGTTAGTCGAACGCCTAGCGAGCATGCCATCACGGGTTTTTCCCAAAAAAAATAATATTCTGATGATCTAATGAAAACCACTCGTAAATATTTCGCGACTAGAATAGCATCTAAAGCATCTCACGTGCTTTTAATCCTAGCGGGAAGACAAAGCCGGCTTCCGCTTTCCAAGCTTTTCTCCAAGCTTAAAAGGATCCATATGTGACGAATTTTTAACGAGGAATATTTTGTTCTTGCAAAATCGATTATACGGTAATTCATTGGCACTGAACAAGCCGACCGAGATTTAAACTACTGACCATCAGATGGTAGGATCATTTATCCACGAAGCTATCACTTTATTCATTAATAAATTCTTTTTAAATTTTAATTTTAAATGATTCCGAATTCTAACACATTTAGAATATTAGACATAACATTTATAAATCATTTTCACTAAAAGATTGCTGAAAATATAATATTATATATATAAGAAGGTTTTGGGGTGTTAAAAATAAATATCACGTGTAATATAACACAGCATCGGCCTCAACTCGGCGACTGCAATTTTTCACTGTTACTTACGCCTGTCGCCACAATTTATTACTCGGGAACGATTTTTCACTACAAATTTATTTTTTATACGCCTAGCCAGTAACAATTTCGTAATGGCAACATCGGGAATGGTCCCATCAACGATATATTCACAAAATACTATGAGAAAATCAATAAGACCATGAAAATAAGCTTTCAAGACACGACGAAGTACCACAACCTCCCAGAATGCCGACATGAAGTGGTGGTATATTATAAGCCACAAAAGCCTTTTTTTTGTTAACTGGGGGAAAGGCGGCGGTTATGTGGGGTTTTTACCCACTAAAACCTCCCCGGTGGCCCTTCCTCGGTGCATGATGAGGGGCTCCGGGATCTCCAGTGGAATGCACCGGAGCCCCTCTGCACTGTGCTCAAGGAGAGCACCTCCCGGGGGAGGTTACTCCCCCCCCCCCCTGTGCCCTCGCAGTGCAAGGCGACACGGGCCAACCGATGTCGCCTTTTTCCCGGGTCCACCTTGGCGGACGACGAAAGCCCCCACCCTTGTCGCCCAGTGAACCCGAGGCCCCTTTTAGTCGCCTTCTACAACAGGCAGGGGATACCGTAGTCTTATTCTTGAGAGCCCAGCACTATAGGGCTGAAGCCACAAAAACCTAATGGTTTAGGGTTCGGTCTGCGAATCATAATGTCGTAGGTTCGAATCCACCATTCGACTATTGACGTGAACCATGTCCTAACACAAACCTAAGCTTATTTGGAATGGTTAACAAGAATGTTAGTAATATTTGTAAAAATTGATAGCGAGGTGATACTACTGAAAGAATTAATCTTCATAACGTTGGCAACGTCCCTGCAATACCTTTAGTAGGTGTATAGTCACCTCTGCCCCTATAAAAAATGACACAGACGTAAAACACATGAGGTGTATAATGTTATAATACTAGCAGTTAGTACTATAAATTAGGTAAGTTAACCGTCCAAGCCGAGGTTACTCCGGGGGGACCCTTGTGTCTAGTTACTAGCGATAGAGGTTCAGGCTAAGCGACCTAAGAGCTATGCCACCTCTCAATCCGGTGAAGCAGTCAAAGCGAGGTTCTTTGGCTAATCTTTGTAGTTCGGTATTCAGGTTCGGTTCGGTTCGGGTTCAGTATTCGGACCGTATGGTCTAATAAGCTTGTGAATAATAGAGAACTAATTTTTTTTACCCAAATTTTATATAGATATTGTTCGTCGCTGTAACTAATACTTGCTACCTTAAATTTTTCGTAACATTACATAACAAAAATATTAAAGATAGATTGTTCTTTTATATTTTCACCATTATTCCATCAGTGTCTATTGGTAATGGAATTTCAATATTTATATTGACAGGCAAACAATGAAAACGAAGTAATCACTTAGGCACGTCGTGCACGTTTTAGAAAAATAATATACCTTTTATTGAAAAAGTGTAACAACTCTAAATCATTTTGTGTAATCACAAAATAAACATAAAAATTTTACATAACAAAATTAAAATTCGATATTTATATTTATAAGTTGGTCGACACATCTGATGACCAGAGGGCTGGTAGCATTGCCTCAGCCCTGTAGTTCTGGGCTCTCAAGAATAAGACTACGGTATCCCCTGCCTGTCGTAGAAGGCGACTAAAAGGGGCCTCGGGTTCACTGGGCGACAAGGGTGGGGGCCTTTGTCGTCCGCCAAGGTGGACCCGGGAAGAAGGCGACATCGGCTGGCCCGTGTCGCCTTGCACTGCGAGGGCAGAGGGGGGGGAGTAATATCCCCCCCCCCCGGGAAGAGCTCTCCTTGAGTACAGTGCAGAGGGGCTCCGGTGCGTTCCACTGGAGATCCCGGAGCCCCTCACCATGCACCGAGGAAGGGCCACCGGGGAGGTTTTAGTGGGTAAAAACCACACATAACCGCCGCCTTCCCTTCAGAAGGCGGGATGGGGTATCTTTTTGAAGATTTCCTCCTCGTTAACAAAAAAAAAGCATTGCCATACAACGTGGCAATGCTACCAGCCTTCTGGGTCCGCTGCCAACCGATGACAGATTGGCACATTTATATTTTTTGTAAATATTTTGTAAAATATCTATTTAATTGTAAATATTTCTTTTTTCGTTAGAATTAAAAAAATATATTTCAAATTTTAATTAAAATTTCACGCATTTATAATGCTCAACATAAATACTGTTGAAAAATAAAATTTATATTCCTTAATTTTAAAAATAATTGAAGCGGTACAAAATAGAAGCCAGTATAAAAAAATAACAACGAAGCCATACATTTATTTCATCAGCAGAGCACACAAAGAAACTCTTTCGTCTACACTAGAATGAACACGAAATGAACGCAAAGACAAAGGCTGCTATTTCAGTTTGGGTAAACACAAAGATTTAAGTCCAGGTAAGCGTGAAATAATTTTATAATCGTGAAAGGTGTTTTAAGTATGAATTTGCGTTTGTAATCACTAGATTATCACTGCTTATTTATTAATAGTAGAAAAATTATATCTTTTAATATTCAGGTAATAATCAAATAATAATCAATTTTTTTAATATTAGTAGTAGATTTTAATAAGTTTTAGGCTCGAAGGCTCTAACAAATTACACGGGGCCCTTCTGAGATTATACATAAACTCGGGGGCAAAAATAAAAGGTCGGTTAAGAAAGTTTGAATATCTCGGAAGATAAAGACGCTAGGTTACTGAAATAAATTGTGCATGATAGACAATTAAATATCCTTAAAATAAAATAAAATATTTTTATTAATTTATTTATATTTTATTAACCGACACTAAGTACCAATATTTAAATAAAAATAAAATTTAATTAAAAATACTGTATTATCCAAGTTTACGTAAGAACTCTTTTTTCGTTTAAGCCTATGTTTTTTAATGAAATAAAATTAAAATATTTTATTTTGAGGATATTTAACTGTCTATCATGCACAATTTATTTCAGATAGCTAGCGTCTTTGTTTTCCGAGATATTCAAACTTTCTTAACCGCCCCTTTATTTTTGCTCACGTCTATATTTGAATAATTCTGCGCATGATTTCAAGAGGTTCCAATTCTGACCCGAAAGAACTAGAGAAAGCCGACTCACATCTCGGTCAATTCCTTTAGTCGGATTACTAGAAATTCTAGAGCTACAACTAGCACTAATGCCACATACGCTCGGATAATGAATGAGCCGTGGTAGCTCAGTGTCCGGGCGGTTGGCTCTTGTTGCATAGTACGCTAGCAACCCGATTTAGATCCCCGGTGCCGGCACCAATAAATTTGTTGTTGCAATTTTATGTGCTGATTAACCACGCGCTCGGCGGTGAAAGAAAACATCGTGCGGAAACCTACATGTCTTAGAAAATTTTTCTAAGGCATGTGAAGTCTGCCAATCCGCACTAGTGCCGCGTGGTGGACTATGCCCTTATACTCTCTTTACAGAGAAGGCCTGTGCCCAGCAGTGGAACATATATATTATATATATATATATATATAAAGGCTGTAACTTTAACTTTAACGCTCGGATAAATGTCCAAAGAAACTTCAGCAACGCTGCAATTATAAAAAGGAGACCGGGAAGACAGAGATAGGATTGATTATCGATAATGCTTACGATTTATTAGGTTCCATATATGACAGAAGATGATCCCATCGTCATTCTATGATACGAGAAAAAGCAAAAAAGGTAGTTAATTATTAAAAAAAATGTGGAAATTAGTTTGGAGTGTCTTCAAACTTCCGTAATTAGAGGGCTCTTGGCTAGCTTTCCCAAGTTGAAAACTGCTTTTTAAAACAAGCTACGGACAAGAAATTCAGTAAAGGAAATAATTATGGTAATACAAAACCTGATTGCTTTTTTGACGATAGGCCAATGAACTATCAAAGTACCAACAAAGTTTTCTATCATTCTATACGAAATTTTATACCATTGGTATTGTTTTAATTAATCCGAATTTTACAGCTTATTATTTTTATCGCATTTCATTCAGCGTTTAAAAATTGTATAAAGAAAATTGGATCTGTTATTTCTTGATCAAATTTTATTTAATCTATTTAATAATAATAATAAATTTTTTTATTCATCTTTCACAAATTTAAATGTACAGTTTACTTATACGTTTACAGTTTACGTAGTTCTTAAATTTGTGAAAGACAGATCACCAGATTTGAAGGATATAACAATGCGATTCCTCTATTTATGTTTGTTGGGGAGCAATGATCACTTGACGTCAAGTAAGCGAAACATCATTATGTGACTTATCTCTCTAAACCATGCTCCCGATTGACTTGACGCTTAAATTTGCATCAAGTATGTGCGCGATAAAGGGACAAACAAATCAATGTAACGTCAACCAATTCGACGATTCATTTTTTATTGGAAAGGATGTACTTTAAGAGTAATTTGATGGTAATTTTGTTAGGTTCTGATTAATTCTACTTTGTAATATTCCGACAATAATTCGTAAATACAAAGAGGGCGCCCCCGCGAATGGCATATGCCTACAACATAAGGAGCCTCGACGTTGCATTCCCGATGCTTTACCTTGGATTCAAGTTAATGATGACACAGGAGCGTTAGCGTCGTGCCATGCGATCCATTACCTTGGATACAGGTTAATGCTGACGCAGGAGCGTCAGCCTCGTGCCGTCGACTCTCTATATGGACATTCTTGGATCATACTTCGATCCGATAGGTTTAGTTAGTTATAAGTAATAATTAATTGTAATTTCTTTTTTTTTTAATATACTTTATATAAAATCATTTTGGGTTTTTTTCGATCCTCCGGCTGCAACGTACGTAGTTCGCGTGACAGCTTTTAACGTTTGATTTGAAGTCGGTTCAAATTTAAAACAAAAACAAATTACTCGTAAATAAACTGTGTCCCAACTGACCCACAGATTACGTGCAAAGTGGGGACGGGTTGGTAGTATTTTTAAATACACTATTATATTTTATATACAATATTATATACTAATATATTTGTATATAATCCAGTAACAATACCAAAAGGATTTTCTCAATAATGAAACATTGATGCAACAGCTCTGTTCTTATATTTATGAGTCCGCAGTGGGGTGTCCTATGTAAATAGTATCGGCTTTCACTCGGCAAAATTCAATGAGAGGCCTTGATGTTGTTCCAATAAGTATCATTCTACATCTACAAACATATTATGGTAATGTAACAATGCTTATTTATAAGGTAGGCATTTATGTATATAAGCCATACGCCCTTTTAAGTGCAGCTATACTGTGATGTCAAATGATAACTGCTTTTTATGAAGCTTTTAGTTGTATACGGCGTTTGTGCTTTTGTAATAGATACCAGCATATGCTTCAACAACATTATATACAATTATTTTTTTTTAAACTCCATACATAGTTCACTAATAGTTAGGCAATATTCTAGGGCGCAGTCAAGAGTTGCTGTGAAATAAAGTTTAAAACATTTGAATAACATTTGGGAACTTGAGGGTACCAATCAAAAAGAGTTTCTTTTTCTTCTAGAAAAAAAATCACTGGTTTGGTACTTTTTTTTTGTTCACGGGGAGGAACTCTTCAACAAAATACCCCGACTTCTGGGGGGAACCTCGTTATGTGGGGATTTTACCCACTTAAACCTCCCCGGCGGCCCTTCCTTGTTGCATGGTGAGGGGCTCCGGGTTCTCCTGAGGAACGCGAACACCTCCCATGGCCCCACCAACCCCGCGGTTATATGGGCCGAAACGCCTGGTCTGGCCGTGTGGCCCCACACGCACCTTCTTGACTTCCTATAAGTTCTTTATCAAGGCCTTTCTCCGACATCCGGAGCTCATCCTCCTAAGAGGGTCTACAGCACGCAACGTAAGAGCTCGCTCGACGGCGCCAGACGACTTAAATTAAACGATAGAAAAAACTATTATTCCGATTAGCTTTATGGAGCAAGTATGGTAAAATACAAACAACATGGTAACACAAAGTAAACAATAACAGCTGTTGGGCGAAACGAACTATGAAAAATAAATCTATTCAGTTCTGATATTTCTTTGCATTTTATTTTCGGACGCATTTCAGTTGAAAAATGAAATATCATTTATGAAAACATAAAGTAGGAAGATGAAAAATATAAGGCAACATTTTCGTGTATATTATTATTTTATATAGTAACACATAATTTTTGTCGAAGTGGAACGAATCTTGAGCGACTCGCGAGTTAATAAAAGTCTTTAAAGTCGTTTGGTAGTCCGTAATAACATTAATTTATATAAGCTCTCACGTCTTTTTAAACCTTAGCGCGGTAGACAGTGACAGCTTTCACCAAGCTTATCTTATATGTGACCTGAAGCCCATTGTACAAATTTAAGCAAGTGATTTTTTCGTACTTGAGAAAACGAACAACGGATGCGGATACAAGTTTTCATGGGATGAGCCTCGAGCCTTCAGATAGTTAGTCAAACATATTGGAAACTAGTTTATTACTGCTTACCACTTTTGATTCTGGTCAGAAACGTGGTCTCTCACTATGGGCCTCATAAGCAAGCTCAAAGTCGCACAACGAGCTATGAAGAGGACTATGCTCGGAGTATCTCTACGAGATCAAATCAGGAATGAGGAGATCCGTAGACGAACGAAGGTAACCGACATAGCTCGCCGGATAAGCAAGTTGAAGTGGTAATGGGCAGGGCACATATCGCGTAGAACAGATGGCCGATGGGGCCGAAAAGTTCTCGATTGGAGACCACGGACCAGCAAGCGCAGTGTGGGACGTCCACCCGCACGGTGGTCTGACGACATCATAAAGGTCGCAGGACGCAGCTGGATGCGGGCCGCTTACAACCGGTCCCTTTGGAAATCGTTGGGGGAGGCCTATGTCCAGCAGTGGATGTTTTACGGCTGAAATGATGACTTTTGATTCTTAGTAAATCTTTGAAAATATAATAACAATGATGAAACGAGTTACAGTGTTAACAAACAAGTCATTGGCACTTGTCGATGAAAAACATTTTCGTATCATTTGTCAACGTCGCCAGGATCCGGAATGTTGAAGCAAAAGCAAATCGTAATTTCATAATAACTCCCCCGATGCCTACACGGTGCGCTTAAGAGAATTATTTTCGAAACAGTGACGACAGGGAATATTTCTATTGACGGAACGTTGATTGAAGAAAATCACATTAGTGTTGATAGCCCAATCACAGTACGTTTTTTTACGCCTCCAAATCTAATTTTCATCGCGGATAATGCATACGAAACGCTAAGATCGATTGTTTTTTAATTTATTTATTTATATTCGTGCTACTTTATTGTGTAGCAGCCTTGTTTATGGTATATATATATTATATAATCTATCGAGTACATTTCGTTTCACGATTTATAAAACAATAAAAAGATCAGATAAGATTATAAGAGATTATAAAAGATTTTAGGCCAAGACCAGTTAAGGTCTCTTATTGTTCTGGGTAATTATTATTTTTAGATTATAATAAGTCGTGACCAGCTCTTTTAATAATTGAGGTTAGCACCTTAGATGTTGACATCAGATCCCCATGTGTACTATTACTATTTTATCAAAGTGAAAGTTCACTAACGCTATAGTTGTCAAATTTTACCAATTTTGGTTATCAGTTTACTTATGCCACCACAGTCCTCCAACAGAGTACCAGATATGACACTCCAATATTATCTCAATAGTTAGTATTTGTGTAATCACATTTTCAAAATATTCCTTACATTTCTAAGAATTGATTAATATCAAGCGGTCGACTCAGGTTGCATAATACGCTAGCACACCGAATTCTATCCCCAGTGCCGGCAACAATAAATTTGTTTTTTTTTCAAGTTTAATAGCGGATTTACCACGTGTTTGGAGAAGGAAAACAACGGGACGAAACCTACATGTGTAAAAAAATTTTCAAAGAAATATCTGCTGTAGTAGCAGATGTATTTGAACGACTGCCGTGGCTCACAATGCCTTATACTCTCTTTACAAAGAAGGCCTGTCCCCAACAGTGGGACATATATTGAATATATAGGCTGTAACTTAAACTTTTTATTAATATCAAAAAACCATTAAATATTCAATATTAAACAAAAAAATATTACGATTTTCAGCATCGTCAGTATGATATATTGAATATGTGTATAGTGGAATGGATATATGTATAGTATATATAGTATATATTGTATGTATATGTATAATGTATATTGAATTGTATGTGTATGTATATTGAATGGTAGATGGTCGACTATCGTAGCGGAAACTCAGTGATAATATCAGAATTATTTCACAGGTGAACCGCAAGAACGAATGCCGAACCAATAATATTAATACATGCTTCTGTTTTATTATTCGCATGGAATTATGTTGATAGTCTTATGAATCTTGTATTATAAATAACTGCAATTATATACTTGAGAATAAATTTAGAGGGGTATTTAGGCTGACGTTACGAATACTCCGTCCACAGCAACAGCAGTAAACAACGCTCTATCTCCGGAGCGAGGAGCACGAGCGCTGCCAAATTGCCTGATATGCCTCTTCGAGCTTCCTCTTTGAATAATACTATAACAAAATGTGTGGCAGAACAAACGCGAAAAATTATTGCGTGTGTTGTAAAATAACTATCGTCATCAATTTGTTGGGATAATGTTTAACTTTGACCTATATAAAACTCGTGTTTAATTCAAATGTTGTTTTTAATAAAATTTCATTTCCACCACGTCATGTTTTCAGTTGTTCACGTATAAGCAAATTGAAAACAAAGTAAATATATAATTATAGATAAAAATTAAAGATAAAATCTCTTATATTCTTTTTCACCAGTAGTTGTTTGGTCTCAGATTTCAACAAGTGATTTTGTATATAAGAAACCAAAGAACGGAAACTTATTGGTACAAGCTTACTAGGATTTTAGGCCCCAACTAGAAGAACATTAAGTTGAACGCTTTTTTTTTGTTAACGGGAAGGAAATCTTCAAAAAGATACCCCGCCTTCTGGGGAAGGCGGCGGTTATGTGGGGTTTTTACCCATTAAAACCTCCCCGGTGGCCTTTCCTTGGTGACGGACGACAAAGGCCCTCACCTTTGTCGCCCAGTGAACCCGAGGCCCCTTTTAGTCGCCTTTTACAACAGGCAGGGGATACCGTAGTCTTATTTTTGAGAGCCCAGAACTACAGGGTAAGTTGAACGCTTAGGCTATCACTGCTCAACCGGGGTATACACCAACAAAGGCGTATTTCTTTAAATATTTTCTAAGCACGTACTTGACCACGATCCCACTTGATGTTAAGTGGAAATGCAGGTAAGGCGCACTAGTTTAATAAATGCCTATTCAATCGACTCCTTATAATATCCACATCGATCGGAGGGAAAGAGGGCAATCTATTTCAGTCCTTTGCTGTACGAATAATGAAAGACGAAGTAAAGCGCTTCGTCCGGTTTTGAGGTATGTCCATAACATGAGGATCCAGTAGTGAATTAATAGATATATTGAATATAAAAGGTAGTTAGATGAATTAAATACGTAACGAAACTACGACTAAGATAAACTACAATTAAAACTCTACACAAAACTAAATATACTCTCGAACACTTCTATCGGTCCATCTAGAGTTTTAAGTTTTGACTGTCTCTAGCTAGAAATGATTGTGAGGTGGAACAATATGTTTTATGCAGTTTTGAAGCTAATTCACTGGTAAATAAACTCTTTGGACAGTAGTACGGCTTAAATTTAGTTGTGCACTCACATATCTTTGACTGTGCCCGGCCTGCAGAAATGCTACAGCTCGGGCGGCAATTTCAGGCCGAGGATCCATATTTTTTGGTCAAAACTGGCTCAAAGTTAGAAACATCAATAAAAAATACAATTTTCGGGAATTGATGAAAATTTTCTCCTACCTAAGATCGTTAAAAACAATGAAGGGACCGGAATTTTCTTTTTTTTTCTTAATTCTGAATTTGAAATTAAAAAAAACATACCAAAGGATTGACCACTAAATCAACTTCAAAACTGCATAAAAATTTACCGCTCCACCTAATTTTTATTTTTAGCTAGGGACCGTGAAAACTTAAAACACTAGGTGGCCAATAGATGCGTCCGGGATATTGAATTTGATCAAAAGTAAATCTTATCTACTCTTCGCGTGGTGTTTTGTGTGTCAATAATTAATAAATAAATTAATAAGACGCCTTTAAGACCTCTCTGTAATTCACTTACGATCATGGCTCCAAATACTATCAAGAAACACGACCCCGAGGTATGTACAATCATCGAGCAACAAGAACTTCACAAAGAAGGTCGTCGTAGATTTCAAACAGTATGTGCCTGTATAAAAATAAACTGTGGTATCACGATGTCGTTAGTGTCGTTTATCATTTTAACTATTCTGTTAACAACCACGTTTAGAGATATAGGCCAATTGATCCTTAATCGACGTTTCACTTAAAGGAAACGTCATTACAGATAAGCGGGAACCTTCCGCGCCCCACAAAGCTACTTTCGGAGTCTTTGATTTTATTTTTATGATAATATTAAATTTAACGAACTTGTTCCGAAATCCGTACAGCTTAAACGAGTTTATTTTGTACACGATTAACTCTACATCTCTCTCTCTCTCTCTCTTTATGCAAACTTTTACAGATATTTTTGTTATTTTTTTTACTTGATTCTTACAAAAAATAAATATGAAAAATTAAATGTAATTTTAAAGGAAAAGCTATAAAGCGTGATAAGGAACACACCTTGTGTATAGAATTTTTTCATATAATCTTTGAAAGTTTTACGCGTTATTGTTATTATATTATTTTAATGGAATACAAAAAAGAAAATAAGCTCGGGACTTTTTCTTACGGCATCGAATGAGTCAGCAGGTGAAAATCAGAGTTCTCTCTGATCTTCTCTCTTCTCACCAAACTTATTAGGTTGCATATTGGGATAAACCCATCGCCAATCACCAGGCACGACTTTTTTTATTTACTATAGCAATTCATGTAGTCAGCAAGTGGTTCCCTCAACCTTCAAACCCCGCTCCATCGTAAAATCTAATTCACCCCAATTAGGCTTTCACTGCATAACTGGAGAGTTAATAAATTATTTATTTTATAAGAAATATTACGATAGATTAAACAAATAAAACAAAAGGTAAAAAGTTACAGTAAATTTGAGCCAAGGTAAATCTTTAGTAGTCGATTTGAGAAAAGCTATGCATTATTTCCTAAATGTATAAAGAAAGCGTTTCCATGAAGGCAAGTTTAGGATAAGTCGTTCAATTTATCGGTTCAGCTGTGACACAGAGTTATGGACTAAGGCTAGAAAAGTTTTAGCTATAACGTCTCTTTTTTACATATTCCGAAAACCTCGGATGTGAGTTGTGGGTTCTGTAGGACTCATCAGATTGACGTCGTGATAGTGGCATGGTGGCGTATAGTGACTGGTCATGACTAAGCGTTCGGCTTTACGATCTTATAGTCGGATTAAATTATATACATATAATTATATAAATATTAATTATATACGTGTATACATGTGTATACATTACAGTATACACGTTACGATCTTGTTAACTTTTGTGCCTGTTGTATTGCTATTGTATTGGGCTCACCACGTGTCACAGATAAGAATAAATATGATGAGAAGCATGCAGCAACAACTGTTTATGTCTACCCCGCTAAAACTTCGATAAGAGTTTATTTAATTTTATTTACATGTGATATGAACTAAATACGCGTGATTGTAATGGAATAATGCGTAATAATTTATAAGCTAGAAACATTTTCTTGTAGCTATTTCCATTTGTGCAAGATACTTTTTACATAAATTCCCAACTTCATATGTATTACGTAAGAAAGAAAGACTTTGAATGCGAAAGGCTTGACGAATCAATCAAATAGATTCGAAGTTTTTCTTTCACGCCTAAGCTCTAGATAGCATGGTATAGGGAGAATCATTTTGATTGTAAATTGTCTTCTAATCCTGTCTTCTCAGAGAAGGCTTTGAGAGCTTACGATTTACGATGTTGCGCGACCTTTGATGACGCTTGCTCTTTGCTCTAGAAATTGGTCACCTCTAATAGTGAAAAGTAATACTGACAATAGAGGTAATACCTAATTAAAATACAGATAGATACATAAAATATCATAAATAAATAATAATATAATACAATATATATATAGGATAGCTATACGTGGCTGAATTAAAGCGTGGATCGTATATTATGTTGTATTCTCTAATACCTGGCGTATTGGAAAATTCGCTATTATCTCCAATGTACATAATGTCCGGTAGTGGATCAAAAAGAAAACCATTTCATTATATTGAACATTCAGCAAGTAATAAGACAATGAATAATAGATTATGAATCCAGTCCACACTTCTTTCAGCTATTTTATTAGTCTAACTTGGCTTAACATTTATCTTGCCGAGTCCTAAGAGTGGTCATTACAGTTGAGCAGAAGCAATTATCCACACGAATAAAAGCATTTAGACGTTGAAGATTTCACAATGGGACATCCATTTCCGTGTTTAACGACGTGCTTAATTTAAATAAAGTGCGAAGGTTATCCTTACTACCCTTTTATCCTTGTCACAAAAACATGGATGTTGAGGTTTGAAGACTTTGTCTGCCAACATATGTCTCTTTATGTCCCTCTACGTTTTTTTTAAACAACATAAATTGTTTATTTTTCACATGTCGCATTCACCACTAATTTTTTAAAATGAGAAAAATAAATGCACAGTTTAAACAAAGGGTATTCGCTTTTACCAATAATCATAAGATCCTGACTACCAAGCGCACAAATGTATCTATTCTCTCCCAACTCGCCATAAAGTTGGACTTGGACTTCAAGACGCACTGCTGGATTTTATCCTTTTGTTATGAACATCCCTCAAACCCGCACGAAACGCTTTGGTTCGTCTTTCATTATTCATACAGAAAAGGACTGGAATAGTTGTCGTAAGTTTTCGATATCGTGGTGATGCTTAGTTACTATAAAATTAAGCACAAGGGATTAAAAATACGAGTTAGACGTTACGTTAGTCATTTTGTAAGTGTCACATTAATAATTAAGAGGTAAAGTAATTACGTAAGTTCTTTACAAATATTGTACAATTAGGCTTAAAACTTTGCCAATTAAGTGTAACTTAAAACACTCCGGAAAATGAGATAAGACATGACGTTGAAGCTGCGCCATTGTGGCTTCCTCTCGTAATAATACTTTGCCAAGGGACCTGACTCTTTATAATTGCTTTGAGAACTGAGATATGTTTCAATTGGTGAAAGCTGTATAGGTAACAATGCTACGATTTTATTTGATAACTGCCTTCTATTACGTTCTAATCAATATCTAGTTAGTAATCAAAGAAATTAATGCGGAACTGAAAACATCCTTAATATAATCAGTGTATATTAACATTATATTAATGCATCAATATATATTATTTATTTAGGGCCTTGGTCACTCAGAGAGTCGTGGTAGCTCAGTGTCCGGCGATCGCCTCAAGTTGCATAGTACGCAAGCAACCTGAGTTCGATCCTCGGTGCCGGCATCAATAAATTTGCTGTTGCAATTTTATGGACAGATTTACAACGCGCTCGGCGGTGAAGGAAAACATCGTGAGGAAACCTTCATGTCCTAAAAATTTTTTCTAAGACTTGTGAAGTATGGCAACCCGCACTAGGGCCGCGTGGCGGACTTTGTCTTCATACTCTCTTTACAGAAAAGGCCTGTGTCCAGCAGAAGGACAAATATACAAAAGCTGTAACTTTATCTTTTTTAACTTTAATATATGACTTATAAACATAACCTGCACCATCTGAAGTAAAGACGCAGCTCTTAATAAAAAATTGTGATTTAAAAATATTCATCTGATTCCATTAAAAACATAATTATATAATTTATTTACTTAGTAGTTCAAATCTCAATTGGCTCATACCAATGAATCGTGGATTTTTAAGTACGAAAAATTACTTGCTAAAAATCCATTCCTAGTATGTGGCGATAGGCTCATCCCTCATCATCATGTCACTTATAAGAACCCACTAAGCTTGGTGAAAAGCGGACATCAGAAGCTGGCCGTTTTACTTAATCTATTATAAATCTCAAAAAGGAATAAATAAAAATTCAGTACCAAGCTAGGTCTGTCCTAAGGGTCACGGAGCGAAATAATTCAGAAGTAAAACTCGTTGACCGTGTAAGACACCCATGTTGCGTTGCCGGACCTAGATAACGAATGTTGCCATAAAAGACGTGTTTTGAGTCGGCCCTGCTTCCTGAATGTTTTATGAACGTTGGCCTCATAAAACTGCCTACCCGAGGACAAACACTACGCGGTGAACACAAATATAAATCCTCGTAGACGAGGAAAGCTTGTTGCATTTTTCATTGTTCACGAGGACGCCGGAGTTGTAAATTACGAAGTACAAATTGTTTTTATACACAAGCAAGAGAAAGAGAAGGATGAAGCTTATAAAGCCTATTGGTTTATGGTAAGGTCTGTGAATCGTAAGATGGTATGGACTCTATCATTCGATTGATCACATTGATGTGAACCATCTCCTAGAACAAGCTTATGCTTAGTTGGAATAGGTGACAAGAATGTTGGACCCGGGAAGAAGGCGACAACGGCTGGCCCGTGTCGCCTTGCGCTGCGACGGCACAGGGGGGGAGGGAGTAAACTCCCCCCCCCCCGGAACGTGCTCTCCTTGAGCACAGTGCAGAGGGGCTCCGGTGCGTTCCACTGGAGATCCCGGAGCCCCTCGTCATGCACCGAGGAAAGGGCCACCGGGGAGGTTTTAGTTTGGGTAAGAACCCCACATAACCGCCGCCTTCCCCCCAGAAGGCGGGGTATCTTTCTGAAGATTTCATCCCCGTCAACAAAAAACAGGTGACAAGAATGTAAATAATACTAAAAAAATATATAAATCAATCTTTAAAAAAAACGAAAATTTGAAAAATGTATCTATTATTCACTTTAATGTATTGTATGTTTACTGATTTTACAGTAAAAGTATAATTTTTAGTATTATTTATATCAAGCTTTGTACTAAAAGCTATTAAGTGATGCTTACGGTATCCTAGTGCGACCTTAAACGTAAATATTTTATTAACAAATATACTTACGAGCAAAAACAAAATCCAAATCGAATCAAAAGTCAAACACTATTACGCGCGGACACCCTCTTTATATTTCCGAATTGTCGTAGGAATATTAAGAAATAGAATTAATCAGAACAGTTTCCAATAAAAAATGAATCATCGAAATCGGTTGGCGTGATATTGAGTTATTCGTCCGTTTGTGGCGCACTATTTCATGCAAATTTAAGATTTATAAGGTTTTCTCAAGAATATATCACGGGAAGTACCACCTTTAAAATCAAAAGAGAATCATTAAAATCGGTTCACCCAGTTAAAATACGGTAACAACTTTAAAAAAAAATACAGAAGAGTTTCCTCCTTTTGAAGTCGGTTGAAAATAAACCTAATTAAAAAGAAAGTAGTCACCAACCTGTACTACAGTACGGGAAAAGGTGTAAACTAGAACCGGTTCATATAATACATGTGATCAGCTCACAAGCATCCATCTTCTAACAGAATAGCGAGTGCGTTGCCGAACTATGTTACGAAGAGTAGGATCGCCGAACTCATTCACTCATTCACTGGGCACTCAAACGTACAAGTTTCGATATCAATTTTACAATAGTATTCTACGTGATGGTGATACTTGCCAGAATATGCCAACACATTCATGCAAAAGCAGAAGAAAAACAGCTAGATGGACTCATGAATAGGATTTTAATCAATTTGTGAAAAGCCTCGTTGTAAATTCTCCAATTCGCTTCAGTACAAACGCAGTTTAAAGTAATTTTATTAGTTTGGTAGTATTTTTTCTTACTTTAGTGTCCCCTTTTTATGTTAATTACGATAAAAGTAATGTATAATATATATGTAATGTATAAGTATAATATATATGCAAATAATAAATGTGACAATTTACTTTTTCCTACGATAATGTTGAAATGTATTTTCTTTGGCGCACTCAAAGATTACTACGTATAGTCAAAGATTGATGACATTTTCGTCTCCATTTCTTTCCCTAAGATAATCTCGTTCTCTCGTAGGTAAAGAATATGTGAGGCGAAATCACAACTGAAATTTTCCTCCTTATGTAGATAAATGAACCCTTCAAAGTCACTCGCGGCTGCCAAAATATTAATTGTATTTAATGTTAATTACACCAACTATTTATCTTTTTTTTTTAAATAATCCTTTCGGAAGAAATACAACGGCCTATAATTTAGTGCAATGTTTTTTAAATCATTTTGTACAATGTTTAATGATTTACGGGTACAATCTGGACACCTTTAAGTCCAATGTGAACAGACACCTTATAGGCTTGCGTGCTCCATCCTAGACTTCATCCTCGCCTTCCATCAAGCAAGATAAAAGCCAAAGTGTGCCTATTTAGTATTAAAAAAAAAAGATTTAGTAAAAACGATAATTTCATATATGCTGAAAATTAAGGAGATATAAACGATTTTATTCATCAATATTAAACAAAAATAATATCAGTGATCAGATTATATCAGATCATGAGCCGTGGTAGCTGTGTCC
The DNA here is from genome assembly GCA_029286785.1 of Meandrusa payeni. NCBI lineage: Eukaryota > Metazoa > Arthropoda > Insecta > Lepidoptera > Papilionidae > Meandrusa > Meandrusa payeni. The sequence goes on from JAGSMX010000017.1 coordinate 9,230,973, forward strand.
GGGCGGTTGACTCAAGTTGCGCAGTACGCTAGCAACCCGAGCTCGATCCCCGGTGCCGACCAATAAATTTTGTTGATGCAATTTTATGTGCTGATTTACCACGTGCTCGGCGGTGAAAGAAAACATCGGGAGGAAACCTACATGTCTTAGAAAATTTTTCTAAGGCATGTGAAGTCTGCCAATCCGCACTAGGGCCGCGTGGTGGACTATGCCCTTATACTCTCATCATAGAAAAGGCCTCCGCCCAAGTGATTCATGTATATCATATATATAAATTATTTAATTTAAGCGTCAATAGCCTAATGGTTTAGGGTACGGCCTGCGAATCGTAAGGTCGTGGGTTCGAATCCACCAGTCTACTATTGATGTTACCCATCTCCTAGCACAAGCTTAAGCTTAGTTGGAATGGTTACAAGATTGTTAGTTATATTTCTGAAAAAAAAGAAAAAGAAATATTGCTAGCTTTCTTTAAAAAAAAAATAAAAAAAAAATTAAATAAATAAAGGCCGTAACTCGAACTCTAATATCGGTGGCATCTCGTATGCTACTAAGGCGTTGTTTTGTTTTTTCACGTAGCGTGATTGAAATATTGGCAGATATTATGACAATCTAAGACGAAGTTGATAACCCTTAACGGACCTCTTACCAACAGCGACCACGAATGTGGAAGGCGATAAATTTGACTGTACGGTAGTGTGTAGAATATTATTATCACAATTGGGTAAGTTTTGCTAAATTTCATCTTACATTTGGATACAGCACAAAGGCTCGCTTGTTGTTGATTATACATATTTGACATATCTACCTACATTTGCATATGAAAAGAGAAGTCCTATGCCCAACAATGGGACACTTAGACTGCGACATTTTTACTTCAATGGCTATTCAATAATAATCGCTATTTCTATTAATTCAGGACTGCTATTGGAACTAGTTGATAGTAGTATATTGGTAAAGCCTGAATAAGCTTATTAAACTATAAAGCTTGCAACGAAATGCGCTCATTAATGTGGCATTAATGACCCGTTTTAATTATCGAGGCTCTAATGCCAGCGCACCGTTTCATTATCATTGAAACGTTAGCGTTCGTTCAAATGATTGTTAAAACGAGACCACGTTAACCCTTATTAAATGGTTAGGTGTTTCCGTTAATAAATAAACAGTAGAATTACAGAAAAACTTTCATTTAAAATAAATAAAAGAGTATTTAGGAATTAAAACAAAACATGACGTCAAATCAAACGTTTATTACGTCAAAAATTGTGGCCTTGATTGCTTCCACGGATTCAGAGGTGGCATAGCTCTTAGGTTGCTTAGCCTGAACCTCTATCGCTAGTAACTCGAAACGAGGGACCCCCGGTGAGGGGTAACCTCGGCTTGGACGGTGACTATGTTACGCGTAAGCATTCCGATCCAAGGGCGCCCGAGAGGGCCGATCCACGACTCGATCGCTATTTCACCGATAATCTAAAAGACATTTAAAAACTAACATTAAACGCGTATGCGTTCTTTACTTACTTGAGGACACCATTTTTTTTTCGGAAGTATCATAATTATATTAAGAAGTTTGGCACCTAATATACCTTTTTTCTTTCATATTTACGATCGTTGTCGTTAAGGAATAGTTAAACCAGTCTTAGACGACGGTGCTATGAGTAAAGAAACATTTATAAAGAATACATACAGCCTTTACCCTACAGAACATTTTTTATCTGTCGTCTCACACCGCTCTCGCCTCTTGCACATACATACATTTTCGCTGATCTCACTTCTGACGTCATAATTTCTTATTATGTCACCAAACTGATATTGTGAGCTGCCCCTTGCTGAACATCGCACATATCAGTTGTTTTAGATGTAATTTAATGAAAACTTACTGACTTTCCTTCAAAGGTTTACTTGTAAAGGACTTTCCCTCCAGCGTAACTCACCTATTCCAAACTGTGCACCGAAGGTATACAGAGAGAATCTTCTAGTTTAGGCATCTCTTCCAAAACTGAGGCGGACGATAGTATCGTATCCATCGCTTGCCGACCTTGTCAACTAAACTACTTTTTAAAATATTTTGTAAAACATCTCTTATATTTTAAATATTTCTTTTTTTAGTTAGTATTATGTATTGTTTTATATGTATAGTTAAGTTATATTTTCTAGTTTTAGTTATAACAAAATTAAGTACTGTAGTATATTAAATAGTCATTAACTTATTCTAATTCGTGAGAATATTTTACAGATTATAATATTTATTTCTGCAGTAAATTAGGATATAGTAGAATTGTTGCTAACAATATACACCCGCCTGACTGATCGACTTTCCCTAACGACACTGCCATTATTTGCTATGTAATTAACCAATAATAAACTTAGATAGATTTATATAGATATTAATAAACTAAATTTATAGCCGATTTTTCGGGTAGTAGCTAAAACCGTCTAGGGCTTATAGCGAGGCATTTAAGCAGAAGTTACGATGTAGCCCAAGCCCCAATAGCCGCTGTAAATAACGGTCTATCTCGGAAACGGGGCGATGCGAATGCTGCCAAATTGCCTGGCATGCTTCTTCAGGCCTTCGCTTTGAATATTATTATAGCAAATCGCAAATATAACACAGCAAAAGTAAATCAAAAATACATTGCATCAATTGTCCATGTAATTGTTTGGAAATTTTAGTAAAGTACATACAGGGCTACCTAGGTGCTAGATTTCTCGGACCTGCTCTCAAGTACACTGCTCACATATAGATATTACCCTTTAGTATTGCAGGTGCGTTGAAGAGTTGGTTTCTTTGGCGGGTATAATATACTTCAAGTCGGTATTCTGCGAAGTCATGGTACTTCGTCGATTGTGCCTACCCATTCGTACCACAGAAACCATTGCAATAACAGTGTTTTTTTAAATGCTCATTAATTTTAAATTATTTACATATTAGAACTTTATCAACATTATTATAAGCCATTCCAACACAAGGTAGGAGATGGTACACGGGAATAGTCGAATGGTGGATTTCTAGTGGTAGGTCTCTGATCGACATGTGTTTTTGTCAACAAAATCGTCGTGTTGGTTGCCTGATATTGCAGATATTGACAACAAGGATATCAAAAAATGCGGTACTTAATTTGGTTCGTATCCCTCGAGCACCTAGCCGCTGTTGACGCTAAAAGTTTACAGAATGATAATAACAATTCATTTAAGCCATTAAGTTTGTTTGCTATTAATAGTCAAGCGGAGATTTAATTACCCGCTTTCCGGACCAATCATTTAGTTAAGCGACCCTCGTCAACATGTCATTCTTTAAGGCAAATCCAATGTTCAATTCATCACACGATTCTATTAAGCGATCGATTTGGTGGTTTTGTAAGATTATTTATTTATATAAGCTCTCACATCCACTACACACATTTCAGCAATTGATTCTTTTTTGTTTGTGTTAGAAATACGAAAACTCATTAGGCCAGTCAAGCCAGATGGGTTTACCCTCTGTCCGTTAGATAAGACGAATGCTTGACTACTATCATATTTTTTCAATTCAATTGTCACACAATAACTTCCATCATCTAGACTGTAGTTCTGGGCTCTCAAGAATAAGACTACGGTATCCCCTGCCTGTCGTAGAAGGCGACTAAAAGGGGCGTCGGGTTCACTGGGCGACAAGGGTGGCGTCTGTCATCCGCCAAGGTAGACCCGGGAAGAAGGCGACATCGGCAGGCCCTGTCGCCTTGCACTGCAAGGGCACAGGGGGGGAGCCCCTCACCATGCACCGAGGAAGGGCCTCCGGGGAGGTTTTAGTGGATAAAACCCCACATAACCTCGTCTTCCCCCCAGAAGGCGGTGTATCTTATTGATGATTTCCTTCCCGAACAAAATAAAGAACTGCTTCTCATATTTAAAACCAAGCCAGTAAAATTATTAAAAGGGGGGAATAATATTAAATAAAAAAATGCTAAGGTTGAATATAAATTTAAAGTGGCCATTTTAATATTTGGTAAGTTTTACGACTTATAGAAATTTACGTTTATTAAATCTTTTTAGTAGCTGTTCTTACTTCAGTGCCTAAATTTCTCATAAAACTTACTCGGACAATATTTTACGAAGCTCAACTGCGAATAAGTTTTTTAATTAACTCTAATATTTACCTAGATTGGTGACAAACTAAAGAAGTTTATATATATATATTATATAAGAAATATATATAATAATGGCAATGGTAGTTAATAGCTAATTCATAGAATTGACAATCTTATTTATGGTTATTGTTCAAACCTCAGTCAGCTTTGTACTGACCCCTTTCGGTTTTTTATTGCTTACGCACATAACGTGGCTCATTAACTGTCACAAATAGGACCTAATAAGCTTTGTGCAAAGCAGACAGCAATTATTGTCTCTCTATTCGTTAAAATGACTTATTATTTTATTGTATTATCATCGACACAGACAAGCAAAAAGCTGACGCCGTATAACTAGGTCTCTGCGTCAATAGCCTAATGGTTTAGGGTACCGTCCACGAATCGTAAGGTCGTGGGTCGAACCCACCATTTCACTAGTGACGTGAACCATCTCCTAGGACAAGCTTAAGCTTAGTTGGAATGGTTAACAAATATGTTAGTAATATTTATATAAAACAAGGAATATTGCAAGATTCCTTTAAAATAAATTTTGGACATAGGCCATTCAATTGTACATATTATCGTTTCATATGTATAGTTGAGTTATATTTTCTAGTTTTTCATTTAGGTTTTAAAAATAAGTTAATATTAATAATCTATTTATAATAATTGTTCCAATTATCCAAAAAGAACGTAAATTACAAAATAAAACTTTCCCTCCATACGCCTTTTCTTTCGAATGACATTACCATCCCCATAGGACCTTCATTGAATATTAATCCCGACGACGGTAAAATGAGGGAAAGAAGTCGTTCAAATCCCAGGTGACGGGACAACTTTACGTTGGTTTTCTTTCTTTAATAGGTGAGGCAATTCTGTATCGATCTAGCTAGGGGTAAAACATTTTGTAACGGGATAAAATGTAGATAAAGTATTTCATTACGTATAAATCAATACTATACAAACAATCACCAGTCATCCAGAGGGGTAGGCAGAGATAACGGTCTTCCACTTAGTATGATTATCATTAAAATCCCCGCCTCTTCGAACCTCGTTAGTGGGGCATGTGCAGTTTTTGTTTTTTTTATAAAAAAAAATCGAGCCCGGTGTACTAGGCAATAGGCGGTGCAATAGGCTCACCACCTGTCACATATGGAACCTAAAAAGCGGACAGCGAAAGCTCTATCTCTGTCTACCCCGATAGGGGTAAAAGGACGTTAGAACTTATTTTAGCTCCAACGCTACGAAGCAATAGTGGTAACAGTATTTTAGCAATAAAGGGGTAGCTTTCAATGTTAGCTTTTCTCTAATCTTTTTAGATTCCATGACAGAGATTTGACAGGGGATGAGCTCATCGCGTTACACAATGTTTTTTAAGAAAGTAGTTTTTTGTACTTTAAAAAAATGATGTTGTTTTTAACGTTTATGAAATGATGTAACAAGTTTTTACTTCATAAAATGCCGATTTTTTTAACTCTAAATTCATTTAATAAGTTAATAAGATACACCAACAGCATTACACAAGCATACATTGTAGTAATAATCAAATTTACAAACTAAGTCCTGTTGTGTATGCCAATTACAGGTGTACACAACATTCATCCATGGGAGGTGGAGGGTAGAGAATTTTTAACCCAACTGTAGAATAATAGCGAAAACCGCTGAGATTCCAAAAAGCAGAAACTATGAATTAAAATTAGAAGATTAGTAAGCGGTCTAGGTTTAAAACCACAGATCACCAGGTCATTAGTTAGACGTCCAGCTACTTAACTAGCACTGCTCATTCGAGACATATTAATTAAAAAAATCAAGCACACTCGCTGGGAGAGATTTACCGGATTATAAATATTCAAAGTTTATTAACCGTTGCCACCGTTATACGAGATGAATTTTGTACGTTGAGCACAAATTTTGCGATTCTAGTACAATACCTTAACGTAGTATAATTAAATAAGCAATTTAAAATAGAAACCATTGCATAAGTATGTATCTCATCATATGTATGTATCTGTATCGAGCGCTCACACGCATTGAGGCGTCTTCGCTTACGATGGGCGTGTGCGTTCGTTTGCAAAAGATGCTCGCAACGGCTCGTGACGAGGTGTTGCGGTATTTTCTTTTAAATCACTATTACTATAAAAATGGACGAGGACTGAATGGTGAGCATCCAGACAAACCTGGGATAGGTTTTTGGGATGCGCTTTATAGTGTAAATTTTATTTGTAAAATGTATTAAATAAATAAATAAATAAAAAAAAAAAAAGTATTCAGCCAAGATGTCAATCTTAATAGAATTCTGTTAACAGTCAAACACAGGACTTCAACTTCAGTATCATATAACAGATGATTTGATTTAAAAACAATTCATATTTTTTATTAATATATGACAAAAGATTTGGATTGTTCCATTTTTTTTTTTTGTACTTTTAAACCTCCACGAACATTTCAAGACCAAGTTAAGATAAATCCGTTAAGCCGTTCTCGAGTTTTAGCGAAACTAACGAACAGCAATTCATTTTTATATATATATAAGATAACTTGTAGGTCTTGTGAAATAAAATAGTCCCATAACTAATACACGCGCTTTATTCGGACAGCGTAACGTTGTACAATGAATTATTTTAACGAATACTGTCACATATGCGCGTTCTCACAATTTTTATACAATATTAATTAGAAGTCAGATTACGAACTAATACAGTTAAATTATCGTTTACAATGCTAAGTTAATATGACGATCAACTTAATTAGTAATTATGAATTAAATATACAATAAGATTCAGGTAAGTCACTAAGATATTATTGGAAGTAGTTATTATGCATAACAATCGCTGGATATCATGTGTTGCTAGCTAACATATACTTTATCAATTAACAGTTGTTATACAACAATTCATATGTTTCAGCTGAAACCAATGTGCTCAGGCACTACATGATCGAATTCCCCCATCCCCGTTCCACCATCGGACTTCTAGACGCACTGCGGGATTTCATCCTTTTGTTGTGAACATCCCTCAAACCCGAATGAAGCGATTTGCTTCGTCTTTCATTCTTCGTACAGCAAAGGAATGGAATAGTTTGCCCGCGTCTGTCTTTCCTTCCGATTACAATGTGGGTATTTTCAAGAGTAGAATGAATAGTCATTTACTAAGCTAGTGCGCCTTACCATCCAGGACTGCATTTCCACCTAACATCAGGTGGGATCGTAGTCAAGCACTTGCTCAGAAATTATATATAAAAAAAACATCACACTAATAATAAATTTTACATATTGATATAATTGCATGCTTAATACGTAAATATTGTTTCTAGAAAGGCTTAAGTGGATATTAAATATTTTTTTAGATTTTTTTTATAAATATCCATTGTTTTTTCTTCATATTTAACAGACACAAGTTCTTTAAGAATAAAATGTTATTATAAAATAAAATAGAATCTATATTTTATGACAGTGCGGAGCATTTTAAGTCTAAAGCCACACACCGGACACAAACATTAGGACATCCGGAAACAATTCAAAAACTGTATACTGGTTTTTATTTCCTCAGTTAATTATTTTTTATCTAGTAATTAATTCAATTTATTTTAAAAATTTTCAAAGATTTTGCGAGCCGTTATCCCGATCATTAACTTTAACAATATGAGTCCAATTTTAGTTAAAAGTTAAAAATATGGGTAACTTTTATAAAAAGAATTATTAAAATTTCCTCAGTTTAATGAGATATTTGATATTTGTTGTCAGGGGTGCAAAAGTATTCGAAATTAAAAATGTTTCCTTATGAATTTTAAAATCCCAATACGACGGCATAGGGGTTAACTCTCATTTAATTATGAAGACCGCTTTTAAAGTTACTTATAACGGCAGGATAAGTAACGCCGTAATCGCACTTAGCGCTCTACGACTGTAGACTAATCTCAACCTTGTTTCTAAGACAAGAAAGTTCCATTTGTGCTTGTATCACTATTGTTATATAAAATAACATGATTGGATAATTTAGTTCATATTTTAATTATTTTCTTAAATCAAAAAACATAAGAAGTAATTTGAAAATATTAATACCGAAATATTTCGTGTAGTTTGATGTAGAACCCAAATGGAGTATTTACACAATTCATCTCGACTTAAATCTAATTTCTCTATACAAGAGGCAACCCTATCTATTTACGTAGGTAACTGACATAGATAAATGGATCTATGATTCAACAAGAGAAACTATTCCAATTTATATCTCGGAGGGAGATGGAGAATATTTGAGTGATTTGTACTATTGTGTATTGTATCATTCAAATTAATTTCATCTAGTCCGAGCATTGTATATATATTGTACAGAAATGATTAAATTAAAACATCAATTATGCCTGAAAAGACGGAAGACATAAGTCACCTTTATTGACCTCTCATGTTTATAGCATTGCCATTTTCTACGGCTCCATCTGGTTTGGTAAAGTTTAATATACTCACATCTTTTCTAGCGGGGTAAACAAAGAAAGCTATTCACTTTTTACTAAGGTCATTACGTTATATATATATATATATATGTCAGTTGTGAGCCCACCGCTATTTACCTTTTTTTTTTAATTTTACTTGTGAGAACGTACCTGACCGCGTAATCGTCCCCCGGGGGAACGACGAGTTATGACGGGCCCACAACGACCAAACCCACAAGATGTTCCACTGTCGCATATGACGCGGCTGCGGGATCGCTTGCGCACACAACCGTGGTCCCGGCTGTGTCTCGGACGCCTCGCGGCATCCCGAGCCTCCCCCTCATTACCCTCCAGGCAAGGCGCGCCGGGACATAAGACGCGCCTTCCTCCTTTACTTTACGACCTCCGAAATCCACACTAGGGCCTCGTGGCGGTCTATGCAGTGGGACTTATATACACTTATATAGGCTGTAACTGTGTTTTTTTTTTGGACGAACTAACACAGTTCGCCAGAAAAGCTGGCCTTTACGGCATCACCGGATTGAGAGGTGGCATAGCTCTTAAATCGCTTAACCTGAACCTCTATTAGCTAGTAATTTAACACAAGGGTCCCCCCGGTGAGGGGTAACCTCGGCGAACCATGACTTCGGTCGGTAGCTATTTTATTGACAAAAAGGCTGTAACTGTTACTTTTATTTCTATTTATAACAATGAAAATTTCTTTCTTTCTTTCTTTGTATTCTTTGTAAATGATATGACAAAGACAGCAATATTTAAGTTTCACTTTCTTGTTACATTTACGTTTACGTCATGTAATGTTTAAATTATACAAGAATACATATTATGTCGTAGGTTTTAAGATTACTCGCTTACACGGTCTTAAAAAAGTCGTAAATGTTGCGCTCCCAACGAGAACAATTTTCCGCTCGAGCGGTCGCTCCAACATCGGGGCATGCAAAGTTTTACTACCTCTGTGAATACATCTTGTTAATATTTACGTTACGTTTTATGTACCTGCACTAAAGTGTGTTTAAATCTATTTGTATTTGTCTAATATTTTTTGAAATAACATAGTGTGCTTGTACTTCCCGAGAAAGGAGGAAAGGAATCTCCTTAATAAAAATAAAATAAAAAAAATATCCTAGCTAACCAGTACATAGCCGGAGAAGAAATTTTGTAATTGTACCTATCAATAATTTGTTTTAATAAATGTTATTTATTAACGTGCGATATCTGTAAAGGATTCATCGATCTACAAAGTCATTTGAATTATTTTAAAAGCGATGAAGACTTAAAAGATGTGATAATCGTTATTTACTTTTCACTGAAGTTATTAAGTCTACTATAAAATATAGAATGAGTCCATTGTAATACGCTATTCTCACATTTTTGTATCATACCTTTTCTTACGTAAAATCAGAAAAATGGAAACGAACTGTTTTACAAGTCAGTTTAGTTTCAAACAAGTTTGAGTGTTCGTTTTTGTAATTGTGGCAAGGATGATCTAATTGTAGAATTGCAAAACGCTTACAAACGACTCTATCATTGCTTTGCGAGGACAATACATATTACATAGACATAGTCACAAAAAAGATATTCTAAGAGAATTCGTATATAACGAACGTAAACAATTATGTACATCCGGTCGCTTATTATTATGAGTTTGTTTAAGAAAAATAGATTCCAGACGAATAAAAGTATATTATTCACCGAAATTTTCTTCAAAATATCATTTCTAAATTTCATGCCACCTTTGCTTATCTGTAGCTTAACAAACGTTGTAGTCAACATACAGAGTCTTAAGTGTGTATTGCATATACATACCATATTTTAAGGTGTTTTGTATGCCAGCATAGAGCGGACACAAAACTTACATATTTCAAATCTATCTCAACCAACAAAAGGAAAATCACAAATTTAAAACAAAACAAATTTTTATTTAAAATGTTCCACCAGGTGCACCTGACATACGATTTATGATTTTAATAAAACAGTAGCAGTAAAATTCACTTTGAATTTCCTCATCCCTTTTCCTTAAGCAGACGTCTAGACGCAAGGCATGGTGACTATCCCTACGTCGAGGACATTAGGATAAAGTCTTTTAGAATACGTACAGTTAAGGATCGGAACTACTTTTCGGCTTTGCTGTAACTGCCTGTTTATGACTTAGTTGCTCAAGATGTGGTGCCAGAAGGCAGGTAGGGACGCTAAGGATACCTTGAATCGCGAAACGCATCAATCCTGACTCAATTTGCTGTTGCAATTTTATGTGCTGATTCACAACAAGCTCAGCGGTGAAGGGAAACATCGTGAGGAAACCTTAAGGAAGCCATGTGGCTTAGAAAATTTTTCTAAGGCATATAAAGTCTGCCAATCAGCACTATGGGCGCGTGGCGGACTATGCCCTTATACTCTCTTTACAAAGAAGGCCTGTGCCCAGCAGTGGGATATATATATTATACATTTAAAGGCTGTAGCTTTAACTTCAACTGATTTTCCATCATATGCAAACAATAAATAGTCTAGTATTTGGACCACAGAATGCGCAGGTGCGACGGAAGTCTCGTGATACTAATTGTAGTTGGGAATACCGAAAGCATAAGATCTCGCGACCGTTCACCAATAAGAAGGACCGATCAAGTTAAAGACTCGTCGTCCTCCAAATTTTACACGGTCCGATAGATCATCCGCTCTAGATATAACCCTGCTGCTATCTGTGCCCCGTTAGGTTTAAAAGTACATGAAAAGTTATTTATCATAAAATTTATATAAATCAAAATTGTTTTTACTCCCGAAATTAATCAATAAAGGAATTCATATGAAAATCATCTGGAATCGATACGCCGGGTGTCAGAGAAATATAATCTCTCACGCCCTTTCAATCCGTTTTAGCGGGTTAATAAAGACAGCGAAAACTGCTCTATACAAAAATTTTAGCATATAATTTTTTAGTAAGTAAGAAACCAAAAAACTTGACCTCAAACACAAAAACAGTAATGAAAATGAATAATGAATAGCGAAAAAATGACTGAACACAAAAAAAAATTACGACATATGGGTTTTTTATGGGTCGTATTAGCAAATAATTCAATGATATTATCAGCACGCATACGGGCTACATATTTTAAACATCTTAAACAAGCAAGATTCATGATATACTGAACTCCGGTACCGGCCCGAGCCTTTGCAGACAGGCAACATAAATCAAACGGCAGAGTATGGCGCAGATGGTTATCGTAAAACAGTATTCAATGTGCCTGACATCTAGAATGGAGCGTAATTGAATCTGCCGAAGAGAGAAACTTTTAATCGAACAGTTAAGGTTTTTTGAGTTAAATTATAATTTAGTCTAAGGTTATTATTTAATAGTTATTTAAAATAATGATGAGTCTTAGTTACTTATTTGAATAAATGAATTATAATTATAATTTGTAACAACTCTCGTGCCCTTTAACCTGAACGGCGTAGACAGAGTGAACCAAGTGCTTATAGTGTATTTACAAATTTTAGCAAGCCATTTTTCTTTCATATAAACATGTGTGTTTAATAAATGTGCAACGGATACACACAGGTTATTTTAGCTGGGATATAAACCGGATGGATAATCCACGGAGTGGGTTGGTATATATATTGGTATTCAGCCCTGTAGTTCTGGGCTCTCAAAAATAAGACTACGGTATCCCCGCCTGTCGTAGAAGGCGGCTAAAAGGGGCCTCGGGTTCACTGGGCGACAAGACATCGGCTGGCCCGTGTCGCCTTGCACTGCGAGGGCACAGGGGGGAGGGAATAACCTCCCCGCCCCCCCGGGACTAGGTCTCCTTGAGCACAGTGCAGAGGGGCTCCGGTGCGTTCCTCTGAAGCTCCCGGAGCTCCTCGTCAGGCACCGAGGAAAAGGTCACCGGGGAGGTTTTAGTGGGTAAAAACCCACCTTCTCCTTAGACGGCGGGGTATCTTTCTGAAGATTTCCTCCCCGTTAACAAAAAGATTTATTCCTCTCTATCTTGTCAACATTGTAGCAACAGTATAAGAATTAGAAAAATTATATACCTTGAAAACACGTATTTATCAATTTGTCTTTTATACGCTTATTTTACTAAAATTACCATAACTTCACACCCTTAGTCGAAATTCTTTTAACTTGCCAAGTTGACTTAACTATCTACTTAACTTTGTTATTACAAGGGAATACAATTTGCTTTGTGCTTTGGTTCAAGTATAAGAGAAAAATTAAATGCAAAGTTAAACATACACAGAGAATAAAGTATTAACTCAAGAACAACAACTCAAAAGTTCATTTAGACAATACGATAAATTAATGCATTTTAATATACGTTAAACAATTTTTTATGTTAATTTACTCTCTTGCCACGTGAAGTATTTATCAAGACAGCTTTGCTTGCTGTGCAAGAACGATATTGTTAAATAAGATACCCTAGAACGTCTACTAATCTGCTGGCACAAACGTCGAGCCGTTTGAATAAACATATTAAAGATTGAGTAATCAACATGTTTAATTCTTAAGGCCTTATTTATGAAATCGCTTTTGCCTTTCTCCTGATCTTAGCTCAAAAAACTAATAACTACTAATAGATAATGAAGTCAAGCCAAGAACTAAAACATTATTTTGGCATATTAAAATATATACATATTTTTGGGTTCAAAAATGGAAAAGTTTTAAAATACAACTTTAATACAAAAGACACTTTTATGACATTAAATTATTAACAAAATAACACATTTATACATTAATCAAGTTTTCTTGAGCACAGTGCAGAGGGGTTCCGGCGTGTTCCACTGGAGATCCCGGAGCCCTCGTCAGGCACCGAGGAAAAGGTCACCGGGGAGGTTTTAGTGGGTAATAATCCCACCTTCTCCTCAGAAGGCGCGGTATCTTTTTGAAGATTTCCCCCCCATTAACAAAAAAAAGTTTTAACACAAAATGGCGGCTGTCTACACATAGGACAAGTAACAATGCAAGGTAAAATAACTAAATGAACAGGACACCACAGAACATCGTGTATAGTGAGATCTAACCGTCACGACGGCTGACAAGCAAATGTCCCTGGAGACGGATCACCGTTCCTAACGTATCGGAATTTGATGGTCGCCATTTTGCTTATAGTATAATATTAAAAATATTGCTATATTTGTAATACATGTTTCATATGATTAATTTGTTATGATGTTAGGATATATATGACGATTACTAATGAAGAAATATCCTTATAGATAAATAAATATGACACGCGAATGTATTGTGATGTGATCTCAAAATATTTTCCTCGTATTATCGTTAAATTCACTACAACATTTGGCTCGAGCTTCCACGTGGTAAACATAAATTTACTCTTAATAGTATAATTAAAAGTAAAATATTATAGAAAAAAATATGATTTATCATTCAAATAAATTTCATGGGTTAACTGAAGCTGGTCATCTGATAGCAAGGGATCATATCTGACCACAAATACCTACCATTGGAAATGCAGGTGCGCTTCAAAAATATTATGGCAAATTAAAAGGTACTACACTTACCAGAAACTAAATACGGAACTATAATATACCTCCTATCCTATACTTTAAGCAACTACTATCTGAAACAGATGCCTCGAAGAGATTAATCTCCATCCGATGATTTTTTTTTTAAAGAAAACATTACTAATATTCTTGTTAACCATTGTAAGCTTTTGCTAGGAGATGGTTCAGCCCTGTAGTTCTGGGCTCTCAAGAATAAGACTACGGTATCCCCTGCCTGTCGTAGAAGGCGACTAAAAGGGGCCTCGGGTTCACTGGGCGACAAGGGTGGGGGCCTTTGTCGTCCGCTAAGGTGGACCCGGGAAGAAGGCGACATCGGCTGGCCCGTGTAGCCTTGCACTATGAGGGCACAGGGGACGTGCTCCTTGAGCACAGTGCAGAGGGGCTCCGGTGCGTTCCACTGGAGATCCCGGAGCCCCTCGTCATGCACCGAGGAAAGGGCCACCGGGGAGGTTTTAGTGTGTAAAAACCCCACATAACCGTCGCCTTCCGCCCAGAAGGCGGGGTATTTTTGAAGATTTCCTCCCCGTTAACAAAAAAAAAAAAGGAGATGGTTCACGTCAATAGTCCAATGGTAGATTCGAACCTACGCCCTTACGATTCGCAGACCGTACCCTAAGCCTAGTGAGCTTTGTCAAAATATAAAGTTCTTAGTAGTAAACGAGTAAGTAGTGTATTAAACGCCTTTGTGGTTAAATAGTCGTGAATATACTATAATACATATATTTGCTCACAGAAAGATTTGAACATAAAACATTTTAATATTAAACATGAAACGTTTCATTTCGATGTTATTCTATGATATTTTTCGTTTTGCCTGTACAAATATACGTGTTTTGAAGTCTTTGATCCTTTGCAAATAAAAGATTGGTTTAGAGAATCAAAAGTCAAAATTAAATATTATTATGTGTAAGGAGTATATTTATTTTATTTAAAATACTTGATACTTGATTATTTTAACAACTTATGCTGTAACAAGTGTATTTATGAGCAAAAACAAACACCAGCTTCAAATCAAATCAAACGTTATACATTAAACCCTAAACATAGCGATGTATAGCATAATTATGCATGTCAAGTACAGATATAAAATCTATTTACTTAAATTTATTCGTTAATTTATTTTATAATAATAATTCAAATGTTTAATGTCACAATTGTCAGTGTCGTGACATTTATAATTATAAAAGAGATGAGTTGAAATAAGGACTTTTTTTTTAGAATGCTAACAATATTTTTTTTCGCAAATATATTTAAAATTCTCGTTAACCATTCCAAATAAGCTCGGGAAGCTCGGGAAGCTTCAAAATGTATTCTCGTCCAAAATACCTCAGTGCTTGAAGTCGAAAGTCTTCGACCAATGTGTGTTACCAGTGATGACATACGGATCAGAAACGTGGTCTCTCACTATAGGCCTCATAAGCAAGCTCAAAGTCGCACAACGAGCTATGGAGAGGGCTATGCTCGGAGTATCTCTACGAGATTAAATCAGGAATGAGGAGATCGTCTACGAACGAAGGTAACCGACATAGCTCGCCGGATAAGCAAGTTGAAGTGGCAATGGGCAGGGCACATAGCACGTAGAACAGATGGCCGATGGGGCCGAAAAGTTCTCGATTGGAGACCACGGACCAGCAAGCGCAGTGTGGGACGTCCACCCGCAAGGTGGTCTGACGACCTCATAAAGGTCGCAGGACGCAGCTGGATGCGGGCCGCTTACAACCGGTCCCTTTGGAAATCGTTGGGGGAGGCCTATGTCCAGCAGTGGATGTTTTACGGCTGAAATGATGATGATGATTCCAAATAAGCTTAGGCTTGTTAGTACGTATGTGCTATACGTACTAAGTACGTAACGTACGTGTATAACGTGTATAGAATAGTGTACATCTTGGTTTTCCGAAATACGTATTTTTATCACGTGTATTCATATCACGATTTTTTAATGTATTTTTGGGATATTTTTTGACTATATATTTTTTTTACTTCTTTTCAAAAAACCATCTTGCCACGATAAGGGTTAATAAGCGCGGATGCTCTCTTTGTATTTCCGAATTATCGTAAGAATATTACGAAATATAATTAATCAGAAACTCTCTTCAAATTACACTTGGAGTACATCGTTTCCAATAAAAAATTAATCATCGAAATTCGTTGACGTGTTATTGAGTTATTCGTCGTTTGGTTTCGGCGCGTGGTGAATCAGCACATAAAATTGTAACAACAGATTTATTGGTGCCGGCACCGGGGATCGAATCCATGAAACCATCTTATACTTCTGTAATATCTGTCTGTATAAAAAATATACAGACTACAAGTTAAAATACTTAAAAAAATTATACCATCTAAAATTAAAGAACAATTTCATAACGACGAAAAAAAACTCTTTAAACACTGTAATATCTTACCTATTTATACAAAAATAAAATACATCATGTTAAAAGAATATTTCTTTAATGAAAAATTTTTAACCAAAATGGAACATCCTATATGCACACGGTCGATATCGTCAAACCAGTTTAATACGATAGGCGCAAAAAATGTGTACGGCGAGCGCACGGCAAGATACATCGTGCCTAGATTAATTAATGAACTACCCTCAGATATAAGGAATTGTATAACTAACAAAAACATTAAGAGTATACTAAAAAGTTATTTAGGAACGCAAGACGGACGCTTTGGCGCTAGTGACAAACCATTGCGGTTTATATAGCGTTAAGTTATATATATATTCCTTTATTGTAAAATTTTATTTGAAATAAAAAAAAATTGATAATTATGACACTTGTCATTGAAAGGCATACCACCCATAGCTTGTTCTTAAGTAGTTTTTTAGTTAATTCTGATACTGTAAAGAATTCTTTGTCTTGTTAAATAATAAATATGAAACCTCTAGACGGCAACGTTTTTGCCGGCGAGGGTGCCTGTGTAGACAACGTTAATTAAATTTGATTTTCTTTCTGTGGTACAGTAAATGTGGTTAAGTAATTTGTTTAGGGAATAGCGGCAGGGAGTCCAGAAGACTAACAAAACAAACCCTATCTGAGTGGAATAATAATCGCTTTCTTTGTCCTCTACTATATATAATTAAGCGGTAAGTTTGTGTTTTAATTATTACATATAACAATTCCCATCTGTATCCTTTTACTTTAAGCATAAAAGATGAAAATATGAACACTCGGGCGAGTTTGTGTACTTCGTGTATTCAGCAGTGATAGAAGATATTCAAAGAAAACACAAGTACATTTACGACTAATACTAAAAACCCACTTCAAATTCAATCAAAAGTGACGAATGAAATATTTAGGCACGGTGTATCTTTGTGTAATTAAGAAGTTCGGACGCCTCGTGTTCGTCTTAGATATATACTACAATTTTAATTTTAATCAATAAGCACACTTACATACGATATCTATTTGTTCCCTGGTATAGGTCTCTCTTTTTCAGCCTCTTGCCACCCACTGCTGAGTGTAGGCCTCTTGCATAGAACTCCACTCTTTGCGGTCTTGTGCTTTCTGCATCCAACCCTTGCCAGCCACCTTTCTTAGGTCGTCCGTCGATCGTGCCGGTGGTCTGCCCACATTTCTGTGCCCAATTCGAGGTCTCCATTCTAGGACCTTTCTCCCCCACCTGTTGTCATCTACGGCATATGTGGCCCGCCCGCTTCCACTTTCTTTTAGCGACTGCTACTGCTATGTCGGTCAACTTTGTCCTTCTACGTATCTCAACATACGGTATAGGTGTAAGGTTCTTTAATAATAAAATTAATGTGAACCACTAATGGAAACCAAATCCTATCATATTAGATATAGCAAAGAACTCTTAAAACCGTATGGCAGCATGCTTGTTGATTGTGATATTGGTAACTTTATGATAATTTAAGACTAGGTAAGCAGCACGAATATCGAAGAACAAAGAGAATATAGAACCTAAGCGTATCCTGATGGTTAAGGGATCAAAAAACTCGTCTAAATCTACCCTCAATTTAATAATTACAAACAAATTTTTCAAGTGTATTGATTCAATCGTTTAACAGTGTTTCGGGCCATGTTCATGTACAGCCATCATAACAGTTTTAAAGACAATTTAAGTTTTTACTTGTTTTTTTTTAATTTAAATTTATAATGTCTTCAAAACGCCCAAACTTATACTTGTTACTCAAATTCAATAAATACGTGTTTTTATACAAGTAGTATAGAACAAAAACAAGTGGGCAACTGAACTACAGAATAACATTAGAAATTATAGAAATAAAAAAACCAGAATATATGGAGTTTCAGTAATAAGTGGGTTAAGCTTAGTTGGAATGGTTAGCGCCATGACATGGTATCTGCCATCGGTGGTGTAGACCTGTCGCTTCCGAGCCTCGCTCTTGCGATGGTCTCGAGCGACAGGTCTTGGACGGCGGTCGCCTCCTTCTGTGAGACGGTCATGTCCCAGAAAGAGGCTGACGAGCGGGTCAGGGAGGGGAGCGCAGAGGCTCCCCCCCTCCGCAGGCGACGTATCGGGGTGCGCAGGAGGCGTTACGAACGCCTCCTCTTGCCGCCCCCGTAATCCGAAGCGGGGCCAGGATGGGTACCTGGCCCCAGCATGCTTCGGCGTCGTCGGGACTTCTCTGAGTGCCGGAGAAGTCCCCTTTGAGGATGAAGTCCGGTCTTTGCCGGGACCGGCCGGTCGCTGGGGTGTCCTGTCGCTGACAGATCCGGGGCACCCCGCTCATAACGGCTGATGGCATTCGCGGAAGGTTTAGTGGGTAGGGGCTGCCCAGGCCGAGTCCCACACATCCCTCCCACCCAGGGTACCGGAGGATGGTCTATAAAAAGATTCCCCCGCGTGAACAAAAAAAAAAACGTTGGAATGGTTAACAAGAGTCAAGTTAGTAATATTTAAAAAATTACGCTACCGGAAGTGGCATTCAAAGAGCAGGCTAAGCGACCTAAGAGCTATGACACCTCACATACCGGTGAAACAGTCAAGGCTAATCTGTGTAGTTCGTCAAAAAAAAATATATTAAAAAAATATTGTTAGCAATCTTTAAAAAAAAACTTGATAATATAAAAATAATTCTTCGGAAATTAAAGTGAGCAACTGCGGTATTAACGTTTGTCTTGTTTGATGTCTGTTTTTGTTGTTTCTAGAGAATATACTTGTATTTAATAATAAAAAACAAGTTAGAAAATGGCTAAGGTATTATAGTCGAATAACGTGTTATACGACTCTATACTATACTCCTGCAACATAATTGACCGTTGCATTGAGAAATAGAAGCACGTACCTAGGCCGTGACCGCAGCCTGGCTACAACCGCTACACAATGCTACTGATTTCAACCACAATGTTGTTAAACGAACCATACATCTCTTTGGAAGTAGACTTTATAATATTATATACAGAATAATAAATAAATGATCACTATATTACTACCCTAATATAATCGTGAGAGACTACTTTCCAATTTTAGACCTTAGAACCCATGTTTGGACAGCAATATTCTACACACGACCGGACTTGAGCTTTATAAAGTGTTAAAAGCTGTCCCGCAGAGAAGTTTTTTTGCACCTATCTTAGCCTTAGACTCGATGAAACATAGAAACGTATATTCTGTTTTCGCTTGTATACAGCAAATATATATCTGTGTCTATATAAACGCAGTAGGTGGGAATATTCCTTAAGCTAAACCTTAAACAAAATGTATTTAGTATACATTTATTAGTAAAGAAGCATACCGAATCGTTCTTGGGTTTGTATCAATGTTTTTTCCATTTTATATATGATATTATTACGTACAAAATTAATTTGGAGTTAATCGACCTCAACGATAGACCTTTTTTTTTCTTAATTTATTCGGGACTTTTGCCCTTTTGGGCATGTCAGCCCCATCATACCCTAAACTACGCACACACATCATGGAACGATAGACCTGTTATGTTACAAATTACAAATTTAAATGCCAATACAGGGTGTATTTGTATGTTATTACTATAATACGAAAAATTTGTATTTAATATTATCTAGATTAAAATCAAGAGAAATACCAAGATAAGACATTTTGTAATGTTCTTATGATCATTGTTCCGAGACGCTGTAGAAAGTTATGTATGCGGTCTATATTAGCTCCGTTGGAAGATATTACGTATAAGGAAAGATTGATGATTCACATTTCTTTATTTTATTTCCTCCAGATAATCTCGCTGTCTCCGGCTAAAAGATAGGTACGTCGGAAATAAGACAGCAATTTCCTTTAACTACAGAAAGAATGAGTCGCATATATCGCAACGATATTTCAAATTACTTGAGTTACTCAGAAGTCATAGTGTAGTTTACCTTTTAATAATAATAATAATTTGATTTACTCATCTTTCACAAATTTACAGCAAATATAACTTATAGTACCATACCGTTTTACATAAATAGTTCTTAAATTTGTGAAAGACTGGTGTCTGTACTAGGGTACGCTGTTCGCATCTCTGGGCCGGGGCTCCCCAATACAAACTTCTTCCGTTTGACCAAGTACAACGTAGAGCTGCTCGAATAGTCGACGATCAGGGTCTTTCCGATCGACTCGACCCTCTGAGTCTGCGAAGAGACGTTCTTCTCTTTGCATCCTGTATCGCATTTACCATGGGGAGTGTTCTGAGGAATTGTTCGGAATCATCCCAGCTACCGATTTCCATTACCGCACATCTCGGCAGAATTCCAAATTCCACCGTCACCATCTTGATGGTTGGCGTTCAACAACTGTACGTTTCTCGCGTAACTTTCTCCCATGCTCTGCAACTTGTGGAATCAACTGTCGCCAGCGGTGTTTCCGAACGTTTACGATTTAGGGTCCTTCAAGAAACGAGCCTATTCCTATCTCAAAGGTCGGCAACGCACCTACAGCTCCTCTGGTGCTGTGGATGTTCATGGGCGACGGTGATCACTTAAGATCAGGTGAGCTGTATGCTCGTTTGCCACTTTTCATATAAAAAAAAAATAGTAATGAAACATACCGAATCATTCTTGGGTTTGTATCAATGTTTTTTTCCATTTTATATATGATATTATTACGTACAAAATTAATTTGGAGTTAATCGACCTCAACGATAGACCTTTTTTTTTCTTAATTTATTCGGGACTTTTGCCCTTTTGGGCATGTCAGCCCCATCATACCCTAAACTACGCACACACATCATGGAACGATAGACCTGTTATGTTACAAATTACAAATTTAAATGCCAATACAGGGTGTATTTGTATGTTATTACTATAATACGAAAAATTTGTATTTAATATTATCTAAATTAAAATCAAGAGAAATACCAAGATAAGACATTTTGTAATGTTCTTATGATCATTGTTCCGAGACGCTGTAGAAAGTTATGTATGCGGTCTATATTAGCTCCGTTGGAAGATATTACGTATAAGGAAAGATTGATGATTCACATTTCTTTATTTTATTTCCTCCAGATAATCTCGCTGTCTCCGGCTAAAAGATAGGTACGTCGGAAATAAGACAGCAATTTCCTTTAACTACAGAAAGAATGAGTCACATATATCGCAACGATATTTCAAATTACTTGAGTTACTCAGAAGTCATATTATAGTTTACCTTTTAATAATAATAATAATTTGATTTACTCATCTTTCACAAATTTACAGCAAATATAACTTATAGTACCATACCGTTTTACATAAATAGTTCTTAAATTTGTGAAAGACTGGTGTCTGTACTAGGGTACGCTGTTCGCATCTCTGGGCCGGGGCTCCCCAATACCAACTTCTTCTGTTTGACCGAGTACAACGTAGAGCTGCTCGAATAGTCGACGATCAGGGTCTTTCCGATCGACTCGACCCTCTGAGTCTGCGAAGAGAGGTCGGTTCTCTTTGCATCCTGTATCGCATTTACCATGAGGGGTGTTCTGAGGAATTGTTCGGAATCATCCCAGCTACCGATTTCCATTACCGCACATCTCGGCAGAATTCCAAATTCCACCGCCACCATCTTGATGGTTGGCGTTCAACAACTGTACGTTTCTCGCGTAACTTTCTCCCATACTCTGCAACTTGTGGAATCAACTGTCGCCAGCGGTGTTTCCGAACGTTTACGATTTAGGAACCTTCAAGAAACGAGCCTATTCCTATCTCAAAGATCGGCAACGCACCTACAGCTCCTCTGGTGCTGTGGATGTTCATGGGCGACGGTGATCACTTAAGATCAGGTGAGCCGTATGCTCGTTTGCCACTTTTCATATAAAAAAATGGATCCACCATACTTATGATAATACTGTAATTTTATTATGAACATTAAATTAAAAATTCAAAAATTCGAATTCGAAAAAATAGGTTCATAAGACTTAGTTTATTTTCATTTATAATGGATTTAATATGTAAGGTATAAATAAAAAGCCTTCTCTGTATATAAAGTATGGGGACATAATCTACCACCCACCGCTAGAACGGGTTGACGGACTTCTCATATGTTAGAAAATTTTCTCTGACATGCTTCTTTTTATTACGATATTTTCCTTGACCACCAAGTAAGTCATAACTAAAAATTTCAAATAATTTCATTAGTGCCGGCACCGAGGTTCTAATTCGGGTTGCTAGAGTACCATACAACTTGAGGTGGACTACCAAACCTAATGTACCACGGCGCTTTATGGCTTGGAAACTATTTCTATTATAAGTTAGTATATACGCATGTATGTATCTTTTGATATTTTCATATATGATACACTTGGCAAAATGTAATCTATTAATATATAAATATGTTTGAATCCTTTTAAGCTTATACCAAGTAGTTTACCTGTTACTTATGTACAAAAATCTCTCCCCCTTCACATAATATCGAACCTAATAAGTTCTGAAAAGCAAATGACATTTGGTTTCTCTGTCTATCCCGGTGAAGTTGGAATAACATTAAAGCTTTTTTTTTACTTTTGGTGTCAACGGGTAAAAAGGTTATCAAATTAATTATCATTTTGAAAAAATCTTGAAGGTATATCTGTGCAATTATATTGTACATATTTAGACGATGCTTTATTCCTGTGTTTGGGAAAAAACCTATCTTCAGCGGACTGTAGATGTGTTTTAATGGTGATGACTTTTTTGTATAATCAACAAATGGTTCGGATAGCCGGTGAAAGGGGCTACCATTTTGACAAAATATAGCACCCCTACGGGGAAATCCCCTGCACCGTAAAATGTTACAACCGATGTTTTAAATTGAATAAATTTTGTGAAAACATTAAACATGTTTTGGCATTCTGCGCAATGAATAATGGCAACATAAATAAAAAGCAGTGAAAAATTATGGCTGCAAATTGACGCAAGGCGTCGTAACATCGCGAGGTATTTTTTTAGAAATATTCGCTTCACAAATTAATATAAACGCTGTAGAATTAATAGAATATATACATAATAGTAGCGTTTTTAATATAATAAATATATTAAAACGTAACCTATTAAAAAGTACAAGTTCCAACTTGTGGTATCCACGGATTCATTATTATGTTTTTTTTTATAATTTAAAAAAATTAAATGAACAACTCGTATAGCATAATATTATTATTTTTGTTTCAATGGGCATGTAAATTCAATTTGTAGGACCATTTTACTACTTCTTTTCTTTTATTTGCACCCTTTATTACACTATGTTTGCAATATTGAATGCACACGACCAGATGGTCCCATGCATTGAAAGCGAAATACCGAGTATTGTGTACAGGGATATTTTTCTGTCTTATTGTAGGAAGATATTGGAATTCCAGAACTTACTGGATACGAACAACACCAGAATGTTAAGTAAAAGCAGTTTAAAATACCTTTAAACTTCGCCTCGACATCATTTGCTAAGTGTACCGCTTATAATGTTACAATTAGTACAATAGTGGCTAAGTATCTTTACAATCTTATTATTGGGCGTTCGAATCCGAGCCTGTTTGTACCAATGTTTTTTAGTTTTTCGTGTTTAAAAGGTTGGTGGAAATCGGACTGCGATTGCATCGTCTCTGCTTACTCAATTACGTAAGAGCTTTTTCTATTAATTAACTACATAAAACAGTTACTTTCCAAATAGTAATTATCCAAAGAACGTACAATGAGATAATATCGCTATTAACTTTTCACTGAGCTTAGTTTATGTAGTCAATGAAGCGAAGCAGATCTATCAGCATCGTTCTAAGAGGAAGCCCGTGATCCTTTTTGTCATAGAAAAGGGGGCTTAAAAGCTGGCGATTTACACAGGTAAATCGTAAGCTCATTTATGTGCTCATATATCTATTAGGTGATTGTCCATAAACTTCTATTAAATCAGATCTGCAGGTGCGTTTTTGGTCTTTGAAAAAGGACTCCAAACTCAAGCACGACAAACTCCTTTCTTGAAGTTTGGAAATAACAAATGATAAAAATCTGGTGACAAAGATTCCAAAATTTGAAGTTTGCGCGAAAGAAAGCTACGCGGAAAACGCTCAGTTATGGCACGTCAACCATCAAATTTGGTGTCGAAACCATTTGTGAAATAGATATGGGCAAATATGTGATGATACCTATAGGCAGGTACCTATCCCTCCGGGTAACGGACGTGAATTTCTGTCTTGTGTCACTGTAGCGAAAGTAGGTAAAACGTCGCGCACAACAATTTAAATATTTGTAATAAACCTTGTTAAGAAATTAAAATAAAGACGAGATATTCTTGCCTTGGAACTATGCCAATATGTATCCCAAAGGATTAACGAGTCACCTGGCTACTGGCCAAGATTTGAAGATTGCTAATAAACAATAAAAAATAAAACGGTAGTAAATATTATAAAAAAAGTAAACATTTAAAAAAATACTTTGTACACAGTTTCTCTTATACATGACAAAATAAAGATTTTATATTATAAGCATTGATGTTAGTTTGTTTTTCTCAAATAATTCAGTGAATATTGTTTATTCTTTTTTGAGAAATAAATTTCTTCAAACAGAAGATGAGGAAAACCTCTTTATGCGAACTTTATTTTTTGGAGGTTTACCACCTTTTTTTGCTCCTTCTTTTTCTCATCTTTCTTTACGTAATTGCAATATAATCTTCACAATGTTTAACTTTGATAATGTATTTTATACATTTGACAGACAACAATCATTTTTTGTTTTACTTGTAAAAGTTCCATATACATATCCATCGGTATCTAGCTTGATTCATTTAATTCATTTTATATACATAATTTTACAAAATCCGTTGGAAAAAATACCTTTCACGTGAGAGCTACTTGTAAGTTCACTAAATATATTTATTGTTTTTTAATTTATAAATATATCCAGGCTATTTCTGTCTATTTTTTTTAACCATAATGTTCGTTCTTTTCCGTCATAAGATTTTAAAAATGTCGATTTACACAGGTAAATCGTAAGCTCATTTATATGCTCATATATCTCTTGGGTGATTGTCCATGAACTTCTATAAAATCAGATCTGCAGGTGCGTTTTTGGTCTTTGAAAACGGACTCCAAACTCAAGCACGACAAACTCCTTTCTTGAAGTTTGGAAATAACAAATGATAAAAATCTGGTGACAAAGATTCCAAAATTTGAAGTTTGCGCGAAAGAAAGCTACGCGGAAAACGCGCAGTTATGGCACGCCAACCATCAAATTTGGTGTCGAAACCATTTGTGAAATAGATATGGGCAAATATGTGATGATACCTATAGGCAGGTACCTATCCCTCCGGGTAACGGACGTGAATTTCTGTCTTGTGTCACTGAAGCGAAAGTAGGTAAAACGTCGCGCACAACAATTTAAATATTTGTAATAAACCTTGTTAAGAAATTAAAATAAAGACGAGATATTCTTGCCTTGGAACTATGCCAATATGTATCCCAAAGGATTAACGAGTCACCTGGCTACTGGCCAAGATTTGAAGATTGCTAATAAACAAAAAAAATAAAACGGTAGTAAATATTATAAAAAAAAGTAAACATTTAAAAAAACACTTTGTACACAGTTTCTCTTATACATGAAAAAATAAAGATTATATATTATAAGCATTGATGTTAGTTTGTTTTTCTCAAATAATTCAGTGAATATTGTTTATTCTTTTTTGAGAAATAAACTTCTTCAAACAGAAGATGAGGAAATCGTCTTTATGCGAACTTTATTTTTTGGAGGTTTACCACCTTTCTTTACGTAATTGCAATATAATCTTCACAATGTTTAACTTTGATAATGTATTTTATACATTTGACAGACAACAATCATTTTTTGTTTTACTTGGTAAAGTTACATATCCATCGGTATCTAGCTTCATTCCTTTAATTCATTTTATTTACATAATTTTACAAAATCCGTTGGAAAAAATAGCTTTCACGTGAGAGCTACTTGTAAGTTCACTAAATATATTTATTGTTTTTTAATTTATAAATATATCCAGGCTATTTCTGTCTATTTTTTTTAACCATAATATTCGTTCTTTTCCGTCATAAGATTTTAAAAATGTCGTTACCATTTCAGCGTTTATAATTGGCATATTAATAAAAATAGGGACTTTTAAAAAAACAGTTCGTTTACAACAATGGTATATAAAATTAGAGTGCACTCGGCAAACTGGCGGGCTCGCTTGCAAGGAACAATGTGGCTCAAATTACATACTACGTGACTTCATATATGTCAGACAGGCTCTAGAGCAGTACCTCACCGGCGTGACCTAAAATAGAAGTGTTCCGGGAAACGTGTACGGTCTTAGGTTCTCTAATTGCATTTCACCTTAATAATGCACTTAAACTTTTCTTGCTTAAAGTAAAATTTAAAACAAAAGAATTTATAAACAAAAACATATGACTGTTTTAACTACGTGTAAATTTAAAAAAAAACCCACAATTTTCTTTTAGTTTTTTTAACAGGGGTAGACACAAACAATGTTCACCCAGCTTATTACATAAGAATGTATACTCCATGCATTGAGCGTTACATCGTCAAATCTTAGGAAGTGATTTCTCGTAAGTAAGAATCCGAAAAACGTAAGCATCCACACACACAAACCAACTGTGATTAGAAATGCTACCATAATATCAAGTATCTCGATCAAATACAAATATGATATGAGATATAGATATACGGGATTTAATTTCGTAAGATTTTTTTAATATAATAAGACACAAACAATCCTGTCTTAGCTGCTTAACCGTAAGGTAAAGTGCGTAACGTTTGAGTTAAGTTAGCTGTTAGGCAATTAGTGCTTCACTTATCACATTTATAGTACTTCTTCAACTTAAAAAAATGTAGAATAAAATTTTTCATATATTTTCATTGATTATTTGTACTTGCATCATGATACATTCTATTTGGAGTTAAATAAAGATTGATAACACAATCGAGCCAGAACTCTGGTCCATATTTTACAGTAAGCAGTTTTTATTGGACACCAGTTTTGTCGTTCTCTTTGTTCCGCAATATATTACCAATTTAGACTAGTATAAAATATGCAATTTTATGTCTTTCTAAATGGACAAGGCGAGATAGCCTAATGGTTAGGCACTAAGGTTAAGATTTGACAAAATTACGCTTTTTATAAGCTCTTTAAAGGACTTAAGAGCTTCTGAGAGATATTTTTATAAAATTCGTCATTAATGTTATGGTTGGTGTTAAGTAGGTACGATTTCTCTTTCTGTCTACCCTGGCTGAAAACAAGCAAAATAAATTGCGATGCAAACACGAGTATGATGTGTGTGAGTAATGAGTGATCAGATTGCTGATTTATAAAAAAAACGACGACGTTAGAAGTTCTGGAAACCGACGATCATGTATAGATGTGTAAGAAACGAGAGAGGCAGAACCGAAAAAAATGAAAATCCTTAATATTTACATAATTTCTGCCTACCGTTATTGGTCAAGGTCATGTGTGTTTATTTATTTAATATTAATTATCGTTAGAGATTACTAATAAACTTATGTGCATCAGATGAACTGAAGGTGTTTGAACGTTTGTAAAAATATATCTACATATGTAATCTCCATATTAAGATAATCGTTGTGTTTATAAAATGTTTAATTATTTTATTTTAATTATCGGTAGAGATTACTAATAAACTCATGTGCATCAGATGAACTGAAGGTGTTTGAACGTTTGTAAAAATATATCTACATATGTAATCTCCATAGTAAGATGATCGTTGTATTTATAAAATGTTTAATTATTTTATTTTAATTATCGGTAGAGATTACTAATAAACTCATGTGCATCAGATGAACTGAAGGTGTTTGAACGTTTGTAAAAATATATCTACATATGTAATCTCCATAGTAAGATGATCGTTGTATTTATAAAATGTTTAATTATTTTATTTTAATTATCGGTAGAGATTACTAATAAAGTCATGTGCATCAGATGAACTAAAGGTGTTTGAACGTTTGTTAAAATATATCTACATAAGTAATCTCCAAAGTAAGATAATTGTTGTATTTAGAAAATGTTTAATTATTGAACACCAACGAAATGAACATTTTTACTATACGAAAATATAAAAATAATTTAATAGTTAC
Organism: Meandrusa payeni; assembly: GCA_029286785.1. NCBI lineage: Eukaryota > Metazoa > Arthropoda > Insecta > Lepidoptera > Papilionidae > Meandrusa > Meandrusa payeni. The sequence goes on from JAGSMX010000017.1 coordinate 9,259,534, forward strand.
GTGGTCAATGCCATCTCATTTATAGGTGAAGATTGCATGCAATTAATAAAAGGAGAATGATATTTGAAAATAACAAAGAAAAAGTAATATTACAAATAAATCAATATCTTATCAAAATTTGTTAAAAGCTAAAAAATTAATGTTTTTGAAAAAAAAATAAACTTACAATTCCTTTGAGCAGAGAGATCAATTTTTTATTTTCGATGTGAATAAATTACAATTATCATATGATTTTAAAATCCAACACAAAGATGATGCTTTATTTTATAGATATACTTCCAAAAGTTAAATTGATTCCGAACTAAACTTTTCAGCTTGAACTATAAATAAATCTGCCGCCGCGGGATAAAGCTGTCAACAACTTTTTCTATTTCTCATAATAAAGTTAAACAAAAACACTAATCTGATAACCGCACCAATTGTATGATTTTTTATACTTCCTACGTTTACGAACTGAACATTGAAATCGGAAATGGTAATGAGACTTGTTTAAAGAACAGTTACAGCCTTTTGCCTTAGTGGCAGTTAGAAGTAGGGCTTCGACGTCTCACGATCGGGAATTCGAATCCCAGCCAACTTGTACCAATAAGATTATTTTTAATTTTATTCCATACATGTACCTATATGCGATAGGACTTAATAAGCTTTGTGAAGTGTTCAGCGATTGCTCTGCAGATATCCATATATAAATTATCACCTTCAATAGGCCTTTTTTTGTCGTGAGGCTTTATTTAAGGCTCTTACTCCCTACTAACCCTCCCTCCTTGGTGGCCCTTCTTCGGAGCATGATAAAGGGCCGGAGATCTCGGGATCTCCAGTGAAAGCTACGGAGCCCGGTATATTTTATACACTTCAAAGTGACAAAACGAACTGAAACTCACTTAAACTCAACATGTACTAGCTAGTGTTAGTTTGCATTCTTTTCGTCTGGTCATTCCCCAAACCCGAACGAGGCGTTATACTTCGTCTTCATTATATGTCAGCAAAGGATAGGAAAAGATCGTCAGCATCTGACTTACACGTGACTAGATGAGAAACTACGCTTTATTTGAAATTTATTTTTAAAGGGTTTACCACTTTTTTGTGCCCCTTCTTTTTTTCACCTTCTTTACATAATTGCAACATAGTCTTCACAATTTTTAAGTTGCGGACGCCTGACAATTACGTGTGCATGCGCCGTCGTCCGCCATTGTTCCTACTGCCTGTCTCCAGGACTAACTTGTGCAGGAACTCTCCGCTGTCGCGCGCGATTGGGTTTGTTAATACCATCGCACTGCACATTGATATATTTTGTTGTGGTTGACTCTATTATATTTATATATTATTGTCAATACATAAAGCAGCTTATTATTTGTTTTAATTTTAATAATATATATTTAACTAAGTTTTTATAACATCATATTGGTATTATCTGTAACGGTGTTATAATTTTTGTTGATTTAAATAAATAAAAAAATAAATAAATGTTATACATATGAGAGATAACAAACATTTTTTGTTTTACTTGTAAAAGTTTATCTATTGGTTTCTAGATCGATTCCTTTAATTCATTTTAGTTACATAACTTTTCAAAATCCGTTGGAAAAACACCTTTCCCGTGGTAGCTACTTATAATTTCACCAAATATATTTATTGTCATTTATACTAAGTCCGCAATTCAGTTTCCCATCGTAATTATTGTAGATGTTTGAATACCCATAAATAAGCTGTTCCTTACTATACAGGATCGTGGCCAACCACTTGTTTAGAAAGCATAAAGCTTTACTGGATAATGATTTAAACCATTATTTAGTGGTTTATGTTATATCTCATGTTTTATTTATAATGGTAACATTCACTGGCATATAGAACTTAAATGATGATTATTAACAATTTTCTCTAGCGCACAACTTGCTAGTAAATCGTTTAAGTTAACAGGCCTTATAGCATTTTGCACAGCACAGTTGGTTTAAGCACTCTAGATTTATTAGCAGTGCAGTTTATTAACCCTGCGTTATTAGGTACAGTGGCAGGCGGTTACGTAATGAACTTCAATTACATGTGATAGATATAACTTTATTGCTTTCTATTCTATTTAGTTAGCATTGATTTATTCTAGTTATCTTTTTTCTTTTATTAATCAATTGAGTGCAGATTCATTAAATTAATCATTTAAAAAATTACTTACTAAAATTCCCAGTATGGAGCTTATTAAGTTATATATGAAAAACAGACAGTAACTACTATCTATGTCTACCCTACTTAAAAAGGGGTAAATGTGCGTGAAGGCTCATTTCTTATTAATATAAAATACTTATATGAGGTAAATATATCGTAAATACACAAGCATACCCTACGATATAGTAACAAAAAATAAAAGTCACGAAGCTAAACAAAATCGATTCTCAGTATTACTGAAGTTACGAGATAAAAGAAATGCTTATAGATATCCTCTTAGAGTAAAATATGGAAATGATTTTTCGAGTCACATAACTTTTTCCCTTAGATTTCCCTCTTGTTTAAGATAAATGTAATCGAAAGAAAGACAAACATCCACTGCTGAGACACGGCTTCCGGCACCAAAGCCTTCTTTCCAGATGCTCGGGAGGCCTATAAGGTGATCAGGAAAGTGGACATGGACGCTACGGTGATGCGGATCTTGACGGGGCATGGTGGGTTCTCCGAATACTTGGACCGTTTTAAGTGTAAGGAGACCCCATCGTGCCCCTGTGATCCCGAAAAAGTGGATCACGTAATACACATCCAGACCTAGTGTCCAATATACGGCGGGGACAAATTGGATACGGAATAGGAGAAAAAACTTACCGGTAATAATATAGAATGAAAAGATAAATAAAATATTTTTATAATTTTGCCAAAAAATACATATAAATATTTTAAAATAGTAGATAAGAAAAATAAAAAGTAAATAAGGAGGAATTAAGTAAAAAAAAAATAAATAAATGTATAAATATATAAACCAAACAGTAAAATAGATAAAAATTAAAGATAAATGCAAAATAAAAATAGACCTAAATAGAGATAAGATTAAAATATAAAATAAATTTGTTGTTTCGGACTAAACTCAAAATTATAATACAAAAAATTAGAAATAAGACATTTTGCAAAATTAGAATTAAGGGAAAAAATTTAGAGTAATGTAGTGATAAAAAGTAATGAAAAAAGGGCCGTAACCAAACACGTTGGGGAACGAAAAAAAAATCCACTGCTGGACATAGTCCTCCCCAACAATTTCCAAAAGGACCGGTTGTAAACGGCTTGGATCCAGCTGCGTCCTGCGGCGTTTATGCGGTCGACAGACCACCTTGCGGGTGGACGTCCTACGCCGAGTTTGGCGGCACGTGGTCTCCAATCGAGAACTTTTCGGCCCCATCGGCCAGTGCGCTATGTGCCCTGCCCATTGCCACTTCAAATTGCTTAACCGGCGAGCTACGTCGGTTACCTTCGTTCGTTTACGGATCTCCTCATCCCTGATATGATCTCGTAGAGATACGCTGAGCATAGCCCTCTCCATAAGTCGTTGTGCGACTTTGAGCTTGCTTACGAGGCCAATAGTGAGAGAACACGTTTCTGTGCCATTTACGAACAGAGAATATATACTAGTGGCATAAGGATAACGTATTCATAAATAATAATAGAATTAGGTGTATAAGCATAATAACATTGACTCAACATATGTCGTATTACGGCGGTGGTTTTCCGCATTCTGTAAATAGAGCAACACTGAGAAAATCGCATAGAACGTGCGACCTAATGTTTTGCAAATATGTTTGCAAAAATGTTTTTGAAAATACGTAAAAGTCTGTTTTTGAAACATCACTTGGTGACGTTAATTGACCATGATCGATCATTGACTTCAACTTTCGGGTTGGGTTAATAAAGAATCATAATTATTTTTTTAAAAAGGAAAGCTAGCATTTATATTGCTTTTTAGCTTAGGCGTGTGCTCAGAAAAGGTCAATAGTCGAATGGTGGATTCGAACCTACGACCTTCCGATTCGCAAACCGTACCCTCAACCATTAGTTACTGATGACTTTCCAAGTTAAACAAGAATACTAATGAATCACACGCAACAGTGATCACAGTAAATGCGCAACAAGTAAAAGCACTATACCCATAATTAATTTTGCCGGTTAATTAACGTCTCTCGTCTCTATAACAAGAAAAATCTGTTCTTGCTTTTTTATAGGCATGTAGATTTGAAACAAATGACATTAGGATGATTTAAACTTGTTTTGTAAGAAGTTATTTATTTCTGGGCACGTATCATTTATTTATTGAACACCAACACAATGAACATTTTTAACATGCAAATATATAAAAACAGTGGAAAAGGTTGCATGGTTAATGCCATCGCAATTATAGGTGAAGACTGAATGCAATGAATAAATGGCGAATGACATATCATATTAAAATATAACTAAAAACACAAAAAGTTAACTTAATTTTAAATTAAAAATAATTAAGCAAAAAGATGTGAACAAAAGAAATTACTATAAAGCGAACATTAGATTTTGATAATGTGTTAAATTTTCTAGTAAGTCTATTTGGCGCATAATGCATTAAGCGTCTACTCTATTTGGTGGATTAAGGCGTATTTTTACCTGGCTTTGACCTGTGTATACTACTTCTCAACAATTGGTATTATGATAGTCTAGGTAACCGGTATAGAAAAGATAGGGCAGAGAGAAGTTCAGGGTGTCAACAATACCATTTGCAAGTTTATAAAGAATGTCAGTTCTACCGTGTGTCTTCGATCCGCGAGTGAGTCTATCTAAAATAATTTAATCTATGTCGGTGTGACGAAAAAACCTTCCCAAATTATCAGCGTATGCTAAATGCCACAAAAATCTTTGGACGCTTTCGAGTCTATCGACATATATTTTAAAATGGATTCCATCATTAAATTTCGAACATTTTGTAAATATTCATTTTTATAGCAACGACATAGGCCTAGGGATTCAGCCCTGTAGTTCTGGGCTCTCAACAATACCACCGAGGAAAGGGCCACCGGGGAGGTTTTAGTGGGTAAGAACCCCCACATAACCGCCGCCTTCCCCGCAGAAGGCGGGGTATCTTTGTGAAGATTACCTCCCCGTCAACAAAAAAAAAAAACAAAAAAAAAAGGGATTCTGATGCTAAGTTCCTACAAGACACTTAAAAGTAACTTAATCACTTTACCAGTGAAGGAACCTGGTGGCACGGTAACGGCAGCGGTAGCACTATGAATCGAGAGGTCCTAACCACGGCTCAATCAAATGCCTCAATGCGATGCGATTACAAGGGTTCATAAGATAATGAATTTCAAATTAAGCTATGATTAAAGTTATATATAATTAAAACTTCGTATCCCTTCGTATTGTTCGAGGATTAACTATTAAGAGATAGCGGTTAACATTATCTCTACAAGGATGAAAGGGCTCTATATAGCTGTGTAAGTTTATAGAATCAATAACGTAGGCGTTTCTGCGGCAGCCGACGAATCCAAGTTTTAATTGACTTGTAATAATTGTCTCTGGATAACGAGCCATTGTGATGCTCAGTTCAATTTAAATTTATCTTTCATCAAAATTCAATGTTTTGAATGAGACTAAACAATAATATACTTAAAAATTATTTTTTATAGGCGCGTTTTGAAAAAATGATGACAGTAACAGATTGATGCAGCAGTGAAGAAAAATGTGCATATATACTTTTTCAAGTGATGCGATATATTTGAGTTTAACTCTCCGTATGTATTATTTACTGATAGAAATTAAAATATTACTATTTAATATTTATTTATTTATTTAATAAGATACACCAACAGCATTACACAATCATACATTGTTGTAATAATTAAGTTTACAAACTAAGTCCTGTTGTGTATGCCAATTACAGGTGTACACAACATTCGCTATAAAGAAACGTAACAATTTAATAATTAATAGTTACAAAAAAAAATTAATAAATTATAAAAAAATAGAAAAATCAGTAATAAATTAATTAAATTAGCCAAAATATTATAATATTATATAAAATATAAAATTGATTCATTTAATTTTTCATATTTAAACTAAACTTTATTGACTGAAATTGCCTAATCTCTTCCAGTCCTTTTATAATTTTATTATATTACAATTATTATTAATATATTCTAATTATAATTAATTAATTATTTGCACTGCACAACAACATTAAGACAACAACAATGAGAACGGATGTCAAACTCTTCAATCCCGATCGATAAAAGGAACTTGACAGGTTTTCAAGATACTTTCATTAAATAACATTGCGATTATAATTTTCCAGTTTCCTCATTAGGCAAATAGATTTTACGTTTCTTTTGTCAACACAGAAAGATGCATCACTATCTGCTGTTCACTGAGCTTATTAGTTTCTAAATGTGACTCAATGAACAGGGCAATAATAGCATGCGATTTATGTATTATACGTGTATTAAATTCGCCTTCGTACATATATATTGGTGCAATAAACGATTTATCTGTCTATATGTTTGTTTTCAAATTATGCAAAATGGAAACACAACACAAGCCGGCTGAAATTGGAACCACGCACTGGAGAATCGTTAATCAAACATCGAGCGTATCAGACATACACTTATACACTCGTTAATGTTTGAATATTCTGTTAGTACGTATTAATTGGGTCACGACACTAATTCTGTGAAATTACCATGTAATTGCGTGGACTGTACCTAATAATATATGTTTAATGACATATATTAATAGGTAGTAATAACATACGAGCGGTTTGACTTGGCTTTTTGGGATTCGATTCCCAATCGGCCGGTATCTATAAATTACCGTTTTCTTTCAAGCTAAGCAAACTTTAAGAAAAGCGGACACCGAAAGCTAGAAGCTATTTAATACAAAAATTATATTTATTAGTCATTCGATATTCTTCAGCAAGGTTTGCATGATCAAGTATTTTCTAAAATTTAAAAACTATTTGAACTATTTACTTGGAAGTTCTTCTGTAGGTAGGAGATATACCTTCCAAAATACAACGCCATTGATTTTACATAAATCTGACAGCTGCCGATGCGATCGTAAAAGTAACTTCGGAAGCATTACGTTCTTATTCCATAACCACAGATTTTATCAAATCTATCAAATGTAACTTAGCCTTTATTTTGATAACGAAATGTTTATAACACAATCAACATTCTTTAATATTAAAAACCTTTTTTATTTAGAAAGTGTCTTTCTAAGACACGTGAAAGAGTATTGGGGCTCAGTAAAATACATAGCAAGGTAGAAAATAGTCCTTTTCTCATTCAAAGGACTTTATCGCCATAATACGGTAGCCAATCTATCTATATAATGTATTTACAATTATATAGAAACTTCCTCGCACAGTCCGGGCGCTCAACCTTCACAATTTCCATAGCAGGCGATCATCGCGTGAACTAATTACAATTTTAATTGTTAATTTATCACGTGATTTATTCTGAAAAAATAACGTATTAATGCATATTGTCGTATACATCGAGTGAAGTTGCCATGCTAATCTACAGTGTTCTCCTTAGAGAATATTCGCGTTACCGATAGTGGCAACTATTTAAGCTACTTTAAGCATTTTCTTTTTGAATATAAAAAATAAATGATTAAACTTGTACCATTTGTAGTACATACGTAAATGAAACGGAATTTTTACGACTTCATTTCCCGACGCGGTACGAAATTAACTACCTTTCTTTTTCCTTTATGGTTTGTTTTCAATTTATCACACGATTCATTTTGCACAATTGTATAAAAGCCAGAAAGATGAAAAACTGAACTTTTTCATTCAAGCAGATCTATTAAGGATGTTTACGATAAAACTAATGTTTTATCGGTTAGAAAATCTTTTGTATTTAAACTGTTAAAGAGATACCACAAGCAAATTGTCCCAACCTTGCCTGCCACGTTAAAACGCCTCAATAAATGTCCTGTACTGTGAAACTGTTTTGTGAAAATACTTTTGCACAAAAATTTAATATCTATTATCTTTTAACGTATTGAGATATCGATTAAAACACTAAATGAATAATTTATGTTAAATTTTATTAGTTCAAACTATTAATTGCCCAGTGGCTAAGCGTTCCATTTACTACTAGACGGCTGGAAGTTTGAATCGGCTATCTTTTATAAATTTGTGGCATTTAGCGATTCATACCTTAAGCTATCCCTTTAGAGTTAAATCGAGTTCTTCTCTCGTATATTCATCCACATCTGTACGTCTATATCGTGTCATACATGTCGTCTTAAGGTCGCCCCGTTTTATAATATACCTAGTATAAAAATATAAACAAACGCATTCGTGGGGAACCCGATACTGCACTTATTTGTGCACCATATATTTTTTTAATCTCTCTCTCCTCTTTCATCTGTTCTAAATAGCCAACGTTATTTAAATGAAATTATAAAAATTAAATATTATTTGGCAACATTTAAAAGAGTCACTTTAAAAAATTCATTTATTTTTCGTAGACATTAAAAATAAATAGATTGAGTTGAAAATGTATTGCGACGAAAGCAAAAAATATTCAAATACTTGTGGTGCCTGTAGTGTTGCTTCTACGCTCCGTCGGACCTTTTAAGTTGTCAGGCGGGCGAATTTATCGTAAATAAGATATTTGTGTTAATTTCTTTGGAGATTTTTGTGTTAATTTGTTGGCAGACGAGTCGTAAAAACCTTTCTGCTTTTGTAGACAACCGATACAAAATCGCTGGGAATTTATGTGACATATGGCTCGGGATTCCGCTTTACGAGAACAGTGTTTCAGGAAGCCTATATTGAGCAGTGTTCCCGAAGAAAGACGCCAATGCTGATAATGACTTATTTTTATAATGATTATTATTTTTGCTTGAAATTCTCAATTACGTGAGTGAAATTTACCCGAAAGTTTACGCATTAATCAGTATTTCAAGGACCGCAGACTTTTTATTTGATTAGGAACGGAAAGGGTGGATATTAATTAAGGCAGTTTATTTAACCTGCTCATTTTACAAATTGGTAATTTCAGCTCCATTTCGAAAATCTGAGTCGACCTTCAATTTGGTCTTTAACTTTGATTATTATGTGCTCCTGAATATTATGTGAACTGACAAGTTTAAAAGTATTAAGAGAAATTGTGCAATACCCTATCACCATGTACGGTACAAAACCTATATACGACAAGTGGTGAACTCATACGTCGAGCACAAATTGTAGAAAATGATTTTTAGCAAAATAGAAACTTAGCAAAAGCTACCTGTTAACTAAAACCCTATGAGTTACCTTAATGCAGATTAGCAGATTTCAATATAAATAATAATATTACATTTAACGATTCCTTATAAGTAACATATATAAAAATGTTACACATTGAATTGAAATTATTTTACTTTGACATGTTACGGTGGATTCGAACCTACGACTTTACGTTTAGATTTAGTAGTACTGAACCATTGAATATATACCAATTATATAGAATTAGGAGGAGACCCGTAGACGAACGAAGGTAACCGACATAGCTCGCCGGATAAGCAAGTTGAAGTGGCAATGGGCAGGGCACATAGCGCGTAGAACAGAAGGCCGATGTGGCCGAAAAGTTCTCGATTGGAGACCACGGACCAGCAAGCGCAGTGTGGGACGTCCACCCGCAGGTGGTCTGACGACCTCATAAAGGTCGCAGGACGCAGCTGGATGCGGGCCGCTTACAACCGGTCCCTTTGGAAATCGTTGGGGGAGGCCTATGTCCAGCAGTGGATGTTTTACGGCTCAAATGATGATGATGATGATATAGAATTATTATCTTCATAAATATAAAAGAGAAATAAGCGAGTAGCGAACCGTACGTTTAAATTCTTTGACTTTGAGTCGTTTTGTGCTATTGGGGTTGGCTTGTGCCCATCGTACACACAAACACACAGATTTTCAAATGCTAAAAAAATATTTTATGCATTAGAAATTTGTGCCATTATTTTAATACGTATTTCCTAAATAATAAGTATTATACGTATGTTAATTTGACATAATTTACTGTATATATTTATTTATTTATTCAAGACATGCACTTATCTTTACAAGTTGTAATGACCTAATACGACAGTGATAGTACTACTTAAACTAAATACTGCTTAACTTTTTTTTTGTTAACGAGGAGGAAATCTTCAAAGATATCCCGCCTTCTGGGGAGAAGACGGCGGTTATGTAGGGTTTTACCCACTAAAACCTCCCGGTGGCCCTTTCCTCGGTGCATGACGAGGGGCTCCGGGATTTCCAGTGGAACGCACCGGAGCCCCTCTGCACTTTGCTCAAGGAGAGCACGTCCCGGAGGGGGGGAGGTTACGCCCTCCCCCCTGTGCCCTCACAGTGCAAGGCTACACGGGCCAGCCGATGTCGCCTTCTTCCCAGGTCCACCTTAGCGGACGACAAAGGCCCCACCCTTGTCGCCCAGTGAACCCGAGGCCCCTTTAGTCGCCTTATACGATAGGCAGGGGAAAATTACTGCTTAACTTATCATATGATAACCCTTGTTAATCCCTTACTGGAGCATTGAAAGATATCTATTATTTCAGAAACATCATTTAGCGCCCTAAGTGTATATATATGTTAGTGAAAAGGTGGAGAAATTGAGCCTCCTACAAGTTTGGCTCATGTAGACTTTACTCGTGCGAACAAGAATAAATATGTTTTCTAACAAGAAATAATTTCGTAGTTGTTAAAACTTCCTCTCAGAAAGTTTACGAAGCGAAACCAATTTTCCTTACTTTGGCAACAAAATTTACTAAAGATTTCATTTATTCGACCCCTTGATAAATTGGTAAAAACCTATATTAAAGAAGAAGATACGGCGTGAAATAACACGATATTCTAATTTTTTCAATATCGTAAAAATGCCATCTTGTAAATTTTAAGCTATTGGATTTTAATATACCTCAAAAATCTACAAAAGGGCATAGGTATGTATGTTTCAGCCCTATAGTTCTGGGCTCTAAAGAATAAGACTACGGTATCCCCTGCCAGTCGTAGAAGGTGACTAAAAGGGGCCACGGGTTCACTGGGCGACAAGGGTGGGGGTCTTTGTCGTCTGCCAAGGTGGACCCGAAAGAAAGCGACACTGCAGGCCCGTGTCACCTTGCACTGCGAGGGCACAGGACCCCCCGGGACGTGCAGAACAAGCTCAGAACTACTCCTAAGAGCACAGTGCAGAGGGGCTCCGGCACGTTCCTCTGGAGATCCTGGAGGCCCTCCCCATGTACCGAGGAAGGGCCGTCGGGGAGGTTTTAGTGGGTTAAAACCCCACATAACTGCCGCCTTCCTTAGAAGGCGGGGGTATCTTTTTGAAGATTTTCTCCCCGATATAAAAAAAAAAGGTATTATGTTAAAAATTATTGCATATTTAAACTAGAAATGTTTTGTTTTTTAAGTTTACTTAATATACTTAGAGCACAGTAGTACATAGAACACGATTTTCCGAAAAAAAATCCGGTCTCCTATATACAATAAAACTTCAACATTATTATAAGCTTTTCGTATTACAAAAGCTTTTCCCTCGTCGTAATCAATCAATAGTCCTGGTGGACCTGTGCATTATCATGAAGGTATAATAGACAACACAGAAGAATTAATGAGATTAAAAATAGAACATTAACATCATAATAAAGTGAGATATTTTCATTGCGAAAATAAAAAACTAAAAAGCTAAGCTTTTTGTCCTTCTTTCTAAAGTATGGAAGTATAAGCACCATAATTAAATTAATGATTTAGAGGTGTATTCATAGAAAAATATGATCTGGATTTTAATATTAGAAACTGTCATTAGGGATTATATCGAAAGAGTTTTTCTTTACCTAATTAGGGATATACTTAGTTATATACTAGTAAATTATTATAAATAAATAGTTCCAATGTGTTAAAATGATGAATAAGGAAAGAAGAAAAAATAAATATCTTAATAAAATGTCTGCCCAGTGACAGAGACAGAATTTGACGTCCATTTTTCACCAAGCTTACTAGGTCCTACAAGTGACAGGTGGAGAGTGGATCCCCTGCATCGAAAATTTTTATAAAATTTTGTAATTAAAAAAACAAAAATAAACAACCCATAATAGTTACAAGCCGACTGGGGTTTGAATCCATCGTATGCCGAATCTTTCACCACTAAACCGCCGCTTACTAAGCTATCAATAATATTACCCATATTTTCTACGTTTTCATTTTTCTATTTTTTTTTTTTTAAAAAAAAAGCTAACAATATTTCTTTTATTTTTTTTTTTTCAGAAATATTACTAACAATCTTGTTAAACATTCCAACTAAGCTTAAGCTTGTGCTAGGACATGGTTCACGGCAATAGTCGAATGGTGGATTCGAACCCACGACCTTACGATTCGCAGGCCGTACCCTAAACCGTTAGGCTATTGACGCTTCAATGGTTAAAGACATCTCAATATATGTATGTGATATAAAATTGCGTTGTTACTCGTAATTTAAACTATATTAATTCATAATCAACAATTATTCAATACAACAAGTATATTTTATAGCAAAAACAAAAACCAACTTCAAATCGAATCAAACGTAAAAACGCGTACTAGCCCAGACGGCCTTTTTGTATTTCCGAATTATCGAAGGAATATTACGAAATCAAACATAATTAGAACCTAATCAAACTTTCATCAAATTATTCTTACAGTGCATCCTTTCCAATAAAAGTTATTCGTTTATTTACGGCGCACAGACTTGATGCAAATTAAAGACTTAAATGGTTTACTCACGGATGCCATTGTCAGAATTGAACCACACTGGTAGCACCAGCTTACAAATAAAAAAAGAATCATCAAAATCAGTTCACCCAGTTGAAAGTTATGCGGTTACAAATTTAAAAAAATACAGACAAATTAAGAAACTCCTCCTTTGAAGTCGGTTGAAAATAGAGAGACAAAACAGCGTAATAAAAATTAGTAAATTTAATTAAAAATAATCTTATTATAAAAACCACAAATAAGTTAGTTTACAAATAGATATTTAAAAGGACAGTAAATTCTATCGAGAGAAAACATCGTCGTTTCACTTGGCAATATGGTCAAAGAAGCATTTCATTTCAGTCGACACCAATCGTTAATCAGTTTAACGGCTCAGTTACACCTCTATTATTTGCCAACCTAACGTACCGTATACAGTGATGTGACGCCTGGACAGGGAATCCGTAGAGGCTTGTTTGCCCCGGCTTTTGTGCCGATCGTCAGATTATAATTTTGTTGGAATATTTGTTAACAGACTTAAGCAAATTTAGTTGCGTAGTTGAGAAATCCAGCGGTAAATACTCGTACGGTACAGGCCGACTAAACTTCGGTGGTTAGATATTTATACATTTGTTGTTTTAAGATACTTATTGCCCCAATTTTTTTATCCCAATCGAACATGCGAGTAATTTCAATATTCATCCTAACACCATCACGTAGAGTTTTAAGTTAGAAATATATTCGTCAATCGCCTATCGTATACAAGCGTCAATAAGCTTTTGGTTAAAGGTCTACTAATCGTAAGGTACGTTAGAATCCACCATTTGACTATTGTCGTGAACCATTTTTTTTTTTTGTTAACGCGGGGAATCGAGTTATTAACCATCCTCCGGTACCCTGGGTGGGCCCGGAGGGATGTGTGGGACTCGGCCTGGGCAGCCCATACCCACTAAACCTACCGCGAATGCCATCAGCCGTTATGAGCGGGGTGCCCCGGATCTGTCAGCGACAGGACACCCCAACGACCGGCCGGTCTCGGCAAGACCGGACTTCACCCTCGAAGGGACTCCTCCGGCACTCAGATAAGTCCCGACGACGCCGAAGCATGCTGGGGCCAGGTTCCCATCCTGGCCCCGCTTCGATTACGGGGCAGCGAGAGGAGGCGTTTGAAACGCCTCCTGCGCACCCGACTCGTCGCCTGCGGAGGAGAGCCCACGGCTCCCCTCGGACATGACTGTCTCGCAGAAGGAGGCGACCGCCGACCAAGACCTGTCGCTCCGTACCATCGCAAGTGCGAGGCTCGGAAGCGACAGGTCTCTCCACCGATGGCGGATGCCAAGTCGCAACGCTGCGCTGCCATCTCGGGCACACCTCCAGGGTGTGCTGGGCAGAGTCCACCGCAGCGCCACAATCATGGCACCGCTCATCAGCCTCCCGTCGGGCCGTCCGACACAGGTAGTCCCCGAAGCAGCCATGCCCCGTGAACACCTGCGTCAGACGGAAGGTGAGAGGTTTGCGCTTCCTGCGCATCCAAAGCTCAGGACCGGGCGCAGAGCACCCGTTGTACATAACCCGTACGGGTGATGCGCCAGGTCCTCCTCCCACCTCCGGCAAAGTGCTACCTCACCTAACCGGCGGATCCGCCGGACCTCTTCTGGCAGGGTTCTCTCCGAGGGCCCTCCTATCCGAACATAGTCGGACACCTCGGCCAGAACCCCCGCCACGAGCTCCCACGGCGGATCGCCGGCAAGCGCAGTAGCTGCCGCCCACGAGATCGTACGGTACCCCGGATGACCCCGATCGCGGCAATCCGCTGCGCCCTGCGCAGCTGTGAGCGATTGCCGCGAGACAGGTCACCCGCCCAGATGGGGCACCGTACGTGGCCATACCCAACAGACCCCAGAGTACAGCCTCCTGCACACCGCGCTGGGTCCTCCGAGGTTCGGGAGGAGACTTCCCAGCGCGGCTGCCGTCCTCAGGACCTTCGGCCCCAACTGTTCAAAGTGGGGTCCGAAGGTCCATCCTCCATCGAGGGTGAGTCCCAGGTACTTCATCTGGGAACTCACCCTCCTCTTTCTCCTCCTATGAGGAGGGTGGCACCGGAGGGTCCTTTACGCCAGTCCTGCGGAAGAGGAGGGCTTCGGTCTTCTCCAGTTTTACCCGAAGCCTAACCTCTTTATGCGGCTGACCATTGTCGTGAACCATGTCCTAGCAAAGCTTAAGCTTAGTTTGAATGGTTAATAACAATGTTGCAATCTTTACAAAAATAACGAAAATCAATATTAAAATCTAATAGCTAGACTGACACTTTACAGATTTAGGAGATGGATCTATATAATGTATTATAGCATCTATTTGTCTTTCAATCCATACTTACTATAATAATAACTATTGTGATTTCTTTTATTTATCTTTACATATACTCGTACATAGCAAACATATACATAGATAAAGAGTCAACGAGAAGCGCAAACTATTGCAGACCATCAAGATAAGAAAAGTGTCGGTCACGTGCTTAGGCACGAAAGATATAACCTTTTTTTTTTGACGGGGAGGAAATCTTCACAAAGATACCCCGCCTTCTGGGGGGAAGGCGGCGGTTATGTGGGGACGAGGGGCTCCGTGATCTCACGTGGAACGCACCGGAGCCCCACTGCACTGTGCTCAAGGGAGCACGTCCCGGGGAGGATTCTCCCTCCCCTGTGCCCTCATAGTGCAAGGCTACACGGGCCAGCCGATGTCGCCTTCTTCCCGGGTCCACTTTGGTGGACGACGCAGGTCATCCTTATCGCTTAGTGTTAGTTTTAGTCGTCTTGTACGACAGGCAGGGGATACCGTAGTCTTATTCTTGAGAGCCCAGAACTACAGGGCTTGAGAAAGATATAACCTTCATCAACTTATTTTGTGGCCAAAGTCGCTGGCAAAAGAAATGTTGGTCGTAGAAGGAAATCATGGCTGCGGAACATAATAGAGTGGACCGGAATTACGAGTGCCGCCCAACTGTTTCGCCTCGCAAGAGACAGAAAGAGATATGGTGAACTGACTGCCAACCTTCGCTAGTTGGAGAAGCACGTTAAGAAGAAGAAGAATATATAGATGTAGTATTCGATGACACCCAAATGGTCAACGAATGATCGTATTAAATGAGTGACATTTTCATGTCCAATAATTGATACTATTAAGTAATAGATACATTATGCTATTTACGAAATAAAATCTTTTCTCACTATATCTATACACATAAATAAATGAAAATTATTTTAATACAGATATAACAAAAACAAATTTATCACGGTCATAGCTTTAATCAACCATTTTTTTTTTTTGTTAACGGGAGTAAATCTTCAAAAGATACCCCGCCTTCTGGGGAAGGCGGCGGTTATGTGGGGTTTACCCACTAAAACCTCCCCGGTGGCCCTTTCCTCGGTGCATGACGAGGGGCTCCGGGATCTCCAGTGGAACGCACCGGAGCCCCTCTGCACTGTGCTCAAGGAGAGCACGTCCCGGGGAGGATTCTCCCTCCCCTGTGCCCTCATAGTGCAAGGCTACACGGGCCAGCCGATGTCGCCTTCTTCCCGGGTCCACCTTAGCGGACGACAAAGGCCCCACCCTTATCGCCCAGTGAACCCGAGGCCCCTTTTAGTCGCCTTATACGACAGGCAGGGGATACCGTAGTCTTATTCTTGAGAGCCCAGAACTACAGGGCTGAGTTTTAATCAACCAGCGCTAAGCAGCTAATTAACATTGTTACTCTATAGATAAAAAATGAGAGATTGTGCTCAATCAGATAAAAAATATTATTAAATGTTAAATACAATCACGTGAAAAAGTCAGAAATATTATTTGTTCAAACAATGACTGTAACATCTTGAGTTTCAAGGACTGTAACGAATCATTAGGGTAATTCCATTCCATTTGTTGCGTCTTTTCTTTTTTCCTGCTATGTTGAAATTATGGAAACGTCAAATAATATAGTATATGTCTCAAAAGACAATTTGAGCATTGATACCCTGCCGTTTTATATTCATGTCGTATTTTACGCGTCGGCGTTGTACTCAGAAAACCTTCAGCCAGGATTTCCTTAACAAGTTACCTAAGCAGGTTTATATTAACACAAACAAACATTTGCGAACGTGTAAAGAAACTCAAGCTGCGTAGCTTAGATTGATACATACATACAACTTTTTTTTAACTTATTATAACTAGCGAACTTCGATTTATAATAAATTTTTATTTGCAAAATTGTATTTGTGCCTGTAAATAGAATATAGTGACATAATCTACTACGCACCGCAAGTACGGGTTGACGAACTTCACATTTTAGAAAATTTTCTCAGACATGGTTTCCTCACGATGTTTACCTTCACCACCGGGCAATTAAGGTCTTTAATTAAGCACTTAAAATTTCAACAAATAATTCCATTGAGGCCAGCACAAATGTTTTTATTTGGGTTACTGGAGTACTATACAACTTGAGTTGATCGACCGGGCCTAACCTACTACAGCGCTTAATTGCGAACAACAAGAAACGAAGGTAGATTGGTGAAAAATCTGTCATCATCTGCATAGACACAACAGGCTATTGCATGATTTGTACAAAACAAAGAAATTAAGTGCCCAAGATTAACATGGTGTTGTTCCCCCAATCTCATTTGCACCAACAGACACCAAAACGTGCGGCGGCTTTGCCTACTTTTGTCATGAACCTGCTTCGTCACCGGACGATGGTCTTATGAGTCTTCAAGAAATGAATGAAAAAGCATCACTTAGCAGATGGGATCGTGGTCAAACACTTTCTAAGTAATTATTTGAAGAAAAAAAAGGCTTTATTTTATGTTTGTGTCATGGAATTGCTTTTTTAGTCGGGAATTTAATTACCAGTGGCAAATATCGATGAAATCCCATTACATTCATAATATATATAATGTAATGGGTAATACATAACACTCGATCTCGAGAATATCTCCGTGAGCGCTTCGCACTCAAACAGTTCATCGGCCGCGAACCTCGAACCTTCTATAACAAATTTCTAACGTTCCCCAAATGTCACACGACTTTCTATGGCAATTCTTTTACCTGCACAGCTATAAAACTAAAGAATAGTTTGCCGATTGAGATTAGGGGAGCTTCCTCAACTAATGTCTTTAAATCGCGTGTATCTCAATACTTTCTACTCAAACAATGAAAAATTACAAACTGGTATATACATATTGTCGTTTATATATTCCATGTTTATGTATATTATTATATTTATATTGAATTAAAATGTATATTTTTAGTTATGTATATAACAGTTTTAAAACGCTATTTTTAGCGGCACTACCCTTAGCCTGCTCTTAACCACTAAAGAAAGAAAATCCTAAATAGCTTTAAGTTCTCCTTTGTACATATACTTTGGTGCAATAAAGGATTAATCTATCTATATTCAACAGCTTAATGTTAATAATAACAAATCTACTCGATTTATGTGAGCCAGGTTGATCTGTATAATTTATTCCTATTTTTATGTTAAAAATTGTATAAACATTTTCGTCAGCATATTTCCAGCACAAGGAGAATATGCTAAAATGAGAAAATCATATTCAAACACTATTATTTCAGAACAGCAACTTAGCTATTTCTGTACAAGATAAATATAAACATTTGCATAAACCTGCTTAATCGTTTGTAAAATGCAAATAGCAGTGCCGAAGCGGCAAACCACAAAAACACAAATGTTTGTGGCGTATGCAGACGTCGCATTAGGGTTCTTGGGAAATAATCTTACAACATTACTGTAGATGGTGTTTGTTTGTTTCTATGTGTACAAATTTAGTATAACAATTTGTTTAATATTTGGTGAAGGGTATGTTGTGACTATAAAATATATATAAGTATAATATAATATAGTATAGAATGAAGTAACAGGTTTGAGTGCATAGAACGAATGAATGACGAATGAAAGAGCATGTATGCATTTGGATGGAGCAAGAGCGTGACATGTGCCGTGGCATCGAAGAAAATAGAAATCTATAATCTCAGCCCACCCCTTTTTTTTTGTTCACGGGGAGGAAATATTCAACAAGATGCCTTCTCGGAGCGCGGCGGTTATGTCGGGTTTTACCCACTAAAACCTCTAGGAGCGCACATCAACGCACACGGGCCTGCCGATGTAGCCTTCTTCCCGTGTCCACCTCTGGACGATAAAGGCGCCCACCCTTGTCGTCCAGTGAAACTGAGGCCCCATTTAGTCGCCTTCTACGACAGGCAGGGGATACCGTCGTCTTATTCTTGATAGCCCAGAACTACAGGGCTGTTATGGCAAGGCAAAGACAATGACCACGAATGAGGAAATAAAGAACACAAACACAAAACATAGAAGAAATAATATCTAGGGTCACCTTTTGGTCAAGGGCTCAAGTGTATTTATTTATATTATTTGTTTAAATAAGCTTAAACGGGTAAAGTATCCATATATGTAGGTAGAGTTATCACGAAGAAATTTCTTTATTAGCATCGTACTTCATAAATATATTAATGTTATATAAGCTGTCCTGTCCATTTAACCCTAGGGGAGTTAACATTCTACATTTACAAATATCGCAGAAAAAAAACGTAAGACCAAAATCCTCAACACGTGACGTTACAAATTATCTATCGGCTTAGTGTTGGCTTTCAGGGATTTTAACTTTCATCCCTCTTATTAATATTCTACGGACGCAAGCACATTTTTCGCGTTACAAGGGGACAAACTCACAGGTACGCAGCGATATTTACTCCCCCACGAAACATCCTGGCGAGAAATAAAGAATTAAACTCACAGGACCACGCAACCCTTACGTAACTCTCGGTTAAAAATGTCAGATAACCGACTATGTGTCGCGTCCACTTTGGCCTTGGTGTATGGTATTTCGTTGGAGACAAAAATAATATACAATTCGAAGCAACCATTAAAATTTTAAAAACAGGATAAAAAAGTGAATCCTTCTTATCACTAACCTGAGAAGCTGGCCTTGAATGCTTCACCGGATTGAGAGATGGCATAGCTCTTAAATCACTTAACCTGAATCTCTATTGCTAGTAGCTCGACACAAGTGTCCCCCCGGTGAGGGGTA
Source organism: Meandrusa payeni (assembly GCA_029286785.1). Lineage (NCBI taxonomy): Eukaryota > Metazoa > Arthropoda > Insecta > Lepidoptera > Papilionidae > Meandrusa > Meandrusa payeni. Next base: position 9,279,343 of record JAGSMX010000017.1, read on the forward strand.
ACCTCGCCTCGGCTTGGACGGTCAGTATGTTACGCGTAAGCATTCAATCCGACAAGAGGGCCGAACCACGACTCGGTCGGTTGCTATTTTACGGATAATGTAAGGGACATTTAAAAACTAAACTAACTTTGAGTGCCACATCGGGAAGCGTTGGAGCTGGGAGAAGAATTGGCTGAAGAAACTCCAGCAACGCTCCTAACATCTAAGGGCCCACCTATTAAATAGCGGAACTCTTAAAGAAATCTTCTCTATCATGTTTTCACGTTAGAAACGGATGATCCGTCTTTTTTTAAGAGAATAATATATTTATAAGTATATAGTGCGAAAAGTTCTTTTACTAAAATACTTTTATAAAAGAAGTAATTTGCGAAGCGCTTAAACATTACATAAACGTAGCTTGAAAAATATTTCCGAAGCTCAAACTGCCAATAACTTTTTTAATTTGTCGGTATAGCTATAACGCGATGTCATTGACATGGTCGTCAGTTTAGGACGTAACTAATGTCCAACTTGATAAATCACAGAAAATTATTTCCCTTTATTATCTGTAATAAAAATTGTATCTATATAGAAACTACATAAAATGGTATGTATGATATATATTATTGTGTACAGATTTCGTTTACAAACAGCATACATTAATTTTAAGGTATATTTTTAGGCATTTACAGCAAACTATTTCTTAATTATTTTATCGTTATTGGTACTTTGCAATCTCCTAGCACAAGCTTGGTATTGTTACGTTAGTACTATTAGAAAATAATCCCAGGTGTCTGGGCGCAAGGCGCTCGGACGTTAAATTCGTGACAACGAATCCTAGAACAATGAGCACTTGGCACGGACTAACAATGTTTTATTACAAAATTCAAATGAAAATACAATTTATTTTTGTGTTTGGTTTGTGATCTATCATTATCATATAAAAAAATAAGATTATTTCGCACGACTGAGTAGTGCGGGACACATTTTTTTTCTTATTTATAAATTATTTATCTTACTTGTTCGGTCATTTTATTTCTCCGCGCTCTCAATCACTCACTATCGGTGCTACTCCCTCCCCTCATGCCGCGCTCTCGCTTACACACATTCAGCACGCATTCGATCGTGAATGAATGGTTACTCTCGGCTCAAGCGCAGCGGGACACAACCGTAACGCTACATTTTTAGTGAATGACACCCGCTATAATAAAAGTTATCATAATATAATAAAAATCTTTATTCTCAAAAACTAAACATATATAGAACAAGAAAAAAAATAATAAAATATCATTTTTGTTTTTTTTTTTAAGTTAATTAATATAAAATAATTATATATGTGTCAGTGTGTATGAATGTGAGTATTTTTGTGAGATTACGATAACAATATACAAAAAAGGTATTATTGAAATTGGTATCGTAATATTGCCTCCATATGCTCGTAGTCCAAACCTTCCAGCCACTTTAGTAAAGATGCTTTACAGTCGAGCCAGTTTAAAATATTAATGCGTAATTTCTTATTTATATATATTTTTAGCTATCATCAATTTATAAAAAGTTGTCATGTCAAAAATATTGTTAGAATTATTTTTTATATATATGCCCATAGCGATTTGCTCTGTCTACACCTTTCGGGTTGAAATGTCCACGAGAAGTTGTGTATCTTATATCTATATTGTGTATCTCATAAAGCTGAGATACGCCATTCGGACAATTACATTGTGTCTGTTCTTCTTAATTAGTAACAGAGAGTACAGAGATAACGAACTCTATTCATATCTCACCGAAATTATTATACCCAAAGTCGATGAGAAACTGGCACAATTTTTAATGTTGTCTGTTATCAGAGTTAAAATTAACGGGTAACTTGGTACGAACAAACGTATGTTATAATTTTCTTTATCTGCAAAAATAATTGAAAGACAAGTTTTAGGCTGTTAAATGATCTGCCTTCCGGTGATTTTAAATATTTTCAGCCATATTTGTACAAAAATATAAAACACATTCCCCGGGAGAGATTTACCAGCTTTTGAATATTCAAAAGTAATTACCGCTACGATATCGAGGGAATAAATTTTCAGCAGAGATGAGCTTTCGTTAATCCCCGTACGGTTAGATTACTGTAAATGTACATATAGTAAAAATATATATAATTACAAAAATATAGCGAGAGCAGGCTGGGCTTAGAAAGTGCTACATTTTTGTGGACCACATACATACACTTTGGCAGGTTATCCAAAAAACATTCCTAACATCGAATCTTAATTCGATCTCAGGTCAATGAAATTGTTTAGTGCAAGTGCTAACCTACCACGTTCTCGGTTACATCTTAATAAGTTTTAATATGTAATCGACATCGCTGTCTAATTCGTGGGCCGGCCACAACAGAAGCATAACGCCGTCGCTCTAAATAAGAATAGCGTTAAGGAAGGCCTATGTCTACCAGTCAACTCAAACTCTTCTACCGACCGAGTCGTGCTTCGGCCCTCTCGGGTGCTCTCGGATCGGAATGCTTACGGGTAACATAGTATCCGTCCAAGCTGAGGTTACCCCTCACCGGGGGGGCCCTTGTGTCGAGTTACTAGCGATAGAGGTTCAGGCTAAGCGACCTAAGAGCTATGCCACCTCTCAATCCGGTGAAGCAGTTAAGGTCAGCTTCTCTGGCCAGTCTGTGCAGTTCAAAAAAAACAGTCAATTAATACAAGGTAATGATGATTATGATAATGAATCTATAATACCTTTCTAAGGAATCAGTAGTCTTTTTTTATAGTAAATAGGCTCACGTTTTGCTTCTATCTTGCTTGATGGAAGGCGAAGATAAAGCCTAGGATGGAGCACGTGAGCCTATAAGGTGTCTGTTCACATTGGACTTAAAGGTGTCCAGTGTAACTTAACCCTTATTGTGGCGAGTGTATTTTGAAAAAAATCGTGATATGAATAGACATATTCTGGAAAACCAAGGTGTACACTTTTCTATAGAGTGCTACACGTACAGTGAGTATCGCATTTTTAGGAATGTATATAATGAAGTCCACATAGACTTCCATATATATGTATACATGAAATGAAAGACTGTGTTTCTGTAGAATATTTAGAGAAACAACATTAAATGTTCTTATTCCAACTCGAACGCTCGTTTGCCCCCCTTTCTATGAAAAGCTAGATGTCACAGTCTCTTATATAATCGTAAAAAATAACATTCTAGTTATTTCACTATTTGTACGAAGGGCGGATATACTTTATCCTGTGGTAACCATCACAAAGCCGACAGATATGTCCCTCTGCAACTATATGTCACAGTGGAAATCCTACAGGAAGAAATCAATCACTCTGCACGAAATTGGAAGATCAAACGGATAAGAAAACAAAATTGTTCGGGCAATTCCTCTTTGATCATTACCCCCGACGTTGCAATAGGGCGCTTTTGTTAGCTTGATAATACCATGGATTTTCGTTTGTTTGTTGCAAGCAATCCTCTTTATATCAACAAAAATAACTATTTTGATCATGCTAAAACTAAATATGCAACTTTTAATAACACAAAACTTTGACATCCTTTGGAACCATGCAAGATAGATAGTATTCTCTTTTTACAGAGTTGCCGGGAGATAAGTCCACACCCATAAACTTGAACATTTTTATCCTTTGAAAACCGAAAACACGGACATCTTAGGCTTGCTGGGATTTCTAATAATATTAATTGATTTTTGTGCGTGTTTAGTTCAATATTATAGTATAGGACTTGGAAGACCGAGATTTTCGCGATATTTTTTTTTAATTATCTACGAGCATAATAATTTTTTATTGAAATTGATTTTAGTCGTCTAACGTCAAAATCATTGACTTACTGTTTGTTGCTTAGCAACTCCATGTACTGAAGTATATTTTGAATACCCTATACCTGGATAAAACGACATTTTCTAAATATTAAACGCGATCGATTTATCGCGCACTAAACTCCATGTATAGAAAATTTTATGACAATCGTTGAAGCTGTTTCCGAGATTCAGATTATATATACATATATATACAAGAATTGCTTGGTCATTTAAAGGAATTAGATAATATCTTTATTATATAAAAATAGATTGTCGACAGCATTAATATTTCAAATAAAAATTACGCGTACATATTCTAAGCCATGTTCACATGTTTATGGGCAGCCGCGGGTGACGTTAAACGGCACTCATTTATCTACGTGGGGAGGAAAATTTCAGTTGTAATTTCGCCCCACATATTCTTCTGGTAGGGAGAACGAGATTATCTAGGGGAAATAAATGGAGACACGAGTGTCATCAATCTTTTCCTATACGCAAGATCTTTGAGCTGGCCAAATGAAAGTACATTTCAGACATGTCGCATGAAAAAGTCATTATAACATATCATATATTAAATTATATTTAGCTATTATAAAGACAAATATATTTCCATTAGCAGTGATAGCGTAGTAAATACTGACTATGACACAATTGAATTTAAAATTTTTCGGTTTCTAATGTACAAAAAATCAATTCACGTTGGCTCTCCCAGTCACGAATCGTATGAAACCTATTAGTCGTAGTAAAAGCGGACAACGATTGCCGATATTTACTCGTACCCCTCACCGGGGACACACTTGTGTCGTGTTACTAGCGATAGATGTTCAGGCTAAGCGACCTAAGAGCCATGCCACCTCTCAATCCGGTGAAGGAGTCGAGGCCAGCTTCTCTGGCCAATCTGTGTAGTTGGTCATTAAAAAAAAAGATTGCCGAGACGGCACTCCCTCTCAAAAAAACAACAAAGCGTCGGACATTAGAACTTTTTTTATAGAAGGAATCTTACGTTACAGCAATAAAAATTGTACGACATTGTAACTGCAATTCATCTATGTGTGTTATAGATGAACTTGATATTACGCGTACGGCAGAAAGCGCTAAAGATCATGCGACTTTCCCGTAAAACAAAATGCCTTTAAACCCATTCAAGATATTGCGAAGAAGAAAGAAAATAATTTTTTTTTCAGTTTTTTTTTATCAGCATTTGTACTGCTGAGCACAGGTCTTCTTTGTTCACAGAATATCAGGGCATAGACCGCAACACCTTGTCGAAATATTGTTTGTTGCAGGGGAACGAACTCGAGTTGGTAGATTGCTACGCACTTGAGGCGACTGCTTGGACACTGAGCTACCACGGCTCATTTCTGTACCTCTGCGTATAAGCGCAATCATATAATGGTAGCTAGAATGGTATATATAATAATAATATACGAAACGGAAATAGGATTGTCTGGAATTACTGACTTACCCATTACGGCGAGGTCAAAAATCAAAGTTTCTACCACAAGCATAAACGTTAACGTTACGACGGTTATGAAATGATACAATGTTTCAAGGTAAAAATAAATTTTTATAGTTCCAAGTGCAATGAATTCACGAACTTTTTTACATTCCGTCGTAAATAAAGGTACCAGAATCATCAATATTTGTCTACATGTAATAACTTTGAGTGACGTTAATAAAAAGTGCAGAATACACAAAGACGAAATCAGTCAGTCAGTCAGTCGAGTCATCTACAAGGTTCACGGGAACCTCGCAGGTACAGGCCTCGGGGTGTTACCCCATTACCCGGGTTATCAGCGCAGGGGCAACTGCTCCCCTGGTCATGGGTACCGTTTAGAGACGAAATAGTGGCCGCCATATCCTTATATGGTATAAAATAAAGTCTCTACCCGCTGTCCGTCTGTCTTTTCACGATAAACTCAAAAATTACAACACTGATTTTCATGCTATGCTCACCAATAGATGGAGCGGTTCTCGAAAAAGGTTTTAGTATATAATTTATTAAATTTTTGTATACATTAGCTAAAATATAATGATATTTCGAAAAAATATAAGCTGTTTAAGAGTTTTCATCGAAAACGCTGCCTTTTAGATATAACAAAATACGAATGCGATGCGATGCGTTAATGCGCTTGTAAAACTGTTTACATTATGTATATTTAAGAAAGTCACCAAATATTAAGCACATAAAAACCATTCACGAACGCAAAATACTAAAGCAATACTTGCAATTGAATCTAAAAAATAAAATACTACAACCATATCTAATCTTCGAAGCAATATTAGAAAGTCCGGTCTTGTAGCCTAGTCAAAGTAGTTCACCAAGGCACACCGTCGCGTCTTATCTCGCCTTTTGAAGTACTTTGAGTTACATCTAATTGGCAAAGTTGAAAGCCTACTAATTCTAACTGCACAAAGCTTCGCAAAGAACTGAAGTCATTACCTTAAGTTATAATGTTTTGATTATAAACGACGTTAAGATGCAAACTAGAACAGAATGATAATTTCCGTTACATTGTGCTGTTCGCTACATTTGTAAATACACACACTCACACACAGTAACGCAAGTAATGCAATTTTTATAATCTATTAATTGGTTTAAATCTTTTTTTAAATGCGAAATTTATCCTTAATTAACACTGAAAAAAAACATTTATATAAAATAAATCTATAACGGCTTAGATCTTGAATACGTGACCGAAATATTTATTATAATTCATAAGATGTTGATTTTGTAAAATCTAAATATATTTAAAAGAGAATGTGTCTCTGTTTGATCCGTAAAGGCTCTGAAACGGCTGGAGCGATTTCAATGAAACTTTCAGGGAATCTTTAGATTGTCCTGAGGAGTAATCGTGTAAAGTTTGGTGACGATCGGAGCATTTCTCTTTTTGAACTGTCAAATTTTTTTTTACTATGATGATATTCTATTGTTTTAGAACCCAAATTTGTAATGAAAGATGCGTTGTGTATATTTATGGCATTATAAACCATATTAGAGTTTATTAAAGTATTAAAAATAGATACGGTGGATTAAAAATAAAAATAAATATAATATACACGTTCGAGAAGAGAATGAATACGGAGAGAAATGAAGCCGGGCTGGGTACGCTAGTTATAAATAAAGAATAAAGTAAAGAGTTCTTTGATTAAGAGAGCTTCTACTGATCCACGAAGGAGTCAGTACGGAGTGGAGTTATATCGAACTTCTGTGTGTTCAGCCTGGTAAGAGAGATGCCGTTGAGCCAACTTTTCACTTCAAAAAAGAAGGAATTTCTCAATTCTTTTATATGTATTTTTTTTGACCGATTGACGGGTGATTTGTATGATTGTTTTTTTTTATCTGAAAGCTGGTGCTTTCCATGTGCACATAAGAAAACCAAATAAGTCTAAATTTTGCATTGAGTATGGGCACGACAAATTGACGAATAACTCAATTTCATAGCAACGGATTACATTGACTCATTTTTTATTGGAAAGTATATACTTCAAGGGAATTTGATGAGAGTTTAGTTAGGTTGTACAAAAATATAAAAAGGGGGTCGGCGTGTAAATGTGTTGGATTTATTCGATTTGGAGTCGGTTTTTGTGTTTAATCGTAAATGTACTTGTTATAATAATTATCAACGCACCTGCAAACACATTAGTGTTTACCAGGAGGAATTCCAATAAAAAAAATTACAAAGTTTCTAAAAAAAACATTAAGAATACATACCGAGCGTTCTAAAATAAATATAAAAAATACTATTTTTATCAACAAGAAAGTTGTTACAAGTTGTTTTCTTAACGTAACTTCTACCAGGAAAGCAGCAAAGATTTAGTAAAGGAAACGAACGCGAATAGAATAAAGGTCTTGAAGTTTAAAACTACTAAATAGGAAAACACATTCGCCCTTCTTGCTACAGTGCTTCTATATGTATTAATGATTCAAAAGTTCATTTTTTTTATAATTTCTAAGCAAGTGCTTAACTACGATCCCACCTGATGTTAAGTGGAAATGCAGTCCTCGATGGTAAGGCGCACTAGCTTAGTAAATGCCTATTCACTCTACTCTTGAAAATACCCACATTGGAATCGGAGGGAAAAAAAGACGCGGGCAAACTATTCCAGTCCTTGCTGTACGAATAATGAAAGACGAAGCAAATCGCTTCGTTCGGGTTTGAGGGATGTTCACAACAAAAGGATGAAATCCCGCAGTGCGTCTTGAAGTCCGATGGTGGAAAGGGGATGGGGGAATTAGATTCGATTAGATTAAAGGAGTAATAAATTTATTTCCTATAGGATATTATAGCAGTTCATTGATCTTGATTTGAGAACTAGCAAGTAGATACCATCGGTTTTTCAACTTTTAGTTTTTAGTTAAATGAAATTTTACGTGCCGATTTACTACAAGCTCGATAGTAAAGAAAAACATCGAAATCCGTATTGTTAAAATTTTTAGAAACTTTTCTACCAATCCGCCCTAGGGGACTAAATCCTAATACGCTCATTAGATAAAGGTACTGGTATATACCCACCAGCGAGACTTATATACGTATACTATTTGTTATTTATAGAGGATATATAGAATGTGAAGAAAACGGTGGCCAAGAAAAACTGTTTTTTTTTATATAATTTCTAAGCAAGTGCTTGACTACGATCCCACCAGATGTTAAGTGGAAATGCAGTCCTGGATGGTAAGGCGCACTAGCTTAGTAAATGCCTATTCACTCTACTCTTGAAAATACCCACAGGTTTAGGAAAGAAGTGCAGCGCAAAAGGCAATTCCCAACATAACTGAAAGTAATTAGTAAAGAATATGGATTGCTCCAGACGTCCTGTAAATGTTCTTGGAACCTCTTAAATAGAATATATACATCTTAGGATCTTTTTTATGAAAAACTAGCTGACCTGGCTAACTTCGTACCGCCTTATTTTTTTTCCATAAATATTGTCTAAGCATACTGTTAAATGTCTAAACTGTGTATATGACGTATATTCTGATGGAAATTGTCATTCGTTAGCTGACCAACTGAACGTCATTCTCTCATTCGGTCAATTACTTTAATGAGGTTTTATAAAATCTAATTTTAATTAAAAAAATCTTTTAATTTATTTTATATACAAACCTTGTCCTATAAATAACAAACACGAAATATAGAATCATTCAATTCTGTGTGGTTGTTCCGAAGTTATGATCGTACATATTTTTCGGCGATTCATTTTTAATTTATATATATTAAATAATTTACGTCAAAATAGAATACATATCACAAATTAAACGGACATCCATGTAAACATTACAGCATACTATATTAATAAATAGTGACTCCCAAACTTAGCAGACGATTGTATCTTGGGAGCCTGAGTTGCATTGGAAAATTTTGGTCTTTTAATGTAGTTAATAAAAATATATATATGCATATATACACACACACACACATATATATATAGGCGCGTGTGTGTGCGTAGGTGCGTATATGATCGTGTATGTGTTTTTAATTTATTTTTTTGGTTTGCGTCTATCCGAGGATCCTTTTGGTCTGATCGCAGTTGGGACCGAGCAACTATTTTGATACCGTTTTCCTTAGTCTATGGACATTAAGGTGTCTTATGTCTAGTATTTTGGAGACATTGTTGTAGACTAAGTTTTGTATATAGGTTGGAGAGCGTCGGGCAAGAAGGATAGATCTATTGCGATTATAAGGGTAGATGTTAATTTTTATTATCATCGATGTTTATAAGTGATTGTTATAATGCAAAGTTGATATATCACAATTAAAAAGCGCTTTGGAATAGCAGATCAAAAGCTTTCTCCATTACTCTGGCAGAGTTCCCAAAGAGGTGATGTTTACATATGATACGCTACGTAAATATGTTTAAATAAATAACAAACAAGAGAATGATTATAATAAATTACATACCTGCACTGTCGTTCAGCATAACCGCTCCAAAACACCATCGAACATTAACTTTTGCACAATGACATTAACTGCACAATTATCGTCCCACGCGATGTTCACACACTTACACTGCAAACACCATTTTCACCAAACACAACACTCACGAATTCAAATGTTAATTTTACAAAGCCATAACCACGGAAGTCAGTCTTTGTAATAGATTAATCTACACTGAGATGTCACTCATATTATTTTTGTATCCTACTTGCGGTATTTATTATTAAAGTTCGAATACCGTCAATGCGCCGACATATATAATTTAACAAAAAAAATATTACACATTTGAAGCTAATAGCCTGATGGTATAGACTACGATCTGCGTTGTAGATTCGAACCCTCCATACGACTATTGGCGTAAACGATCTCCTTGCGCGAGCTTAAGCTTAGTTACCGCCAGTTACCTTCTCATTAGTCGATTTGAAAAATAATTATACAAGCCATATTTTTGACTTATTAATAGTAAATTCGTACAGGTAAAAAAAAATAATGACTACCTGAGAACATTGTTGCAGTTAAAAGCAGATTGCGATATAATTGGGCGAACGCAATTACAGATTTAAAAGCTTTTTATTTAATCGCTCCGCTTAGTAAATAGGTACTACGTACTATGGATTTTAAAAGATGGTACTTTCAATCAGCTTATTTGTATATTTATTTAATATATTATTATTATTATTATGTGAACATGATTATATTATAATGAACGTTATGAAATCTATACTAGTAATGAAAAATTGTTGTTTGTTACCTTTATCGCTAAAACTACAGAAAGTATAAATAATATATAACTTATACCAGAACGTGGGGAGGAGATTTTAATGTATAGTTATTATAAATTACTCATTAGAGGCAAATGAGTATCTTGATGCAACGTAATCACCGTCACCCACAAGAACCTACCACAGGAATTGCCAATCCACGATAGGAGAGCTAAGAGAGGGATTAACCTCCACGACAAGGGCGACAAGGGTGGGGGTCTTTGTCGTCCGCTAAAGTGGACCCGGGAAGAAGGCGACATCAGCAGGCCCGTGTCGCCTTGCACTGCGAGGGCAAGGGGGGTAGGGATAACCTTCCCTGTCCATCTCCCCCCGAGACGTGCACACCCCCGTGGACAGTGCAGTGGGGCTCCGGTGCGTTCCTCTGGAGATCCCGGAGCCCTTTACTATGCACCGAGGAAGGGTTTCGATGGGGTTTTAGTGGGTAAGAACCCCACATAACCTTGCCCAGAAGGCGGGATATCTTATTAAAGATTTCCCCCCCGTCAACAATAAAAAGGTGTTATTCTGTAAAGTCATGGTAAAGCCAACCAATTCGTGCAATAGCAAAAGCCGCTACAGTGGCCCTACCATTGTTGGAATATAGTATAATAGTGTAGTATTTTCGTAGTCAAAAGTAAAAAATCTTATTAAATAAAACGACCACAATGTTTTAAGGTTAGAAAACCTTTCGGTTTATATGATACTTTGTTGTCTATTGTTGCACAAACCGATTTGAGCAGGCAATGATACGAGTTGTTGGTACTGTGCCAAGAAGTAGTTTAAAAGTTGGGCAGTGATAGTACGGCAGACGCATTGCGATCAATATCAAATGGAAAAAATACCTCATTCATTAAAAATTAAGTAAGTACTATTGTTAATCGAGCTTGTTTAGGCATTCAATACTCAAGCACTAATGTATGTATAAATTAGCTGATAAATATGCTAACATTATATTTATGAAGAAGAACGACTATTCTTAAATAAAAATAATATTTTTCGTATAACGTAATCTTATCGTTTTATGCTTTTAGTTTTTTAAAGATGCGCGCCTAAGTCTAATAACTTACGTTTTAAATCGATTTTGTTTCAAAGGTGTCTCTAAATCGCACGAAGTATATATTCCGCATCTTAAGACGGCAGAATTTCCCGCTTTAAATACGGTGACAGGGTGTAAAATAATTTCTCTGTTCCATTACCTAATATTGAGCCAACGTAATGTTTTAAGCACATATTCCTTTTCCCCTTCAATTGATATATGTTATTGCGTAGTTATTATAGTTTCAATACACTAATTCCATTGATTTGTTATATTTTCGATGCAAAAAAACAATGCTAGCAGTATTATTTTCACAAATATTGCTAACATTCTCGCTAACCATTCTAACCAAGCTTAAGCTTGTGCGATGGTTCATGTCAATAGACGAATGGTGGATTCGAACTTAACTGACTTAACTGACCTTATGTTTCGCACCCTACGGTACGCGTACGGTACCCGAAACCATTAGGCTATGGACGCTATTTGTTATTATACTCGTATATCATTTTTATACAAAGAAACAGAAAAACGGAAATCTCAGTGGCACTGTATCGGAAGCGTCTTCTAGTCGGAAATCAATACCGTTGGTAGATTGTAAAGACATCAGTACGCGTAGCAGTAATGAATTTTATTATACGATAAAAACTGATTGTCATCTTTTGCTAGCGACATCTGTCTAAAATTACTTTTTCTTTTTTGTGCCGCGGCGAGTCGCGTTCTATACATATCTGACCTGTGTGGTTGATGTATATAGTAGTCCCCATAGTAAAAACAGATTGCAGCATATTGAATCGATGGATTTCAATCAATCATTACTTTAAATAAAAAAATCACAAAAACATTTTTATTTAAAATGGTTTGCTAAAATTATTTTTTTTTTTTTTTTTTTTTGTTAACGCGGGAATCGAGTTATTAACCATCCTCCGGTACCCTGGATATTCCTGTCTTTTTAAAATATATATATATATATATATATATATATATATATATATATATATATATATATATATATATATATATATATATATATATATATATATATATATATATATATATATATATATATATATATATATATATATATATATATATATATATATATATATATATATATATATATATATATATATATATATATATATATATATATATATATATATATATATATATATATATATATATATATATATATATATATATATATATATATATATATATATATATATATATATATATATATATATATATATATATATATATATATATATATATATATATATATATATATATATATATATATATATATATATATATATATATATATATATATATATATATATATATATATATATATATATATATATATATATATATATATATATATATATATATATATATATATATATATATATATATATATATATATATATATATATATATATATATATATATATATATATATATATATATATATATATATATATATATATATATATATATATATATATATATATATATATATATATATATATATATATATATATATATATATATATATATATATATATATATATATATATATATATATATATATATATATATATATATATATATATATATATATATATATATATATATATATATATATATATATATATATATATATATATATATATATATATATATATATATATATATATATATATATATATATATATATATATATATATATATATATATATATATATATATATATATATATATATATATATATATATATATATATATATATATATATATATATATATATATATATATATATATATATATATATATATATATATATATATATATATATATATATATATATATATATATATATATATATATATATATATATATATATATATATATATATATATATATATATATATATATATATATATATATATATATATATATATATATATATATATATATATATATATATATATATATATATATATATATATATATATATATATATATATATATATATATATATATATATATATATATATATATATATATATATATATATATATATATATATATATATATATATATATATATATATATATATATATATATATATATATATATATATATATATATATATATATATATATATATATATATATATATATATATATATATATATATATATATATATATATATATATATATATATATATATATATATATATATATATATATATATATATATATATATATATATATATATATATATATATATATATATATATATATATATATATATATATATATATATATATATATATATATATATATATATATATATATATATATATATATATATATATATATATATATATATATATATATATATATATATATATATATATATATATATATATATATATATATATATATATATATATATATATATATATATATATATATATATATATATATATATATATATATATATATATATATATATATATATATATATATATATATATATATATATATATATATATATATATATATATATATATATATATATATATATATATATATATATATATATATATATATATATATATATATATATATATATATATATATATATATATATATATATATATATATATATATATATATATATATATATATATATATATATATATATATATATATATATATATATATATATATATATATATATATATATATATATATATATATATATATATATATATATATATATATATATATATATATATATATATATATATATATATATATATATATATATATATATATATATATATATATACTTTATTCAAAAATTTCCTTACAAATACACGAACTCCTGACTTCGAACTAGAGTTATACCTGTATCTCAGCAATCAGTGCCCTCTCCCTGCCTTTCATCAATTTCATTTCAAATTTAATTTAACAAACAAAGAAAAATATACTTAATTTAACAGGGATATAAAAGATTTAAAAGAAAAATTAAATAAATATTCCTATATAAATAAATAAATGTGGACGTGTAGTATTCTGAATGTGCGAAGTGCGAAGAGTTTTAAAGAATAAATATATTTCATAGATCTTATAAGATATTTCAGAGAATCGCAATACCTTATACCGACACTAATCAATAAACTCCCATTACAAACAAAAAATGTTAATGTAATGTTAATGTCTAACAACAAAACATTAAAACTGTTTTAAAAATATTTTATCACTTTTGCGTATGGTGTATAAAAAAATATATATAGTTATAAATATATACTAATTTAAATGTCTAAGATGTATAATGTAATTTTCAATATGTTTAATGTCGATCTATATACGTAATACCACACAGTCAGTGACATCACGAAATCTCCAAACTATACACCCAATTGATTTGAAATTTACGTTTTTTAAATAATTTTACGATTTCGATGCTCACTAAGAATTTTACGCAAATCCTAACCCAAACGGATGTTTTCATCTTTTAGTCTGGTGTCAAGTCCAGCTGTTTTACAAGAAGGACATGAATAAACTACCAATACGCTGGCAGAGATGCACCAATTACATGGGCGATTACTTTGAATAACAAAAATAAAAGTTTGATAAAAAAAATACTTTAACTTAGTTCATACGTCAATTTCATGGGTAAAGGTCTATCACATCCACTAGTCTTAATTGATTTGTAAGAATAATTAGAAATAATTTAACACAAACAGTCAACACTCAACACAGTACATGAATTTAAATCCGTAATCTCTGTCTGAATTATATCTTACTCACGAGGAATATTACAAAATACATATATACACAAACAATTTACAAAACACAATAACTTTTCGCGTTTGTTCTCCGGCGCATTTTGTTACAGTATTATTCAAAGAGGAAGCTCGAAGAGGCATATCAGGCAATTTGGCAGCGCTCGTGCTCCTCGCTCCGGAGATAGAGCGTTGTTTACTGCTGTTGCCGTGGACGGAGTATTCGTAACGTCAGCCTAAATATCCTCCAATGCTCTTCCTAAGCATTTTATTACGATTGTAATGTAAATTAAATTTATCTGTATAATTGGTTTATATTTTAAAACAAAATATTATATTGTTAATATTCCATCATGTATCTCCATTCTGAATTTTTGCAGTAAAACGTAAGAAAATAAACGTTTCCTAATCTATTAGTATAAGTTTTAAACTTAAGAGTTACAAATACAAATACTTTATTCAAAAATTTCCTTACAAATACACGAACTCCTGACTTCGAACTAGAGTTATACCTGTATCTCAGCAATCAGTGCCCTCTCCCTGCCTTTCATCAATTTCATTTCAAATTTAATTTAACAAACAAAGAAAAATATATTTAATTTAACAGGGATATAAAAGATTTAAAAGAAAAATTAAATAAATATTCGTATATAAATAAATAAATGTGGACGTGTAGTATTCTGAATGTGCGAAGTGCGAAGAGTTTTAAAGAATAAATATATTTCATAGATCTTATATGATATTTCAGAGATTCGCAATACCTTATACCGACACTAATCAATAGACTCCCATTACAAACAAAAATGTTAATATAATGTTAATGTCTAACAACAAAACATTAAAACTGTTTTAAAAATATTTTATCACTTTTGCGTATGGTGTATAAAAAAATATATATAGTTATAAATATATACTAATTTAAATGTCTAAGATGTATAATGTAATTTTCAATATGTTTAATGTCGATCTATATACGTAATACCACACAGTCAGTGACATCACGAAATCTCCAAACTATACACCCAATTGATTTGAAATTTACGTTTTTTAAATAATTTTACGATTTCGATGCTCACTAAGAATTTTACGCAAATCCTAACCCAAACGGATGTTTTCATCTTTTAGTCTGGTGTCAAGTCCAGCTGTTTTACAAGAAGGACATGAATAAACTACCAATACGCTGGCAGAGATGCACCAATTACATGGGCGATTACTTTGAATAACAAAAATAAAAAGTTTGATAAAAAAATACTTTAACTTATTTCATAGGTAAAGGTCTATCACATCCACTAGTCTTAATAGATTTGTAAAAATCATTAGAAATAATTTAACACAAACAGTCAACACTCAACACAGTACATGAATTTAAATCCGTAATCTCTGTCTGAATTATATCTTACTCACGAGGTATATTACAAAATACATATATACACAAACAATTTACAAAACACAATAACTTTTCGCGTTTGTTCTCCGGCGCATTTTGTTACAGTATTATTCAAGAGGAAGCTCGAAGAGGCATATCAGGCAATTTGGCAGCGCTCGTGCTCCTCGCTCCGGAGATAGAGCGTTGTTTACTGCTGTTGCCGTGGACGGAGTATTCGTAACGTCAGCCTAAATATCCTCCAATGCTCTTCCTAAGCATTTTATTACGATTGTAATGTAAATTAAATTTATCTATATAATTGGTTTATATTTTAAAACAAAATATTATATTGTTAATATTCCATCATGTATCTCCATTCTGAATTTTTGCAGTAAAACGTAAGAAAATAAACGTTTCCTAATCTATTAGTATAAGTTTTAAACTTAAGAGTTACAAATACAAATACTTTATTCAAAAATTTCCTTACAAATACACGAACTCCTGACTTCGAACTAGAGTTATACCTGTATCTCAGCAATCAGTGCCCTCTCCCTGCCTTTCATCAATTTCATTTCAAATTTAATTTAACAAACAAAGAAAAATATATTTAATTTAACAGGGATATAAAAGATTTAAAAGAAAAATTAAATAAATATTCGTATATAAATAAATAAATGTGGACGTGTAGTATTCTGAATGTGCGAAGTGCGAAGAGTTTTAAAGAATAAATATATTTCATAGATCTTATATGATATTTCAGAGATTCGCAATACCTTATACCGACACTAATCAATAGACTCCCATTACAAACAAAAATGTTAATATAATGTTAATGTCTAACAACAAAACATTAAAACTGTTTTAAAAATATTTTATCACTTTTGCGTATGGTGTATAAAAAAATATATATAGTTATAAATATATACTAATTTAAATGTCTAAGATGTCTAATGTAATTTTCATTATGTTTAATATAGATCTATATACGAAATACCACACAGTCAGTGACATCACGAAATCTCCAAACTATACACCCAATTGATTTGAAATTTACGTTTTTTAAATAATTTTACGATTTCGATGCTCACTAAGAATTTTACGCAAATCCTAACCCAAACGGATGTTTTCATCTTTTAGTCTGGTGTCAAGTCCAGCTGTTTTTTACAAGAAGGACATGAATAAACTACCAATACGCTGGCAGAGATGCACCAATTACATGGGCGATTACTTTGAATAACAAAAATAAAAGTTTGATAAAAAAAATACTTTAACTTATTTCATAGGTAAAGGTCTATCACATCCACTAGTCTTAATAGATTTGTCATTCATTCTTATTGTCATTGAATCATTAGAAATAATTTAACAAAAACAGTCAATATTCAACACAGTACATGAATTTAAATCCGTAATCTCTGTCTGAATCATATCTTCCTCACGAGGAATATTACAAAATACATATATACACAAACAATTTACAAAACACAATAACTTTTCGCGTTTGTTCTCCGGCGCATTTTGTTACAGTATTATTCAAAGAGGAAGCTCGAAGAGGCATATCAGGCAATTTGGCAGCGCTCGTGCTCCTCGCTCCGGAGATAGAGCGTTGTTTACTGCTGTTGCCGTGGACGGAGTATTCGTAACGTCAGCCTAAATATCCTCCAATGCTCTTCCTAAGCATTTTATTACGATTGTAATGTAAATTAAATTTATCTGTATAATTGGTGAATCTCTAGCCACTATTTAAAAAGTATTATATTTTAAAACAAAACTATTATATTGTCAATATTCCATTATGTAACTCCATTATGAATTTTTTGCAGTAAAACGTAAGAAAATAAACGTTTCTTAATCTATTAGTATAAGTTTTAAACTTAAGAGTTACAAATACAAATACTTTATTCAAAAATTTCCTTACAAATACACGAACTCCCTGACTCCTGAACTAGGAGTTATACCTGTATCTCAGGAATCAGTGCCCTCTCCCACTGCCTTACATCAATTTCATTTAAAATTTAATTTAACAAACAAAGAAAAATAAACTTAATTTAACAGGGATATAAAAGATTTAAAAGAAAAATTAAATAAATATTCGTATATAAATAAATAAGTGTGGACGTGTAGTATTCTGAATGTGCGGGGTCTTGAAGAGTTTAACCCTTAAATGGACAATGTTGTTTTAAACAACATACTAAACATCACAGATAAAATTGACCTTCTTTTAATTTTTGTTAATTTTGACAACTAGTTCTTATTTCTGAACGAATTTTGTACTTTTTTAATGTTGGCACTATCAATATTTTTATGCATTGATAATAAGTTAATGTCAAATGTCACTTTGAAGAAAACTTTTCTAGTGGCATGAGCTTCAAGTTTTGTAGCTGTGTTCGGACTTTGATAAAATATAATGTAAGTATAAAACATATTTTATTTGCTTGATTATATCTTCAATTACATGTTCATGTTGTAAAACATTGAAAATC
This sequence comes from Meandrusa payeni, assembly GCA_029286785.1. Taxonomy (NCBI): domain Eukaryota; kingdom Metazoa; phylum Arthropoda; class Insecta; order Lepidoptera; family Papilionidae; genus Meandrusa; species Meandrusa payeni. The sequence continues at coordinate 9,298,522 of JAGSMX010000017.1, forward strand.
ACTTGATGCTACTGTCAGATTAGGCGAAATCTGGTATGTTGTAGGAAAACTACAATGCGCATTGCCTGCTAAATAAATGCATGTTTGGTGGAAAGTTTTATTTTGCTTTTCATGCAGATTACTAGAAAGCGAAATCACAAAGTATTTAGAAACTCTTGAAGATTCAGAAGATGGCTTGGGCAATTGGACTCTGAAGTAGAGGATGAAGGTCACTATTATCAAACAACTCCAGATGTTCTTTGAGACCTTGAAAATAGTGATGAAGGTGAGAATGGCCAGTCTGATAAAGTGGATGCTGATCCTCCTCGTAAATGACAACGATGAAAATATGCAATTTTCTATTTTGGAAGCCGAAGAAGCAGCACCCCAGAGTAGATCACAAGGGATTTCTAAACGACCTCTGGTTTGGCGAAAACGGAATCTTGTTACTGCTGAAGATAGCCTTATTTTTAGGGGAGAAACTCAGATAGCAGGTGATGCCATAACACGCCGTATGATTTTTTTTCATTTTATTTTACATCAGATCTAAAAAGGAAATGATCAACTTCTCAATTTGGGTACATTCAGACTAGAACTTGCTGAAACCCTCTGCAAATTAGGCCTACCTGCAAATGGCGCTAAACGTGGTCGACCTAGTGGGAGCACAATACAAAGAACTTGTAATGAAGAAGTTCCGAGGACCAGCTCAAGCAATTCCTTTGAAAAACGTCAGATTGGATCAGACATGTCATTGGGCAGTTTGGCTGGATAAGCAGCAGAGGTGCAAATTCCCAAAATGTTCAGCCTTTACATTCAAAATGTGCCAAAAATGTCGTGTATCTTTATGTGATACGAAAAAAAGCAATTGTTTTTATAAATATCATAATGAAGAATAAATAAATACATTTCAAAAACAATATCCACTCTTATTTTACCCATACTTGCAAAACTTCAATGAATGCGCAATGTGGTTTATAAACAACACTCACATTATTGCAAAAAAACTATAGTAAATTCATGTCTAGATTTTTTTACTCTTTTTTCCTAGACAGTAATACATGTCTATTACACAAATATATTTTTTTAAAACATAAAAAAAAAATCGTCCATTTAAGGGTTAAAGAATAAATATATTTCATAGAACTTATAAGATATTTCAGAGATTCGCAATACGTTATACCGACACTAATCAATAGACTCCCATTACAAACAAAAATGTTAATGTAATGTTAATGTCTAACAACAAAACATTAAAACTGTTTTAAAAAATATTTTTATAACTTTTGCGTATGGTGTATAAAAATATATATATATAGTTATAAATATATACTAATTTAAATGTCTAAGATGTATAATGTAATTTTCAATATGTTTAATGTCGATCTATATACGTAATACCACACAGTCAGTGACGTCACGAAATCTCCAAACTATACACCCAATAGATTTGAAATTTAAGTTTTTTAAATAATTTTACGATTTAGATGCTCACTAAGAAATTTACGCAAATCCTAACCCAAACGGATGTTTTCATCTTTTAGTCTGGTGTCAAGTCCAGCTGTTTTTTACAAGAAGGACATGAATAAACTACCAATAGGCTGGCAGAGATGCACCAATTACATGGGCGATTACTTTGAATAACAAAAATAAAAGTTTGATAAAAAAAATACTTTAACTTAGTTCATAGGTAAAAGGTCTATCACATCCACTAGTCTTAATTGATTTGTAAGAATAATTAGAAATAATTTAACACAAACAGTCAACACTCAACACAGTACATGAATTTAAATCCGTAATCTCTGTCTGAATTATATCTTACTCACGAGGAATATTACAAAATACATATATACACAAACAATTTACAAAACACAATAACTTTTCGCGTTTGTTCTCCGGCGCATTTTGTTACAGTATTATTCAAAGAGGAAGCTCGAAGAGGCATATCAGGCAATTTGGCAGCGCTCGTGCTCCTCGCTCCGGAGATAGAGCGTTGTTTACTGCTGTTGCCGTGGACGGAGTATTCGTAACGTCAGCCTAAATATCCTCAATGCTCTTCCTAAGCATTTTATTACGATTGTAATGTAAATTAAATTTATCTATATAATTGGTTTATATTTTAAAACAAAATATTATATTGTTAATATTCCATCATGTATCTCCATTCTGAATTTTTGCAGTAAAACGTAAGAAAATAAACGTTTCCTAATCTATTAGTATAAGTTTTAAACTTAAGAGTTACAAATACAAATACTTTATTCAAAAATTTCCTTACAAATACACGAACTCCTTGACTCCTGAACTAGGAGTTATACCTGTATCTCAGCAATCAGTGCCCTCTCCACTGCCTTTCATCAATTTCATTTCAAATTTAATTTAACAAACAAAGAAAAATAAACTTAATTTAACAGGGATATAAAAGATTTAAAAGAAAAATTAAATAAATATTCGTATATAAATAAATAAATGTGGACGTGTAGTATTCTGAATGTGCGAAGTGCGAAGAGTTTTAAAGAATAGATATATTTCATAGATCTTAGATATTTCAGAGATTCGCAATATCTTATACCGACACTAATCAATAAACTCCCATTACAAACAAAAAAGTTAATAAGAAAAACATTAAAACTGTTTTAAAAAATATTTTTTATAACTTTTGCGTATGGTGTACAAAAAAAATATATATTAAGAACAGCCTGTATCGAGCGCTCACACGCATTGAGGCGTCTTCGCTTACGATGGGTGTGTGCGTTCGTTTGCAAAGGATGCTCGCAACGGCTCGTGACGAGGTGTTGCGGTGTTCTCTTTCTGTATCACTAATACTGTAAAAATGGACGAGAACTGAATGCTGAGCATCCAGACAAACCTGGGATAGGTTTTTGGAATGCGCTTTATTGTGTAATTTTATTTGTAAAATGTATTAAATAAATTAAATAAAAAAAAGATATATAAATTAGGCACAGATGCAGAGAAATATTAAGTTTTACGATTTTAGCCAAATTTACTAGCCCAATTGCAATGGGTATACACTAGTTACAAATATTAGCATGGTGTTGATATATTATTTGCGAGTAATAATCTAAAAATGGAAATAGGTACAGGCCGAAACCCACCATCAAATAATTATTAGAATACTTAATAACTAGACTATTTCTGTATTATTATTAAACGAAATATAATAAAATATACATTACCGTACATTATTTGCAGACAAAGTCGTAAGCAAATGCTATAGGTTTTAAAAATACTCCGTTTCGTTGTCGTGTAGAAATTATTGTAAAAAAATTATAAATACAATTATGGGCATAAAACCGAAATCCTTAACACGTAACGTTTCAAATTATCTGTCGGCTTAGAGTTGGCTTTCAGAGATTTAAAGTTTTATCCTTCCTATTAATATTCTGTGGACGCGGCACATTTTTCGTCTTAGGGAATAAACCCACAGGTACCTACTCTCTCTTATATTAGGATATTTGATAATAATTCCCTGAAAGGCAGTGAGCTAAGGGACGTTGTTTCAAATTACGATTTGATTTTGTTGCAAGATTCTGGAACTCGGTGACATTGACAAATTACACGAAAATGTTTTTCGTCAAAATGATTATAATGACTTGTGTGCCAAATTAATTCTAGTACAAAAAAAGATTTATTATGAATAAAAGGTTATTTTGAAGTTACACAAAAGACCATTTAATGACTGACTAGTGATTGATTATTATGTTTTTTATTTTCTAACAAATATATTTTCGGTTAATGACAGCTTTGTGTAGCTACGTGACGTGCTAACGTCATCTGCAAAGGATATATGAGGTTTCACAAAACACGACCGGTATATTTATTGGCTATCCCCTTTTCAATTATCATGTTTTTATTTATTTATGTATAAGAAAAGTTACTTAGCAGCGAGTCAAAGAAGAACGCGTTGTAATGGTATCTCATTCACCGAGTGCCTGCTGTTTGCCAAGTATAACATAGCACCACTTCACGCCCGTTTTGCGCGGTTGTAGTTCTTCCCTGCGATTGTTAAGCGTTGATAACTATTAATACAAATAAAAATTGACCCATAGTTCCTAATAATAATATCAATTATTAACGCTCTTATAGCGAAAGTCTCGATCAACATCTTAATAGACTTTCGCTAGATAGCTGGGTCAAGGATCAGATACAGAAGGCAGTACTCTGATTGAGCCATGCTTCGTTGCCGGTGGCACGCACTAAGTTAGGTTTTTATGTTTCAGCCCTATAGTTCTGGGCTCTCAAGAATAAGACTACGGTATCTCCTGCCTGTCGGAGAGGGCGACTAAAAGGGGCCTCGGGTTCACTGGGCGACAAGGGTGGGGGCCTGAATCGTCCACCAAAGTGGACCCGGGAAGAAGGCTAAATCGGCTGGTCCGTGTCGCCTTGCGCTGCGAGGGCACAGTATGGGAGGGAGTAACCTCCCCCCCGGGACTTGCTCTCCTTGAACACAGTGCAGAGTGGCTCCGGTGCGTTCCACGTAGAGAACCCGGAGCCCCTCGTCATGCACCGCGGCAAAGGCCACCGGGGAGGTTTTAGTGGGTAATAACCCCACATAACCGCCGCCTTACCTCCAGAAGGCGGGGTATCGTTCTGAAGATTTCCTCCCCGTCAAAAAAAAAAAGTTTTTATGTTTTACATTTTGTATTTGTGTATTTTACTTTTAATATTAAATATTGTAAACTCTTACCCTAAGGTTTAAATATAAATAAAAAAATATTAATAAGTTTATGATCTAATAATAACTATTCAAAGCATATATTATGACTTTTTTTCTTTTAATTTTTTTGGTACGTAATTGCGAGTAGATTGCTGTTCGTAAGCTGAAATGCCCTCAGATAAGCACTTTACGAGGGTGTCTCAAGTTGCGCATGCTAATATGTCGAGACTTAACCTCGAATGCTCTTATGAATTAAAGTACATTAAGAATATACTTAATATATATAAAAATGATAATATTTTTATTACATTCATTATTTTTTAATAATATTTAGATGACTATTTAAACAATATTTAGAGACATGTTTATCATTTCATATCGCACCATATATACCTATACAATTAGTATATAATAATTGTAAACAATTGGCTTACATAAAATTATATGCTCTTTATAAAATGGAAACAGAGTTGAACGTAAAGCTTTTTTATTATATTGCACGGTATTAACCGGAAAGCAAACATTTGTGAATAGCACAATATTTCTTTGAATTCCAGGTAAATCACGTCTAAGATGCTACTTCCATCTAGTGCCTTGTTGTTTTACAATTAAGAACTAAACTGGCGCATAAAAAACTGTAAGCAATATTCATAATGGCGAGGGGACGTAATAAACCATTTTGTGGAAGGTTTAAGGGGACTTTTCATAAGTAGAGGCAAGTGCCGTGAAAATAATTAATACAGAAGAGAGCAAATTATACCCTTTTCTTGATAAAAATACGCTTTTACCGTAAATGATACCTGCGAGTTAAAAGAAAACGTTTAAATAAAGCAGTAGTTAAAATAGCAGTAATTGTATCCTCTTTTTAAAGACAATCATACAGATATATAGATATCAACCACGTCTTGTCGTGTGGGTTTAGCCTATAACAACAAACTTCTCAAAGTTGTCACTGCTTCTTCGGGATATGTGACCAAAATATTCTAGGATCCTGCGCAGGCAGCAGCCTACTGACTACCTTGGTTTTTGTGTTCACGCAGAATGGACACGTTGGTCTGGAAACCCTAACGTCTTTTTCCAGCGCTACATCTATTTGATCTCGAACCGCGGATCGAACTCGGGTTGCTAGTTACGCAACTTAAGGCGACCGTCCGAACACTGAGCCACTACGGCTCTAACATTTAGTAAGTTTTTAATTCCTAATATTTTTGCATACCAGGGAGATGGTTAGAACGCAAGGTTAAGAAGCATTTCATTAGTAATATGATTTACTTCCAATCGAGTAGACTGTTATACCACTCCTTATTGATCTACCCTAACTTAGGTAGAAATTAAAAGGTTGTGAAGAGTAGTGGGCCCCTCACTCGCTCCGTACTTCAATGCTTACTTATCGGGTCCCGCATCACCCCATTTGATTTTATTCATAGCTCCTATTCGTTTATAGATTTTTCTCCCCATTTAATTAAATGATAACGCTTTATAGATGTATTACTTTTAAATATTTAACTCAACTATAAATATGCTTAATCATCGTATCATCAACATAACATAAAATTTAAAAACTTCTAGCCAGAAAAACTCAACGTTGAACGCTATTAAGCGCGGATGCCCCTTTTGCATTTCCGAATTATATTCGTAGGAATATTACGAAATAGAATTTATCAGAACCTAACCAAACTCTCATAACTCACTACTGTTGTAGTACATCCTCCCCAATAAAAAAATTAATCATCGAAATCGGTTAGCGTGATATTGAGTTATTCGTCCATTTGTCAGACACATACTTAATGCAAATTTAAGACATGGCTTATTCATGGATGCCATTGTCAGAATTGGACCATATTGAAATGAGACCACATGGGAAGCACCACATAATTTAAAACAAAGGAACGTAATTTATCTCTCGAGCTCTTTGTCAACAGGAGCCCAGCCCAGGAGCGAGGAAGAGATTTATAAGATTTCGGTGCGCACCAGTAGTCGAAAGTTATAAGATAACAAACAAAAACGTACGAATTCAGAACGTTCTCCTTTTTTGAAGTAGTTTGAAAAAGGGATCGATCGAAATTCGACGGCAAAAAAGGACCATCACTCATGCCCGTCTCCCAGAGTGGTAGGCAGAAATCACGGCCTATGATCCTGGCGTACTTCTTTCGCTTCTTTCAAATTCGTATATCGGCGCATACATAATTGTTGATTAAGCTAAGTACGTGAAGATTCAAAATTATTTTATATATTATTTTTAAATTTTCAAATAAGGGATTTTAAAAAAGGTACAAGGTTGTCTCTTCACGTTTGGAAGGAATAAAAATTATTAGATAGAATATTACATACAGTATACGTGCGACTGTTATTTTTCAGCGGTAGAAAGCTGCCGTTTGTTTATCTATTGAGTTGGTATATAACACATACGTTTCCTATGTTGTCAAAGTTATACACTAAATCCCGTAAGTGTCTGTAAGCTTTAAACGTCTGAAATCTGTCTTTTAGCTCGATTATAGCGCTGAAATTTGTGTCGCATGAGAGTCAAGCTGCTGGCAATAATTAAAGCAATAAATTAGGATAACCACACTAAGTGGCTGTGATTTATGAAGCAATAGCTTATTATTAATGCACGCGAATGCAGATTTAATGACCTTATCGACAACGAACACATATAAAACTACAATAAATAAGAAACACCGGAACATTTTTTATGACTTATGACCGTCGAAATCACCTTTTTTTCGATTATCCGTGAAATAGCAACCGACCGAGTCGTGGTTCGACCATCTCGGGCGCCCTCGGATCGGAATGCTTACGCGTAACATAGTAACCGTCCAAGCCGAGGATACCCACCAGGGGGACCCTTGTGTCGAGTTACTAGCGATAGAGGTGCAGGCTAAGCGATCTAAGAGCAATGCACCTCTCAATCCGTTAAAGCAGTCAAGCCTAGCATCTGTGGCCAATCTGTGTAATAAGCCATTAAAAAAAGTCTTTTTTGCGTTATATTGCGATATCAGTGAATTTTTTATTAAAATAATTATAAATAAAATATAACTTTCCACTAATTTAATAGACTGCGGTAACATATATACACAGAAATATTCCGTAAAATATTCGATGTATCGTTTAGTATATCCCCTTGGGGCTCACTAAAAAAAATTACATTATCACAACATACAGTACATAATATTTTCAATGGACATCAAACACTGGACACGCCAATTAGAGCAAAATACTTTAACTGGCAAAGCGATCGTCAAATTGATTCAAATGGATTCATTTTTCAAGTCCTTTATAAATATTCCCAATTGATTTCATTTATATTTGCACGGGGATGGAATATTTAACATCATGGCCATATACATTCGACAAAACATTCATTCAACTAAAACGGAAGAAAAATGAAATGCACACACAAAAATGCAGCCAGAAGTGAATAAATTGATTTTATATTCAAAGTTCGTTGTACTCACAAGTTTACAGTGTTTATTAAAATTACTTCTATTTTATGTTACGCACTTACCTATGATATAAAATAATTGATATCATATCAAATATTTTTATTAAAAAACAATTTTCAACCAAATGCATGGCATATGTTCTCCTGTTGGGTCGTTTTTTAAAGATAGTAGGTAATTAAGGCATCAGCTCTGTAGTTCTGGTCTCTCAAGAATAAGACTACGGTATCTCCTGAAGGCGACTAAAAGGGGTCTCTCTCGGGTTTTACTGGGCGACAAGGGTGGGGATCTTTGTCATCCGCCAAAGTGGACCCGGGAAGAAGGCAACATCAGCAGGCCCATGTCGCCTTGCACTGCGAGGGCAAGAAGGCTCACCCCCGTGGACAGTGCAGTGGGGCTCCGGTGCGTTCCTCTGGAGATCCCGGAGCCCCTCACCATGCACCGAGGAAGGGACGCTGCGGAGGTTTTAGTGCGTAAAAACCCCACATAACCTTGCCTTCCCACCAAAAACCGGGGTATCTTGTTGAAGATTTTCTCCCCGTGAACAAAAAAAGGTAATTAAGGCATAGTTAACAGCCCAATGTAAACGTTATGTCGTTGTGATTATATGACATGATAACAAAAATGAATTCATATATGGCTAACCAAAAGACACAGTCGAACGTACTGTAGCAATTATTTCAGTTATATATATTGTGGGTTAGATGTATTTTGTACTGCAAAGTATTTTTATATGTCAAATGGTTTCATATAAATTATTATATGAATTGTCGTACTGTAATTCAAATATGGCTACCAGACATCACACAGTGGAATAATTTTCATCATCATAATTATCCGTGGACTGTGGTAACAGATATATTTTTAACTAAAATGTATTTTTACTAGAAAACAGTCAAATAAAACATTACGGATAATTATATCGATTATCGCACTGTGTATAATAAATCAGGGACGTCTCAGACGTGGGCAAGGTTAATATTTAAGTGACGCAAATTTCCCTGGTGCAGTGTTAAGCGACGCAAGTAATGCGTTGACGTAATCGCGTACCTTGGGTTGTCCTCTCCGGCGAATAACCGACACAGGCTGAATACAAATGAGCTGGATAAAAGCTTAACTCTCAGATATCGTAACGTGAGCAGATACGTTTTTACAGACTTGAGAATAGTTTGTACTATTTTTAATTAACAATTTTAAAAAATCAATGTTAATTAGAAGGTTCTAAGCGTATTATGATCGATTTCGATATATTTGTTTGAAAGTATTTTTTTACAATTCAGTCCTATATTAATTTTTATGGCATATGCCCTTTGATTCTGAAGCTATATCGGAGAACTAAAAATGTTACAAACGTATAAACATAAATCATTTTTTATAACATTACGTAATAAAGCTAATAATAACTTTAAGTGTTACCAAACTCAAATTAAATTTTTAACAAGAATCATTACGTTACTAAAATGAGACGTGGAGATAAAATTAATTCGATGAGATGCAGATTCACATCTGTGTTAAGAACATGCAGATTATGTCACGTAACAAGACGGCCTTTGCCCTCTTCGTTGACACAATTTTTGCATGTACGACACATGGCAAACCGTATCCTAAAAAAGAATTCAGAAGTCTAATGGTTGTTTGTTTTGTGTAAAAGGAATAATATATGTAAAATATAATAAATAATATATGTAAAAATAATATATATAATAAATGTAAAACGTACGAACTAGATTACAAATCTATACATATAAAAAAAAAAGTGTGGGTTTGTTCTATATAGGCTCCGAAACGGCTTTCAGGGTATCTTCAGATTGACCTGGCGAGTAATCCTAGTTTCGGAGCACTCCTCTTTTTGAACTGTCAAACAAGCCATACGTTGTACTATTATGTCTGACATGAACTAATTAAGCCTGGCGAAGCGGGCAGGGTACGCTAATTTAGTATACGTTAAGTTGAATGAGAAACGTAATGTATCTTGTATTAGAAAAAATAACTTAGTTCTGTATACTATTTACAAATAAATAATGAGCTTTCATGTTACTACGAACAGCTATAGGCTAATAGGCAAGATGTTCGACTTCGAGGGTTAGAATTCCATCCGTTGTACATACAAAAATATTATTTGCTTAAATTTCTGATGATGGGCTCGTCGGTTGTCATATATAGGGTCTAATAAGCTTGATGATAAGCGTACTCGAATGCTGTCTCCCACATCTCCGATAAAAATAACATAAGAGCGTATTTGCATAATTAAAAATAAATAGAATTGTAATAGGTTGGTTTCATAGTGAATAAAAAATCATCAAAACAGACTCGGGGCTCTGTTTCCAAACTAACACATACACTGATCAGTATCAGTAATCTAAAAGCTTTGGATATCAGTGTTGAGGGAAATCATTAAAAACTAAATTTTTGTATGCGTGTAATCGGGCGTGAATGGACAAAAGAGATAATTCCCCCGCTTTTAATATTCAATGAACAAGTAACACAATCAATGAAATGTAAACGAATCGCGCGCTACACGTCGATACTCCGACATTTTTAAATTAAACACAGGCTAATAACTTTTGTTGCACCGAAATTGTAAAATAAATCTAAATTACATACATCGTACATATTAGTAAAATTTAAGACATCCATAAGCCTAAACGTTTGTCAACAAACTACTAACTGTAACATTTGCCAAGTGGTGGACGATGTGCACCACATAATGGGGGAATGTACCAAACATGAAGCGGAAAGAAAGTCATTGATAGATAGTCTAAAACTGAGCGAGCAACATGTGGGTGTTTTCTTAATGCTGCTGTCTGACCTGACCTGAGGGAGCGAGGAAGCTGGTGGCTATGGCCATATAACATTGATCACTTTCTTTCTCGCTTCATGCGACCGATGTGTGTGTGCGTAAGTTACGGTATGATGGGGCTGACATGTCCAAAAGGGCAAAAATCCCAATAAATAAAGAAAAAAAAACGAACTACTAACGCGAGGATCGATGCGAACCATCTTCTAGCTCGCTTTGAAATGGTTAAAAACAATGTAAGCTCAATCTAAAGTTGTAAACAAATTCACTGATGGATTTATGCAATTAATAACTGCTTTGTGAAGTTCTACAACTTTGCAGAATACCGACATGAAATGGAGATATATATTCAGTTTCAGGATTGAAAATAGTTTGGCAATGCACCTGCAAATTCTGTACCGGGCGTTTCCGTCCTTCCGCGTCATCGACCGATAGTAATCACATCATGCTCGTTTGTTGCCTAGTCCCAATAAAAAATCTGTATTACAAATGTTATGGTTTTTTTAGATTTTTTAGACAAATACACATAAAAGAACATAAGAGAGTGGTCCGGAATTGCGAGTGCCGCCTAACGGTTTCGCCTCGCAAGAGACAGAAAGAGATATGATGAACTGACTGCCAATCTTCGCTAGACGGAGAGGCACTTTAAGAAGAAGAAGAAGATCAATACAATTTCTAAGTACCGGGCAATCCAGCACAGAAATTTTGTGTAAAAATGTACAGTAAAAATTGTACTTGCTTGCCTTACAAGTAACAAGTATACGAGTTAAAACAAAAACAGACTTCACATCAAATTAAATGTTAAACGATATAACCGCGGACGCACTTTTGGATTTTATTAATCATATACATCGGTTAGCTTGATATTGAGTTATTCGTGTATTTGTCGCGGACATACTTAATGCAAATTTAAGACTTATACGGTTTTCTCATGATTGCCCCTGTCAGAATTGTACCTGGAATTGGAATTGGAACACGCGACGCACCAGCTTTCAAAAAATCATTAAAATCGGTTCATCAAGTCGAATGTTATAAGGGTACAAACATAAAAAAGCATACACACGAATTGAGAACCTCTTTCTTGTTTAAGGCGGTTGAAAAATGTTATATTGTGCGTACGACATAATTTAAAACAAAGGAACATAATTTATCTCTCGAGGCCTTTGTCAACAGGAGCGGGGAAGAGATTTATAAGATTTCACTTTGTTTCACCCGCAAGATATAGTCTAAAAATATTATCGTGTTCTTTAGAAGGCAGTGAATGGTATAATATCGGACATCTCAAATGATAAGGTTCCAATGGAATTAAAAATATTAAATAGATCTATATTTAAAACAAGGTTATACAAGTGGCATAATGCTTTAAATATTTGTAGTGTTTCCGAATTTCTTTGTTGAAAATGTCTGTTCTCATAGTTAGTAGTAATGACATATATTTCACATGTTATTGACATTATATTAAAAATTACAATAAATTTTAATTTGCATGCTTAATTATAATAAGCGAAACATGTCGGCCTGTCTGTAATGATATTTATAACATCAAATATTACCATGTTTTCATCAAATAAATATATCTTATCTTATGGTACCTAATAGGCTTGGTGAAAATCGAACAACGAAAGACTCTATCTACCCCGCTACGATTTAAAAGATGTTGTAGCTGTTTCGCCTTTTACTGTAGAACATACTTTTATGAATAGGAGATTGTTTCACACCATTACACATTTATACAGTAAATTGGGTCAATCGCGAAATGTTTATAGAGAACTTGTCCTGTATATATTTGATAAATGCATAGAGAATAGAACTAGACAATAAAGAATAGACACAATGATTGTAGCGCTTACTATATTGCAGTATTTGCTATAATATTATTCAAAGAGAAATAGGCAAGGGCGTATCAGGCAATTTGGCAACGTTCGCGACGCTTCAATTCGGCGATAGAACGTTGTTTACTGGTGAAGTCGGAGTCTAAGACGTTACGTAGCTCTAACTATACTACCTTATTTATCATATCATTATTGCATAACTTTTTAGAACGAAAAAAAAAATTCAACGTTTTAGCAATACCAAAACAGTAATAAATCGACTCAGTAATAGCCTAGTGTCTAAGCGGTTCAATTTACAATTAAAAAAATCGAATGATGTGAAACTCTCACAGGAACTCTAGCGGAATGGACATAAACAGTTTCGCAGTTTCAGGCAGGTGGTGAAACAACACATCACCATATACCGGGAACAAATTTTGAGATATTTTTTAAACTGTGAAACCGGCAATACAATGGTAGAAGCCGAATGGGATTCAACCCTGTGAACATCGGATCGTAAGTAGAACTCCTAAACTACTAGGCTATCTCTGCTTAATATTATTGTTAATATACTACAATCTCTGCTCTCTGGTCGTGCGATAAAACTTTCTGTATCTTTTTCAACCGAATTCAAAAAAAGAGGAGGTTCTCAATTCGTGTGCATGTTTTTTTATCTGTTACCTCATAACTTTTGACCGATTTCATTGGAAAATTTGCAATTTAGTCCAATTCTGAAAATGGCATCCATGTGAAAACCATATAAGTCATAAATTTGCAATAAGTGTGTTAAGCAAGCGAAGTCCTTCATGTCGGCCAGGTGCGGGCCTCGGAGTAATCCCCATTAATTATTTGCGCGATGAATAAACGAATAACTCAATATTACGCTAACTGAATTCTATGATTCATTTTCATGGGAAAGTATGTAGTAAGTACTTCTAGCGTAGTTTGATGCGAGTATTGTTAGGTTCTACGATAATTCGGAAATACAAAGAGGGCGTCCGCGCGTAAAAGTGATTTGAATTGTATTGAGGTTGTTGAAGCTGAAGTGGATTCAATTTGAAGTGGGTATTCGTTCTACATAGCCCTTAGCAACATTGGCCGGAGAAGCTGGTCTTGACTGCTTCACCGGATTGAGAGGTGGCATAGCTCTTAGATCGCTTAGCCTGAACCTCTATCGCTAGTAAATCGACACAAGGGTCCTCCCGGTAACCACGGCTTGGTCGGTTACTATGTTACGCGTAAGTCGATTTTCGTTTTTAATCGTAAATATACTTGCCATCGTCACGATCGGTACATTTTAATGACAAAAGAAATTAAAAGTTGTTACGATGCGGAAACAAAAGTTCGAATCAACTTTTGAAAACATGAATTGAGCACTTTAAAAATCCATCACAGAGGCGCCAAACGAAAGAATTCCCAAAAAACAAATCACCGGAGTGTGACGCTTTGTCAAACAATTGGGAGGTGTAGAAAATAAAAGCCACTTCCCTTCCTATTTAGCTGTCATTTTAAGTTATTTGTTATTCCTTTCATAAGACCCGGCGCGTGCTGAGAGAAAAATTGCATTTTAAAAATTTATACAGATAAGTGGTGAGCCCGAGATGTGAAGCTTAGCGAGTGCTCCATCACTTCAAGCATTTAAAATGTGTATAAAAGATAAAAAAAATACTCCAACTCTCGCATCCTTTTAACTCAACTAGTGTTTACAGATTGAAATCTTTATTTGCCGTTCACCTTAAGGACTAAGCTTCACACTTCACTTCATCTTCAGCCTGTGTCTATCCACTGCCGGAAATAGGCCTTCCCCAATGCCATCCATCATATAATCGGCTATCCTTACAAGGTCGTCGGTCCATCTGGAGGGAGGGCGCCCTACGCTTCTCCGGCTCATGCCCAGCCTCCATTCCAAGACTTTCCTCTCCCATCTGCCGTCACTGACTGGGCAGATGTGGCCGGCCCATTGCCACTTCAACTTGCTGACTTTAAGAGCTATGTCAACTACCTTTGTTCTCCGTCGAATTTCATTGTTTCGGATTCTATCCTTTAGAGAAATGCCGAGCGTAGCTCTTTCCATCGCTCTTTATGCATTTTTCAGTTTGTGGACCAGCCCAACGGTCAGAGTCCATGTCTCTGCCCCCTAGGTCATGGCTGGGAGGACGCACTGGTCTATAATATATATATATATATATAAGACCTTCGTCTTTAGGCATTGAGGTATTTGCGAACTAAGCCTTAATGAGTGCCTATTGATAAATATATAGGACAGATACAAAGGCGAACTTAATGCTATTAAAACGGGGTATCTCTATGGTATATGGTTGCCTAATATTGCATAGTACGGTAGCAACATAAGTGCGATCTCCAGTGCCGGCTCCAATTGTTTCTTTAAATTCTTCTTATTTACCACGTGCTCGATGGTGAAAGATTAAATTAGCGGAAAAAATTAACTTAGAAGTCTTAGAAAAAAAAATTCCTCACGATGTTTCCCTTCACCGCCGAGCACGTGATAAATCATCACATAAAATTGCAACATCAAATTTTATTGGTGCCGGGCACCGGGGCTAGAGCTCGGATTGCTAGCGTATGTTAGCTGGCAACACATTTTTTTTTTTTTTTTTGACGAACTATCACAGTTGGCACAGAGAAGCTGGCCTTTACTGCTTCACCGGATTTGAGAGGTGGCACAGCTCTTAGATCGCTTAGCCTGAACCTCTATTAGATGGTAACTCGACACAAGGGTCCCCGGTGAGGGGTAACCTCGGCTTGTTACGGTTACCATTATTACGCGTTAGCAGTCCGGTCCGAGGGCGCCCGAGAGAATGAACCACGACTCGGTCGGTAGCTATTTTATTAACGAAATCTATTGGGACAATCTAAGCTAAACTAACTTATATGCCACTTCGGGAAGCGTTGGCACCCAGCGATTGTTATGCATAATATCTACCTCCATTGATATCTTAGTGATTTACCTGTATCTTTAATTCATAAATAATAATTTAGTTGATCATCACATTAACTTGCATTGTAAACAATAACTTAACTTTATTAGTTTGTAATATGACTTCTAATTATTTTTTGTAAAAAGAAGATGGTACACACAGTTGTCACAGCATTCGTTAAAATTATTCCTTGTACAACTTTACGCTATCTCAATAAAGCGAGTGTACTAGTTATTGGATTATTTCATTCCACAAAACCTACAATTATAACACGTATTATGCAACTTAAGGCGGCAATTGTAAATAGCCCAATGTACCTTCACGACTACAAACAGGACGTAGTAAAAAGGAAAAACGAAAAAAAAACTTGATAAATTCCACGCGGACGAAGTCGCGGTCACACCTAGTTATTATACTATTGGGAACCATTCGTTATCATCAGTTACATAACTAAAGTTTAACATTAGTTAGGTCCATTTTTTAAAAACCTCACTAACATTGATTTTTTTATTAGATAACATTTCTCTTTAATGCTAAGCACGCCACAAAACTTTACAAGGATTCAGTTCAATCAGAATCATCGTCAATAATCACTCTAGCTTTCTTCCGTTTACTTGCCACAACTATTTCTTCGTCCTCGTTATCACTTCGATCTGTAACAAGTAAATTTTAGTTAGTTTACAATTAAGATGGGTTCACTGGGCGACAAGGGTAATATATCGTGTAGTATCGATACAACCTCACGATATATTATATCGAAAAATATATCAATATATTTTTGGCATGAACATCCGTAATGTAGTATTGCGCTTGCACGACATTGGGTAGTCCTGGGCACCGCTGAAAATCAGCGCTGTCGCATCCTTGCGACAGCATATGCTGAGACGGTGTCCAATATTGGCATCATATCTTATGTACTATTTGTCCATTTTTTCTTTAACTGTATTTTTTTCTGTGTTTTTAATGTGTTTCAAATTTTGTGCCAATAAAGAAGATGTCTATGTGAAAGCGGGTATTATTTATCTATTAAACTCTAAATCAACTTCACATAGGTTAAAAATATCTTATTCATTTTAAATTATTTTTATGTTCAATCTCTATTATTATCTCCGCACAAAGGCTTCAGAGTTTTTTAGGACTTTTTATGTTTAGTACGAAGAATTGAAGCCAACAAAATTAACATGGAAACTAATTGAAAGTAACAACCTTCACATGTCCATAATAAATACCAGGACGATTAGTTGCTTTGAACATTTTTTTTTAAACTAAAAATATTTCTTTTTTTTTCAGAAAACATTACTAACATTCTCGTTAACTATTCCAACCAAGCTTATGCTTGAGCTAGGAGATGGTTCACGTCAATAGTCGAATGGTGGAACCTTTAGGCTAGTTAAGACTTACCAGTATCGTGACTTGGTATGTTACTCAATATGTCCTCTGTATCAGGTTCTTCGCATTGCAGTGTCTTCTTGGCGAAAGATAAAATATCATCTCCATCACTAATCTGTTCTTCCTCGTCTATTTTCTGCATTTTTTCTCTTCTGTTCTCGTTATCATCCGGACTACGACTTCGTTTGCGACGGTTTGATTCGTTTGAACTTTTATTATAAAAACTTTCTGTATTATTGTCGCGTAATTTGCGCAAACTATCAAACAGGTCTTCACCGTCGCTTGATTCATTCTCCTTCTCGTTTTCCGTTACGTGTTCTGGTTCTATGGTTTTCGTTATTTCTGTCTCTTCTATAATCAGCTCTTTGTTAATAGCTTTCATAATTATTTCACGACGTTTTCTAATTGTTTCATGGTGAAGGTGGCTCGGTATTCTCCAGTACATTTCCTACGAAAAGGCTTGTATTAAAATATAATATTTATATAAAAATAAAGAAAATTACCGGTACTTAGAGAAATTTTACAAACTAGATATATGAATAAAAAAACATAAAAAATTTACAGGTATTCATAACTACAGCTAAATTGGTAAACAGACGGAACATATTTAAAAAACAAAGGTTAAGGTTTCATATAAATAAGATAAGCACTTATTTTCTTTTTGAATGTGTTATATGGTGTTTGTATGAGTATATATTTTTGTATATATAGCCAATTATATTTATGTATTATGATTACTAATAGAATGTGTATGTATTGGTATTATCGATATGTTTATATAGTCAATATTTTATGTGGTGTATGTATGAGTATATAGTTTTGTATATATAGCCAATTATATTTATGTATCATGATTACTAATAGAATGTGTATGTATTGGTATTATCGATATGTTTATATAGATATAGTCAATATTTTACTTGAAAGAAAGCTTATATTTACCTGTTCGTCGGCAGGTGGTAGTAACCCAACTCCTTTTAAGACTTTATGAAACATTTGACTCTCCATGGCCTGTACTGAATCATCAGAGATCGGCACGAGAGGAGTTCCCTCTGCACTTGGGTCGTACCCTTCCGCTTCTTGGTCTAACGCCACTTCCTCTAGATTCTCCGCCAGCCATTTCAATGCTTCAGCAAAACCTGTTCAATTGACTTTATTAGATACAAATGCAACAATCACGTCGCGTAAAGAAAATATTGGAACTAAATCACATGGCCCTAGTACAACAACTACATATACAAGATGCTGTTTTTATGTACTTTTTCTTCACCGACGAGAACATCGTTAATCAGCACTTATTTCAAGATACAATTTTATCACTGGCGATCATACTTTGCTATCCTACAACGCAACGTGTCCTGGCAAATAATTTTATAGTATAATAACATAGCCGTGCCCCGCAGTGTTACCCAAGATTAAAAATTATTTATTCAATTTTTTTCTACAATATAAGTAACATAATACTACATAATCTACTAGTGAAAGTCCCGCCAAAATCGGTCCAGCCGTTGCAGAGATTAGTCGTAACAAACAGACATACAGACAAAAAATGTTATTTTGGTATATGTACCGTATATATCATAATAAAAGCATTTTAATATTACAAACAGACACTGCAATTCCGGGCGGTCGCCTCAAGTTGCATAGTACACTAACAACCCGAGTTCGATCCCCAGTGCCGGCACCAATAAATCTGATGTTGCAATTTTATGTGCTGATTTATCATGCATTCGGCGGTGAAGGAAAATATTGTGGGGAAACCTACATGTATTTTTGTACAAAATTTTTCTAAGATGTGTTAAGTCCGTCAATCCGCACTAGGGCCGCGTAGCGGATGCCCTTATTCTCCATTTACAGAGGCCCGTGCCCAGCAGTGGGACAATATAATAAAGGCTGTAACATTATCTTTAAATAACGCAGTGTCGACTGTTGCAAGGGATTGATGAGTAATACAAGTATAACTAATAACATACCACTATTGACAGCGTGCACTAATAACTTAGCAATTTCGCTTGCACTAAGCTCAACAATCTTTGTTTTTCTATTAGAGCGTACGTCCGGTTTCCTTTTTTCTACCCTCTTAACCGGTTTCTTGGCTTTCGGGGGTAAGCGTTCATTAGAATTGCTATCAGAATCATGTTCATCTGAAGACTCTGAAGCTGACGAACATCCTGTAACAAATTAAAAATATATGACGTAATAAAGAAACTATTCTTAAATATTTATCACCAGCGTACCCAGCCGACTTCGCGGGGCTAGATTTTGATTTATTTTATTTAAAAACCTTACATCATTAAATATTTAATTTAACTCTCACAATATATTAAATTATTCATTTCTCTCCGTATTCATTATCTCATCGCGCGGATCAAGATCATTACCAACACCCATGTACATATCAGCAGCATTACTAGACGGTTTTTTTTTCTTGACGAACTACACAGATTAGCCAGAGAAGCTGGCCTTGACTGCTTCACCGGATTGAGAGGTGGCATAGCTCTTAGGTCGCTTAGCCTGAACCTCTATCGCTAGTAACTCGACACAAGGGTCCCCTCGGTGAGGGGTAACCTCGGCTTGGGCGGTTACTATGTTACGCGTAAGCATTCCGATCCGAGGGCGCCCGAGAGGGCCGAACCACTACTCGGTCGGCAGCTATTTCAGGGATAATCTAAGGGACATTCGAAAAGCTAAACTAACTTTGAGTGCCACTTCTCACTAGACGGATACATTCGCGGCGCTATAACTTACTTTGAATACTTCAAAATCATTAATTATTACCTTTAATATACTTCAGTATACTTTATTATACTTCAATATACTCCATTATACTTCAATATGGTTCATAATGACATAAATATAAAGAACGCATGTGTCAATACAAATTTGGGTTATAGAACAATAGAATATCATCATAGTAAATAAAAGCTGTATTTGACAGTTCAAAAAGAGGTGAGCTTCGATCGTGACCAAACTTACATTCGCCAGGTCAATCTGAAGATTCCCTGAAAGTTTCATTGAAATCGGTCCAGCCGCTTCGGAGCCTATATGGAACATACCCACACACTTTCTCTATTATATAATACTCGTATATATACGCAAAGGCTAAGTGTTCGACGTTTCGAATCCCTTTCCATATCTGATATATACCAAAGAGTTATCTCTTATAGCTTGATACAGACTGATAATGAAATCTAGAAAGCGTCCATAACTTTGGCGTCAGAGCACATACCAACAACAATCTTGATATTCAAGTTATATTTACCCAATACAATCCGGTCAGACCGTACTTACTGCAATAAACTTGGGACCTCGCGTAATAATGTAAATTCAAGTACTAAGCTAACACAGAGGTATGGGAGCGGGAAAAGGGGCGCATTCCTGCAAACTGCCAACTGTCGCACTACGTAATTATATGACTTTTCTGATTGAATAAACGGGAATTTACGGGACTAATGCGGTCTCTGCGGTGACAATGTAATTTCGGGGATTTAAAATCAAATATCAAAAAAACACAAAAACAGTATACTCGATACAGAAGTAAAATATCAAATATCAAATACAGTACAATAATGTTATCGTATCCGCTAACTTTTAAATTCAAAACATACCGTCAGATGAGCTGCCGTCATCAGCGCCGTTACTCTTCAATTTCGCCTGTTTCCTTTTTCTGCATTGCTTCTTGTCTTGTATGAGATCCAACTCCAGAAGTCGCTCTACGAAGCTACGCCTTGGTCGTTTTCGAGGCATGCGCGGAATTATGATTCCCATAGGATCTGTATAGTACACTAAGCTATTATTCTATGCTATACAGGGTATCAGGAGACCGCTTCCGAAAAGAAGACAGATGGTAGTTCTAATGAAACCTTTGATGATAGGGCGGAAAAAAATCGATACTGATTAATAACTGATTTCAAATCCAATTGAAGGTGACGAATCAAACATTACACGATACTACGAGCGGACGATCTTTTAATTCCGGAGTATCATAGTTACATTACGAAGTTCTGACGCCTATATTCTATTACTTCTTCCTCATATGTGCACGCAGTATCTTTTTTTGTTGAGGGAGGAGAGGGGGGAGAATCTCAACAAGATACCAAAGGCCCCACCTTATGTCGAGTTCTTACCCACTAAAACCCCCCTGGTGGCCCTTCCTCGGTACATGGTGAGGGGCTCCGGGATCTGTGTAACACACCGGAGCCCCTCTGCACTGTGGTTTTCGGAGAGCACGTCCGGGGGAGGGGGATGGAGGTGAGTTATCATTTGTTTATTTCGATATATATATATAAATACCCACATTGTAATCAATCCCTGGCATACATTTGGAACCCAAGGTCCTATGCAAAAAATTCATATGGCAACCAAATCGTACCAAACAAAAAAAAATCGATTTGGTCCATAAACGACGACGCTATGAGAGTATGCATTACAAAAAAAAACAATTGAAGTCGATAAAAAATTCAAAAAATTAATTATTTTAAGTTAAATTAATTATTTTTGGAGAGAAAGTACTAAAATTAAACTTAGAAAGAAAACAGACAATCAGTTACGTCACTAACACCCATTAAGCCTGTTATTACGTCGTGGCGAGCGCGCTTTACTATAAAGATAATTTATGATCCTCATACATAATCAATTAAGGGACTATAAATTTTAATGGAACCTTTATAGCGTGTGAAATTCATAGTAATAACCAAACATACATACATATTTTAGTTATGGCATAACGTAACGAACAGATTTCGATTGTGTTATTGGTCGAAAGGATTTTGTGCGTACAATTCAGAAATCCAAGCGTTAAGATGACGACGGAAATTACACTTTTTCCGTAGAAATTTTCGACTTAAATTATTCCAAGTTATTAAATTACATGCGAGCCGTGGTAGCAAAGTGTCCGAGCGGTTGGCTCTTGTTGCATAGTACGCTAGCAACCCGAGTTCGATCCCCCGTGCCGGCACCAATAAATTTGTTGTTGCAATTTTATGTGCTGATTAATCACGCGCTCGGCGGTGAAGGAAAACATCGTGAGGAAACCTACATGTCTTGGAAAATTTTTCTAAGGCATGTGAAGCCTGCCAATCCGCACTAGGGCCGCGTGGTGGACTATGCCCTTATACTCTCTTTACAGAGAAGGCCTGTGCCCAGCAGTGGGACATATATATTATTTTATTACATACGGAACATAACCCATGGTAAAAGTGATTAAGAATGCAAAGAGATCGGACATCTCTTCGAAAATCAAAAGCCAGTCGAGAAAAAAATGATATTCAATGATACGAATAGTTTTTGTATACGATCAAATAAAGTGGTTATGACGTTACAAGAAATACTACAGATTGCATTTTGGAGTATACCCCGTTCCACCATCGGACTTCAAGACGCACTGCAGGATTTCATCCTTTT
This sequence comes from Meandrusa payeni, assembly GCA_029286785.1. Classification (NCBI taxonomy): domain Eukaryota; kingdom Metazoa; phylum Arthropoda; class Insecta; order Lepidoptera; family Papilionidae; genus Meandrusa; species Meandrusa payeni. The sequence goes on from JAGSMX010000017.1 coordinate 9,320,952, forward strand.
GTTGTGAACATCCCTCAAACCCGAACGAAGCGCTTTGCTTCGTCTTTCATTATTCGTACAGCAAAGGACTGGAATAGTTTGCCCGCGTCTGTCTTTCCCTCCGATTACAATGTGGGTATTTTCAAGAGTAGAGTGAATAGGCATTGACTAAGCTAGTGCGTCTTACCATCCAAGACTGTATTCCACTTAACATCAGATGAGATCGTAGTGAAGCACTTGCTTAGAAAGGATAAAAAAAGTGGGAAGTTCCATCACCTTGCAAAATATCAACTCTAAGTAGATGTATATTATACAAATGCATTTAGCTGAGGTGCTAGACCCAACTCTTAAAATAGTATCGTATTTGCAATTCCCTTAATAGGTTATTTTATAGTAGCAAGATTTTTTTTAAAAAAAAAAACGAATGCACAAACATTTTTTTCGCAAATATTATGAACATTCTTGTTAATCATTCCAAATAAGCTTAGGTTTGTGTTAGAAGATTGGGCACGGCAATTGTCGAATAGTGGATTCGAACCCACGATCTTACGACTCGCAGGCCGTACCTTCAACCATTAGGCTATTGACGCTTCAATTGGCGGCATTTAACGATCATCATAATTCTTTGCACACTTTTATTTCTCTTGATCACTGTAACAAAATGATTTACCTGGGTATTCCCCGTACTGTTTCCAAAGATCAATGAGCAAAGCGTCCTCTTCCTCAGAAAACTCCTTAGGTATTCGCTCCTTGAGTCTTTCCTTGTTACTCTTCTTCGTCGGCGCCTTGAATATCAGTCCGAGGTCCTTTAACTTTTTAATGACGCCGCGTCTCGTTCGACTCTGGTCGATCAGATTGTCGAGAATCCAATCGATTACGTCTACGAAATGGTAAATGTAACGTTAAATATCGACGCTGGAAAGCAATAACGTAGTAAGTGACTCATATGGCCATTTTCACTTTTTTAATTCGTTGGAATCAGAAAAAAAGACGCGTCGAATGATACATGACTTGTAACAATTAGATGAAAAATAGCGAAAATGGGATTTTCAAGATTGACACTTCTCTTTTATTTTTTGTACCGTAAAACAATTTTCTTTTAGGAAAACTCTAGGTTTATGCCGTGGTACAATACTTATACAGCAAAAAGTAATAAATATTGTGTCCAAAAACAACAGCTCTAGGTCTAAAAGTTGAAATGTTTTTCGGTTCTGGTGAACAATTTCATTTTTATGGGTTACTACGTTTTTGTTTTCCAGCGTGATAATAAAAATAATGGATAAATATCTTTTATTGCACAACTATTAGCACGTACGTCAAAGAAACAATACGTAGCTTATGATAATATATATTATTGCATGCGCAATGGACATATGACGAACTACACAGATACAGAGAATTTTTTTTTTTGGAACTCGAACTTCGAACTAACACAGTTGGCACAGAGAAGCTGGCCTTGACTGCTTTACCAGATTGAGAGGTGGCATAGCTCTTAGATCGCTTAGCCTGAACCTCTATTAGGTGGTAACTCGACACAAGGGTCCCCCTGGTGAGGGGTAACCTCGGCTTGGGCGGTTACCAAGAGGACCAAACCACGACTCGGTCGGTAGCTATTTTATTAACAAAAATCTATTGGGACAATCTTAAGCTAAACTAACTTATATGCCACTTCGGGAAGATACAGAGAAGCTGGCCTTGACTGCTTCACCGGATTGAGAGGTGGCATAGCTATTAGGTCGCTTAGCCTGAATCTCTATCGCTAGTAACTCGACACAAGGGTCCCTTGTGAGGGGTAACTTCAGATTGGTTACTAAGCATTCTGATCGAAGGGCGCCCAAGCGGGCCGAACCACGACTCGGTCAGTTGCTATTTCATGGATAATATTTATATGTCATTGCGCATATTTTAGGCCTGGAAATACCAAATGCGAATGATCTTACTGCTTTTAGCAATAATATAATTTTAAGTCCTTCTGGATAGAAATTTGTGTCAGGAGTTTTCTATGTATCTGTGATTAAATTAATTACCGTGTTACTTAATTTCAATAAAGGTATTATGATATGACACATACATCGCTATAAAAAAAGTGTCACCATATATTATTTTTATTATTCCAAGGCATTATTTAAATTTCCTTTGTCCAAAGAGGTAATAATACCTGAATAAAGGAAGAATGTTAAAGTTGTGAGATAAGGTTACCTTTCTCCGTGGCGGGATTTGTCTGGTTCTCCATGAACAGGTTGCGCAACTCATCTTCCTGTTCTTCACTCCAAACTCCTTTGCCCACTTTGTCCCTACACGAAAATGTATCTTAGCAACGTAGCTTACTATAATCTAATCCAAACAGCGGTTCAAGACCTGCTTTGCAACGTAGTTGAAGTTGAAGGTAATGGAAAAAAAATTGACCCACAACAAACGTGCACACAAATACAAGCACGGGCGTGACCGTCAGCCGAATTTATGCCATTAAGAACCATTTTGAAGTACAATGGACTAAATTGATGTATAATAAATCCCTAAATTATAAGAATATTGTATGTACATGGATGTGGATAATGATCGTTAACCGCTCGAGAAGAGAAGAGAGTGAATACGGAGAGAAATGAATAATTTAATATAATGTGAGAGTTAAATTAAATATTTAATGATGTTAGTTTATCGTTTAAATAAAATAAAGCAAAATCAAGCCCGGCAAAGCGGGCTGGGTACGCTGGTATGTTATATATGTATAATACATTGTGGCAGTAATTTTTTTTTTACACTTTCTAAGCAGGTGCTTGATCACGATCCCACCTATTGTTAAGTGGAAATGCAGTCTTGGATGGTAAGGCGCACTAGGTTAGCTTAGTTGAAAATACCCACATTGTAAACGGAGAGAAAGACAGACGCGGGCAAACTATTCTATAGAATAATAAATTCGAATAAAAAAGTGAATAGAGTCCACCCATTAGAAAATCGTAAGTGCCATACTTACTTTTGGTCACTGTAAAGGTCGTAGCCGTGTTCTACGTCGATGGCGTCCTTAGACGACTTCCAGAACAAAAGTTCGATAAACACTTTCGTGTTTTTCGACGCGATCTCGGCGAACTTTCTGAAGATGAACAGCCCGAACTTTCCCAACTCCTGTTCCAACGAGGATCATTTGAAATTCAGCGAGGGCACAACTTTATAACAACCTATTGAATCGAAGGCTACGTTCAAACAAACAAATGTGTATTTTATTATTTTCAGAGCGCGATCAATAGTCTAATGGTTTTAGGGTACCGTCTGCGAAACGTAACTAGGTTCGAATCAACTATTCGACTATATAGGTGAACACAAGCTTAACCTTAGTTGGAATAGTTAACTAGAATTTTAGTAATATCTATGAAAAAAAATTGTATATTTAAGTAATTTTAGCGACATAAGTGTTGACCGCCGTCAGTAGATACTTACCGCCTCTAAGCTATAATATGCTAAAATTACTGTATTTCTATATAAAGGTTATTTGAGCTGTAGTTAATGGGCTAACGAGACATTTTGGGCACAGGTTACCACCTTACCATTGGGTGAAAGTTGGTTCCTCTCATTGCATAGAGTTAAAGTAACAGCCTTTATATATATAAATAAATAATAAATCTTTTATTTCATCAAAAACTTAGACTAATTGTAAGAGGCCGCGCATGGGTCGGAGAAGCGTAGGGCGCCCTCCCTTCAGATGGACCGACGACCTAATAAGGATAGCTGGAAGTGGTTGGATGTGGAAAGCGGAGGATCGTATATGGTGGAAGGCATTGGGGAAGGCCTATTTCCAGCAGTGGATAGACACAGGCTGATGATGGTGATGATGACGTGTACCCAAGCATTGGTCCCCTAACAAAGTACTCAACGCGGCTAAAGAAAAAGGTCCAGGCTAAGCTAAGCTAGCTAAGCTAAGGTAATCCGGTGAAGCAGTAAAGGCCTCTCTGGCCAATTGTGTTAGTTCGTTTAAAAAAAAAAGCTGCTAAAGTTGTACCTTGAAATGTGGCAATGGGTTGTGGAATATCTTCTGGAAAGTCAAGAATAACGTGGCCTGAAACATCATTGAGGGTCTGTGACAGTCCCAGGCGATGCGATGCAGCATTTTGATGATGCAGTGGTTGGTATGCGGCAAGTTGTTCTCGTAGCGCTCCAGGAGGTAAGCACACGCGCTTACGACACGGGGATGGCAGAACCTACAATTTAACAATCGTCTTATTTGCAATATTGTTTGCCTGCTGTTAATTATTACTAATATTTATCGCTCATATATTCGCGACACCAGTACTGCTTTAATTTTAAGCTATTCCGAAAACAAAACAGCTTTAAAGTTAATGAATCGTTATTATGTTATTGTGATAAATCCTGCATAAAGATAAAGCGGAATAGATCAAGAAATTGGTAAAGGAAAAGAACTTGGTCTTGGCCCCTTCTAGGTACTGCTTTAAAACAATCAGCGTGAAGGAGAGAAAAGAGAATAATGACACACGTTCTTTTGACTACCTTTAATTTTTCAACCGACTTCCTCGTTGTCGAATGTGATTTTAATTATTAATAGTTTTAAATAGACATAGACATTTATTTATTGGCATCACACATAAAAAGAATGAAAAATAGACAAAACAAGTTAAAGTTACACGGACAAATAATACAAAACATATGATGCCAATATCGGACACCGTCTCAGCACATGCTGTCGCAAGGATGCGACAGCGCTGGTTTTCAGCGGTGCCCGGGACTACCTAAAGACGTGCGCGCGCAATACTACTTTTATATGGAATTTATACAGACAGTAAGAGTATAATAAATATGATACATAAATAAAACATGAAAAAATTTCATAAATAAATATATTATTGAGTCAAAAATAAACTAAAATAAATAATATGATAATTAAATGTATAAAGTTTATATTATATAATTAAATATTGAAAATATTGGAAACAACAAGCCACCGATGTCGCGGGGATATTATCTTTTTGTATCTTTAAAATCAGGTGTTTTAATTTATTTTTAAATTCGTTTAAAGATTTACTGTCTCTTATGGGCGATGGCAAATTATTCCAACACTTGGTGGCCAAGTAAATAAAATATAAAAATAAAAATATAACCTTTGAACGAAATCCTGGAAATCGAAGTCAGTTTCTACTACAGCTGTGGTATTCTCTGCTTCCTCTTCTTCATCTTAAAATAAAGCATTTTTTATACTCTCCGTTCTATAACATAAATTTAATAACTTGTTCTCATTTTTTTTTATATATATTGTTAGCATTCGTTTAGAAAAATTACATCCTTTTGGATATTGTATATTTCACAATAAGGTCTTATAAAATATCGGTGTTTTACAGATTACATTTTGGAGAGTGTGCACAGGAATTACACGAGTTAATTCCCCATCCCCATTCTACCTTCGGACGTTTAGACACTCGGCGGCTCTCCACCCTTTTATAGTCGATGTTGTCATCGTTCATCGTGCGTACAGCAAAGGTGTGGAATAAGTTGTCGGCCTCAGTCTTTCCGTCCAAGTACGACGTGGGAGCCATCAAGAGTAGAGCACTTACTAAACTAGCGCGTACCATCTTTCGACTATATCACCGCGCTAGTTTATACGCATAAATAAAAAAAAAATTTTCGTCAAAATAAAACATGTTAATAACATAGAAAAAAAATTGTGCAGGTATTGGTATATTATATTTTTATAAATGTAATAGTTACAATATTTTTAATTACCTTCTTCATTATCCAAATCGTCTTGCGAGTCAACTTCTTCGTCTGCGACTTCTGTGAACAAAAACAAAGTTAAAATATTCTTTTCGACCATCGTCAAAAGAGAGATCATGGATTCATTGATTTATTTAATCTCTATTTGCACAAAATAAAAGAGTACAAAAAGGTGAACTTAATGCCAAAAGGCTCCCTGTTAGTCTACCTTGTATAGAGAAAAAGCAATAACTGCATGCTTAAAGAAAAAAAGTAAAAATAAAATAAATAATTAAAGCATATATACATATTTATATGTAATGATAAATAGATTTGTAAATAACTATATTTATCTAGATATAAGCGCATATCTCCTGATATGAATTTATTACGTGCGATCATTTCTATAGACAAAGCTTTACGCATGCTATATAATATGTTGTATATTATGCTCTTATCATATTATTAATAAATTAATAAATTCGCGCTAATTTATAGTTTTCCTTCGTTAAAGGCAAATCCGCTAGAGAAACGTTCCGTGAGATTAATGGTGTTTTGGGGATGGTACTCTATCACTTCGAACCACGGAGGAATGGTTTCGATGATTCAGAGCCGGTGAAAACGACACCATGGATAAGCCAGCCGGCGGAAGACCTGTGACGACAAATACCGATCAAATCATGGACTACATCGAGTTAGACCGGCATGTGGCATCTCGTGACATCGCCCAGGAGATGGGAGTTAGTCACCAAACCATTTTAAACCATCTGCAGAAGGCTGGATACAAAAAGCCTGATGTTTGGGTGCCGCATGATTTGACGCAAAAAACCTTCTGGACCGAATCAACGCCTGCGATATGCTGCTGAAACGGAACGAACTCGACCCATTCTTGAAGCGGATGGTGACTGGCGACGAAAAATGGATCACATACGACAATATCAAGCGAAAACGGTCGTGGTCGAAGGCCGGTGAATCGTCCCAAACAGTGGCCAAGCCGCGAATTTCGGCGTTAGTGAAGTCCATGTTTACACGTCTATAACTGTTGAACGCAATATCCTAACTAATTATGCATAGCGTCGTTTTGTAGGTTATTTCAAGACCTTCAAATTATGTATAGTATTGCTAGATACGAGCTCTGTAGCGCTTTGTACATAGCCGCGAAATTCAAAGACAAAAAGGCGGAAGGGAGATATTTGACAACCTTATATATACTTTATATAGTTACCATTTACTTCAACGCCCAAATCGGTGTTGTAAATAGTTTGCAGCATATCCAGCTCCTCGTCTTCAGCGATGCCGTTGACACCGAATATTCCCTCTTCAGGCCACACCTCCCTGCACATTCATGGCAGTTAGAATTGCTAAACAGGCATATTTACGTGCAAAAAAAAACCAACTTCAAATCAAACAAAATGTCATAAAAGCTCCACGATATGCAGTAATATTAGATTATCATTATTATAATAATGATTACCTGGCAGCTCTAAAAGTTCCCACCGCTCCCTCGTACTTGGATTCCCGCATTAACTTCTGGATTTTCTTCATACAATCTTCCCTATAAAATATTTAAGTTTAATTATTATTCTTTATTCACCTTGATATAATTTACAATCTGCTGGAAAGGCACTGGTCTCCTACTGCGAGGCCGTAGTGGCCCAGAAGGAGCCCGCCGAACGGTATCGGGAGAAGACCGATCCCGTTCGGAGATAGCGCAGGCAGGCCGGTGACAGACCGGCCCGCAGCCCTGTAGTACTGGGCTCGTAGAATAAGACTACGGTATCCTGTCGTAGTAGACGACTAAAAGGAGCTTCAGATTCACTGGGCGACAAGGTTGTGGGCCTTTGTCGTCCGCCAAAGTGAACCCGGGAAAAGGCGACATCGGCTGGCCCGTGTCGCCTTGCTCTGCGAGGGCACAGGGGGCGAGGGATATAACTGCCCCTTCCGGGACGTGCTCTCCGAAGAGCACAGCGCAGAGGAGCGTTAATCAATGAATTAAGGGGAGGATTTTTCCTGGGTTTACTGTAGCGGGCGACAAAGCCCGCCACCCTTGCCACCCGTGAATCCGAGACCTCTTTTTGTCACCTTCTATGACAGGCAGGGGATATCGTAGCCTTATTCTATAGAGCCCAGAACAACGGGACTAGAGGACCACTACTTGTCTATACGTGTCCCCTCGTCAGGAGGAACGACACAAGATGGGAGGAAAATTTGTTTATTCATACTCGTCGGAGGCGGACGAGTTATTGTTAAGTTAGTGCTAAACCCGACTAAAACCTCCCATGGTGAGCCATCCTCCGCCATGATGGGGGACATGGGGTCGCGTTAACATTCACCATCTAACGACACAACATAACACAACTGTTAGGAACCAATTAGCCATGATTTCCTAAATCACACGTGTTGCTCACTTCTGCTGGTCTATGGGCACGTCGGACGCTGCGTCAAACGGCGGCGGATACTCCTCCAGGCCGGCGCTCAGGACGCAAGCTATTTGAGGGCAGTGTTCATCCCACGCGGGCACTTCAACGGGGACGCTCTTCGATTTCAGTGTTCGCTGTTTCTGTTCTATATAAAAATAAATATTTACGAAAAAAAATCTTAAGGGGTTAAAAGCTATAGCTATAAGCTGCCATTAGGTGATTTAAAAAAAGATGAGTGAAATTTTAATTATCGCGCGATGCACTTTGTAACACAAAAGTAACAGGTTGAAAAAAACGTGCTTATATATCTTTTCAAGTGCTCTAATATAACTGAGGTCAACTATGTATTATTTATTGATATAAAATAAAATGTTTATTTATTTATTTTATTTATTTATTTTTTTACAAAATCAACAGCTTATGAATTATAACAAATATTTCGCTCAAGTATTCAAGATCTAAGTCTTTATAGATTTACATTATATAAAACTTTTTTTTCAGTGTTTACTAAGGATGCTTCTTTGCCTTAATAAAACAATAAAAAAAGTATTAAGCAAATTAATAGGAAATAAAAATTTCATTAACATGCGTTACTGTGTGTGAGTGACTGAGTTTGTTATGTGTGTATGTTATTGAATATAATATAAATTTATTTAATTTGTCAAATATAAATCATAAATGCAATATATGCAATTAAAACTATTTTCAATGACGCCAAAGAAGCAGAAATTCTCACGCGCGTACATAAGTACACGCACACATTTTTTTAATATTTTACGATGTCAGTTTTTTTTTTCTTCGTTCCCCCAACGTTTGGTACCTTAGGGTCCTTTCTTCTTCTTCTTCCTTGCATTCCCCTTTCCGTACTTCCTCTTCCAATCCCACTCCCACACACTACTCTCTTCCACTCGCCTCTCTTACAGATTCCTACTCTATTTCATTATTACACGTTTTTACAATTTCTAACTCTACTACCTTTTACATTTTCTCACTCTATATTTCCTTACTCTACATGTACTTTTCTTATTCTACATTTACATTTTGCCCTTATTTTCTATTATTTTACAAATTATTGCTTGTCTTCTACGATGTCCTTTTAGCCTGAAGGCTACAACTTTATCAGGTTAAAAGGTGACTAAGGTCAGAGCGTTTAGCCTGAACATTTTATATATGCTTCAGCTGGATTACTAAATTAATGCACTTCGAGAAAGCGTTGACGCCCGAACGCGTATTCCCTCGATTACCACGTCATCATACCAATTAGTATCTTTTTTCTATTACTTGTCATTGTTGTAGAAGTCTAGATGAGGAAACAGAGAAATCGAAGATTTGTCAATTCTCACAATTTTATTGGAGCTTATTCTTAAACATGAAAGAAATACCTTCCCTTAAAAGTAACTTTGGATTATTCCACTATAAGCCAAAGAATAGCTTTAAGGATATTACGTAATATAGTAGCGATAGTATAACTTACAAAACGGTCGTAACGGAACACAGACACAATAAATATTGTTCCGTTTCGTTTCGTAAATCCCCATCAACATCTTCCCCTTACAATTGCAATAAAGTTACTAGAGTTAGTGTGGAGAGATATCTCGGGTAACGCGTCTCGAAATGGCCTGCGTAGAGAAAGTTACTTACTTCTCGCCTTCGACTTCTTGCGAACTTTCTTTTGTACAACCAAGCCGGTCTTCTTGCAGTAGTACTCCAACATTTTAAGAAACAAATGAACGGTTTCAACCAGATCCACCAAATACGACCTAAAATATGGTCATTATACAAATAAAAGGTCGGTTAAGAAAGTGTGAATATTTCGGAAAATAAATACGCTTTATAACTGAAATAAATTATGTATGAAAGACAATTAAATATCTTTAAAATAAAATAAAATATTTTTATTTTAAAGATATTCATATTTCATTAAAAAAACCTAAACTTATATGAAAAGAATATCTTACGTAAACTTTGATAATGCTGTATTTTTCATTAAATTTTATTTTTATTTAAATTTTAGTACTTAGTGTTGCCTTCATGTGGCGAAAATTTATTTCAGTTAGCTAGCGTCTTTATATTCCGAGATATTCAATTTTTTCTATTTGTATAGCTATATGCTCATATATTTTTTAATTATGCATAAAAAATCTAAAAAGAACATACAATATTAATAAAAAATATGGGAAATAATAAGCTTTATGAAAAGCGAACAGCAACAACTTTCTCTGTCTACCCCGCTAGGCTTAGCGTACAAAAAGATGGTGAGAAATAAAACTCCTACGATAATGTAGCAACACTTTGCTAATGCAAATAGGTAGGAATCGAAGAGTTAGTTTTAACTATTATTAAATAACTCACCTCGGCATCTTGCAGTCGTCGTAGTTCAGAAATGTGGTGAGAATAAACTCTCTATACTCCAGCACATAAAATATGTTGCTCTTCAACACTTTAGCGGATTCCTTCACAGTGGGGTCGCTGCTCTTGTCCATCGCCAGGAGGGTGTGAAGCAACTCTTTGTACGCTCTAAGCGCAAGATGCAAGCGACGGACCCAGGTGGAAAACTTCTTCTTCTCAACTTTAATCATGTCGTAGTACTTCTCCATTTGTTGCTGGACGTAATGGAACATCGGCACGGACATTGTTTCGCTAAAAATTAATAACTATAAGAGTTTTCATACATAATAACCAGTATTTTGACGAGCAAAACCTAAAACTGACTTCAAATAGAATCAAACGTTAAACGCGCCGACGGCCTCTTTGTATTTCCATATTATCGTAGGAATATTACGAAATAGAATTAATCAGAACAAAACGAAATTCTCATCGAATTACTTTAAGTGAATCCTTTCCAATAAAAAGTGAATCATCGAAATCGGTTGGCGTGATATTGAATCATTCGTCCATTTGTGGCGCACATACTTGACGCAAATTTATGACTTATATGGTTTTCTCGTAGATACCTTTCGGTGTTTTACAGATTACATTTTGGAGAGTGTTCGAGAGTTTCGCATCGTTCATCGTGCGTACAGAAAAGGAGTGGAATAAGTTGCCGGCCTCAGTCTTTCCGTCCAAGTACGACGTGGGAGCCTTCAAGAGTAGAGTGAATAGGCACTATAATACTAAACTAGCGCGTACCATCTTTCGACTATATCACCACTTAACACCAGATGGGATCATGGTCAAGCGCTAGTTTACACGCTTAAAAAAAATGCCGTTGTCAGAATTGGACCAGACTTAAATGACACCAATTGGGAAGCAGTTTTCAGATAAAAAAAAAATCATCAGAAACGGTTCACCCAGTCGAAAGTTATTACGATTACAAACATTAAAAAAATACACAAGTAATGAAAACCTCTCCCTTTCTTGTAGCCGGTTTAAAATAGACAGTAGATATTTAATTGTAATGTTCTTCATACATTTTTCACTAGAGATGTGTAGTCGGTAAAAAATAGGATACGACACTGAATGTTTTTATCTCGCGTATACGTTTCATTTATGCTAATATATTACAGGAAAAGAACGGTTCGCTATTCGTTTGTGTGGCTTTTAGAGATTTTTCCGTAAAGCTAAACGTCGGATTACAGGGCAATAGTTGTGTTATCACAAAAACAATTCTCAAGTCCATTTAACCCTTGCGGGGTAGGCAGGTGCAGCTTTTTTTTTTTTTTTTTTTGTTCACGGGGAGGAAATCTTCAGAAAGATACCCCGCCTTCTGGGGGGAAGGCGGCGGTTATGTGGGGTTCTTACCCACTAAAACCTCCCCGGTGGCCCTTTCCTCGGTGCATGACGAGGGGCTCCGGGATCTCCAGTGGAACGCACCGGAGCCCCTCTGCACTGTGCTCAAGGAGAGCACGTCCCGAGGGGGGAGGTTAGTCCCTCCCCCCCTGTGCCCTCGCAGCGCAAGGCGACACGGGCCAGCCGATGTCGCCTTCTTCCCGGGTCCACTTTGGTGGACGACTCAGGCCCCCACCCTTGTCGCCCAGTGAACCCGAGGCCCCTTTTAGTCGCCTTCTACGACAGGCAGGGGATACCGTAGTCTTATTCTTGAGAGCCCAGAACTACAGGGCTGATGCAGCAGGGCAGGCAGGTGCAGCTTTTGCTATCCCAGCACTGTAGTTCTGGGTTCGTAGAATAAGGCTACGGTATCCCCGGCCTGTCTTATAAGGCGATTAAAAGGGGCCTTGGCTTCACTGGGCGACAAGGGTGGGGGCCTCTGTCGTCCGCTAAAGTGGACCCAAAAAGAAGGCGACATCGTGGCCCGTGTCGACTTGCACTCCTAGAGAATAGTGCAGAGGGACTCCGGTGCGTTCCACTGGAGATCCCGGAGCCCCTCACTATGCACCAAGGAAGAGCCCTCGGGGGGGTTTTAGTGGGTAAGAACCCCACATCGTACTCTAACATGATTCCTCCATTCTTTAATCCTAATTCAAATCGTCTTAATAGTATAATTGTTTTATTAATTGATGAAATTAAATGTACTGACAAATATATAGTACTGTAAACAAGGCTGCTACAAAATAAATAGTGGCAGGTAACTAAAAAAATAAAAAGAAAACGCAGGTTTCGGTTTTCTACAGATTGCATTTTGGAGAGTGTGCTCAGGAACTACATGATCTAACCCCATCCCCTTTCCACCATCGGACTTCAAGACGCCACTGCGGGATTTCATCCTTTTGATGTGAACATCCCTCAAACCCGAACGAAGCGATTTGCTTCGTCTTTCATTTTTCGTACAGGAAAGGACTGGAATAGTTTGCCCGCGTCTGTCTTTCCTTCCGATTACAATGTGGGTATTTTCAAGAGTAGAGTGAATAGGCATTTACTAAGCTAGTGCGCCTTACCATCCAGGACTGCATTTCCACTTAAAATCAGGTCGGATCGTAGTCAATCACTTGCTTAGAAATTATAAAAAAAAAAATCTTCTTAATTTCCCCCCGTCAACAAAAAAAAAGGTTTTGCTATTCACTTTTTACCAAGTTTATTAAGTACCATATGTGACATTTAATGCGCAACTAGGACATATAATGCGCAATTCCAAATACGATTTGTTACAGCTCATAATCCAGGGAAAGACACAAATAAAAAAAAGAAATCCGGAAAGGAGACGAACATCTTGGCTTAAAGAGCCATCGCCTATGGCTCAATAAGCACACTCAAAATGATGCTCTTACAAATAGCACAATACTGTACATTAACTATAGAAACAATTACAGAGCTCCATCTTTGTCCCGGGATAACAAGCACGAACTTGTCAAATTTCCTGTTTCCCAACTCACCGCCGTGTCAGAGATGCTCAATTACAAGGGGCGCCCGATGAGACGGACCAAGTTACCGCGAACCTATTGCAATAGTTAGCTAACTTAGATATGCTTTTTAGGTGTAATAAATTTTGATGAAATACCATAAGGCATCAAAGCGCAAACGTCAAGTCCAGAGTTTTTATATATTTTCAACCAACTTCAAAAAAGGAGGAGAATCTCAATTCGTCTGTATGTTTTTTTATGTTTGTTACCTCACATCTTTAAAAATAATAATAGTTTTTTTTTATTTGATTTTACTTTCACAAAAGTTACAATTGAAGATTACATTATATTACACAATATTTTCAACACATTCACACACACAGACATGTCACGTAACAATTATATACATATATTTAATAAAGGTATATAAATATATGTATATATGTGTATATATATATATATACCTTTATTTATTTATAAATATTTATGTAGCTTCTCCTTCTCTCTCCAATAGTTTTAAAAGTTTTGTGCACATCCGTGGGGTTTAGGCCTGGTGATCCATCACACAGGTTTGTTCCTAGTTTGGACACCAGTCCCCCGCCCACAATTGTAATTTAAGTAAGTTGTTATTGAAATTATTGTGGGACAATAAAAATGTTTGTTTATTTGTTAATATTTAAGACGCCTTTGTGAGAGACTGGTATCTGCACTGAGTTACCCTGTCAGACAGATTACCAGGCCCTCTGCCACGCCTATTACCTATTTCAATTAAATGTCTTGAATTGAGTAATTCAATAAAAATAAAATCTTACTGGGTAAACTAATTTTAACGACTCTTTTTTTTATTTAAAAGCGGGTGCTTCCCACTACACGACGCTTTAATACTGATATGGTTTTCTCATGGATGCCATTATCAGAATTGGGCCTAATTGGTATGGTGGTCACGTCACGGGAAACACCAGAATTCAAATAAAATAAGAATCGGTTCACCCAGTCAAAAGGTATAACGTAACAAACATAAAAAAAAACATACAGACGAATTGAGAACCTCCATCCTTTTTGATGTCGGTTGAAAGAAAAATGTTGTTAGCGTTATTTAACAAAAATTCCACAGTTTTTTTAAGTACAAAAAATTTCATACTAATTAAAGTTTTTGCGGAAGATGGCAGTGCCTTTTAAGTTCTCGGTTACTTGTTTAAGCATTACTCTTTTCTCTAAGATGGGTAGCATAACTGCTACAGTTGTGAAAATCGAAGGATTCATATTAAAAAAAAGTTATATAATCCATATTGTGATACATTACCTTACAAGGCCGACTTGAAAATTATGACTCCTGTTGAACTCCATGAAGAACTTGACGGCCCACAGATAGTAAGATTCGTCATTCTGCTGGGCCTTAGCTCTAACTAACACATCCTTAACATAGTGCATCAGCGGATTGTAAGAGCTGTTCAGAAACTCTATGCAGAATTCTTTAAGAAATAATCTGCAAATAATCACTGCACTAAGTATTGAGAACAGTATCAAGATCTGCGTTAAATACATTAAAAAGTACACGCTTCAAGTCCACCACATATTCATAGATATACACTTAATAACACAATAACCCTATGGGAGAAGACACTCATTTTTTTAATAAAAAATAAATAAAGAGAGCTTTCACCATTCGACATTCACTAAGTTTATTAGATCGATATGTGATAGGAGGTGAGCCCATCTCCATACACCGTGGGTGCCTTTATAATGTTGCCGTCCGACCCGACCTCAGAGGAGGCGAGGAAGCTGGTGGCTATGACCATGCAACAATGATAATTTTCTTTCTCGCTTCATGCGACCGATGTGTGTGTACTTAGGTGTGATTGGAAATAAGTGGTAAATAGTCACTGTAATCACTTTACGAAGCATATTTTTCCCTCCTATTAAAAAAGAAGCATAAAACATGTTACCTAACAGCAAACGCCGACCGTCTCTCTAAAACTCCACTTTCCACTGGTCTTCTATTTTTCGGTTTCACAAGCTTAGTTTTCTTACTTCCATTAAAGTCTAGGCTTGCGATTTTGTTTAAAGGCTTCAAGCATATCATCTCATTATCTGATATAGACTTCATGTTTTGGACAACATATGTGCCTCCGAATCTAGAATGCCTAAGAAATAAAAAAATAAATATTTATTTCTTTTATTTTTATTTGTTCAATAATGTTACTCTTTCGTTACTACTGCTCCCAAAATATTAACTAAACTATTATTACAAAAATATATATATTTAAAAAGTTTTCAAAGTAATGATTAACTATATTAGTAATTCTAAAATTCAAACAAAATAAATACAAGCAGTTAAGTGCTTGCTCCAGAAAGATAGTTGCAGATATACTATGAATAATTGGAACTAAGAATTATAAAATTTATACAAAAACTGTACTTTTTACAATTTGCTTTGAAATAGAAACTTCATTGAAGCCCACTGGAATAACAAGCTTCATGAGTGAGATTGTAAGGCAAACCCTTAACCATAGTCATTAGTGCTTCTTAATATTTCTGGCATTATTTGGTTGTTTAAACTTTTTTATCTTGTTAGTGCGTAGGTGGGCTGATGTATGTACATAGATATATTGCGATATCATCACATACCTCGTAGCAGAATACTGTTTAATCTTATTCAATCTATCTGTTGTTTCCGTCATCCTAATAGTTAAGAGCTCTTGTTCATCTCTAAGTTTCTCATCCATACTCCTTTGCAGGGCTGCATTGGCTAAGCCAGTTGGGTTCTGTTCCCTCAGCAGATGTGAAATAATCTCAAGTATATGCATAAAATACTGTTTTTCATTTTCCGATGACATATAAAGAATTATATCTAATATTCCTGACTGATTCAATGCCCAAAGTACCTAAAATTTTATTAAATTAATAGTAAGATTAGCTGTCCATACACATAAGTATGTTTTTACAAACTATAAGAAGGAAGCTCAGAAATAAGTGCTTAGTGTCACATAGCTAACTCGAGGTCTACACAATGTTAAGTATTAAATAATTAATAAAATATGTTATAATATATTTTTTGAATGCAGGCTGTATTTTGGACTATAGGAAAAATTACAAACAGAATTACTAAGACACAAAATTAACATAAAAAGTATATTATATTAAATTGTTTTAGTATATTTATTTGGATAGTTATAGATTGATTGTTTTTGTTTATGGCGTTTCCATATATAGTTATAGTATATTGTTCTTTTTAAATGACAATTGCTGTCAATGCATTTCAAATCAAACTGAATAATACAAAAAATGGAAAAAAAAATCATATTTGTTATTAATGATTCAAAAATTTTACAAATTCCAAATAATTTTCTATTTATACAATCCAACCTGATCATGAATACTGGCATCATTTTCAGGTCTCCTCTCCTTATCAAGATCAGCAGGAACATGCAACACATTTCTTATTAGGATTAAGATCCTCTCAATGACAAGCCCTGTGTCTTCATCTCTTTCCGACCAATCCTGGATGCATACAAAAAAATCTAAAAATGTTCATTATTGTAACACCATAAATACAATTTGTATTCATTTCACTTACAATTTCTAAAGTTTTAGCAAGTTTTTTAGAAAACACTTGCCAAGTGTCAACTTTGGTAAAAGCCTCCTCTTTATAGCTTTGCAAGTTTGCTAATATTTGCAAATAATTATGTCGAGCAGTGCGTTCAACTGGCACTTCTTCTCTATAGAGCAGTAATGCAGGATTTGTCAAATTTACTATTAATCTGAAACAAATTAATATCTATAAACAAAGTTATAAGATGAAAAATATAAGTAAACGAAAAAAGCACACTATTCTCCTAACTTTATTAAATACAAGAATGTAAAGTCAATAATAATTTTTTGAGGTAAATTCCTTAAATAAATAACTTAAGTATTTATAATTACTATGTTTA
The DNA here is from genome assembly GCA_029286785.1 of Meandrusa payeni. NCBI lineage: Eukaryota > Metazoa > Arthropoda > Insecta > Lepidoptera > Papilionidae > Meandrusa > Meandrusa payeni. The sequence goes on from JAGSMX010000017.1 coordinate 9,338,217, forward strand.
TCCAGCACTATAGTTATAATACTATTACTGAAATTTAAAATACTGGGAATATGTTATCTGCTAAAGAAAATTGTATCATTACATACTCTGATGTGGTTTGAAATTTTATACCCCTTTAATAGATTGAATGGTATGGTAGCTTTGAATATTGATAACATGACAAAAATATTATTTTTTACCTTAAAGTAACGTCAAAAAGCTCAGTGTTTTCCCAATGATCTATAAGCATAGGTAACAGATCTGTTTGCAGGACTTTTGTTTGCCCAAAGTGTCTACGTATTTCGTGGTCTTCTCCATCGCGTCTCAAATATCTAATTAAATCCTTAACCGTATTAAGCGTGAAGTCATCAATCATATATTTTCCTGTTTTTTTGTTGAGTGTTCCCAAAGCATTACAGGTTGCAGAAAGTTCAGCTGATAAAAGAGAACTCATTGTATGTACAAAAAAAGTATCAATCCACTTCCCTACAATACGTCTTTAATTTCACAACAATAACTAAACGAAACCAATATATTAAGGAAATATCTTTATATACATATTTTAAGAAGTGGTTTAATGTGTAATAACTTGTAAAAAACACAAATACAAAGTATGACAACTTTTCACTAGATATTGTTTTGACAACTAAAAGCCCGCGAAAAACTTTAGGTTCCTTAGAGATGTGCACTTTGTTCTAATTATTTTGCTTTGCACTTAATTTTTGAAAGCGAGCATTTAGTGACACAAAAAATTCATGTCACACCTTAAAATTAATAAAAACAATTAACAAATTCTGACGATGTAATTTGTGATAAAAAATATATAGTAACCGAGAGGGAGAGGGTAGTAATTAAAATAGAATAATTTTTCAATTTCTATGGCCTGAAAACAATTCAATCATTAAAATTGGAATTATCTATTTTAAAATAAGCTACTTGGTAAAAAATCATATTTTCAATGTAATAAAATTAAATAAGAATAACACTTTGCAAGACAGCAGCGAAATAATTCAAGTGTCGTTATTGAACCACAACTCAACGTATAAAGTTAAGAGAGATCGTTTCATTTAATACTTTGTACATAAGTGTTGTTGAATAATAACGTGTAACCTCATATCGGTTTAGTTCGATTGTGATATAATATATCCAGCAATAAATAATCGTATACGTAATACATCGCAACGTATTAATCACAAATTTAGAAATTATGTACTCACTAAACAGTCGAACCTAACATAAATATCCTATATCTTTGGTTCAGTTGATTTTATAATGAACAAATAAATACCTCAACAGTTTAATGTCATAGTATTTAATAAGTTGGCATAATATTCTAACAGAAGATTTATACGATGGTTTGGAACAAATAAATATTCGTTTGAAATCCGCAGTGGCAAAAACAATGAATCAATTAAAACTTGAAATCGTGGGTTGGTGCGCCAAACTTTTCAAAGTTGTTCGGGAGGAGAACTTTGTTTCCGACAAGATATTATCTTTTACTATGTGATCCAAACTGATACTTAATTACGAATTTATTGCTTTACTAACAAGAATAAAATTAATTAAAAATTAGACACTTAATAATCATCCTTTAATTAAGAACTATGTATACTGAAGAATTAGTTATTTATTAGTTAAAATTTGAACGTACGTACGTATTGTTATTATTTACGAATTTGAATATTGTATTAGAATTTTTCAATATTTTTTGACATTAATAGACAAGATGTACTTTTTTTTGCATTTACTGCGGGATGCATCTTACTTTAACTCGCTCGATGGAAGCGTTACTTGAAAACAAAATTAATTAAGAACCTCCGTGTCAGGCACATTGAAATATTTTCAACTAAGCTAAGCTTAAGTTAGACGAAGCAAACTGGGATTTTGCATTCCTATGCCAAAGCCATACCTTTGAGTGTTGTAACGCACTTTGATAATGCTACTTCGCTTTAACCTATTTTCCATGCAAACCTAGCGAACAATGAACAAAGTTCGCACATATTCTTAGAATGTGATATTTCCAGTACATAGACATACGTCTCTAATGAAATTAGAGGAAATGCAAAAGTCACTACAACGGAGGTTCAGACTGAAGTAATCTAAGACTCCTGGCCCGTATAAAATAGAAATGGAAAGGCATTGTTAACCTTTAAATTTAAAATACCTTTAATTGAAATTTCAGTTTTGACTATTCATAAACGGATAATAAACAAACAGTAGAATCGTATGGTTATTTCATGTAATGGGTTTTAGATAGAATTATCCACATAATCTGGTAAACCATCGCTATTTTGGTTACTCTAGTTTCTTGCAAAAAAATGTGAATAGTCCGAGAAATTTATTTTAAGCCCTGCTTTCCCTCGTTCCATTAAGTATGAAATTTAACAGAGCACTGCTCCGTCACAGTAATTTATTTAAGCTTTGGATAAGAAGCCGAGTGTAATTAGTGTCTGTAGCGCTATTTGGCTGCGCTGCATATTTTCCTGTGCCGTTTTAATGCAGTGTTGTTACTTTTACACCAAAAGCGACGATTAATTTTGAAATAGGAATCATTTTAATGAACATAATTTATGAAAATAATCATAACGCCTAGAAAAATTACATATTACCTATACATGTACAGTTTATGAGCATCATCTTTAAATATTTTTACGTGCTGATAATATTATTGATTGATGTGCTATTATAATTTATAAAAAAGCCCTTTTTCTCGGCTTTTAGTCGGTTTATGTTTGCATTCCATCTTGAGACTTTAATAAAAAGAATGCCACTTCCCAATCGCTATTATATAGCTACATATAGCTACATCGCTTTTATATGGATAGATCAATGTACAAAAAAATCCTACATACATATAATTATATACCCTAATTGTTTGGTTGGTTTTCTGTGTCTATAATAGTAACTATTGTTATTATATATGGCATAAATGTTATATGTTAAAAATTATATATAACAATGTGGCTATTTTTGTTAATTTATATACATGAGTAGAGTTAAATTCAATACATAATATTTAACCACGTCCTTTAAATCCTAGCATGTGAAAGTAAGGTAGAAATTGCTATATCTTTGTTATTAAGAAATTATCTATGTAATTAAATACTACGATTGCCAGGAACTACGATGTAACATTTATTTTATTGTACCTACAGTACATATACGTACAACCAATCTGACACATAAGACATCAAAAGAAAGTCGAGATCAAAAAGAAAAATACAACTAGAATTTTCAGAATAAGAATGTACAGTATCAAGCTACTTCCTTTGAGAGAAATTCCTTTATGTATAAAGAAAACAAAATGTTCTTCTTTGAATGGTTCGTTAAGAGATCGCCTAACTCTGAGGAAAGATATAAGAAAGACTATGTAGACTTAATATAAGTACTAGCTAGAGGTGTGAGCATTCACTTCCACATCTTTAGTATTCAGGGCCGGAGGCATGTGGTAAGTTCGAAGAGCGACTTAACAGCGAGTGAGACTAGACTGCGTCCACACTTAGGTTCTCACCGCTACAAGAGGAGACCTGTGTGGGCTATTTTTATCACGCTTCTTGACACAGTTGGCACATTCGCAACAAAATGACCTAGTTAACTAAAGAAAAGAATCCCATTACGGTGCGCGGTGTGAAGATTAAACAAAGCAACGAACATTTTTCAAAGCGCATTGCTTAAAAATTCTAGTTTTCGACTAGACTTGAATTATTTGTGGTATCTTTGTTTTGATAGTAGAGAAGAAACAGAAAAATATATGTTAGGTGTCAAATATATATTTATGGATTATATATATATTTGACACCTAACATATATTTTGTTTCAGCTGCCACCTATATGTATATATATATATATATATATATATATATATATATGTATATATATATATATATATATATATATATATATATATATATATATATATATATATATATATATATGCCTATGGGTATGTATACACCTCGCTTAATAGGTTATGCTGGGTAAGTAACGCCGCACGAGAACCATAAAAGAGATCGAAAAAATTGCGAACTAATATACTTTACAAAACTACTTTAAGTAGTTTAGTAATAGTTTGTCCTGTAATAATATTAACTAATCCTGCCAACACGAGGATTAATGTCGGTAATAAATATTACTTAATAACAGACGACAGGCACCGGGCATTAAGCTCGGCACAGAATACTTTTCTCACTTGTCGGACTGAATTTCAATCTATTTAAAAATATTGCTCTGCTTTCTTTCCACATAATTATCCAACTATTGCTAATTTCAGACTGTTAAAACTTGCTGTCCTTAGGAGATACGTCCTGTCTTTCTTCTCAATCCTCCCGCTAGCTCTGTGACTTTAAAATTGTGGACCTTGACATTTAAACGTTTGTAAGTCGAATCTCAAAGTTTGATTTGTAAAACTTATTCAAAACAAAAGTCATTTTTTAAAAAAAGCCTACGAATAGATGTTTTTACGGCTAATTAAAACATATACAATACTCATTATGTACTAAGATTGACGACGCATATTTAACTTTTACCTTTTTTTAAGAAATCTCTTGGCGGGGCTTATAAAATCCATAAAATTATTTTTATATTAACATATTACTTGCATGTTTCGAATGATCTTTCAAATGGGAATAAAGTTCTTAAATGATTACTGCTCTACGATGTTGCAAATCCCTTTTGCCTTGCTTTTACGAAATGGACCAAGCACAGAATGTAACAAAGCTATTCAATTCACTTTGCAAATCGAATACGTGATTCCTGTACACTGCTCAGATATTATCATTCGTAGCATCTCGTATATCCGGAAGGATATTTTTCGTTAGCAGTATATGGCGTATAGTTGGTCATACCGGCAATAATATTTTGCAAAATATTATGTGGCAAAAAAGACATAACTAATGCTTCATTTCTTCCATTTTAAACCGAAATAAAAAAGGAGAAGGTTCTATATTCGTCTGTGTGTTTTTCTTGTTTGCTAACTCATAATTTTCGACAGGGTAAACTTTTTTTTTTCCAAAAAGAAAGCTAGCAATATTTTTTTTTTCAGAAATATTACTAACAATTTTGTAACCATTCCAACTAAGCTTAAGCTTGTGCTAGGACATGGTTCACGGCAATAGTCGAATGGTGGATTCGAACCCACGACCTTTCGATTCGCAGGCCGTACCCTAAACAATTAGGCTATTGACGCTTGAATTGAACTCATTATGATGATTCTTTTTTTCATTTAAAAAGTGGTGCTTGTGTGATCCCATATCTATGGTCCAGTTCTGACAATGGCGTCCATGAGAAAACCATGTAAGTCTTAAATTTGCATTGAACATGTGCGCGATAAACGTACAAATAACTCTAATAATGTACAATAAAAGTATATAAATAACTGAATAAGTATAAAAGCATAATTTTATCATAACGCGACTATAGAAGTATAACTTCAAACACTAAAATTTAAAATAGATTTCAGTGATGCACAACTCGAATCGACTGGAACTATAACCGATTTGAATACCAAATCTCGTTTGACAAATACACGTTCAGTTCAAGCAGACATAGCAGATGTTCGAAGGTAAAAGTTTATGCTCGGCAACGCTAAATTGAATTTGTAATTGCCTAAAACCATAAACGCTCTGACTGTAGCACAACAGACAACAATTAAATTACATTATGCCAGCTCCTAAAAGCTCCTGCTATGTTCAAAGACGGTTCTTATGAAACAAACTGAAAAATAAATTATCTGTACCAGCAATATGTCGGCTTTTGCGCTTTACCTGAACGTCGCATAAGAGTTAATATCACTGCTTACCTTAAACATAATTATATGTATGTGTTCACTTAAAGGGGCCTTTCCGTACATTAAACGTTAATTCCTCTTTCGGCGCAAAATGTCGATTCTATCTTTCTATTGAACAGATAGAAGTTCAACTATGCAACTTTCGAAACTTGTAAAAGATTTATTGAAATCGGTTCTATAATGACAGAGTATATCAACTACACACGAACAAACAAATCATTCCTTAAGAATACTTACATGCATTGTGGGGTTCGAGTCTGCTAGACCGATTGTGTACAAAATGAACGTTCATTGATATATTTGCCTTTTTGTTGACTGATATCACTATGGTTTACCGACGGCACACCACTGGTAGGCCAATATTGTGTATAAGTATTTGACATTGAGCTTGTGCGCACACTGGTGTTATCCATATTCGCCTACGGAGCGGAGACATGGACCCTGAAGAAAGCCGATCGTGATCGCATTGATGCCTTCGAGATGTGGTGCCGGCGAAGGATGTAACGCATCCCATGGACAGCACATCGTACCAACGTGTCCACCCTTAGCGAACTTAAAATTAAAGCTAGACTGTCCACCATATGCGTACGCAGGATACTGGAATACTTCGGTCACATTGCCAGAAAAATCATTGAAAACTTTGAAAGGCTGCTTGTTATAGGAAAAATTTACGCGACAAGACCGCGAGGTCGAAACCCGACACGCTAGGCTGACCAGATCCATACCACTATCGGCACGTCGGTTAACGATGCTCTACGCACGATTCCAGACAGAGGAAAATGGCGACGGATCACCAGAAACAGTTCCCCGACGCGAGGAGGCCTCTTCCTCGTATTTGACAAATTGATAAACTGTAATAGATCGGTTTCATAATGAAACGACACTGGCAAATGGCAGATGCGGGACCCTTTACAGTTTAAAGCAATAGTGGATGGGAGAGGTATAAAAGTAAAAACTTTTAATGTTAACTCGAAGACTTTTATCCTCACATTTATTCAACGGACGTGTATTTATGTGTTTGTTTATTTTGTACTGCAAAACTATGTAAGTCACATCGAACTAATATAAATTACAAAGGTTATACGAGTTTCAGCGCGGCGTAAGCTATCTCGTCTGTGTTTTTCCAATATATACCGAACAAAGAATAAGAAGTTGCCTTCCCAATACTATTTCTAAGTCTTAAAGAACATTTATATAAAAAATATATTTATATTGCGTTGTAAACTGTATTCTATATAGAATGTAAGGGGACAAGAGTTAAGCGTTATTTCTACGTGGGATATCACTTTATAGATAAAAATCGTCGACAAAGTCTGATTTAATTTATCCAAAACACAACAAAAATTATACACCTAATATATATTTGTTTGTTAACTTGACGAAAGCCTATCTTGTTCTATATCTGATATAACATAATGATTTAATATTTTTTATAAGGCTAAAAGGGCAATATGCGTTACTGTCTCCGTCACCGCCCGCACACCAATCTAGGTGCGTTGTCAACCGTAAAGCTAGTTGGCACCTCACTCACCGGGCAAAACGGTATAAGTATACATATCAATGCTGGAAAGCAAAAATGTAGGAAGTGGCACAGTAACCATTTTCACTTTTTCACGGCGTCGGAATGAGAAAAAAAAGACGCGCCGAATGATATATGACTTGTAACAATTAGACGAAAAATAGCGAAAATAGGATTTTCAAGATTGACACTTCTCTTTTATTTTTTGTACCGTAAAACGATTTTCTTATTATTATTCAGCAAAAAATAATAAATATTGTGTCCAAAGACTCCTCTGCGCAAAGAAAGCTCTAAGTCTACAAACACGAGACTTTTTACAATTTTTTAGAAAAGTTGAAATATTTTTCGGCTCTGGTGAAAAAATTTCATTTTTGTGGGTTACTACGTTTTTATTTTCCAGCGTCGATATATAAAAGTAGAGGAAGTGGACGATAAATGTATTGGGTCATAAACTTAATGTTTTTAAGGGGCCAGATATTTTGGAAAACATTTTAGGTCACAATCGCTGGAACGTAATTTCTACGCCACTGGTTGGGTACATCAATTCGGAGAGAGCCATGTAGATAAAGTAGCCATTCTGAAATTTTATAAAAATCTATCAAAACCATCGTTTCAATTCCAAACAATAAATCACGTAGATTTACCAGAATAAACGGTCATTCTAACGCAGTCGGTCAATGTTCAGTTGTTAAGCGAAATAAAACGTCCGAGTGATGTGTTATCCAATACGTCTTTATTTCAATGACCATTTGTTTAGGATCGGCACGGCCATCAAAACACCGCAAAGGATTCCACCAAATTAATGGCATCCGCGATTCGTTGTAAACGCTAAGTTGCTCGAAATATATTACCGCGTCGAAATGAAGAAATGTTTGCACAAAACATCTAGATAAATGGTTATACAATTCGAATTATGAAAAAAATAAATTATATGTTTTTAACTTCATCATTAGATATATGGTTATTCAAGGCAAAAACTTTTTTAATAAAGTATAAGTAATTAAAAATTAACAAATTTAAAGAAAAATTACGTGACTACAAACACGCCATGATTAGTTGCCTTATTTGTGACGTCCTAATGTCAAATGCCAAACGTGACACAATTCCGTTGTTTCGTATGTTAAGCGATAATAATCGAAATTAATATTTTAATTACTTTTAAAGAAAAATGTTAAGCAGGAAATACTTGGAAAGGAGAGAGAAAGACCGTTCTCTCATGTGATATGGACTCTTGATTATAGAATAAGCATTCGTTTTATGTATGAATTAGAATACTACGCGAACAAAACATAATCCGTATTTGATAGATGCAGTGGACTATCCGATATCACCCTCGCTTTTCATACTAGTCGCAAACAAACGCGAGGCTTTTGAATAGTTGGCGAAGAGAGAGAAGCAAACCCCAGCTGTTATTTTTTCCACAGTAAACAAACGTGATATTATATCTTAATCCCGACATATTGCTGGCGACTTATATTCAAAAATGTTTCGGTTCTCTTATGTATTCAAAATACTTGTAAGTGAAGGGAAATTGCAACGAAAATACTTTAAATAAACATTAATGAAATTGAAGCGTTCTGAAATTTGCTAAAATAATTAATTGGGAATATATGTGTGTGTTTCTAGAGATATGCAGAAAGATAATATTTTATAAACAATGTATTATAAACAGCGATGTGCCTAAGTGCTGCATAGGTATCATTGTTTGAATCACATCATATCACTGAGTTGTGGTCTAGTTAAGGTTCCTAAAGGTTTCGACCATAAATATATATGTTTTTTAAAAGAAAGCTAGCAAAATTTCTTTTTTTTTTCAGAAATATTACTAACAATCTTATTAATCATTCCAACTAAGCTTAAGCTTGAGCTAGGACATGGTTCACGGCAATAGTCGAATGGTGGATTCGAACCCACGACCTTACGATTCGCAGGCCGTACCCTAAACCGTTAGGCTATTGACGCTTCTATATATAGTCCCATCTCATTTGATAAAGAAGGATTAAAATGTTTTCTTTATCGCTTCATGCATTTTGTAATTGTAAGAATAACCAATAGATGGCATTTTTATAAAATTCATAAGATCTATTTTGTAGAAAGGTTTTTTTGACAATAAATATAATCTAAGATTAAATATCTCTTTGTTCTTAACTGGTTCGGTTCACATTACTTGCCTTAGAACAAAACTTTAATAAACTGTTTCTCCCTGGTTATCTCATCGTGATACTCTCTGTCATCCGTTCCGGACAACCAAATCAGTGCTGCAAATGTCCAATGAAACGTCGTTTGTTTGTGGCAGCATCGATCAAAGCTGTAATAATTCCTGTTTGGAAGCTAAATCAAGTAAAAGATCACAGCAGTTCGGGTGTATCACGTCACAACTTTTGCTGTCTTTAAAAGTCTCTCAAGCAAAGCAAATCATTCTATAGTGTATACACATTCTTCATAATCAAGAATGGTTCTTACAGTAAGATTCGAATCGTGCAATAAAGCTTGATTCAACACAAACAGGGCTTGAAAGTAAAACTTCATCACAGCTAAATCTCAGCAGACTAGGCACGATCTTTAACCTCTGTGATTTAAGGTTATAATCACTTTTAGGGCTTACTTTTACCGCCATGATAATATCGAGTGTTATTCTACATACGATTACAACATTTAATAAGAGTGACAATATCAAATTTTCTTATGAAGAAAGTACATGTACGCCTCCGCTTCCGGGACACATGCATTACGTTCTCCCACCAGGGTTGTCCAACATCCAAATTCTATCAGCCTCTTTCTCCATTGTAGAAGTATGACTCTTTAGCCGAAGGTTCGGAATCTGCGGCTTCTGAGCTACACATTATTTTGACTGCATTTTTCCGATTTTACGACTATTTCAGAGATCAACAGGCACTTTTTCTAAATTCAGGTTTACTATCGATGAAATTTGGCTCTTTGGTAAAAAAGTTTGTAGACCTGTGCGTTAACCAATACCATTAAAGAGATAGCTGATATTTTATCAAACAAAAATCTTATTGTTACAAGCCGGCTGGAATTTGAAACCGTAATAAGATCGTACATCCATCATTAAGCTATAACTGCTTGATTTGAACTTACTTCCAAAGTACGTGACATGCGGCTTTTGCCAGAATTTCTTTAAAATGGAAAAAAAACAAGAAAATAAAACAGGTACATTTTATTGAAAAAAAAATATGTACACAGCAAAACAAATAAATAATCTTATGTTGTATATTAGTCTATAAAACATTAATTTCAATGAAATAAAATACTATACATAGCTAGAATTATATTATGTACATAATACCATCTCACAAGGAAGTGCTATTCGTTTTAATTTAATAAACAATGATCCATTTAACATTTAATATTACACTGATATCTGAAGTCACATTTATTATTTAGGAAAATTAAGTCGAATCCCTAAGGTTAAAATACGATAATATAAAAACAGTAAGCTATGATAAATCCTTGATATATTATTCTCCGGACACATTCAAAGATCACATAAATTAATTTCACACATCGATAATATTATCTAACAATGACTGTCGTTAACAAATTACCTAACAAAATGTATTTATGTAATGAACTATAGTTAACATTCTACCTACAAGTTTTAGAAATTTTTTACCTACATATTATCTGCATATTGTGATTAAAAAATCATTTTAGAAATGTTTTAAAATAATCTCCCTTGTACCGTAATCGAAAACTTATCATTTAAGCGACACTTATAGTGAAAATCTTAATTTTAAAATTAAAAGGAAATAAAAGGTACTGAAATGTGATGCACAAATACCAGCTTAGGGCTTAAGCTAAATAAATCTCGAATGTCTTCCATAATTACATTTAACGTTTATCACAATAAAATATTTTTGTTCAAACATACATTTCCTATGAAAATTATAATGAAAAGCGTCGGGCCTTGACAACCGTACCAAAGCTAGAACTTGGTAAAAAAAAATGGGTTTGCTTTCGTCAGTGGTTGAACTGCTGCATGAGAAGTATTAGTTATCTATTCTTCTGTATTACTCTTGATGAGTAGGTCAGAGGTTGAATCCCTTACCTTACTAGGCAAGGCATCTGAAAATCTTTCATTGTTAAGAGTTTTAATAAACGTCGGTGGTCATTTAACATCTAGTGACTTTATTTCGCCTTGAACTATACTTTCATAAAATATATAATTTCTTAGATATAACTAGATATTTATAAAAAAAAACGTGATGCTCGCTATTTGTTGGCTGTCTTATAGTGACACGACTTTAATTTATTGTATAGGCCATTTGTAAACATAAAATTGACAGCTGTCATCAATACCCAAAACTAATACTCAAGACTTACTAAAATTTCATAGCAAACTAATATTTTAACTATTGCATTATATAAAAATATAACCGAAATTACAATCGCAATGAAATACCACAATGTCGATAGTAATAAATATAAATAGATGTACAAATACTGTACTTACAGATTATATTAACGTTGACAGGTCGCCAGGCCAGTGTTATTGTCAATTACTTCTTCCGAAATATCTACACTTTAATATGCTCAATATTTTGACTAGAAATCATATTTAATTTTTACTTTCTAACAAAACAAAATGTACATGATATATAGCGTATTTTTTTCTTCTTATTAATTTACAGTCAATAAAAATTGTACAAACATCGATGAAAAGTATTAAAATTAGGGCGCCAAAACAATTTCTTAAACTTTGACCACAGATTAAACATTTTCATTTTTACGCAGATTATTTATGTTCTGAATGTTGTTTACAAAGTCGAGTTTTTAGTGACTAGTAGATCTTTTATGTGCAAATTTTCAAATAATGTTCGTATATTTTCGTATGTTCACATAATTGATTACCTTCCTACATTTTCTGACCTGAATTGTACTACTCTAATGATATCGGTACACGTAATTTAAGAAATTGTCTAACGCCCCTTAAACTCCCGATAAATAGATTTTATTATTATAAGACCTATTTCACGTTCAAATCTCTTACACTTATAAATAAGAGTGGAACAACGGTGATTCAAAACCACTGATGCTACACACACATAAAACACTACATTTACATTGTATCAATAATATATCATATTTAAGGATCTATTGTGAATATCGTAAAGTGTAAATTATTTCTTAATTTCCATAATTTCTTTAAGAATTTCTTTATATCAATACCAATTTAACCAACGCAAATCCCAATAAAAACGGAATGCTAAGTAAGTGCATTACAATTATTTACATATTACACATTTATTTATAAATATTCTCACAACATAACACAACGTAATTGTCCTAATAGAAACAATAACGGAAAGAAAATTCCGTGATCGCTTCACTTTCAAATGATATAGAGAAATATTTTAAAAGCATTCTGCTGTAATATTTTGCTGAGTTATCCTCGCTTAGCACCCAGTCTCCAAGAAACAAAGATATACTGAAATTTCCACATTTATTTTAAAAGGAATTATTAAGATTTACTCTGGTATCCTTGCAACTAACACTCATCATTAAAACTGACTCAAATCTCATCGTGAACTTCGCAACCGGCTACCTTCCACTTTAGCCGGTGTTTTCCTGTACCTCTCCTTGTTTCTCAGCTTGTCATGTTTTTTGCTTTTCTTAGGTGGCTCCGTTATCGAGGTGGCGATATCAGAATCTTCATTAGTTCTTCTCTCTCCGGATTTATCGCATTTTTTATCGAGCTCGGCCATCGCCTCTTGTATTGCGTTTTCGAGCAACGCATTCAATTTTCTACTCCTGCACAACAACATAGAAAAGCTATAAACATCACCTACAATACGCTGTCGACAAAGCTGCTGATGTAATGCAATAATAGGGTGAATTCTTTGGGTTGGGTTAATATTACATTGTATTTATGAAGTTATAGAATAACTCAAATGTATGGACAAACTATATAATCTAACGAGTATTATTAAAACCTAATAGTTAACGTATTGGTGACATCGTTTACTTTAAGGAAGAGATGGGCGATTATAACTATTCAAATATTCTTTTACTATAAATAAAATTTAATTTAATTGAATAAAGATCAAATGATTCCATGTAGGTAGGGGAGGAGTTTAAAATATATATAAATAGTCTATCTTCTTTGAATTTTGAATTATAATTCAAGGAACAAGTGTTCCCTTTAAGACTTTTTTTCAACGTAATCAATCTTGTTCATATAATATATATGTATATTTATGCAATATAGTAAGTACGATAAAATGTTTGAGTATTCATACTATTTTTTCCAATGCTATGTTGTCCCGATTTTGATTTTATTGTCTAATTTAAAAACAGATTTTTATTCTCAGTAAAATGTTTTTTAAGAGAGAGAGTCAAAGTTTTTGCCATAAACTCTATATCTTTATTATAATTATTGTAAAAAATTAATTGGAAAATATTTAATTGACGGCTGAAGTGCTACCAATACTAATGTTTTTCTGGCTATCAAAATATATTAATTCAAGAATCTTTTCCAGTTCCCATCCCCACCGCGTCGTTTAAAGAGTTAATTTCGTTCATAGTCGCCCCTCGCTTCGTTATCGTCTCACTCACTTCCTATGCTTGGTGCGCGCGGCATGGTGCGCTTCCAGACCCTCGCTGAGAGTAAGGAGTCGTGAATCCTCCACGCAGCCAGCGGTCTTGTCGGCGCCGAACCAGCGAACGCTCCATTTGCCGTCTGCAGAGCGGGATTCCAACTTCCCCGGCCACGAGGTGTAACCTTTCACTGGGCCCCAAACTAGGTCGCCCACGTCAAACTTGCGCGTTTTCTCGCTAGATATCTCACCCCCCTTCCCGTCAGACTCGTTCCCGCTCTTCGAATCTACCACACCACAATCATTTATTGTATTTTTTTACTTCAATGTAATAAGTAACATGCCATCACCGCGTTGCCGACACCAAAGGGAAGCGTACGAACATAGCGCAATGTAGAAGCTTAGATGTACGGTTACATTGCCTGTTTTTGGCGTTCATAAAAACGTTAAATGTGGTTATACAAATCAGTTGAGCGCGGAATGTAGGCAAAAGACAGTTCTTTAACTTAGTTGATTGGGCAGTGAAAAAATACAACGAGAGGACAAATTATTGTATGATTATTTCCATTTCAAACGTTTTCAAATTTCTCTTCTAATTCATTAAGTCTCAACTCGGAGAGTTTATCTAAGGCAGAGACAAAGTTTACGGCATTTAACTCCACGAACTAAAGCTTTTGATGTAGAAAAACACTGAATATTTATTAAGTGCACAGTCATAGTCGAACTCATGGAGCGTTTAACCATTTAGCGTGATGGTATTTCTAGATACAAGCCTTTACTCGAGAGTGCCGAAGCACAGAAATCAAGTGCTATATCGCCACACACGTACAAGCCTCTCACACACATTCATTCATCCGGATAAGTACAAACATAAAGCTTTTCTTCATAAAATTGCAAAAGTATATATTTAAATATATATTAACAACAAATTAATGTTTTATAAATTATACAGATTTGTTGTTTGTGTCTATGGATTCATTTCTGATATTGTACAGAATTACTCAACCACTTTTGAAAATATAAAACCAAGAAGCTACTTCACTTCTATTTCATAAAAAAATTATTTTCATTAAGTTTTCAGAGCAAATAAACTATGGAAATAAGACATGTTATGTCAGTTTTATCGGCGCCGTCTAAATGATTCAATCATAATTGAAAATAAAGTGCTACAAACATTTGAATTGTCAATTTATCTAGATGTTTATATTTGAGATAAAAAATGTTATTTCTATTTAAAAAAAAAAAATATCTATATACTATATAAAATAAGCAATAGGCTGTTTATACAGTTTCGTAAATCTCTATGTTGTTACTTGGGCGGTAGTTTTATGAGGAGCACCATTGACTATCATCTCTGTTTGAGAAGGAATAAAAGTGTGATTTATTAATTCGTATGTATTTTCTCCCATGCCCAAGAAGATAGTTACATAAAAATGAAAATGTGCTTTACTTACAACGATGAACAGATGAAATGATGGCTTTACAATGATGCGTTAGTAATGGGATCCCAATTTGTGAGCCAATTTTGTTACATCGAGTGTGGTGCAATGGAAAGCGACAGAAAGCCGTAGTGTCTCTGATTAGTTTTCCAGTACACCATTTATTAACAGCTGTATCTTGTATTAACCCAACCAAAAGAAAACCAATGACCAATAGTATCGCATTACGTAGAAGCTGAAATATAGCACAATACACATCAGTATGAGCCGATATTGTTCCTTTACAATGCTCCATTTACATCTCCGATACAATTTAGTGGCACCGCTTAGGTAGCAATCAATCCAAAACCAATACAAGACACAACATCGTAATAAAGAAATTTTGAATTTTGTTAGCTGTGACTAAAGCGTGAGATGGTTCTGGATATTAGTTTACGAGAGTTAGGATATTTTTTTCTAACTGGCAACTTTTAGCTGTAACGGAAGAGTCATTATTAAGAAGCTTTTTGAAACATGAAATAGGTCGATAGTAAAGATATATTTATTCTGCAAGAATGAAAAAAATTATATGTACAATGAAAACTTTACGATAAATACGATTTTATACATTATACAATTTCTTTTTTTACATCATAAATACAATAATATAAAACAGACGCCTAATATTGATCAGCACACAACTAAATAAATAGCTTTTTTTTATTTTAAGTGCTTCATAACTCCCATTTGACAATAGTGGAGACGCCATTTTAAATGTTAAGCCGCGAGATAAACGTAATAACTAATCGTATTTGAACTTACGACCGTATGTTTTTCATATTGGAATTAGGCGGCAAAGTTTCCGAAGCGTTAAAGTGAAAGGTGGTCAAGCTATCTAGAACAATACTCACCATCTCCGGAACCTAAATTATGTCTACTATATACTTTCTGCATCGATGTTCCCGAGCTGTTCCCGGATGTAGGAAAATGTCTTTGAGATTTCTCCGGGGAGTTGATTCCTATATTGCCATATTCCGATTCCTTGGACATGCCATGCACCATGCCGTAATTAGTTCTCATAATTTTATCTGTCCTATAGGACGATCCGTCTCCGTATTCGTTCTTCCTCTTATAACTTTGTGGTCTGTCGTAATAATTGGGCGCCATTGGCATGATGTGCTGATGGCTCAATGGAGTTGTTGGCATGTTTTGATTGTAATGCATCTCGGATGTTTCGACCGGATTAAGCGTCCTATTTGGTCGCATTAACTGCATATTTGAGATCATATCTGAAAATTTTAAATAATCTTGTTAATATATTGAAACAGGTGATGAATGATATATGAATACGAATCTCATATTAAGAAGGGTAAATAACACAAAAGACACATGAAATTTGTCAAACAACAGTGACTAACCTGTACTCTACGTCTTACGGATGGTCTAGGTCTTAGGCGAACATACATACAGGTTACCCGTAAATCAAGTTACCGTTAGTGGGTAGTGGGTGTCTGCACAATCTGCATACTTGAAGTATTCAGAATGCACACCTTATGTTTATAGATATATTTTTATTTAGGCTAACCAATATATATAAGAGAATGTGTGTGTGTTTGATCCGTATAGGCACCCAAACGGCTGGACCGATTTCAATGAAACTATCAGAGAATCTTCAGATTGACCTGACGAGTAATCGTGTAAAGTTTGGTGACGATCGGAACACTTCTCTTTTTGAACTTTTGTATACTATGATGATATTCTATTGTTTTATAACCCAAATTTGTGATGACACATGCGTTTTGTATATTTATGTCATTATGAACCATATTGAAGTAGAATAGAGTATATTGAAGTATAATAAATCCCTAAATGATAAGAATGATTTATTGTATTTACTGATATGTACATGGGTGTATCTTCACCAGCTCGAGAAGAGAATAGAAGAGAATTAATACAGAGAGAAATGAATAATTTAATATATGTGAGAGTTAATAGATAATAGTTAATATTTAATGTTGTAAGTTTATTGTTTAAATAAAATAAAATATCTACCAAAATCTAGCCCGGTGTATCGGGGTGTATACGCTAGTAAAATATAAAACAAAGCCTTTTGTTGAAAAATAAACATTTACCAATTTTTTTAAAGTTACGATATGGAAGGCGTTATACCATTATAGCAAACTAGCCTATTTGTCGTTATGGTATTTAACAATCCTGTCAAGGTTTGTTTTTTCGCAGTTTTCAGTTAAATGCTCATGACAAAAAAATAAGTGAAATAACCTTACTATATTATATATAAAAAAATAAGTGGCATTTTTATTACTTTACCCTGTATATCTATCAGATGGACAAAATACGCTTACATAAAACGCGGCAAAAGGTTAAGTGATGATTTAATGTGCTTCCCCGTTCCTTTAGAGACAATGATTTACAACTAACTAAAACTATATGAGACAAGAACTCCTTTTTAACTCATAAAATTTCTAGTTATTGGCACCGATAGTGTATATCATGAATAAAGAATTTTATCGCATACATTTTCATAATTTTTATACAAATGTGCGTACATCGCGCCTAAAAGCTGTGGCACAAAAGAAGTTCAAATTATACAGGTTGTCAAATATCTCCTTCCGCCTTTTGTCTTTTGAATTTCGCGGCTATGTACAAAGCGCTACAGAGCTCGTATCTAGCAATACTATACATAATTTGAAAGGTCTTGACATAACCTACAAAACGACGCTATGCATAATTAGTTTGATATTGCGTTCAACAGTTATAGACGTGTAAAGATGGACTTCACTAACGCCGAAATTCGCGGCTTGGCCACTGTTTGGGACGATTCTGCCTTCGACCACGACCGTTTTCGCTTGATATTGTCGTATGTGATCCATTTTTCGTCGCCAGTCACCATCCGCTTCAAGAATGGGTCGAGTTCGTTCCGTTTCAGCAGCATATCGCAGGCGTTGATTCGGTCCAGAAGGTTTTGCGTCAAATTATGCGGCACTCAAACATCAAGCTTTTTTGTATCCAGCCTTCTGCAGATGGTTTAAAATGGTTTGGTGACTAACTCCCATCTCCTGGGCGATGTCACGAGATGCCACATGCCGGTCTAACTCGATGTAGTCCATGATTTGATCGGTATTTGTCGTCACAGGTCTTCCGCCGGCTGGCACCATTCCTCCGTGGTTCGAAGTGATAGAGTACCATCCCCCAAAACACCATTAATCTCACGGAACGTTTCTCTAGCGGATTTGCCTTTAACGAAGGAAAACTTTAAAATAGCGCGAATTTCGGCGTTAGTGAACTCCATGTTTACACGTCTATAACTGTTGAACGCAATATCCAAACTAATTATGCATAGCGTCGTTTTGTAGGTTATGTCAAGACCTTTCAAATTATGTATAGTATTGCTAGATACGAGCTCTGTAGCGCTTTGTATATAGCCGCGAAATTCAAAAGACAAAAGGCGGAAGGGAGATATTTGACAACCTATTATTTATGCATAATCACATATTAATAACAAAAATTACTTTAATATCACGAAAACAGTTATTAACAATTAGTATTCCATCATCTATTACCTTATATTTAACACTAATATCACGTTTTGTTTGTGTATTAAAAAAAAATTAAAAAGATTTTATTTTCTCTAACATTATGTAACAGTAAACTGTATCGCCTACCCAACTCAATCCACCGATAAATTTTTAGCTGTAAGAAAGATTTTAAGTCTAGCACACTACTTACTTTGGTTTTCAGTGTCGGAGGTGATGTCATTCCGCGGTGCGGGCCAAGCGCGCTCTCTCGACTCGGCCATATCTTGTTCACTGCTCGACACACATTGAACCATGCCCTGAAATCATACAGAATATAATTTCTTTACAAATATTCATAAAAATTAAAAAAATCCCTTCTCACTAAGCAGTGGGAACAAATTTTAGTTTAATGATTATTTTGTACGCGAGATCCGAAAACGACTGTTATTTTTTTATCTTGATTGAATAATTTGCTAAATATATGTGCTCCGTGTATGGTCCGTCAAATATAGGAGCTATTTAACTAGGTAAAAGCAGACACCGAAAATTGTCTCTGTCCACCGCGCTAGCATTAGAAGGACCTGATAGATTATTATTCTATATTCTGTTGAAATTGTTTGTATACCAGAAAAAGTTTATGGCCGGACATTCACCTAATATTGGTACCGATGGGGAACGACCTAGTAGCCTACATGGAACTTTTAATAAAAAAAATTGCGCTCTTCATCACGAAGCCTACGTTATATAAAATATATCGTAAGCAATGTGAATACGAAAGACTTTAATATAAATAGAAATTATTACTTAAAACATATTTCAAATACTTACCGAAGAGTTTATATCAGCGGGCTCCGGTGTTTTAGTTGTAGTGTCGGCGTAGTTGCCTTGTGTAGACATACACCTAGCGCCGTAAACTCTCGGGCTCGAAGCGGTTTCCAAAGCCCCTAAGGGACTGTGTGTCGTCGTGTCGGGTGGACTACTCCCAGACACCGCTTGGTTGTTAGGAGATTTGCCCCTTTGTTGATTCACTAAGGTCTGTGTGGACACAGAATGTCGAACGTGCGAATTAAACGTCCCCTGTCCAACTAAAGGGTTGAAGTCATTCATGAATCTAGCGTATCCTTCATTTTCAATCTTGCCTTCGTTCTCATTCGATTGCAACTGACCGAATGTCGCGGAAGTATGTTTATCCTCTTTTATTTCTTCAAATTGGTTATTTTCCGTTGCTATTTGAACAAAACTTCTGCCTTTTTGGTTTGTTATTTGTTTATGTGCTATGAGAAGACTTGGATCTATGCTAAGACGAGAAGAATTCCCTCCGTGTAAATTTGTTTGACATGACATTTGAGTGTTGTGAGCATTCGATACCAATGTTGTTTGTTGTTGAACTATTGTTGTATTTTGTTGCACGAAAGTTGAGTTGCTCCTATTATTCGTTGCTGAACCTAATGATACTTGTTTAGGCGATAGTGGAACCATCAAGGTTTGACCCATCTGATTGGTTTGTATGAATTCTTGTGTCTGTACATTTCCCGCCCTCACTTGATGTGGACTTGTGTTAAAAGTTACGTTGGTTGGACTTAAATTTGCAAGAAGCGGACTAAGCTGGCCATTGAAGCTAGGACTGCTCATCATAACCTGGCTGTTTGGCGATAAGAACTGGGCGCCGGGACTGTGCTGTGATTGGATTATTTTTCCTTGTTGGTTTTGCGCTCTTATTACAACGCCGCTGTTGCCTCCTGCTGCGAAAACGCCTGTATTTTGCACCGGTGTCAAAACATTCTGTCCATTCACCGTTTGTAGTTGCAACTGCATTGGCATGCCGGTCGAACCATCTTGAATGATCGCTGTTCCATCAGCGGTCATAACCATGCCGCCTAGATTTGGCACTATGAACTGCTGGAAGGCGGGGAAATTAGACATGACGCTTGTTGTATTATTAATCAGGTTGACGGGCTGCAATAGATTGATTTGCTGCGATGGAGACGTATTTGCTAATATCTGTTGCGATCCAAAGTTATTATTATTCCCTTGTCCATTCATCACTATGTGTGCTGGAGTTCCTGACTTTCCAGGCATGATAGTTAATGCTTGCAACATCGGAGTGGGAGAAATATTATTGGTCGGGGATAACTGGAAGCCCCGCGGCGAAAATTGCGGACTAGAATTGTGCTGTGGCGAAGAATGCACCATTATATTGTTAGGATTCTGTTGGGGCGCTGTTATCTGTAATACATTGGTTATATTAGCTGCTTGCGATTTTTTCTTTTTACTTCTCTTCTTCAAACTTTCCGGTGAAAGCATCGCCAAACCATGAATAAAACTCTGACCATTTTTGACTTCGATCTGTCGATGACTGTCATTTGGCTGCCCCGATACCATTCCTCCAGTTACTATCTGGGGTAATACGGCATTCGATTGCATAACTTGACCATCTACAGCCATTATTGGTGGTTGAAGGACAAATGGCGCCGGTAATGTATTAACGACGACCGTGGGCTGATTGACGATTGGTTGGACATTACCCACAGCTGGTAGAACTTGTGTTATAGAAGTTGTCACGTTTGTAACAGCATTCGTACTTTGTATAGGAGAAACAGCTGTTGTAGTCTTAGGCGGAGGTGGGGGCATGTGGTTGTTTGATACAATTATTTGACCAGTAGATGATATTAGTATCTGTCCTGGTGTTGATGGACCGTTTCTTCTTCCGACCTGTGTTAACGTTGAAGATGACGTATTGCTTACTTCTGATTTAGAAGGCAGACTACTGATAACATTCTGAACCATTTCTAACGGGGACTTTGATATCATATTCTGGGCGGTTGTACCGGCAATGTGTAACGGATAACTTGTAGGTAAGTTGACGGCATTAATAAATGGGTCTGGTTGGTTGGTAGGAATGGCATATGTTGTAGCCAAATTGACACTTGGCGGAGGCGGAGGTCTAACGAAATTGGCCTGCGACGCGTTGATTGATGTAGTCGCGGTATTCGCTTTCCCAGCTAAAACGGAAGTGACTGTATCTCGAGTGACTGAAAATCCACTGGCCATTGTTGTCACGAAGGTTTGGACATAGCAGGCTTGAATTAACGAATGCGCTGGTCCTCCACCTAAATGGGGAGGCGGACAGTAACCAGGCATCGTATTCTCTAAACGTTTTCTAGCTTCCAATCTGTATAAATCCTGTTGGGTCCGTAAGCTTGGCTTCACACCCACCATTGATATGTTATCCACTTCCATAAGATTTTTGTTTACATTATGATTTGATATGAAATGCATCATTTGTGTTCCTAACGCCGCATTATTATTGGGCGGTCCCGGGGAATTGTACGGATATACCTGGTTACTGCTGGGGGTTGAGGGATTGCTGTTGCACGTATTATCTCTACAGGATCCGGGATACGCCGGGCTTGGCATTGGGTATGTACAGTTATTTTGCAACTGCGCATTACTTCCGCCACTGTGAGGCGTATCGGTACTTCTAGAACTATTCGATAGCGTTGGCGAAGGTTCAGGAGGTTGCAGTGTCTCAGTAGGCGACACATTACTAGTACTAACAATGCCAGCTTGTATAGGACTATTTTCGTTTATAATTAAATTTCGCTCAATAAACGTAGATGATGTTACTGGGTTATCCTCGAATCCATCTTTAGGACTAGAAGCGCTTGGATTTCCATCTAACTCCATAGTAGATAGATTATGTTTTAAATATCTCATACGCATATGATTTTCAGTGTAATCCGTGCAATTGCCTTTATAAGGATTATTGCAACCTTTGCAGCATTGTGACAATGTGTTTTCTGCACTCTTTTCGGGCACTAAACTGCTATCTGGGGTATTGTTTGGGGACGGTGAAGAATTTGGCACCATATTATTTTTGAAGATGTTAATACCTTCACAGGATTTATTCATTTGTTTACCATTTTTATCGTTTTGATTGTTAGAATTATACGAAGTGGTGGAAGTATCGTATTGATGATTACCATCGTACGAGGAGGTGATTCCCATTTGCTTCGAAATAGTATTATTTAATAAAACAGTTTGCTGTGCTAGGTATCCATTAGGATCATCCATGAAAGAAGGAACATTATTCATTGCATCTTCTCCTGTTTTCCCTTTTGACTCTTGAATATATCGTATACCATTGTTGCCATACATAACTTTGTTCTCAGCTGCACTAAATTTCTTTTTGGGTGCTTTGTTCCCTTTCGGCTTTTTCTTAGTATTTTCAAGCACAGGCCATTGTTGGCCCATCATATTATAGTGTTGAGGTAAGGGAGGTACGCGCGGACACATCCCCTGAGTCATGTTATCTTGACCTGAGAATGAATTGAATGATTTTGATTCGTCCAGTACGCTGGCATTTTGTTCCTCATATTCTAGATTTTCAATTTTTTGAGGTTTAGGACTAGGACTTGTCATTGAGGCATTAGGATCATTTCTTTTCACTTGCCATGGTGGTGTTTTGGCGGAATTGGTCTTTACCACTGCCCCATTCTGAATGACTAATTGACTTTGAGGAACGTATTGTGATTGTTGCTTACTGTGGCTGCCGTTATCAACCAATTGCGGTTTAAATCCTTTCATAGCCATTTCTATTTGTTTTTGATTCTGTTGTATAAAAATCTGCTGTTGTTCGTTTATTTTCTGCATTACTTCAGGAGTTAATGCTTGATTTAATCCGCAGAACATTTGAGAGTCATCTTCTTTAGCCTGCGACCTCACTTGATGCATATGCGAATGCAGAAGTTTCTTCTCATCCTTATGATCTTGTTCCATTACGTTCTGCGAAGGAATGCTAATGATATTTTTCGGATTAGTCGTTTGCTTATTAAATCCTGTATTTACTCCTATAATTTGTCCATTTGTTCCTAACACTGGTAAACCTACGTTGCAAGGTGGATTGGCAGAATTTTGCGATGGCTGGTTCTGTTTTTGGCATTCTATGTTGTCCGCCTGTTGTGTAATCCAACCATTATTGACCGTTAGATAGTGTAAGCTCCTCTGTATAAGCGTTTCATGCTTGACATCGCTCTCTTGGCCTACAATATTTAACATGTTCTGTTGCATAGAATATGTTGAGGGACAGTATTGCATGTTGCCGCGGTGTACCATTGTTCCGGGTGATCCAGTCGTCCTTGGCTCGATCTCTTGATTCTGGAAGCACAAAAATAATATTTGAATGAAACATTGTGTCATATTTTTCATAGCAACGAATGTGCTATGGTGGCTAACTAATCGTGGTTATAACTTATGTTCCACAACATAGCACGTGTGCTTTTTTAAATATTTTTTGATCATGCAGAATAGCAGTTACAACAAGTATATTTATCAATAAGATAAAACCATCAAATGCAATCAAACGTGACTGATTAAACATTTATTGATATAGGGTCACACAAACGCTACGACGTGCGATCGCGCTCTTTTAGTCCCGAAAGTACCATCACTTCTGGCGCCTATGTTGTTCCCTGTTCTTTCAAAAATCACGTTCGCTGATCCTAACGATGTAATTGTCATAAATATACCAATATCTCAATCAACAAGCATTCTTAGACACGCATTTTAACAGTTCCCTGGAGCTGTACATTTTCCAACAAAATTCATATGGGTCGTAATTAAAACCAAAATACTTTAAAAAATTAAAATCGGTCCACAAATAACAGCTGCAATATAAGTGCACAAACATAAAAATAAAATTAAAACATACATTACGCTGATATACGCTAAAATTGCGTTTCAATTTTACTGCATAAAGTGACATAGTCGATGGACAAAACGTTATAACATTTTATACTTGTCACTATCATCGAAACACGTAAAAAAACATGCGGCGTATGACATTAGAAGACTTTACAGAAATTTATACCAGCATAGTGTTAAAACTGTAATAAAAATACATGTTCAGAATCTTTATGAATAAAGTATGAGCGTGCAGGCAGTAGTCTTGGCAAGGGCTCAACTCTTATCAGAGCTATGAATAAGTAATATTATTGAGGAGTAACGTACCTTAAAGTCACCGAGGGGCTTATCCCTTTGCACCATTAACGAGGAAACGTTTATGTTGGGAATGTTACCGGTTCTTTTCTTCATTTTCTTTTTAGCTGTTGCCTCTGCGCCTGTAATTGACAGAATCATAATTTTATATACATTTTTAACTAAGCGTGTTCATATAAACATAATAAGTTAAGCTTAGTAATTCGATTAAAACATCTAACGAAGCCGTGATCGGACCTTCTCAGCACTTAAATCAATGCGATCGCTGAAACGGTGGTTCACCCTCTCTTCACAAAGTTAGTAATTAGAGTTACCCTACTAGCCATGGTCCCCTCACGTGGAGCCATGCGCTAAGTTACTCTCATATTATTATATATACATATATATTTACATATATATATATATATATATATACATATATATATATATATATATATATATTTACTCACCGGGCACGGGTGCTTCGGTGAGTACCTGAACAGGATAGGGCGCGAACCGACCGCGCAATGCCACCATTGTGGCTGTGACCGGGATTCCGCGCAGCACACGCTAGCCGTGTGCCCCGCGTGGGAGGCGGAGCGGCGGATCCTGGTCCAGCATATCGGGCAAGACCTCTCCCCGCCGGCGGCAGTAGCGGCTGCGCTGGCGGGGAGATCAAAATGGAAGGCGCTGGTCTCCTTCTGCGAGTCAGTAATGACCCAGAAGGAGACCGCAGAACGGGATCGGGAGAGGGCCGATCCCGTTCGGAGATGGCGCAGGCGGGCCTGCGGTGGCAGACCGGCCCGCAGCCCTGTAGTTCTGGGCTCTCAAGAATAAGACTACGGTATCCCCTGCCTGTCGTAGAAGGCGACTAAAAGGGGCCTCGGGTTCACTGGGCGGCAAGGGTGGGGGCCTGAGTCGTCCACCAAAGTGGACCCGGGAAGAAGGCGACATCGGCTGGCCCGTGTCGCCTTGCGCTGCGAGGGCACAGGGGAGGGAGTAACTCCCGGGACGTGCTCTCCTTGAGCACAGTGCAGAGGGGCTCCGGTGCGTTCCACTGGAGATCCCGGAGCCCCGTCATGCACCGAGGAAAGGGCCACCGGGAGGTTTTAGTGGGTAAGAACCCCACATAACCGCCGCCTTCCCCAGAAGGCGGGGTATCTTTCTGAAGATTTCCTCCCCGTCAACAAAAAAAAAAAAAAAAAAAAAGTTACTCTCATATCCAAATTAAATAAAACTGGGTTGACAACATTCGTCAATTATTGATACTAAAAACCAAGCTCAGCTCACTTGACTTATTTAAATAAAAAACCTTTTTACCCTAGCCGGGTGGTCGTATATCTCTGATACGAGACGCAAGTCTCTCTCTATCTTTCTATCTTCACTAACTTTTATCTCCCTCTCAACCGATCACGCTTTTTGAAACCCATCCCCAAGCCAAGATTGCGTTGAAGTTTTACTCCAAAAATATCCGTTGCATTGTTGTAGTACAACGTAAAACGAGCCGTAACGTTAAACACAAGCGTAAGATTTTTAGTGTCAACTGTTTAGATAGATTAAAAATCATTGTGAATAAAATAGAATAAAAAAGATGTTAAGAAGTTATTGTATAGTATTTTTTTATCAATAAATTGTATATCCGAATAATTGTTTTCTTCATACCTCGAGTAGAACTTGAAATTAATATTTTTAAACCTCGTTCCTATCAGTTGTCCTACGACATCACACAGTTTTTTTGTTATAATAAATACTATATGATTTTCGAAGGAAAAAGCAGAGTCGCAAGTAAATTATTCTTATTGTGAGCTTGTACAGCTATGATTCTGAAATAAGGACGGTAGTTGAGATTAACTTCGCTCTATTAACTCCAGGTTATCTCGCAACCCTAATAATACAGCGATGTCCATTTAAATAACGTGTGTTAATTGAAGCGGATTTAATTTGAGTGCGCCGTTCTGTTTGAACGAACTAATTGTGTTTTGTTTTCATTAATCCCAAGCCGAATGTAGACTTTGTTGTACCACATTGTTTCGAGCTTTTAAAAACAAAAAGTTTCTATTACGAACTGTTGCGTTGTACAAGAGTACTACTTATAAAATAAATTGCAAAACCAATTTATTATACATATATTCAATAACAATTATGATGCATTATTGAAAATTTGAACAATTATTAATTATTAAGAACAATATAATTAGCCAATATGTATTTCTCTTCTACGTCCTACATAGGGTTCACTGGTAGAAAATGAGAAATATGGCTAAATAAATAAATCTGAATTAAATAGCTTAAAAGACTTATTGTTGTATCCAATATGTAGTAATTATATATAAACTTATTTAGCTATATTTATAAAGCATATAAAATAATGCCAAATTAAATTTAAAAATACATTTTTAAAAAGCGCAGGGAAATAAGAGTAAGTAGAGCTTTACACTCAATTGATAAAGCCGGAATATGAGTAATACGGCGCATCCGAGAATACACAACAAAGTCGAAGACAAAGACAATAGACAAAGTGATTCAATTGTCAGTAGTAGAGTTTAAAGATGTCCTACCAGATAAAGTTCAGCAACCTCATGAAGTTTTTGAAGGTACAACCCTTCACAACGGAAACACCTGAAAGTATTACACCAGAAGAGAGTACCACAGAACAACCTACAAGTGTAACTACAGATAGTTCTGTGCAGCAGTTGAGTTCTGATGATGAAACACATAATACTAATTTTGAAAGAATTCATGACTCAGTCCAATCCAATAATAATAGTGAAATATCACAGGCCAAATAAAGGTTTTTATGCTTTTTTACAGCTAGTTTCGACCAACTGAGCCGAGGGTTTTGGTCAGAATCGACTTAGATCTTGATCATGAATTGGATCAGTCAGACCTAATACTCGTCTTAAATAGCCCAACTCGCATTTCGTCTCGTGTAATTATCATTAACATCAGTTGTATAGTGTGCCTGTTTATTTTTCTTAGAGTAAAAAAAATTATAAACTAAAAGTTACCAAACAATTAAGGTTTTCATTATTATTACTTGAGCATTAAACCATTTGTGATAAACTTTCACTTCAACTTTTCAACTTTTACTATAACGATTTGTTAAGAAAACTTGGAAACAATTACCCTCTTTATTCAAATTGCTACGACAAAGAAGGAAAAATTGCACAAAGGACGAGTTGGCTAATAAAGTATTCGATTAGTAAAACAAAGGTCGAGGGTCGACGGTCCGCATGACTTTGTTTCGCTCTCTAGACGCCCTTATTACAATAGCGCTGAGAAATATTTTCCAGTAGAGTCTGAAAAAGCGCTTAACCCGATATCATCAATTCAGCTATCAGACTTTTAACTGCTTTGATATTGCTTAACTTTCAAATCAGATGAAATTGAAATGTAAATATCTTGTTTAAATTGAAATAAACGAATGAAACCTTCTAACTTATACTTGGACTAGCGTACCCACTTCACCGGGCTTGGTTTTTGTTTGGTTCGTAATGACAAATATACGCAACGCACGTGACACGTGACACACAATACGAATATGGGTTATAAAAAATAGAATATCTTCATAGTAAATAAAAGCTGTATTTGACAAAGAGGAGTGCTCCGATCGTCACCAAACTTTACAGGATTACTCGCCAGGCCTGAAAGTTTCATTGAAATCGGTCCAGCCGTTTCGGAGCCTATAAAGAACAAACCAACACACTTTCTTCTTTTAGATTGGCACTACTCTCATAGGAGGCTGAGTAAGCTAGAGTCACTCTTGTTGGAGTAAATCAGTAAGCTTTTTAATACTTGTCCACAACTAGTCCAAGGAGTTCCTCCACCTTCTTTGTCCTTGTCGCTTTATTTGCTTTTGTCATCAAAGTCTTCTCCTTTACACCTCTTTTTACAAAATAGGTTTGCGCGTCAGTCATACGCCTAATTAAGGCTTCAGAATTTGTACCTCAGTTGTGCTTACATAACATCCCTAACCATCTCTTATCTATTACAAAAAGTATAGTTACGAATAAAAATCAAAAACCAACATTTAGTCAAGTAACTGCAAAGGTCTTACGGTCAGTCATGGAGAGAATGTACTTCACCACGTTCGTGC
Source organism: Meandrusa payeni (assembly GCA_029286785.1). NCBI lineage: Eukaryota > Metazoa > Arthropoda > Insecta > Lepidoptera > Papilionidae > Meandrusa > Meandrusa payeni. The sequence continues at coordinate 9,367,083 of JAGSMX010000017.1, forward strand.
TCGTTATTATCACTGCAGTATCAACCTACCAATAGAAGAAGACCAATAGAAGCGTCAATAGCCTAATGGTTTAGGGTACCGTCTGCGAATCGTAAGGTCGTGGGTTCGAATCCACCATTCGACTATTGACGTGAGCCATCTCCTAGCACAAGCTTAAGCTTAGTTGGAATGGATAACAAGAATGTTAGTAATATTTATGAAAAAAAAGACATATTGCTAGCTTTCTTTAAAAAAAAAAACCTTAACTAACAAATATTTTTCTATGCGAATTTTAGGAGTATCATAATTGACGAAGATATTATACAGACGAATTGACGATGCAGGATGTTAATTACAGAATATAAATCGTTACATATGACAACAATTGACGCATCCATATATATATCATGTAAGTATATATGGCACGTTATACATTTGGAAAAGCGGAGAGCGATTTCCTTATTTTATAAATTGTTCGTTAATTTTCTAAATACAAAATAACCACAATAAAGTTTAAAAGCAATTCATTAAAGTTGACCGCAGTGTATCGACAGCAATTTAATTTTGCTCTATATTACGCTCTTGATTTAAGCAGAGAAAGGTGGATTCTCCGCTAAGTAGGTCATGTCGAACAAAGACTCCGAAAGCTGTACAACGGAAGAAACGATATTATGTCGCTATATTTTGCCAAGCGTCTCAAAACTTTTCCATCAAAATACATTTCTATTAACTTCGAACATAAGTTAAAAATTAATGTTAATAATTGTACTTTTTCAATTATTAACAAAAGAATTGTCGTGGGTGTAAATCCCAGCTGACTTGTCCCATTGGTTTCTTACATAAAAAAATTTGTGTCCCGTGAATAGAGATGACGTGACCTGTCTTAAATGAGACTGGGACCAATGGTGTACCAATTGCCTCATGTCTACCCTGCTAGGAATAAAATAATGTGTGAGCTTATTTTAGTTTAATAAAAATATAAATAAATATCACAGTCGCTAGGACTACAGAATAATTTAAAATCGATGTTCGGGGCGATAATTCTAACACGGCAATAACCAAACATCACTTAATTATTCTCAAAAACAAGGTCGTCTTGATAAAATTTCATTGGTGATCCTTGGCCAAAACATCTCTTAAGTCAACAAGAAGGTTTTAAAAGCCTTAAAGCATAGCGGCCTTAATTCGATAGCGCTCCATAATTAGTTAGCGAGCCGAGTATAATGCCGTTATCTATTTGCACATTATCTGGCAGATTTGCAATTAAAATACTGGTTGTGTGAGTCGAGGGTGGTCCCAGAGGCGCCGGGGTGCCGGAGGACGAGCGCGGGGTGGGTAGGGGTCGCTGAGGGGTAGGGGAGGAGCGGGGGTGCGGCCGCGACTCGTCAGATCAATAGTCGTCGGGGTGCGCGCCCAAGCCCGCTCCGCACCGCCGATTGTTTCAAATTACACCCGCCCTTTGTTCCCGCCACTGATCGAGTCGCCAGCGTTTTTGTTTGCTCTAAGCGGCCGACTTCCTTTACGGTAATTACGCAATACTGCGGGCTCCTGGAGTCCCCGTCCGTTCGGTCCACTCTCCGGCGCTTAATCTTCTTTGGGGGCATTATCTTCTTATCGGAGCTTTCTGCGCTTGGAGCTGATACTTAGGGTTGTTATGGTCGTTACTTAACGTATTGTGTGAAACATGTTTACTCGTTACTGTTTACTACGCAGTGAATTCTTAGAGATGTTAAACAAAAACAATATATAATCATCATTAATGTAGACGAGGAGCTATATTAATAAGAGATATGTTTGATGGTAAATGGCTACGGGTTAAGATTTAGGACTATTTAGAACAAAAAGAAGCTTCATGCAGTTCAAAGGCTTATACATATATATCATACATAAGTGATGATGTGAATAAAAATCTACATATCGCAGTACATTTAAAAAAATAAAATCAAATGACCGCGTCAACAGCTTAATAGACGAAATATATTGTTAGAAATCCAAGTACGCTTTATTAACATAATTTGAGTGGTTAAGGGGTGTGTTAATTATGGTAATACTGTAAAATTGCTAGTGGTTTTAAATGAAATATTAACTGTCCGATGTCACGTAATCGTATTCGATGACCTATTTCCATTAGTCAGTAACAAGAAAATCGCCGTGGAGCAATCAGTGGCCACTGTTTATTACCCGTTTAATTGAGCAAAGTGGTGCGATCGTAATCAGCTGACGCGATGCCAACATTAATGGCGGTACAAACATACTTCGATCGAATAAGTACGTGTCTTTCGTCCGCAAAAACAAAGGAACGTGCGGCTCAACTCATGTTAAGTTCACCGCCACCCACAAACATACATACATATGTTCGTAGGATCGATTTCACCATTCAACTTTTGACGTGAACCATACCCTAGCACAAACTTAAGCTTTGGTATTTGGAATGTACATAATATTGTGACTGCTAGAAACTAGACACGCTAGGGATGTGAATCACTACTCAATCTTTTTTGTTTCGGCACACACTTTTAAATATTATTAAATTTGGCGGCACATAAAGAATTCGACAAGTTTATAAATTATAACTTACCTATAAGTACGTAAAATAGTTTACGGTAATAATTTTAAATGTGTGAAATAAAATAATTTACGGTTATTAAAGGATTAATTAGAAGTTAATATTATTATGATATATATTAACATTATTGTATCTAGAATTTCGTGGCACATAAAAGTGCCGCGGCACAGTGGTTGAGAATCACTGCGTTAGGGTCTTGCAAACCGGCCACCGTTTATCTTTAACTTATCAGCTTGTTCTCGGACGTAGGCCTCCTCTAAATATTTCCATTCGCATCTTGTCTTGCTTTCCAGGTCCATAAGGGCTAAAATTGTTTCATATAATTTGCATTCTCTAAAAGTATACGGAATTACAGGTGCATTGCCGACCTATTTTATGAAGAGTTGGGCGTCTCCCGGACGCGCAATTAACCCTAGCGTGTAGTGGTTTACAGATTTTTTTGTGACAAACTACACAGATTAGCCAGAGAGGCTGACTTTAGAGCTTCACCAGATTGAGAGGTGGCAATAGCTCTTAGGTCGCTTAGCCTGAACCTTTAGGTTTACAGACATAACAATTACTAACTAATTTTCACCTATCTCATTAGGTCGAAAATGAAGTCCATCGTTATGCATTAGGAACAAGTTTTAGCAAGCTTTTTTTTTGTATTAAAGAAATTATTGGTACAAGCGCGTGCGTTTTCGAACTTTCTGATTGTATGTTGGACGTTTAGCCACTATTTATCGGCTATCAATGCTATTTATAACTTTTATATATATGCATATAAAATATGTTCATATGTACATCCACCAATTGTATTCTAATATATTTTCAACCGACTTAAAAAAAGAGGAGGTTCTCAATTCACCTCGATTTTTTTTTGTTTGTTACGTCATAACTTTCTAGTGGGTGTACCGATTTTGATGATTCTTTTTTATTTGAATTTGGTCCAATTATGACAATGACATCTATAAGAATATATAATATATGGTTATATAAGTTTTAATTTTGGTTGGAGCGCGATAAATGGATGAATAACTCAATATCATGTCAACCGATTTCGATTATTCATTTTTATGGGCAAGGATGTGCTTCAAGGGTAGTTCGATGAGATTCTGAATAATTCTATTTCGTAATATTCCTACGATAATTCGCCAATTCAAAGAAGGTGTCCACCGGATATAACGTTTAACGTCTAATTCGATTTAAAGTCGATTTTTGTTTTTACTCCTAACTATATTTATTATTAGTATAGAGTTATCTGTATTGATTTAGTGTCTTACGAGAGTTTCGTAGAGGTTCAGGCTAAGCGACCTAAGAGCTATGCCACCTCTCAATCCGGTGAAGCAGTCAAGGCCAGCTTCTCTGGCCAATCTGTGTTGTTCGTCAAAAAAAAAACGAGAGTTTCAAATAGTAGCTTATTTATTTATTCAGTCTCTTCTGCATGAGGAGAGCAAAAATTACGTTAACATACATCTACTGTATAATTACGCTAACAGAAGAACAAATCAAAAAGTCAGCAACTTAACGCACTCACGGTCCCAAAACACGTCGCCGAGAGGAAAAATGAAGGGGTTCGCGTACCGGCGCTCACGTGAAGCTATGTCACAGTTCAAGTGGCCCGTGTTTGCGTTGTATTACAAGGGGTAATGCAAGGTAAAGCACGCGAAACGTGGAGCGATTTGCATATTAAAAACTGTTATTGCTGGCGGGGGTGGCAAGGCAGCGGATTGTCAGGGAGTCGCGAGGGGGTTGGGCGGTGGAGAGCCTAGGTTGTTACTCCCGGACTGACGAAGTGCAGTTGCAAGCTATTCATGCCACACTAAATGCATCCCCGCGCGCGCCCCCGCTGCCACTTAACAACAAAGAGACCGACTCTACCCCTCTTTGTTATAAGAAACAACTCGCTACTCCGAGCGACCACTTTTCTTTGCTTCTTAGAAATAGAGACAATTTAACTCGCTGTGCGTTCTCTCTACCTTATTAAATTTAACGTCTTTGTATACAATATGCTGCAAACTTGTTTTATTAATTAACACTTGTTATTATACTTTTAAAATTGTTGTAAAACACTTGGAAGGTGGGTAATAAGGTACAAATCTATGTCGTATGAACAACTTTTCCGGTAGTTTATTTGACCCTTTGATTTGAAAAATTAGTTGACACAATCTATCTCTAATTCAGTCCAACTCTTAACTTGAAGATGGTCATGAGAAATATTTAAAGTGTAAATAAATTTAGAGAAAAATCAATTCAAAGAAATGATTGTATGAAAAAGTTTTCTTACAGTCTTTTTAAATAAGTAAATTTAAAAAAAAATAATGCTAACAATATAATTACCATTATTTTTAACTATTCCAAAAAGCTTAGTCTTGTGTTAGGAAATGGTTCACGTCAACAGTCGAAAGGCGTATTCGAATCCACGACACGCCACGACATTAGACTATAGTCGCTTTGCCATTTTACTTATATTTAGAAAAAGAAATAAAGCTTGGCATAGACGCTGCGGAAAACCTCGGGCTGCAAAGTTACGGGTATCGGTTCGGGGCATTTCCAGGCATTTCCCGACTAATCCCGTTGGGTTCACACTCCCGTAATTGGATGAAGGAGGGCCGAGCGCGGAGATTGCGTCCGGAACACCCGCCCGCTAATCGGATAATAATACTCCCTTTGCAAGTGTGCATCCACGGCATGCCGATGTTTCTCGTGGCTGCGGACGATGCGGATAAAGCGCGCTCCATTATGAAACTGCCATTATAAATGCTTGTACAGATAAACCGATTGTTTGTTGGCATGGTGTGAAGTTATGATTAAAACTTGAATGTTTCGTAACATACTTTCAAACTAATTACAAATATGATACACCAGCACGTAATAGTGTATTTGTTTGAGAGCTGGTGGTGGTGTTCCACGTGGTCTTAATTTAGTCCAATTCTGACATCCATGAGAAAACCATCTAAGTGTGAAATTTGCATCAATCATCAGTATGTGTGCCAACAATGGACGAATAACTGAATATCACGCCAACAGATTTTGATGATTCATTTTTTTATTGAAAAGGTTGTACTTTAAGAGTAGTTTTATGAAAGTTTGGTTAGATTGTGATTTATTTAATTTCCTAACGATAATTCGGAAATACAAAGAGGGCATTCGCGTATGATACTATATACTAATACTTTTGATTCGATTTGAAGTCGATTTTTGTTTTTGCACGTCGTCTAACTTTAGCGGGATAAACAAAGAACCCAATTGAGGTCCAATTTTCACCAAACTATTATGTCCCATATGAGAAGGATCATGTGCAGATTGTTTCCAACGATTAGTGTATATATCTACACGAAAGGTTCAAAATTACATAGTAATTTGTCACCAGCCACCAGCTGTTTACCAGCTTTATAAGAACAAATAAAAATCTGATGCGAAAAATGTCTGTTAAAAAGAAGACGAATCACAATGTAACCACCAACAAGGCAGCAGTGGCAGAAAGGAAATAAGGTTAAGAATCCGTCCCATGACGTATAAGATACGCGCGGTGTTTGTACAACCACTAAACACAATTTACTCAGCCCCTCGTTACGTCGTCTACAATTTTCCTCTCATTCCTCGCTTCCCCACTTATGACATGAATAATAATTTGTTTATTGTCATCCCATTTAGCCTTGTTTACCCATCAAATTGGAGATTGAGTTTCCTAAGTAATTTATTGACAGGAACAGCTTCGGCATCGTGTGATGCGAAATCCTATCAACAATTCGACGTACAATGAGGAAACATTCTTTTTAATTAAAAAAAAAAGCTAGCAATTTTTTTTTCTTTTGAGAAATATTAATAACATTCTTGTTAACCATCTCAACTAAACTTAGTGTGCTAAGAAGTGGTTTACGTTAATAGTCGAATGGTGGATTCGAACCCACGACTTCACGATTCGCAGATCATGCATGAATTAAACTGTCCAATCATCATCATAATTTCAGCCGTAGGACGTCCACCGGGACTTCCCCTAACGATATCCAAAAGGACCGCTTAGCATACGAGATTATTTTTGTGTATTCTAAACAGTTTAGAACATATAATTATGTGGCGGTAATAGAAATTCCAGCCAGCTTGTACCAATAAGATTCCTATTTCGGTTTTTTAGTTTCAAAAAAAAGACTTCCTGCGATTTTATTGACGAAGCTTTATACTATTACCAATCTGTTTGGGTTAGCGAAAATATTTTTTATAACTTTTGATGCAATTTCACACTCATTTTACTTGATAACGGAAGTCTAGAACATTATTACTGTGCCCCTTTCAGTTACTCTAAGATTTACTTTAGGACTAAGTTCCTAGTTCATTGATTGTAATTTTATTTAGTTGCTTATTAAATTATTGTGAATTATGATAAAAATGTTTGTTTGTTGTTGTCAGTATTACTTTCGTATGAGGCAGTCAACGTACGGGCGCGTTGCTCCTACGATGCCGTAGTGTCAAAACTGTGTTTCCTAAGAACTATGTATACTGTGATAAACGCTGTAGCAAGGGCTATTACGGAATAAATATTTTCGAGCACAGGTTTTTGTATTAAAAAATCACACTGTTACGGATATATAACTTACCATCGGCCGATCGTCGTCCACGTCTGGCGGCTTTGTGACATAAAAATATATAAATTAATTTACGTACTCCATATTTATATATATGTATATATATATATATATATATATAAATCGCCGAAATGTTTGAACGCGCATAACTTCCGAACTACTGCACTAAATTGGATGGTTCTTAGTTTTTGTGTTTGTTATTTTAAGAATAAGGTTGTGTATATAATTTATATAGATTTTAAAGTTAAAATCAGGTTTTATAAAACCGTATTAAAGAAAAGTGAGTGAATGAGACAGAATGACGTTCAGTTGCCAACGAATGACAACTTCAAACAGACCATACGTTATGTCAAAAATGTCAATCATAGAATCCTCTCCAGTTCAAATCGAGGTAAAACCTCTATCAGGTTCTACTATTAACTATAATGAAAATAACTATAAAAAATAATGCGATACGAAGTTTGCCGGGTCAGCAAGCAGTATATAAAGAGTGTACAGTACTATTGAAGCTTGGACAAGCCGCTAATTTATAAGTAACTCGAGCAAATCACTTAAATAAATTATTGGCTTTTCTACTGTATTATTCTTGTCGAAGGCACGGAAGGTCACCAGCGTGTTCTACATACGTCTGAAACTACTCAAACCATAGTGCCTTCATATAATTCCGAGACACATTATTCGTATATTGTTGTGTATCCAATCTGATCGAACCGACATGAAAAAAGATGCAAGTTCTCAATTTATCTGTATTTGTTTTTATGTTTGTAACTTTCGACCGGGTGAAACGATTTTGATGATTTTTATTTAAAAGCTGGTGCTTCCCGTTTGCCCCTATTCAAATCCAATGGCAACCGTGACAAAAATATATTATAAGTCTTAAATTTGATTAACGTTTGATTCGATTTCAAGTAGTTTTTTGTTTTTGTTGAACACGGCCAATAAATAGTTAAATCAGTAGACAGTATCATTAATGTATAATAATATTATAGAAAATAAATAAATTTAAACTGGCCATTACAATGATTTTCCATAGATTATGAAAATAATATGAAATACCTTTCTTTTGCTCCAAGTTGTGAGGCGGCGGCGTGGCGGGCGAATTGGCGCGCGCCTGCAGCGTCGCCAGCAGTTTCCGCTTGTGGTTGCACAACTTGGTCAGCTCTGGCCCGGACGCCGCCTGATACTGTTTGCTTACCACCTAAACCGAATACACAAATTAGAACTATTATTTAGCAGACAAAATAATGAAACTGCTAAAAACATGCAAAATTCATTCGAACTATGCCGTATTTACTTAATATATGGATTAAGCCCAATATGTTTTGGTAAGGTCTACGAAACAGAAGAAAATAAGTTCGTGGCCCTTCCTCGGTGCATGGTAAAAGGCTCTGGGATATCCAGTGGAAAGCACCGGAGCCCCTCGGCACTGTGCTCCCCCTGTGCCCTCGTAGTGCAAGGCGACATGGGCCAGCCGATGCCGCCTTCTTCCCGGGTCCACTTCGACGGACGACAAAGGCCTCCACCCTTATCCCAGAACTACAGGGTTGCGGGCCGGCCCGTCGGCCGCCGGATCCCGTCGGATCTCCGATCGGGAGAGAACCTCACGGAAGGACACCAGCGCCTTCTATTTGGTTTCCTTTCACTTTCTTCCACTTCCTTCATACATAGATATACTAGCATAGGTATGATAGAAGTTTTGTGAAAATACCCCAAAGATTGGAAAAATCCAAAAGTCGACATTTTTTAATAATAAAATCTTTATTTTCAAAAAACAAAAAACATATAAAGGAAGTATACAATGTTTGGATCTTCTTTTAAGTATAAAATATACTTTTGCCAGAAGATGCAGCTCTTCCTTAATCGTATCATTTTTTTTTGTTTTATAGTTAATTAGTATAAACTAATTATATGTATGTATGTGTCTATGTGTGAATGTGTGTATTTATGTGAGATTACAATAATTTGGAATCGCCAGATGTACAAATGCGGGGTTCAGTTTAAAAGTTCTTCACACTCACTTAAATTTCTGAAATTATTTACTACATATTAATGTCAAAAATAATCCGACCGGCGAGCAGTTACGGAGAGCTACTATGTTAAAAAAAAGTTTCACTAATTAATACAGCATTAAGTATGTCTATAAAAGTAAATATACGTAAGTTATTTCGTATAACCGATGGTAGTTACAAATTTGCTCCCTTTTAATGCTATTTAAGTTTATAAAAACTCATTAGTGAAGTAAACATGAAAACTGTTTTACATGTTTCGCAATCTTGTAGGCACTTAGTTAAGCACAAAATAATAAAAACACCTTTAATTAACTGCACAAGTTCTACTTAAATAATTAAAGCGAATTAACGAAACATGTTTACGGAATATTCTTTGTGCCGGAGCAGGTGCGTAGTTATTAATAAATATGTATATGTCCTAGTTACTAAAGCAACATGTCAACACACTTGAAAGGAATTAATTATTTCTGTTTGTACTTCAATCGATCGTATCTATTTTGCGTATGCTTAAGAACTTGTAACAAGATCACATATGCCGCGAATGTTAGTCAGGGATAATGATGATGATGAATGGTCAGAGTTCGATGGGGTTTCATACCCTATAGGTAAAACCAGTTGTCGACAATATACGACTCTTTGAATGCGAAGTACTATTTATTGTTGGCAAAAAATTGAGACTCTTTATAAACTTAGATTTTTTTTAAATTTTGGATTCTTCCGGCTCTAAAGATTGCGTACTCCTGTGTCATACCAATAAGTTTACATTTATTGTATAAAAAACTAACTTATAGAAATATTTTATACCCAACGCACACATGAGTACCGCTATCACATATAAGACGCAATAAGCTCTGTGAAATGGTACCACCATTAACTATCATTTACTATACGATAGGGTTAAAAGGATGTGGGATTATTTTGTTATATTTCTTATAAGAAAGACGTAATAAAGACGGAAAAAGGAATTTAATCCCACGACCATTGTTAAATCGCAAATTTACCCATCAGGCGCTGTATAAATACTAACATTCAGGGGCCTAGAGTCTGCTATATGTCAGTGATGTTTCATTATGAAACCGATCTATTACAGTCATATCAATTATCATACGATTATTACCAAATACGTCAAATATTGCACGCACGATTGGCGCGCCAGTCGTATGCCGAAGAAGTGGCACCATTGAAATAAAAGTCTACTAAAACTAGCAAATACCGATCGATTTCATGCCAATGAACTTTCATTAAGCGTCCTATTGACGCCTAATGGTTTAGGGTACGGTCTGCGAATCGTAGGGTCGTAGGTATCCATCGACTATTGACGTGAACCATCTCCTAGCACAAGCCTAAGCTTAGTTGGAATGGTTAACAAAAATGTTAGTAATATTTTCAAAAAAAAAGAAATATTGCTAGCTTTCTTTTAAAAAAAATTGTAAACAATTGGTTTAGCAAACTGGAAGCAGCACGACTAAGCATTCAAAGTTAATGTTTGTGAGATGATCACAACAATAGCCATAAAGGGGTTTCGAACACTAAACCTTTACACTATCGCAACGTATTCCCATCATAAAAATTAAATGTTTAACTGTATGTTTGATGTTGAAAATGCGTAGTCAGCTTAATTGACTTGTTATTAGTGGTCTCAGAAAAGCCGCAGTATATTCACCACAAAAAAAGAGCACAGCAAAAGCCAGAGTACCTATAAATTGAGTTAAGAATCGCTAAACTACGTCGTTGAGTAACAACACCGCATTGCGAACTTCATTGATGCATAACAAATGTTGGCCGCACATTGTTCCTTTTTAAATTTTAGTTAAAATTCTTTCGTAAAGAAACTATTTTGTTGTTTGGCGTGTCAATTAATATGATACTATAATCAAATACGTCACGGATAGTAGTTGAAAATGCCTGACCTTTATTCATATATATATAAAAAAAAATTAAGTAATTGCTACGATAGTCGATATTTCTTATTCTTATCTTCTTCTCGAAGTGCCATCTCCTACCGGAGATCGGCTATCATTAAAGCTATTTTAATTTTTGATCCAGCGGCATGGAACGACGATCGTGTGATCATGTTGAACCATGTCCGGAGATTTCTGAGCCACGAAATACGTCTTCTTCCAGGTGGTCGTTTAACCTGGATTTTTTCTTGGATGATGAGTTGGAGTAGTTCGTATTTGTTCAGCCCTGTAGTTCTGGGCTCTCAAGAATAAGACTACGGTATCCCCTGCCTGTCGTACAAGGCGACTAAAAGGGGCCTCGGCTTCACTGGGCGACAAGGGTGGGGGCCTGAGTCGTCCACCAAAGTGGACTCGGGAAGAAGGCGACATCGACTGGCCCGTGTCGCCTTGCGCTACGTGGCACAGGGGAGGGCCTCCCCACGGGACGTGCTCTCGTTGAGCACAGTGCAGAGGGGCTCCGGTGCGTTCCACTGGAGATCCCGGAGCCCCTCGTCATGCACCGAGAAAAGGGCCACCGGGGAGGTTTTAGTGGGTAAGAACCCCACATAATCGCCGCCTTCCCCTAGAAGGCGGGGGATCTTTCTGAAGATTTCCTCCCCGTAAACAAAACAAAAAAAAAAGTTGGTATTTGTTATTACGTATTATATGACCAAAGTACTGGAGCTTGCGTTTTTTCACGGTATGAAGGACCTCTTTGTTCTTGCTCACCATTTGCCTTAACAACTTACTACTACTAACTGCAATTCTCTTTTGTTTGGTGTCTTATCCATCCATGATATTTTAACAATTCTTATAAGATTAAGAAATAATTCATTATCACGTTTTTCTTGTCAACCGACCTCAAAAGGAGGAGGTTCTGAATTCCTCTGTATTTTTTATATTTGTTACCGCGTCACTTTCGACTGAGTGAACCGATTTTGATGATTCTTTTTTTTATTTGAAAGCCGGTGCTTCCCGTGTGGTTCAATTCTAACAACGGAATCCATGAGAAAACCATTTAAGTCTTAAATTAGCATCAAGTATGTGCGCCACAAATGGTTAAATAACTCAATACCACGTAAACCGATTTCTATGTAAGAATCCGAAAAACGTAAACACTTTGGTAACGTTGAACATGGTTAACTTTCTAGTTGACTTATGGTGACAACTGTTAGAATGCAGCCAGTGCCAGTCTGATATAACATGTGTTTATCCCCGCGAGAGCAATGTAAAGGGACATGATATATGAAGGGCGTGTGAGTAGGAATGCTAGCCACGAACCTATCACTACACTTAAATATAGTTAATTAAAATCCGTTGCATTCAAAGTTTAATCAGTGTTATGTGAACATAAGTACAAAGTTATTTCATTACAATTGTGCAATTCACATAACCTCCATACATTAGTTGAGCGTCATGAACGCATGATTGATAAGTGGCGCGATATCCCGCAGACGGCCAGACGATCTATATTAATGCGCGCTACACCGGCCACTAGTGTTGTGCCGCGTCAGCAAACACCGACATCGATTCCGGATGGTCGCACGTGTAAATTGCCCGCTGTTGAAACGGCACTATGGTTGCCTGAACTCAAGCCTGACTTATCCAGCCGGTTAACATCATCTTCTATTAGCTCAGTTTTTTAATATAATTAATTTAATCACACAATTACTATATATTAAAAATATATAGATTTAAAGAGCCAGACCACCATGTCGGGGAAACTATTTTTGATATAGGAACATTGGCTACAAACGTCAATCAGATAAAACCTACGACAATGTTTAAAAGCGGCTCGGTTTAATTACTGCAGAACCAATATAATAAAGTAAAAAAAAAGACGTGTCGCACATTTCGTGTATCTTATTCCGATACCTAGTTAGACTGGACCATCACTATAGTCACTTTATATAATAAAATAAACTCGAGGTAGCATTAAACACTAAATTCTATTTTCTTTAGCCGGTTGAAAATAGTGAGTGACGTGTTCGATTTATTATTTAAAAATCGTTAATAGTTTTATGTTAATGAGAGGAGCAACCCTAGGGCTTCGTGTTTCGACAAAACGAGGAAATTGCCGCTCGACGCTCACTAAGTAACCGATGCGTTAGCGCACCCCTGGTAATAGACGCTCAATTTACAACCGGAGAGTACATTATCACATGTCAATAAGCAAACCCTCCCCCTTTTCAAAATATATCGCTAGCATTGCACGTTTGCTAATTCAACAGCATTCGTAAACATCACCGTGTGAGTTTGTTTTCCTTTAGCTTCGTTTAATTGAAATAAAAAATTTAATGCCATTGCAAATTACAACGGATACATGCGATCATTATTGTTACGGGTGCATTCACTTTTATCTGAAGGACATTCATACCAGTCCAACCAATTAAAAAATAAAAATAATAAAGACAATTTAAAGAGATTTCTAGCCTAAGATAGGGCCAAAAAAATAGCTCATAAGTGGCCGCCATACTTATGAATTACAAATTGTTAGAAAAATGACAAAACAACGACTATATCAATCAAAAAACTTTTATCTATATGATTATGATTGGTAATTTTTATTATCTTCCGTATCTATATTTTAATTGTCTGCCTTACAAGGTCCAAAGTCAACAGGATTAACACGGGACCCGCAATAGCATAATAAATAATCATCATAAGGCCGTAGGTTCGAATCCACCATTCGACTATTGACGTGAACCATCTCCTAGCACAAGCTTATGGTTATTTGAAATGGTTAAAAAAATGTTAGTAATATATTCTGGAAAAAAAAATATTGCTAGCTTTCTTTAAAAAAAAATTGAGAACTTTATTGAGTCGGTTAAAATAAGTAATGACCGAAATTAGTAAATTGTAGCAAATGTTTTTACATTTAAGTAACGGAAAAACTATTGGTAGCTACAGCTGGGATCAATCCCCTTATCAGATTAAAGATTGGTATGAGTTTCGATATTAAGCTACCATGCAATAATCGATATCTAATAATAAGAAATCACTAATAACACTATAATATTACGCGAGGACAAATATACAATGACACACAAACCGACGATCAAAAGTTATCTTATGCAACATATATTTTCTGTTAGCTATAAAACGTATGTACCTAATCAAACCTTTTGTATTGCAGCGTTCATGTTCATATATTTTTTTAAACTGATACATGGTCACGCGACACGCAAACCGATGTCCTTGTGCCACTCGGCGTACAATCACATTAGCATTCAAACGTCAAATAATGACTGGTGTTGCGCCATTACAAAATGCACCAAAATCAAATAAATAAACGCCTCGCGTCCTTTTAACTCAATCGTGGTAGATAGAGAAAGCAAAAGTGACATGTGGTAATTGTCATAAACCGATCATTAAGTGATATTTTTGTACAAAAGAAACTGAAAACAAAACGCAAACTCATTGATACAAACCAGCTGAAATTCGAACCATAAAAAAGTCTAACCTCTAACAACTCTAAGAAACTTAACCACTATCAGTGGTAAGTTTAATTAATTCATTAAATATAATCAATTACAAATAATAGTATGTACACCACCGAAATACAGCATAATAATAATTAACCAATAATATTTGTCGACGAAAGGTCATAGACAACGAAATTCTAGATGGTACAGAGACGAGATACAGGTAAAAATGATACCAACGGGAACGGTCAACTAATGATTGTCTTTCGTCATTATTATCATATGCATACATGTGATTAATATTTTGAGATATAATTTAAAACTCAAGAATTTTCAAGAAGCCTGCTCTTTCCCTCAAAGATATGGCACGCACTGCAACCCTGGCGGTATTGTATAAATGTTGATGGACGGTGGTGATCAAACAAAGCTTTTACGCGCAGATACTCGTTGTTAAATGTAATCACGCGCTAGGTCATGTGGTCTGTTCTGACTTAATAGTTAAGGTCATAAATTACACTCTCAGAACCGTAAACAAAATATTATGATACATATAAACGAATTAATCACAGGATCCGTGGCTTAGCATACACCTAATTTCAACACATCAGCCCTTTTATGGCACCACATACATTTTATTTATGTCAAAGACACGACGGCCCATTTTTCTTAATAATAAGTTCATACCTTTACTTGGCACGACTCGTGCCTCCTCAGTTGCTACGTAACTAAGCCAACAATGCCGAGGAGGTATACGTCCTCGAGTTTGAAACAAGGTCGAGGGCTAACCTAGTATAGAGTGTACAAAAGCTTTAAGATTAAAAAGAACAATGAAGATCTTTTTCTATTCTGAGTTGAATATTAAAAGCTTTTTGATTTGTATAATGTTCTCTAGTTTGAGCTTGTACTTTACTAGATTGCTTCGACATCTCAACTATATACGAGTATATAAAAGAAACAGTGTGTGGGTATGTTCCATATAGGCTCCGAAACGGCTGGACCGATTTCAATGAAACTTTCAGGTAATCTTCAGATTGACCTGGCGCGTAATCCTGTAAAGTTTGGTGACGATCGGAGCACTCCTTTTTTGAAATGTCAAACAAGCCATACGTCGTATGTTTTTTTGCCCGTTATGTTTTTGTGTACATAATAAGAATGATATTGTATTTACTGTTATGTACATGGGTGTAGGTAATGATCTTCATCCCCTCGAGAAGAGAATAGAAGAGAATGAATACGGAGAGAAATGAATAATTTAATATATCGTGAGAATTAAATTAAATATTTAATGAGGTTAGTTTATTGTTTAAATAAAATAAAGCAAAATCTAGCCCAGCGAAGCGGGCTGGGTACGCCAGTTATATATATTAATCTATATACACATATAATATGTATACTATATAATATTTACACGCAATGAGCATATTTTTTTAGTATGCAATAAACCTGAGGAATCTCGTTCACCAACACCGACATAACCAAATCGGTGTATAAATCTTAATTACAGTATTATTTAAATAAATACACGGCAGGTGTAAAGTGTTATTTTTCATACATAATTATCAGTAAAGAATTGTTTAACAAGTAAATAAAAAAAAAGTTTCCTTATTTACGTAATTAGGACAACTAACAAACAGTCCACCTGTCACTAAATTAGCCGTAAAAAACGGTGATACCGTGTGCCACTCCTAAGGTTTAAGATGTTTTATGAGCTAGCTCTTGTGGAAGGGTCTTTGGTTATTACACTCAACTGACGAAACGATGAATTACAAATACATATTTCACTCTGGAATCCTGTAGGGTCATACAATAGCCTTTTGATATTAGAGCAGCAGGAAAAGCTACTGTTGGCTCTAAAATTAGTGGTATTGTGAGATGATAATGCGAGAAATCAATTGGGAGGTAGTTTGTAATTTCACTATTATGGGGTCATCACTTAGAGAGATACTTCCTTCTCGAGATGGCTTATTCTTGCAATAGCAAAATCTCACGCGTAGCCACCATCATTACTCCGAGAACACTTGAATGATAAGTTAAAAACTCGAACAGCTTGTCCTCCAAACCAATATAATGATTACCAAAAATTACCGTTATCTAAGTAGATTTTAAGAAAGATTGAATAAGCAGATACTCAATGTTATGTTCCCTGCGGTGTATATTGAATTTGTCTTTAGATCCTCTTCCAATATTCTAAAAAATCAAATCCAAATGCGTTCTTATCCCTGATGATGTTACACAGAAGCGCAGAAGTACGCGACTTCTAGAAGGTGTTCAAATTTAGTGTGCAGTTGTAACGCGGCTTAATTATACAAAACAAAACTCCCCAGTGACCCAGTTCGCAGCTGCTCGTGGACATATAAACAAGCCGTGTCATTTATCGCTCGACATTCAATTGCTATTGTAACCGCGATACTTTCGTCACGTGGTCGTTGCATATCATTGTTCCGAATGGCTGCACGTATGTTAATTAGCATGATAACGTTCAGCTGTCTACTTAAGGTATAGTATACCTTCATTGCTTTTAATTATATATTTAAATATAAAATGTTTTTTTTTTTATTACAAGCGGTAGACATGGTCTGGTGAAATATAGCAGTAACACGAATGGGTCAAGTCCTTGTGATAAGAAACCTGTTGGACAAAGCTGTAAAGTAGTATTAACGTGATATTAATTTTCATTATGATGACCTAATATTAATCAACAACAAGTATATTTACCAGTAAAAACAAAAACTGACTTCAAATAGAATCAAACGATAAACGATAACACGCGCGGACGTCTTCTTTGTATATTACAAATGTATTATTACGAATAATCGTGAGAATATTACGAAATAGAATCAATAAGAACCTAACTAAACTCTCATGAAATTCCCTTGAAGTAGATACACCCTTTCCAATAAAAAAATCATCTAAATCGGTTCACACAATCGAAAGTTATGAGATAACAAACATAAAAAAAAACTCTCTCCTCCTTTTTAAAGTCGGTTGAAGAGATCGATAAGACTATTTAGACACATCCACCCCGTCATTTCGCAAGCGCCTATATAATTGGAGACGAAAGTCTTAGAGCGGGCGATAGAAGGAACTATACTTGGCAATTCTTAAGTGATGGACTCATAAAGAAAAAAATAAATAAAAGACACATTGCTGTCAAACTGGCAATCAAGTCGAAAGCGACGCTATCTACGGTGACCGCGTTTAGTTCGAGATATTGTTGGGTGACCTGTCTACATATTATGTACTATAAAACGATCGCAGAATATTGATGGATGGGTAAAACAATCAAACAAATGGATCATGGAAGGCCTATTCTAGCATCTGAAGAAGATGAATGTTAATTATGTCTAACTCGTGGCCAAGCGATTAGTTAATGGCTGTTACAGTGCTGCACAAACTTTCCATCGGGTTGGTGTTGTACCTTGTGACCCTTTCTCGAATCTTACGGACACAGCGGAAGAAATTCAAAAACATACAGAAGATGTCACTCAACTTATTGTTTTATAGATAACTTATATTAATTCTTTGCAAATGTTTTTGACCTTGACAAAATGTAATGGAAACAGAGTTGCTAACAATGTACATTACTTTGATCGTAATAATTACTAGTTCTATTGGACTAAATTACAACAAATGACGACGCTGAACACTACATGAATATTCATGTATTCATTCTAACACACTAAAACCGTTGAATAAAAAAAACAAGAGCGATACTATTGTGCTACATACCGTATAGTTGTATCACCACATCATAAAGATACCAAATGAACTAGTTTTCATCCGTTTAACAGCGGATTACGAGCTATTAAACATTTCCTCGGTCCTAGTACAATCAAAGGCCAATCCGGATTAACTGTCTGACCCCGTATAGAACGCATCGGCCGCTCCAATATGAAAGCAATCAAGTTGATGAACGCGTCGGGCCGCAACGCCAGACACGCCCGAGCCCACGCTCGCCATTGTATCCAACGTGGCAGACTAACTAATTACTTTCAGCTAATTAAAACGATCCCATTTGCTATAAAGAACAATAGACAATTCGATGCATACAATTTATAATAGTCATTGATTTATTGCAGAATATTTAAATGATGTCTAGGATGCGCCCAGTCGAGTAAGATTCGACAATTGAGGAACAAGCCAAAAATTACACGAGCATCACATTAACTATATTAGCACGATCAGATATTCAAAATATATAAAGAATTACGATAAATATAATTATTTTGTACATGCGATTATACGCTCTCTGGACAATAAAGGATTCGTTTGTGTTAAACTTATGACTTTACGGTCAGGAGTTTGGTAGAGTTTAACGATAAAAGCTATTTTTTTTTACCGGTATTTTACGTACAAAAAAATTACTCAAATTATGTACACGGCGTTGGCGACAGGCTTACCCGTGTCATGGATAATTAAGTGGAAATTTAGGAAATATTAAGAGGGGAGAAAAGCGTATAGATCTTTTTAAAAAAAGTACCTTATAGTTACTCCTTATTACAACAGTGAAAGAGCCGGAATAACAGACGAACATAAAAATAAAAAAATTGGTATTTTAGTATATGTACCGTATTCATATGCATGTAATAAAAAGCGATTATTTTAATATTACAAACAGAAACTCCAATTTTATTTTTATAGAAAACACGCAGAGTGTTTCGGTTTAAATAAAATACCACATTGTTGATTACTCAAATGTAACTGAAATTCTCTCAATAACAAATGCGTGCTACGTACGCTATTTGTTATGTAATTCTATACTTTATAATACAATTTGACACTTGGTAAATCAATTGTAAGGTAAATTAAGTGAAACAAGGGCGATTTTACATTAGCATTGCACTGCAGAGGACAATGCATATGACATGAGCGCAATACAGTTTTACTCGGCGACGAATGTAACGCAATTTGTCGTAGAGTGTCGCTCTTCAGCCACTAATTAACGTGGACACTGGCTCCCAAACCTGCCTGTATGGACCACCTGCCCCCACCGCCTCCCCCAAGCGAGCCCTGGCGTGATATTCAATGCATTCCCGACAAGCCTTTGGCGTCCGGTTGAAATGAATGAATCGTTCGTATCGCGTTGTAGTGCACAGACGATTTTGTGTGAGTCTATAAAATTATTCTTTTGCCAGATTTCGAGTAAAATGTTAGATTAACGGTATACTATATATTACATAACCAACAGTAAATTTCTGTGACTTTACTCGCTTAAGTAATGAACCTTATTTGTAGTTTACAAACCTAAACAATTATGATATATGCTTTATATGACACAACATAACACAAACGGCTTAAGCTATAAATTTTGTCTTATAATTTTTTTTATACTTTCTAAAGAAGTGCTTGACTACGATCCCGCCTGATATTAAGTGGAAATGCAGTCCTGGATGGTAAGGCGCACTAGCTTAGTAGATGCCTATTCACTCTACTCTTCAAAATACCCACATTTGTAATGGGAGGGGAAGACAGACGCGGGCAAGCTGTTCCAGTTCTTTGTCGTACGAATAATGAAAGACGAAGCAAAGCGCTTCGTTCTGGTTTGAGGGAAGTTGACAACTAAAGGATGAAATCCCGCACTGCGTCTAGAAGACCGATGGGGTAACGGGGATGAGGGAATTAGATCATGTAATTCTTGAGCACACTCTCAAAAATGCAATCTGTAAAAAACCAAAAGGCTATCTACCTTACGCCTGTGCTCAAGACTGAGCAGATTCGTTTCAGCTGCGTCACGAAATAGTCTCTTAGCCCGCCTTACCACCGAGTCCAAAGCTGCGAGATGGCATTTAGCAGCGCCTGTCCGAATGTGACAGCACTCTTCTACACACGACCGTAAAGAAGTTTCAAAATGTATAAAACTCGGTTGTTCTACAGTTATATTAATTATTATTCATACAGATCCCATAGTACCTACCTCAGGAGCCAGGGGCTTCACATTTCTTTCTCTTTCTTCTATTCATCTTTTTATATTTGGCGTGGTAGTCAAGAACGACAATCGCTTTCAACTTTTTACCTTTTTAGATCACATAGACAGATTTAATCACCATATATCACACATAGACATATACATGCATACACAGTACATGACTAGAAACGTCGGCGCTATGTATACACAAACATTAAACAAAAAACAACAAATAGATAACCTCTTTTTTGAAGTCGGTTAAAAATGTTGCTGCAATATGTTTGTTTAACCAAATAAAGAGCAATAGTAGAAAAAGCGAACATAGATCATGTTCTCGCCTCGCAAACTGCGCCATTGTATGCGACTTCACTCGACATCGTGCCGATCTCGTGCCGCACAATAGTCACTAAACAAAGCCCACGGATGTATGATAAGGTAACTCACATCGTACATGAATATATGTCTAACTTACAGAGCAATACCGTTATGAAACTTTAGTCACAAAACATGACGATACGTTTGTTCCTATACTGTAAAGTTTTGGACAACATTACCAACGTCACACACGTCCTTTCCATGTCATTTTCAAAAAAGCGTTGACATTGTCCAAGTCTCTAACTCAGTTAGTAAATGTATGTATGTATCACAGATATACATTTTAACAAGACATTTACGTGTTTTATATTAAAAATGTCTGTACAAAAACGTACATCATTGCGACCCATAGCTGTTAACTAAGCTACTATTCGATGACTACTAAAGGGGAATGATTCAGTTCTTAGATCTAGATATGGAAATGGTGTGCGATAAATTACATCTACCCCATTTTAATAACATTCTTATATATGAATTTACGCATGCTCACGTACAGAGATCTATGTATACGTCAATAACGTTAATGGTGTAGGGTACGGTCTGCGAAATGTAAGGTGGGTTCAATTTCACCGTTTCTATTGACGAGAACCATCACCGATAATCTTAAGCTTCGATTGGTTGGAATGGTTAACAAGAATGTTAGTAATATTACATCCTTTAAAAACTCTAAACTTAGTACTTATTTTAAACAACAAAGCAAGTACAAATCAATAACCCTGTCCCATGCTTCCCTCTCATATACAACTACGAGAATCCAGCGTTAAGGCACACCCTGACATTGGACTAACTCTTGCGCTTAGTTTGTCATAATAGAGATTCAGACCGACTGCTCTAAAAGCCTATATTTCATTCCAAGAGCCTCCAAGGTAACAACGGCAATCAGCCATAATGGACCTGGCATTAGAGCAGTTTGACAGACTTCCTCATGATGTTTCCTTTCACCACCAAACGCGTGGTAAATAGGCATTTAAAATTGAAACAAATAAATTCATTGATGAGATATAGAGTGTAAGTAATTAATCATTCTGCCATATTCGACGACCCATTAAATTTTACAGCCCTATTACAAACACATTACAACAGTAAGTAAATGCTGTAACCACATTAAACGGAACTTATAAATCTTAGCTCCAATTTTATCTTCGACCACAAAACCGTCCTCTATTAAAACACCAAATGTGCAAATTATAATTCAAGTGCTAGTAGTTAACATGTGTTACAGACTATAAATAGCAGGAGCTATATTTATTTAATTATAACGACACTAGAATAAACATGTTATCTATAAACAGTTCCACCGTAATTAGTATTGGCGTTGTCTGTTTTTGCACATCCCAGTACGCGTACAAGGCATTTCAAGTATGATCGGGACCACTTCGCCCAGTGCGTTGTTTTTACCGCAGATGCGAAATGATGATGTATTAAGACGATGCACATAAGGTAAATTACATGATTTAATAATAACTTGTATCTGACATTATTACGAATCGACATGTCTCTCCATATTGTATAAAGACAGAATACTGTTATTTATAGAATAACATGATGACGATCATTTAAGCTTTCGAATTTAATTGTTTCAGAAAAGTCAAGGAATTTATAACTTCTGCTTATCCCTCTTAGGTAGGAGTAGGTTTTGTTTACAAATGTCATAAATACCAAAGTAACCGAAACTACAAAATAAGGACAGTAAGAACTCCTAAGACACCCACTCACCAAAGATACTGTTACTTCAAATAATAGAAAATACGTATTTTTCTCGATTTATGTTAGAAATGTATTCAAAATGTTTTCCTTTCGTTCTAATGAGCTATTGGAAGGCTTTATAAAACAAACAACGAAAACATTAACTGAAATAGGCGGCATTAATGTCGAAAATATTCTCGGGCGAGCGATTATGTACACAAGAGTGATTTTGCTCGCAGTACATAAAAGCGTAACATTATAAATTAATAAACAAAGCTGAGCAAGCAGCCGGGTAATTTAAGATTGTATCACGGTAAGCAATACAGACGTTCCTAAAGCGACGGCCCGCTATGTATTCCGGGAAAGGAATGTAAAAGGGCCGTGATTTATCGCGAGGCGCACAATAATCTCGTACATAATATTCTAAGCGGGGCTCCTATCAGGCCGGAATGTTACGTACAGCTCCGGGCGGTCGCCACTTTCACCTCGCACTGAGAAAGTTGCCAGCGCTTAGAAACCGCCTCGCAGCGAGTTTCACAACACATTTTGTCGGTGGTCGACTGGTTTGTGTTGCCTTTTGAGTTGAATAATGACAACAATAATGATCTGTTAACAGACCGACTTCAAAAAAAGAGGTTCTCAATTCGTTTATTTTTGTTACCTCATAAATTTGGAGTGGGTTAGCCGATTTTGATGATTATTACAAAAACGGTTCTTCCCATTTTAATTTGATCCAATTCTGGCAATGGCATCCATGAGAAAATCATGAAAGTTAAATTTGCATTAAGCATGTACATAAATGGACGAATAACTCAATATCACACCAACCATTTCGATGATTCCTTTTAAATGTGAAAGGATGTATTTTAAGTTGGATGAGAGTTTGGTAAGGTTCTGATTAATTCGATTTTGTAATATTCCTACGATAATTCGTAATTTGTTCGAAATTCTGTGTTTAGGACAAGGTTGTACATAAAATAAAATAGATTTTTTATTAAAATCAGAAAACGTCATCAAAGAAGTTCAGTTGGTCAGCTAACGAATGAAAACTTCAAAGCTTGCGCTAAGAGGTTTATCTTCGTGTTATTTATTGTACTTATTTTTGTTGAAAGAAATAAAAAATGGTAAAACAAAGTTTGCGTGGTCAGCTAGTTAATAATAAACATCTATATAACTAAATGAACATTAATTACCAATCTTAGAATCAATTAATTAACCGCTTTCAATATAATAGAAGGAAAACCTACAGTATCCTTTCATCATTCGCTTGACCTCGAATAAGGCGATATAAACTTAGTGAATCCAAATACAGATAATTGAAGCGGGCTCCGAGAGACCTTGGGTACGTTTAAATGTCACTTACAGGGTTGCCACGCGGAAGAGCCGCACCTTTGTTCTGCTAAAGTCGTGACAATGAAGTCCCATGGCAACAATGCGAGATCCTTTCGCAATGATTCCCAACACAATATAAAATCTCGAGGGTAAATTATAAACATCTAAATTTCAAATCGTAATTGTTTTATACGTTGTTGTGGTGAATTACGTTGTATTACTGTATTTGTAATTCTTCTTCTAGAGGACCAGGATGACATGTGCTACCGGAGGTCGGCTATAATTGAAGCTATTCTAATCTTTGATACAACAGTTTGCATCTTTGTAATTACACATTTCTTTTGAGCTGTGTTAAGGTCATTGTTGTATTGGTAAAAAAATTATATCGTCTGAATACATTTTTAACAACGCTTATCTATATTTTGTGGTGCAGTAAAACGAATTCTCCAAAAAACTGCTAACTAGCTGTTATGTAGATAAAAAAAAATAAGCTCTCAAGTTCTTTTAACCAGATTAAAAAAAGAGACAGCCATCGCTATCTGCTTTTAATCGAGCTCATTAGATCTATTAAGAACTAAGGATGATCCAATTTCCATACAGCTTTTTTTCCAAAAATGTTTCATACATAATTGCTTGTACTTAGAAACCGAAAAGCTCACTGGCACGAACTTTAAGGCTATAAGCATCGTTACAATAAAGAAAACAACAACAAAGCATTTTAAATTAAAACCTGTCATTCGTATTACGTTATCATTTCCGCGGCAATCTCGATATTAAAATTCTCTAAACGACAGACGTGTCAATTAACGTGTTTTAGAAAATAATTTTATGACAACCACATCTCAAAAGTGCTGTTTGTCATCCGGATTGTTTGTCTCGTTCATCTGTCCTGTAAATTATATAAAATGCGAATGAAACCTTATTGAAACCTAGAATAAAACTTAAAATAAGACGCAAAGTTAAATTTGCATTAAGAATGTACATAAATGGACGAATAACTCAATATCACACCAACCATTTCGATGATTCCTTTTAAATTGGAAAGGATGTACTTCAAGTCGGATGAGAGTTTGGTAAGGTTCTGATTAATTCGATTTTGTAATATTCCTACGATAATTCGGAATATGTTCGAAATTCTGTGTTTAGGACAAGGTAGTACATAAAATAAAATATAAGTTTTTTTTATTTTTTTTTATGTACAATCAATATATTCATTCTCCATCGAAAGAAGGAGAATGAAGTGATAACAATGCAATAAATGTCGCAAAGTAAATGTGAAATTTCTTATATAAGGTAGCGATAAAATAATTTAATGAACCTTAGAACCTCATAAATATTAACTAGCAAAATTAAAGGAAAGAACTCTCCCGACCTTATAACCCTAACGGTGTTTAAGAAATCGAAAGACTTGTAACAGGGGTGAACTCATCGTCATTATAGATAACAATAAATTAAATTGAATTAATTTACTTCCAAATTAATTAACAGGATAGGATAACGGTAAAGAAAGTAAATATGTAAATATACATACTGGCACTTCAAGAATAAATTACAAAATTATACAAATACATACTGGCTCAGTACAACTGTTACGGCATATTTTAAATTTCCATTAAGTATGTGCGCGACAAATGGACGAATAACTCAATATCACGCCAACCGATCTCAGTGATTCATGTTTTATTTTAGGGAAAATCGAGATTAATTAGAATAATCTCATTGTTATTTACAATATAAAATCTCGAGGGTAAATTATAAACATCTAAATTTCAAATCGTAATTGTTTTATACGTTGTTGTGGTGAATTACGTTGTATTACTGTATTTGTAATTGTTCTTCTAGAGGACCAGGATGACATGTGCTACCGGAGGTCGGCTATAATTGAAGCTATTCTAATCTTTGATACAGCAGTTTGCATCTTTGTAATTACATATTTCTTTTGAGCTGTGTTAAGGTCATTGTTGTATTGGTAAAAAAATTATATCGTCTGAATACATTTTTAACAACGCTTATCTATATTTTGTGGTGCAGTAAAACGAATTCTCCAAAAAACTGCTAACTAGCTGTTATGTAGATAAAAAAAAATAAGCTCTCAAGTTCTTTTAACCAGATTAAAAAAAGAGACAGCCATCGCTATCTGCTTTTAATCGAGCTCATTAGATCTATTAAGAACTAAGAATGATCCAATTTCCATACAGCTTTTTTCCAAAATGTTTCATAAATAATTGCTTGTACTTAGAAATCGAAAGACTTGTAACAGGGGTGAACTCATCGTCATTATAGATAACAATAAATTAAATTGAATTAATTTACTTCCAAATTAATTAACAGGATAGGATAACGGTAAAGAAAGTAAATATGTAAATATACATACTGGCAATTCAAGAATATATTACAAAATTATACAAATACATACTGGCTCAGTACAACTGTTACGGCATATTTTAAATTTCCATTAAGTATGTGCTCGACAAATGGACGAATAACTCAATATCACGCCAACCTATTTCAGTGATTCATGTTTTATTTAAAAGAATGTGCTTAAGGGTAGTTTGGTGAGAGTTTACTTAGGCTCTGATTCTGTTTTTGTGGGCGCGAAAAGGTATTGCGAAACTATGCAAATGTAGCAATAGATTGACATAGCCTGATAAAGTTGTAAAAAGTAGGAATTGTGTATAAAGGTCGATATCACTTTTTATATTGTTTATAAATTTGTTGTACAATATCCTTATTGGGTAATTTAAACTTTTGATAAGTGTAATTAGTTAAAATAACAATTTTAACTAATTACAATTATCAAGCTGGTACTCCAATTGAAATAGGTACTTAAATTTTCGTGCCTCCGTGTATATGTTCGCACTGCAGTTAGTAGGTTAACGGCGGTAAGTAATTAATTATAAAACAGCTAATTTAGATGTTGGAATTGATAATTCGTGGTCGGAGTATTGTAGCGAGATATCGCGGGTGTTATAAATCATTTTAAATTTTTATGTTTTCTTTTTTTTTTTGTTTAACTTTGAATATTTCAGAGCGCCAAGTAACATTTTAATAATAACTATTTTATAAACAAAATAGTACGGATTCACAAGGTTACCATCGGCTATTGGAACCCTAACCATTTTGTATCAATTAACTTTTGTTTCTAAGTTTCTTACGTACTTAAAAATTACTTCACAATACATACTCAAAATATTTGGTGTATGGAAAACTAAACATTGAATACTTAGAACAATTTCAAATCCGCGTATAGTTAGTAAAGAGACGTTGATAACTATGGAAAGTACTTATAAGTATAACATGTCAGGTACACATTGAACTTAATTAACTTAGTGCTTAAGAGCTATATAATCGGTCTGACAGCGGGAGGAAGTGGCAACAGTGCAGTGCAACGTTTGAAGGTGGCTATTATTTATTATTTATTGTAGAGATCGTTAGTTCCGCCCGGCTGGCGACCTCGCTATTACATAGCCACTAGTTTGATCCGTCTTGCCACGTGAACGTAAATATTTAATTAATGGCGTTGTACACTCACAAATCATATTAGACTGATAACATTATAATCCTATTTCAATTTAAACCTATTACCACAAAAGGCTGTAGACTTTAAAATCTTTTCAATCGACAACAAAAAAGGGGAATTTCGATGGTTCTTTTTTATTAGAAAGCTGGTGCTCGCGTGATCTCATTTTGTCCAATTTAGTCCGATTTTCATGATAATCATATAAGTCTTAAATTTCCATTAAAAAACAATTAACTTCACCTTAACTGATGCATGACACACGCCACAATTGGATACGTTCTTTATTTAAGTAAATTACAGCGAGTAACTGCGCCTTGTGTGTATATTAAAAAGAGGCGAATAAATTAAGTGTTACCATGTTTTATTTTAGGGAAAATCGAGATTAATTAGAATAATCTCATTGTTATTTACAATATAAAATCATTTTTATGTCGAATTAACTGAAATAAACAAAGCAGTCGATGATTTTTATTGCAAAAGCTAAGATATTTTGACAAAATTTATCAATATTCCGACTGATCATTCCAAAACGAGCTAGGAGATTGTTCACCTCAATATTCGAGTGGTGGGTTCGAGCAATGATCAGAAGCATTGCGCTATTGGCGCTCAAATCATTGGCGTATACATAACTGATTATAACACTGTTCGACAATTGCTCGTTCTTTCGGCTGGACTGCCGTTTAGTATGTTGAAAACCATTAGGATTGTAGATTATTAGCAGCACGAAGCAGATCCATCAAGTCGTAAATAGTCCTGTAATGGTCTATAAACGTCTGGTCGGCAGTTGCAAGGGTGGTTGCGATTATATCGCAGTAAACGCCGTTGGGTGACTGCCTCACGACTTATAAGACGACGCCCATACCTGTCTACCACACGACCAAATGACCAATGATCGATAAGTAAATATGGCATCAAAATGTGGTCAGTCACTCTGACTGTAAAGGTTTTTTTGTAAGAGGACAAAGGTCAAACAAGCATACCGCTCACTTGATATTAAGTGATTATGCAAACGGCAAATCATAGATGTACCACTTAACAATCAGATTATCAAAAATCGACAATCATCGTGTCACTGTACGTTCATTTGGATACAATTTTAATAGCTCATTTCTCTCTCGTATTCTCTTTTATAAACTTCCCTCTTCTATAAACCAAAAAGACGGTTCGACAAAACAATTTCAAATCCGCGTATAGTTAGTAAAGAGACGTTGATAACTATGGAAAGTACTTATAAGTATAACATGTCAGGTACACATTGAACTTAATTAACTTAGTGCTTAAGAGCTATATAATCGGTCTGACAGCGGGAGGAAGTGGCAACAGTGCAGTGCAACGTTTGAACGTGTACAGTATTACAATTTATCTTTTTAAATATAGGTAGGTGTATTTAATAAAAAAAAACTACACATAGATTATGTTACAGTTGGACGGGCCATCTGACAGTAATACCATTCCGCGGCGGCGAATCCGCGGGCAAAAACTAGCAGCGCACTCACGAACCGGGCGCCTGTCTATTCTGTTAACCTTGATGAGCGTGAAACGAGTTTTCGACTTTAAACGTGATTAATTTACAATTCGATCGATTTTTATGATAAATACACGTAAATATTAAACGTAATAGCATCACCATAGACAAGCTGATGTCGTTTAGACATCGTTAGATGGCAATTTTTAAATTTCGAACTATTGTATCACTAATTAGTTATAATCTGGCGGTTGAGGATTCGAATCCACTTACAATACGAATAACTAATAAAGTAAATCTAATATTTTTATCTATCTCGGAAACGGCTGCAATGATTTTCATGAAAGTTTGTATGTACAGGGTTTCGGGAGCGATAAATCGATGTAGCTAGGATTTCTTTAAAGAAAATGTCTTATTATCCTCTTGTAACATGTTAGTAATTCAATAGAGGGCGCTGTAGAGTTTGACGTTAGTTAAAATAGTCGATATTCACGTCAAAGAGAGCCCGCGGAGATAGGTCTTATTGGGTTGCAACAGATGATGGTAGAACATACAGAAGGAACAGATACAAATTTTTAAACAAAAAGATGGTGCCAGTTACTTGAATAAGACTAGGACGTGCCGTACAAGGTAGTTTATGTGTCACTAGAAGTGGGCGACGTGCATAGCATTGTGTCAGTAAGACCGAAAAATATTATGCTTATTTCATCATTAAGTAGCAACATCAGTAATTCGTATCTAAATGTGAATTTCCAAAAAAAAAAAAACAGGATTTACCAAAAAAATACCGAGCAAGGCTCGTTCATCCAGGAACTAATATCTTTACAAACAAATAAATAAAATTGTAGTTTCTATTTCTAACATTAAAGTAACCGCTTTTACTACATGCACATGAATGTATATGTACCCTACAAATACCAAAATATTTTTTACAATTTTTGTCTGTCCTTTAGTTCAATCCGGCTAATCTCTGGAACGGCTAGAACCACTTTGACAGGACTTTCACTGGCAGATAGCTGATGTAATAAGTAACTTAGGCTATTTTTATTGTCCTATGTCTATCTAAGCGTCTAACTATATAACATATTAAACACGGTGTAATGTAACACGGAAATGGGCTTCTTAATTAATTTAAAAAAATCCCAGTCAATCCTCAACTCCTACAAATAAAACCAACACAAGCGTTTTACTGTACTAGAGGTCATTGAATTGACATAACAATCTTCAGAGTTTATTTGGGCCAAGTTATTAAGGGCGATAAATCGCAAACTTCACGGTCAACGATATTTTATCGTAGATCTTTCCCATAAAGTCACGCGCCGTCCGGTATTCGACACGGTGTCTCAAGATTTGGAGACGACCTACCCCACCACTCGACTATTACGACACGATTGTAAAATAAAAGGCCTAAAGACAAGTTACCACATTATCAGTTTCGTTGAAACCGCTGACGGCATCTGATTTCACAAATTTCTTGTTATGTTGTGGTATGATTTTTGTGGATAATTGATTTTGTTGTTTAATTTTACCACTTCATCTATTGAGGATTAAGAGAAGTCGAGCTATTAGATCTCTTAACTAGTTAACTTGACCCTTATTAGAAGTTATATTATGAGTATCTGAGCGCAAGAAAACCTTCACTTGTACTCAAAGTGTGCTAAACCAATTGTGTCAAAATTAACATTCATTGGATCTTACTGGTCGACATTTGCTATTTTTCTTTTTTTTATACTATGGTAAACGGATGGCGTACCATTGGCATACCAATCGTGTGTTGGTATCTGACTACGGTTTCATAATTAATCGTCACTAGCAAATAACGGCCTTGAGCTATTGCTTTACGCGCGATAAGCTCACTCAAAGGCTAGATCTCTGCTTCAATAGAATTATGAATTGGAATCTTCTTCTTCTTCTGCCTAACGTTAATTATCAAGATAATGTAAGTGGAATTTGTAGGTCTATTGCAATGATGGAGAAATTCGGAACACAGTGTTAATTGCGGTGTAGAATGATAAGGAACTCATCTTTTCACATGTACATTGGATGAAGCTTACAGATAAATAACTTGATAGTTAAAAAGCTAGTTGTTTATGATGATTTGATTTTTGATACACAATAATTCATCACTAGATGGAGTACAATATTGACAGACAGTACTCACTTGGCAAAATTACAACCTTAACAATTTCGCAGACATGTTGAAAAATTTTTTGCAATCCTTCTCCGAGTTATGACAGCGCGATGATTTAAGGGATCATTAATATAAGTCGGCGTTGCGCGAGCTCAGCAAATGTGTGAGTTATTGCTTTTGTAACATTTTCGACAATTTTCATGCTCCGCTAGGGACTTGGATTTGATGACTAATGATGACTAATGGTTTTTAATGGATGGCAATATCTCTGAAGGTGGCTTGCTTCTACTTGTCGTTAAGAGATTTAATTAAAGTAAACTCCTGGGGTCCGTACACGTCTATATATAATATTTGCACGATGCATCAAAGCTATTAAAACCCCACATGACAATCGTGTTGTGTTGTGTTTTCATAGATTTTCAAATTGAATATCTTTTTTATTTTTCTCTAATCTTTTACGCCTAGCCTTTACCTATAAGCCTAGTATTTAATAAGTTCGGTAAATACGAACAGCGATTGTTGTCACTCAGATCAAAGGCTTCGAGAGTAAAGCTGGACTTTGGTAGTACAATGGGCGCGTATAAGTCCTGAAAGGTTCAGATCACTTTATATATACATTGTCCGTACCGTGTCAGAGACTTTACATATCAAACAACTTAAGTGTCTTGGGTTTTAGTTTGCTTTACGGACTTTTAGTCATGTGTCGCGGCCACGTGGACATCCCACGTGACTCATTCAACGCTTGTTTTTTTTAATTGTTTTGGTGGTAGTGTTAATGTAATATAAATAGACATAAAGTATTCTTATTCTTTTCCCTTTTTCTCCTTTCTTATTTCCCTTCTAGGTAAATATATATATAATTTTACATACGATATGTATTTTTATATACTTTTGTTAACCTATGTGCTTATTTATCTAGGTTCGAATCACTGCTGGATAAGATGGTCTAATAAGATTACTAGACATATCTTTCTATACCCATTTACCTGTTATGTTAGTTTCAAAGTAGGAATATGAGCTCTGAGATATAATTACAAGAAAAATATAACATATAAACAACAAAAAAATATATATCAAGAATGTGCGCTCACAATTCGTACTTCACTAACAATAGAGTTTATAAATACATCATAATGAAACGGCGACGCAGGCGAAACAACTTTATTTCTTATTCAAGTCCCGTCTCGTATCACGGCGACGCCCGAGAACTAGTTACGTCTATGGAATCTCATCCATCGTCGACAACGGTGGAGATACGAGTGGATCGATGCACCGCTTACACTGAATGTGAAATCGAGATCTCGCCGAGACCGAGTGCATCTCAAGACGAATACCCGGGACAAAGAGGAATCGATGGAACGGGGCGGGGCGGAGGAGGGAGGGACAGGAGACGAGTGCACCGACCTCCCCCCCCAGCGGGCCGCGATGCAATTTGTACATTTCAAGTGCGCACAAAGGCAAGGCGAGGTCGCTGTGAGCTTTGACAGAATTAACTTGTCCGTCGCACAACTGTTACCCGACGAGTCTCACCTTTATTGAATTACACAGACGGATAGGGTCGCATTTAAAGGCATATTTCAACGCTTTGTGGTTGCAATTCTGTATCGTACAGCTCTGGTGCGGGCTTTTGTGTAATTCTATGTATGTAACTCGCTTATAATGATCGTTACTTGCTTTGTATGTAAAATAAAGTTGTTAACTAAAGCGACGCATAATTTATCAACACTTTATTTGATAATTTGTGCGTCACAAGTTGTAACAGGGACAAGATGCAGTAAGTATAAACAGTGTAAGAGTTAAACAGCTATTTTTATGAATCTAGCATATATTTGGAAACCAAGGGTTCTTTAAAATCATTTTCTTAATAACGGCGATATGATAGTAAAGAAATAAATTTAAAAAAGATTGAGAAATGAACTGAATACCTCCTCCATTTTTGATGTCGGTTTCACGTGCTTTTAACTATATAGTGGTAGACATGCTATATATAAACCCACCTACTATAAACTGATAAATAAAGCGTAGCAATAGCCTAATAGCGTCCGAATGGATACGATAAGGTTCAAAAAGGTTCAACTCACCATGTGGCTATCGAGCTCCTAAAACAAGCTTAAAGATTATTTACAATGGTTAACAACAATGTTACAAGTTTTTGAAAAACAATTGCAAGCATTCTTTTAAAGAGAAATTAAATTAATTCCTTTACAGACACCGCCCCTCATTTCGTATCATAAATTTTCTTCGTCTTTCTTTATTTATTATCCGGGAGGAACACAAAACTTTTGTACATTGCATACGGTCCACGTCAGTATTAAATTGCAACAGCAGAATTCGCTGTGGTAGCGTTATAACTATTACATTATTCTATTTATTTGTTTTCATCCGGTGATAAAAATTCCGAGCAATGTACTCGTATAACAATAAGAAATCTAGTTCAACGAGCAAACTTTAGCGATCTGTTCACGAGCACAGAACATTCCCGTTGCCTCAACCAAACAAATCGCAACAAAAACGTCTATAAATTGAAAACATATTGATGCACGATTAGCGTAGCTTAGGCGAGTAAATAAAGCGCGCTAACCGTCGGCTTGCACAGTGAGATCATTGTAAACACGGGCTAAAGTAAAGTGGGGCACACTATAACGATTCACTTGTTAGGCAACGCTCGTGTGTACTGAATAACCATGTAACGCGAGGGTTGCCATGCAACTGTAACGAAATACAGGACATATGTTTTTCTTTGCAATAGAATTAGATTATATAGAAAAATAGAATTAGATATATCTTTTAGTATAACTTCCACGTGTGATGCAGAAATTTTCCTAACAAATTACATAGCATAAATGTTTTATGCAGTTGTAAATTTGTTAAATTGTGACATGATAATAACTGGGTCTCGGATAGGATTAGGAGCGTTTCTGGAGTTTCTTCGTTCACTTCTTCCCCCAGCGCCAACGTTTCCTGAAGTGGCATATAAGTTAGTTTAGCTAAGATGGTCCCATTTAGATTTAATCAATAAAATAGCTACCGATCAAGTCGTGGTTCGGCCCTCTCTGGCGCTCTCAAATCGGAATGCTTACGCGTAACATAGTAACCGTCCAAGCCGAGGTTACCGCTCACCGGTGGGACCCTTGTGTCGAGTTACTAGCTAATAGAGGTTCAGACTAAGCGGCCTAAGAGCTATGCCACCTCTCAATACGGTGAAGCAGTAAAGTCCAGCCTCTCTGGCCAACTGTGTAGTCCGTCCTTAATAAAAAAAAAGTGGGCCTCGAGTCTAATTGTGTTCAAAATGAACGTTCATTTGCATCATATTACTAGTTTTAATAATTTTTTAGGTCATTGGTTCCACAATCACAAATTTTTACACATAATCGTATTTGTGTTAGTATTTGACGTATTTGATTATAATGGAATGATAATTGATATGACTAATAGATCGGTTTCATAATGAAACGTCACTGGCATATAGCAGACTCGGTGTGCTAAACTTACTCCATCGACCCATCAAAAATTTGGGCGCTAATTACCATGATTCATATAACGACCGTATTATGGCGTTGTTAGGTGAGATTTTTGTTTCTTTTCCTATATACGTATCATCATTAAATATGTGTGTTTTCTAGATTTAAATATCATATTTTTAACGAAGTCTCGTTTCTTTAAAAAAATCAGTTTAAAACTTTTAGTTATTACACATACACAAGACTCCACAGGAATGTCCATAAATTTTATACCATCCATTTGGCCATCCTTGGGTTTCACCCATAGGAGCAGAGCACTGCAGCGTCCGTACAATGCTCCTCCTGTTATCGACGACACGTGTGCCCCTAGGTACTGCTAGCTTGCAGATAAGCGGAATACATTAAAAAAGCTCCTGTCGTTTACGACTGGTTGCAGAGAGTTTTATCAATCGCAAAACAAATTGCGGCTTTACATATATACATGATACTAAAAATACGACCGTGATACCGTTTTAGTTTGTACAGATTATTGCATATTATTGAGCTCCGCATACATAATGATATCAAGCATTTATTTGTCACAAAGACCTTCACCTCTCTTGCAGCGCAATGGAATCTCTTCCCATTTTCTTCTTTACCCTCCGCGTGTTACTGTCTCTCGCAGTTGGAGGATTTTCAATCTATTCTCTCTCTTGGTGTCTAATCAGCATAACCTTATAGAATCAGTCATATTAACGTACTAGACATTCTTATCCTTGTTTTTCTTCTGAATAACATAGAAACACTAATATTCTGCACAGGGAAGTCCATTACATGTAAAATCTGTCAATCAATTATACATTTTTTTCATTTTAATAAGGTAAGCACCGGTGCATACTACTCTTAAACGTACGTCAACTAGTGAGCGAGTTACGCGTAACTATCTGTGAGTCTCATTGCATTCCTTATAAGGGCATTATTCAACCGAGCAGACTGCTAACAGTAATTGTATATCACGTAGAGTATGTAACTTCTGTCTTGTTAGAAACCGATAAAGACCATCTGTTTACTAGTTCTAGGGTCCAGCAACTTCGTAACAAGCTCTAAGACTTTTCACTGGCTAAAAATAAATGGCAGCTGTCTAAAGATAATTACACTCTAGGCTTAAAAAGGTAATTTTATAAATTGCATGTTGCCTTTTGCCTCTCGGAGTGCCAACTATTAATCAGTATACAAATGTTAAGGTATATACAAGAATATTTACTAGTAAAATTAAATCCGGCTTCAATTTGAATCAAATTATTACGCTATTACGCGCTGACGTCGTCTTTGTATTTCCAATTTATCGAACAAAACCTAACCAAGCTTTCATCAAACTACTCTTAAAGTACATCCTTTCATCATCAGATTTCAGAATCATCGAAATCGGTTGACGTGATATTGATTTACTGGTCCGTTGTGGCGCACATAATAATAATAATAATAAGCCCCCTAAAATCCAACCACACGCCCTGATCGAACACCAGATCATCGTGGGGGGCGGGCAACATAATTTTCATCTACTGGATGGCTAACGTGGCACTGGTAACCCAATAAAATGGAGACACGACAGAAAAGGTATAAACGTTTGATGTCGCTACCTGGGGGCTATCGCCAGGGCACACTTGGAGCCAACGCTGGGTGTTGCAGCGGACAGGCCGTTGGTGGTAGAGAGTTGAGACGGCGGGCTCCTACCGGGTCACCCGAACAAAGCGACAGCCGACCAAAATCATCGTCATCATCATCCCCTAGCCCTGATCATAATTCTCCTTGCTCACGAGACTCATCTAGTTCAACAGCCGTGGACGTTGTACAGGCGGCAAATGCCACCCATCCTGAACCCGCCATTGGCCAAGCGCGCATTAGACTAAAATGGACTGAAGAAATGAACGAATTCATTTGGCGCACATATCTCATTTTATCAAACTTAGAGACAAAGAGTCGTGGATACCTAGAGCAACTCCACGCACAATTTATAAATAAATTTCCCGGCATGATTGTTTCAAGGCAACGTATTGGGGATCAACGACGTGCCATTGTTAAGAACAACCTTATCTCATTTCAAAAACGACAAACGATTAAAGATGATGTTTCACAAGTCCTTCAATCACCATGCAACACACAACAGATAATTTTAAATACACAATCAAGCACACGCACGCGAATCAGCTGGCCCGATGAGATAAACGAAGCTATTATAAGAGAATATTATAAAATCACACACTTAGAAACCAATAGAACTGCCTACCGAAAACCACTACATACTGTTATTATAGAGCTATTTCCACAAATATCGCACGTATCTGAACAGCGCATCTCTGACCAGCGCAGGGTTATAATTAATAATAAACTAATAAATAACACTAGACTAGAAGAAATTAAACAAGAAGTAAGAGATTTTTAAATTTGCCAACTACTACACTTAACAACACTACAAATGCCACAGTCCCTGACTTGGCATCAAATCGATCTGAATCAGAAGTAACACATGAGCTAGCCACCACAACGCAGTCTAACACCTTAAGCAATCAACTCGTAGATTCGGATCTTCACCTTAAAATAACAGAAACTTTCAATGAAACCTATAACAAGTACATAAATAGTAACCCAACCGATAGACCATTTATTCCGAAACAAAAGACGTCTAAAAAATTTGCTTACATTATTTCCTACCTAAACTCAACAGTTATACCAAAATACATATTAGATGACAATGATTTTCACACAACACATACCCTCATTTATTGTGCAGCCTACACAGCAGCTACATGCAATGGCTCTAAAATAAAAGAAAATATTTTACCATCAACAGAACCAAACACTAAAAATAATGACAAAAGACCTAACTGGCAAAAGAGATTAGACAAGAAAATAGAAAAGCTGCGAAAAGAAATAGGCAGAATGTCCCATTACATGCAAGGTAGCAGAAGTCTAAAATTAATAACGAACATCGAACAGATTAGAAATAAATATAGAACACACTCAAGTTACGAAGAGCCTAATACAACAGATGCACAATATTTGGACACACTAAAACAGAAACTTAATACTCTATGCAGTAGACGCCGAAGATATCTTAATTGTACACAAAGAAAGCAGCAAAACGCACAATTCATACATAATGAAAAACAATTTTATCGTAATCTTACATCTAATACAACAAATCAACAAAACAACTCACATGCAACTATTGAAACTACTCCAACACGAGAACAACTTCACAATTTCTGGTCAAATATATGGTCCAATCCGGTCAATCATAATTATGATGCTGAGTGGATCCACCGTGACAAGCAAACAGTAGATGAAATCTCAGTAATGGAATTTGAGCACGTTTCTTTAGAAATTTTTATAAACGTCATAAAGAATATTCATAACTGGAAATCACCAGGCACAGATCACATTCATAATTATTACTACAAAAAGTTAAATTCATTACACCCAGCTCTCTTTCGTCACATTAATGACTTCATAAGATCTCCACATTTAATGCCAAATTTCATTACACAGGGTATTACCTACATGATTCCTAAAACATCTGACCCTACAAACCCAGCAAACTACAGACCTATAACATGCTTACAAAATATTTATAAAATCATAACTTCTTGCTTATCCCAAGTAATATACAAGCATATCACTAAAAACAACATTTTAGCGGAAGAACAAAAAGGTTGTCGCAAGTTTAGTCAAGGCTGTAAGGAGCAACTCATTATAGATTCAATAACTATGAAAATTAACACTAAATTTAAAAAAGATGTTTGTACTATGTACGTAGATTATCAGAAAGCATTCGATTCCGTACCGCACAGTTGGCTTATCTATATTTTAGAACACTACAATATTCATCCCACTATCACAAACTTCCTTAAAGAAACAATGCAACAATGGGAAACTAAACTAAAATTAGGTAAAACAATAGAGACTGATGCTGTAAGAATAAGACGAGGCATTTTTCAGGGTGATGCCTTAAGCCCACTTTGGTTTTGCCTTGCATTGAATCCCCTTTCAAATTTACTCAATAGAACTGACTACGGTCTTGCAATAGACTTAGATGACCCTAATCACAAAAAACTTACTCACCTTATGTATATGGACGACATTAAATTATACAGTAAAGATACCGTATCTCTCCACAAACTAGCTGACATAACCCAAACATTTTCAAAAGACATCAGTATGGCTTTCGGAATAGACAAATGCAAAACATACACTTTAACACAAGGTAGATACATAGGTTCTTACGATTATACTTTGACATCAGGTGAAATAGTGGAAGCATTAGACTCAGGAAGTACCTATAAGTATTTAGGATTTCAACAGTCCCATCAGATCAATGAAAAACACACAAAGACACAACTCATCACAAAATTTAAACACAGGCTCAACGCGATCATGAAGTCCCAACTCACATCCCGCAACCTAACTAAAGCAATCAACACTTTTGCTATCCCTATTCTTACTTATTCTTTCGGTATAATAAAATGGTCAAAAACTGATTTGCGAAAAATGCAACAGTTAATTAACACGACTCTAACAAAACACCGAAAGCACCATCCAAGATCTTGTGTGCAGAGAATGACCTTACCGAGAGAAGAGGGAGGACTGGGACTTATAGACGTAGAAAACTTACACAATAGACAAATAACGAATTTAAGACAATTTTTCTTTAATAAATCCAGTAATTCAGTTTTACACTGCCTTATTTCACATACAGACAAACGTTACACACCATTAAATCTATCATCAACTACTGAACAACCTAACGAAAACATCACAACTAATGCAGAGAAGATAGCAGCTTGGGTACGAAAATCTTTGCACGGGAGACATCGCATCGACTTGCAGCAATCTCATGTCGACATGAAAGCGTCGAACGCCTGGCTGCAACGAGGTGAACTGTTTCCCGAAACAGAGGGATTCATGGTCGCGATACAAGACCAGATTATCGACACAAGGAACTATCAGAAGTATATCATACGCAGACCAAATTTCCAGGACTCTTGTAGACGATGCCACAGCGCCTCCGAGACGATACAACACATAACCGGTGCGTGTAGATCAATAGCCCAAACTGACTACAAGCATCGCCATGATCAAGTTTCTGCCATCATACACCAATACCTAGCATTCCAAAAGAGATTGATTACAGATAAAGTCCCATACTACAAATATAAACCTGACCCCGTCCTTGAAAACTCCAATTATAAGCTATACTGGGATAGAACCATAATAACAGATAAAACCATTTACAACAATAGACCGGATATAACTTTATTAGACAAAGAGAATAAAATAGTTTCACTCATCGATATTGCAGTGTGTAATACCCATAATTTATTAACGACCCACTCTGAGAAAATAGCTAAATATACAGATCTTTCTATAGAAATTAAAACGCAATGGCAAGTTAGTCAGGTTCAAACAGTTCCAATAGTGCTATCTACTACAGGTGTCATACCAAAAACCCTCCATACAAACTTAAAATTACTTAACATTAATCCATCCACATACTTGCAGTTACAGAAAGCCGTAATCCTCAATACATGCCGTCTCACACGCAAATTCCTCAATTCCGATATCACTTCATTTTAAACACAAGTACTTGGCTTCGGCCCGTACGTTTTAACCCTCTAAAATGAGGAGATACAGCAATGTTGTGAACATAATAATAATAATAAAGCCTTTTTATTTCCATATCCAGATTAATTTTAACACTTAAATTTTAACATAGGTAGTATTTGTTAGTGTTGTTAGTGTTTACTTACATTTATGTTAGTATTGTTAAATTTAGCAACTAGATATGGACCCCACTTTGGGTAAAGGCCTCCTCCTTTTTTTTCCAATTTTCCCTATCCCTGCCTAGAGACATCCAGTTTCTTCCTACTTCATCTTTTATGTCATCAGACCACCGCTTGAAGGGTCTGCCTACATTTCTTTTTCCAATGGGCCCTTTCCATTTTGTTGCCAGTTTGGTCCAGCGTGAGTCGGTGAAGCGTGCTACGTGTCCAGCCCATTGCCATTTTAATTTAAGTGCGTGTGTTAACGCGTCGGTTATTTTTGTTTTGCCCTTGATTTTGGCGCTTGTTACTTTTTGGATTTTTTTGATTTTAAGGATGCTTCTTTCCATTGCGTGTTGTGTGGTTCTAATTTTCTGTTTTGTTTTGTTTGTGTAAATCCAAGTTTGACATCCATATAATAAGCAAGGTAGTAAGCATGTCTCAAACACAGTTCTTTTCATCGTGATCGAGTAATCTCCTTACTTCATAGGATCATTTCTATAGTAAGTTCTTCACGAGACCTTCACAACATGTGGCGCACATACGTGATGCAAATGTAACACTTACAGAATTGGACCATATAAAAAATGGGACCACATGGGGAGCACCAACTTTCAAACAAAAAAAGAATCGTCAAATTAGGTTCATCCAGTCGAAAGTTATGAGGCTCATATTATTAGGTTATGAACCTCCTTTTTTGAAGTCGGTTGAAAAAACTAATTTTTAAAAAAATTGCATTGTAACACCTACTAACTAGAAAATAGCGTTCCACTTTCGAACGGACGTTTGGAGTTCAAACCTCAACTGGCGTGTGAACCTCATCAGTGGTACTGTGTTTTCCAGTTTCACGCATACAAAAAATAATTTCCTAAGATTGGTCGAGACGATTGGCACAGCTCATATCGTTTCAGATCGAAGCGATAATAGCATACGAAATAGAAAAAGGGAAATCTCACTGGAACAAGTCGATTAGGCAATTTGCACCTCTATTCGTGATATCGTAAGCCATATCGCTTATTAGGTAAGCGCTGCTTAAAAATCGTGTTTAAAGGAATTGGAAACTTATTATTTTGAATGTTTTCAGTAGCAATGTCTTTTAACTACAGATCGAAAATATATTTTTTATCATTACGGGTGGGGTCAATAAAAATTATAAAATGCTCTTGCATAAATGGGTCGGCAACAACGGGGGAGTATAACGTATACCGGCGCGAACTAAAGGTATATTATTTTGTTTGTTTTTTTAAGGAATTCTTTACCATCACAACAAGTGTTAACCATTCTAACTAAGCTAAGCTACTAAGCTTATGCTAGCGGTAAGATTTTACCATTCGACTATTGATTAATGCGTTTCGTCTTTAAAAGTGTAGAAACATACAACGTAACGACGCAATTACTCCTTTAAGTATTTATGAGCGACGATGATCGCTTACTATTTATAAAAAAAAAAACTTTATAAAAATACCCGTCAAAATACGTAGAACCGGAACCGGTACGACATTCTTTCTGCTATAGAAATATAATTCACGTATTTTTTTAAGAAACATATATATTGTAGATCTCCAAAATGCGTTATGAATGTGACGAGGAAATTTTTTTCTCACGTGCCTTATCTACATTCTCTTACATCCAGAACTTGTAAAACAGGATCCCCTAATACATAGATTCATAAATATGCATTAGTGTCTTCATATCGTAAATGGTCGGTAAGATAAATTTTGCCAACGATATTATCTTATTAATGATACATGTTTTTATTGTTCAATCCACGGACATTTATGGATGGATAGTGATGATACATTCCACCATAAAGAATTCGAATACGAGGTTCGTTAAAATAACTTGATGCGCACTGTAATGACCAAAATTACTCTAGTGTAAGTAAAAAATTTAGTGACGCATCAATTCTGTTGTATGAGAATGTAAGAATTGTATATATTTAATTAAAAAGATATGAGCAGTGATAGCCTAGTGGTTATGCGGTCCTACTTATGATCTGATGGTCGCAGGTTCGAATCCCAAACAGCTTGTACCGAATGAATAGGCGTTTTTTCGGTTTTGTAAGTTTTTAAATCAGTATTTTCAACCGACTTCAAAAAAGGAGAAGGTTCATAATTTAATAATATGAGCCTCATAACTTTCGACTGGATGAACCTAATTTGATAAAAAAGTCTAAACGCTAAAATTTGTGCCTAATACGTACACTTTATTGGACACAAGCATGGTGAAAAGCGGACAGCAAAAGCTGCTTCTGTTTACCTCGTTTAGGGTTAAAAAGACTTGAGAGATAACTAGAAAGATTTCGTCTCACTAAGAAACGCGATAGACATTATTTTGGAATCAATACCAAATAAAGATTTACATAGAGGAGATTAAAGATTAACTCAAAGAATACAAACGATACGCTAATTTTAACTTAATAATGCAATGAGTTGAAAAAATATTGTTTCAAACGAGTTTTGAACGAATGAATAAAAGATAGAGCCGTGGTTTGACTGAACTCAGTGGCAGACCGGTTGTCTGATGTTGCATAATTTGCTAGCAACCCGAGTTCGATCCCCGATGCCGGCAACAACGAATTAGATTAATGCCCGACCATACGACATACATATGGAGAGTATAGTGAGGAAACGTCTAGAAAAATTCTAAGACATGTAAAGTCTGTCAAACCGCATTACGGCCACGTGGCAGTTTATGTACTTAAATCTTTACAGAGCAGGCCTGAACCAACAGTGGGTCATATATCGACGCTGGAAAGCAAAAACTTAGTACACATATGGCCATTTTCACTTTTTACATCGTTGGAATACGAATAAAAAGACGCGTGGAATATATGACTTGTAACAATTAGATGAAAATAGCGAAAATAGAATTTTCAAGATTGACACTTCTCTTTTTTTTACCGTAAAATGATTTTCTTTTAGGAAAACTCTAGGTTAATGCCGTGGTACAATACTTATTTAGCAAAAAATAATAAATATTGTGTCCAAAGATGACAGCTTTAAGTCTACAAACACGAAACTTTTTTTTTAGAAAAGTTGAAATGTTTTTCGGCTCTGGTGAACAATTTCATTTTTGTGTGTTACTACGTTTTTGTTTTCCAGCGTCGATATATACATAGGCTGTAACTTTAATAAAAACAAGTAAAATAAATTACGGATTTTATCGCGTTTTGATACTGATATCCCAACGTTTCGAATACTTTATAGCGGTCGTCTTCCCGGTACGCCTTAGCATCAACCCATAGTTTTACTCAATTCATAATATTTCGGGTAAATGTGAGTAGTGGGTACAGTAAAATGCAATCTAATCTTAAATCTACCATTGTTAAAAACTCTTACCTTAGGATCAAAACTAAACGTGGTCTCCGGTCTCAGCGGACACGGCAGACCGCACTTGCACGTCCCGGCCGTCTGCAAGTACTCCCGAAGTTGATGAAGATTATTCAGCACTGTACCGCTAGGGCTGCAACAATCATACATATAAATAAAAGTGTCTGTATAATATTAAAATGGCCACATTTTACTACATTCATATGATTGTATATACGATAGATATAACAAAATAAAACTGTCTGAATGTTCCGACTTATCTGGACGTCTGGATTTATTTTGACGGGACTTTGGCAGATAATTGATATAACAAGGAGTAACTGAGGTTACTTTTTAATTAACCTTCTTCAAAGAAGTATAGAAATAGATAGAAGAGTAATTGATCAGGTACATGATATAAATAAAAGATAAGCTTGAATTAATCACCCCACGTACCAATTACGGAAAGAAAACGATATTGTACAAAGGAGCACAGTTATAACATGTGACGACACCTACCTGCGGCCCAGAGGCACATCATTATTTATATTATTTAAGAACCTTGTATCTCATTTCAAGTGAACTTTGTTTATGTTCTTATGAGAAATAAATTCTTTAAACCCAAATGATTAATTAGTTTGAT
The DNA here is from genome assembly GCA_029286785.1 of Meandrusa payeni. Classification (NCBI taxonomy): domain Eukaryota; kingdom Metazoa; phylum Arthropoda; class Insecta; order Lepidoptera; family Papilionidae; genus Meandrusa; species Meandrusa payeni. The sequence continues at coordinate 9,411,194 of JAGSMX010000017.1, forward strand.
ATTTCAGTTGTGTTTATTAGTCATCCCACAAATTATAAAATCTAAAATAAAAATAGATATTTTAAAAAGCCCTTGAAAATGCTGAATGGAACTACATAAAATTTGGCACAGTGATTTGCTTTTTATTTAACTGACTTCAAAAAGATTAAAGAATTTTGATTTAGTTATAATCTTTTTTTTTACGAACTACACAAATTGGCCAGAGCAGCTGGCCTTGACTGCTTCACCGGATTTGGAGGTGGCATAGCTCTTAGGTCGCTTAGCCTGAACCTCTATCGCTAATAAGGGTCCCCACAGTGAGTATCAGAATGCTTACGTGGGACACTTGCGGGACCCTTTTGTCGAGTTATTCTCTGTCTCAATCCGGTGAAGCAGTCAAGGCCAGCTTCTCTGGGCAATCTGTGTAGTTCGTCATATTAAAAATGCCCGAGAGGGCCGATCCACGACTCGGTCGTTTGCTATTTCATGCTATGTTGTGTGATTCGTCTATTATTTAGTCAATTTCTGGTGAACGTGTACGGTCAAAATAGAGAGACAATAAACTTTGGAACAGACATATGAGTGTAGTATTTAATTCGACACTCCTTCAGTTTACGTTTATTTTAACGTAGATATGATTTGAAGTCCGTTTAAGTTCAACTCGTAAATATACTTGTTTAGACACTGCATTATAATACGCGCACACTTCATAATCGATAAGCGGTCGGTCCGTTTAACAGTGTGCACTGACTGGGGGAGTTGTTCAGTGATTCGTGTGAACGTTGGCAGCCGTGTTCAGTGAGAGGCGATTGCAAATGCTTCTAGTCAACCGTGTCAGCCTCTCCCATCTGACTCGGCTTAATCACTGCAACCGCCATTCAATCAATATTTAATTGCCACTACGCCTCTATTGACTTTGGTCGTAGCGGGAAACGTTTGTGGAGCGGTTGTTTTTGAGCCTGTTTTGTTTTGATGATGAAATAAATAATTTATTTATATTATTATAAGTGCTAATAATTATATTTATTGATTGCAACACTTGTCATTATAAACTAAAATTAATCAGCATTAATTTTCCATATTGTGAACGTCTTTATCTTTCTAATAAAAGAATAGATTATGTAAATTTATAACGTAATATTCTGTAATAACTTGCAGGTCTTGTGGGATGAAATAGTCCAAAAACTAATACACTCGCTTTATTCAGACGTAACGTTGTATAAGGAATTATTTTAACGAATACCGTCCAACGGTGCGTCCTCACAATCTTTATACAAAATTAATTAGAAGCCAGATTACAAACTAATACAGTTAAATTATCGTTTACAATGCCAAGGTAATGTGATGATCAACTAAATTATTAATTATGAATTAAAGATACAATAAGGTTCAGGTAAATCACTAAGATATCATTGGTAGTAGTTGTTATACATAACAATCGCTGGGTGCTATGTGTTGCTAGTTAACAATTCATAGACACGATCTACGTTCTAGAAGAATCCTATGATATAGAGATATATAAACCTTTATATATTATAAATTGATGAATACTGGATGTCATACGCGCAAAATGTCCCGTTACGCTCGAGCATAGAGTTCCCGAGAATTGCCGATAGTGCATGATGCGGCATTTGCCGAAGTGTGTAAGCGAGAGCGCGATATGAGAGAGATAGAGAACGCAAATTTGTGCTCAGTGAAGTAGAAAAAATACTTCAATCTTGTTGGAATAACGTGTGTATCTAGGATACGTTGTCACGAGTTAAACGTCCGAGCGCCTTGAAATATTTTTAAATTCCGGCGAGAATCTGGCTTCCAGACCTAATTAATGTCCTTCTATAATAAATAAATTGAAAAACGTTTGTACAATTAATCTGGGTTACTGGGCGGTGATCACTTGGCAACAGGTGTACTGTGTGGACACTATTGCCTTTAAAAACAGTCATATTGCATAATAACAATGTAGGCAATGAAACTTATTTTATTTACATACCATTACGAAATAATAGGCCGCAGTTTCAATGACCTTCTAAAACTTATGAATTCATATGCGTCGAGCAAAATTTGCATTGCGAAACGCGCTTACTTATTATAAATGCACATGAGGAGGGGGAAAACGAGCACACACTTCGTATACTCAATATAAATAACACCCGAAAAATTGCAGGGCCTCGACTCTGCTATTTGCAAGTGGCGTTTCATTGTGAAACCCATGTATTACAGTCATATTAACTGTCATTCTATCATTACCAAATACGTCAAATACTCGTATACATGTAGTGAGAAATTATTTTCCTTGGGGAAAACTCGGATCTTTATCGGAATAGGACGACAACCGTACTGTTAATGAATGATCGTATTAAATGAGTGACATTTTCATATCATTTATTACCAATTATCTAAACGATTACTAGAACTAGCATATATCGACCACTACGATGCCATTGAACGTTCATTCAACACACAATTGGTTTAGCAGACTCGAAATATGTAATCGACTTTCTAAATCATAAAAAAAAACATTTTTTAACTATCAAAATTGCAATCAATCAAACAATATTTTATTACCTTTCATTTTAACCGATGCCATTACGCTTTTATTATTACTGTACTTGTGCAACTATAGGGTAGTTACAAATGGTGTAATTTTAAAGCAAGATAATATACACAGCAATATACACTTACTGGACTTAACTTGTACTTAATGGGCTATTAGGAATCATTTGCAAACAGCATGATCGGTTTCCACGCATACCGCGCTGACATTGCCACACGACGATTCCGCTTTACAAACGGCCTCTTTCATAAACGCTTCACATGATAATTCGCGGTGATTGTTCACAGTCTGGTACACCCGGCAAAGGTGAGCCGCGACCGCAGATTTTTTTTGTTCGCCTTTATTCACGGCCAGGGGTTCTGCGGCTTTGACCACTGCGGGGTGTTTGTACAGTGGAGGTGAAATGTTCGCTTTTTACAATCACATGCACACACTGTGTGGCAGCTGGCGGCGTCAATTATTTCGCACGCGAACCCTTTCGCACCTTGCACGCCTACTATCCTACTTCCCATTCACTCTATCCTTACTGACAACGCGAAATTATTTTAATGTACGCCTTTAAAATGGAACAACTAAATTAGTCTTATCAAAAACTTTCTTTTTAACACCTCCGATATAGACAATAGCCCAGAGTTCCCCAAACTTTTTGTGTCGAGACACCTTGCCATGTTTTTCCGTGTTGGGTAGATACCCCTACTTACCTGATATTGATTTCCTGTAAATTTCTAACTGTAGTGTAGTTTTAGTGTTAAAAACTTAAAGTAAAAAACATGTTAATTTATACATTTATTAATTGAATTTAAAATAAAACTACAAATAAAATTTTGTATCTGTTATGTAAAATATACGTAACATAAAATAAACCATAAATAAAATAACATAAGCAATAAGTCAATATTTTTAGTAAGAAATAGGTAAATAGGTACTATCAGTGTATGTGTTGAGATCGACTATCGTGGACCCCCGTTTTCGTTTCATGGACCCCCAATTTCTTTTTCTGACGTAGACCCCTTGCAGATTGTCATAGACCCCAATAGGGGTCGATATAGACCACTTTTGGAATCGAAGTTGAAGAATGGCGAGTTTAATTCTACGACATTAAGTAAATAAATAAAAGCACTCACGGCTTTAACCCAAAACTTCAAAAAAGGAGAAGGCACTTACTCAATTGGTCGTTGTTTTTTGTTCTAGTTAAAAAAAAATAGAGAAAAGTTAAAAAAAAAACTGAGCTACTCGGCAAATACATAAATAAAATCAAAATTATCGAACCGATTGATTCATCGATGTTACATGAGACCGCCAGTCCGTAACAAGACAGAAATAAATTCGGCCGGCACATTACAGATATTAGTTCAATAAGCCTAACGGCGAATTATTCCTGTCGTCAAGTCGCTTTGATCTCTGCTAGCCTGGTATTACGACATGTCGCTTATATGACATTCAACGACACATAAGACAGGCACGGCGAATCGCAAACATGACCAATTAGCATGTGAAATAGGAAATCATTTTTTAAGGTTCATTAAATTGAGAACATTGCTAAGACAGTTTTCAATCTACTTGTGGGACATTAATAATGAAAGATTCAATTGGAAGCGCATTGGATCTGTTTTTTTATGGCCAATTGACATAATTATGTTGCAGAAATTAAGTTTTACCATCACAGAAAGATGTGTACGTAAAACCACGTAGCCGTAACTTTAATACAGAGAGGAGTTTTTTTTTAAATGCTAGCAATTTTTTGTAACAAATATTCTTGTACCATTCCAACAAAGCTCAAACAAGTTTGCGTTCACGCAATAGTCCAATGGTGGATTCGAACCTACGACCCTACGTTACGCAGACTGAACTCTAAACCATAAGACTATTGCCGCTCGACAGAGAAGAGTTAGACGAGAGCTGATTTTCATTAATACTGAAATATGGGATCTAACAAGCTTGACGAAAAGCGAATAGTAATAACTGTCTCTGTCTACCTTACTAAAAAAGGGTCACCCCCAAAGGACGAAATTTTAATATTTTTTTACATAATCATTTGATGATATTACATTATAGCGGAATACAACAAAATGATCAGATGGTGCTGCTGCATTACGAAGATAGATAGATAAATCCTTTATTGCACCAAAATACATGTACAAAAGCCAACTTAATTCTATTTAGCATTTTCTTCCTACTAACCTTTAGTGGTTAAGAGCAGACTAAGGGTAGTGCCGCCAAAAGAAAAATATTGTTTAAAAAAACAATCTTAATCAGTTTAAACTAACAATCTTGTTAACCATTCCAACTAAGCTTAAACTTGTGCTAGGACATGGTTCACGGCAATAGTCGAATTGTGGATTCGAACCCACGACCTTACGATTCGCAGCCCATACCCTAAGCCATTAGGCTATTGACGCTTCAAAGAGAGTTTGAGAAGAAAGTATTCATATACACGCGATTTAAAGACATTAGTTGACAAAGCCTCCTTAATCTCAATCGGCAAGCTATTCCATTGTATTGTTCAAAAAATGTAGACGAATCCCTCCTTTTTGAAGTTGGTTAGTAACAACTATGTGTAGTAGCGGTTAAGCTGTCAACAGTAAGACGTTTATAAAAAAATGACATTCGAATATTATTTTTTACTTTTCAGTTCTTTTTCAGCTAGCTCACTCATTGGACGAAAGAAGGAGTAAACATAATATAACTCTACTTCACGCCGGCCAGGTCTTGGTAGTTCTCCTATTGGGCTGGCATATTCATACAACTGCAGAAGTTGCTATGGTGGCTATAGCAACTGTTAGACTTTTTGTTCGCATATATGTAAAAGTTACAAGACAGTCTATACATTTGAACTGTATTGGAATTTATCGCGTGACGAATAAGGAAATCAAAACGTTAAGGATTCGTGAGTCACTTCGATAATTTCATGGAAGCTTAGTATGTCTCGAGAAACGTCCGGTCTGATGCAAACTGTCCCCAGTCTACGCGCTTTTGTAGCATTGACTAATACAATCTTAGCTTTTTCCTTATTGATACAGGAAAGATTTGAACATATCTACGAAACTATAAAACATAAGATAGAAAACGGCAAAATTACCAAAACCCTAACAAGGCAGACATTTTTGGTTTTCAAATATGTATGTATATATAAGATTTTTTATAATTACAACTTATTTATCCAAATTAAAATTTTTACACATCCGGAATGCTACAGCGTAACATAGTGACCGTCCAAGCCGAAGTTACCCCAGGGGGACCTTTGTGTCCAGTTACTAGAACTAGAGGTTCAGGCTAAGTGACCTAAGCTACTAACCTTTTTTTTTTTGTTCACGGGGAGGAAATCTTCAGAAAGATACCCCGCCTTCTAGGGGGAAGGCGGCGGTTATGTGGGGTTCTTACCCACTAAAACCTCCCAGTGGCCCTTTCCTCGGTGCATGACGAGGGGCTCCGGGATCTCCAGTGGAACCCTCTGCACTGTGCTCAAGGAGAGCACGTCCCGGGGAAGGTTACTCCCTCCCCTGTGCTCTCGCAGCGCAAGGCGACACGGGCCAGTCGATGTCGCCTTCTTCCCGGGTCCACTTTGGTGGACGACTCAGGCCCCCACCCTTGTCGCCCAGTGAACCCGAGGCCCCTTTTAGTCGCCTTCTACGACAGGCATGGGATACCGTAGTCTTATTCTTGAGAGCCCAGAACTACAGGGCTGAAGCCGAAGTTACCTACCATAGGGGGACCTTTGTGTCGGGTTACTAGAACTAGAGGTTCAGGCTAAGTGACCTAAGCTACTAACCTAAGCTATGCCACCTCTCGATTCGGTGAAGCAGCTTCTCCGGCAAATCTATGCAGATCGTCACAAATAAATAATTACTCTTTCTAAATATATACTCTCTTTTATACCATAGTTTCTTCTTCTCCCTTTATTATTAAAGAAGTCATTATTTTTTCTACGTGCACACATCGGAGAATCTTTAATCTTTATTCTAGTAATAACCTATTTCAAACTACTCTTTTCCTAATAGTTACGCGTTATATATTTCTTGATGACCCCATCTCTATGGAATTAATTTTACTCTCATGCTTATTATGCCATACCCTATTCTCATTACCATATTAAAGCTTTATTATTTTAATGTATGGAAATGAGAATTGGGTAACACAGCATTGTGAAAAATTGTTATCAATTAACACGTTAAACAAGAATTTATTAATCACAACAATAAAGGTCCAATTATTTTGACCATTACTGACATTACATTCTACATGCAAATTTTATACACTTTAATATTTGTTCTCAACGCTTTTTTAAAACGGGGCAAGCAGAGTCTCATTCTATCTATTTTTTTCAGCTTTTGAGACCTACTACCACACGTGATAGTCTTTCGCGAACGTAACACGCCAGAGATCGAGAAACTTAAGCACTTTTACCTACTTTCCTATGGCGATTGTTCAGATCGAGCAGATTAGTAAATAACTCGGCTTGGAGGTTCAGTCTAAGCGACCTAAGAGCTATGCCACCTCTCAATACGGTGAAACAGTTAAGGCCACCTTCTCTGGCCAATCCATGTAGTTAGTCAAAAAAAAACTCGGCTGCTGTAATACTATCATATAAATAGGTATATAAAACATCTTAAAGCATCTATAAAACATCTTAAATTATTAATAATTGTAAATTATTTATAATTTATTCCCATTTTAATTCCATATCCCTCATCCCATTTAATCCCATATTAAAGCGAGTGAATTTTAAACTTGAAAGACCGATCAAACGAAATTACAAATGTACTGATATTCGAGCCTATGCCTATAGCCGTCAGTGGAGTACCTATTCGCTTTCAACTTTACATTTTAAGAAATTTAAGAGGTATAAGCAATTTTATTATACATATGTATGATATACGATATACGGTGTTTACAATTTGGAAAAAAGTTGATATTTACTTTTTTCAAAATCATGTCATAAATCATTGAAGTATTTTCAATGTTACTATGGGATGTACAACTAAATCTCATCATCTATATTAGATAGATAAATACAAGCTGACTTAGTCCGCGTGGAATTCAACATAAAAATTATTTAGTTAGGAACTGGTTGATGGTTACTAAACACAACTAAACAATCCAACTAATTAATATAATTAATAATTTTCAGTATGTACTTCGCTCAATAACCTCCTTTTTGAATCTAAGCTACTCCGAAAGTTCCGTTAAAATTGGTCAAGTGTCTCCCGAGATTACAGACAGACCGATAATTTATAATAAAAATATGCCAACAGATAAATTCAAAAGCAAATCGCGAATGAAATAAAATGATCCTACATTTAATGCAATCACCAAAACGATATGCAAACAACCGAGGAGGCCACAAAGGTGTCAGTACTCACATTAACGATATGTTCCGTGCACGAATCTGCAACGTGTTGTATAAATAAACGTGGGGTGTATTTAGCGACAGGTAATATCGGCGGGCGTTCAGTGATTGATCTCGCTTCCTGTGATCGCGAGCGGCCATTGTATAATGGGTGAAATACTTTGGCGTCACGCCAGCGCAGACTGTGCGAGATGACGATTGTTTTCTCTATCAGTGAGTTCTGAAACGATTTGGAATCGTATTGTATTTGCTGTCTATATATCGTATAGAGCTACAAAAATATTATTTGAAACGTTGAAACGTAGATAATTTCTATACACAATCAAAATGTTTTAATCACATGCCGTCTTCTTGGTAAGTGTAAAATTGCAGTCATCGATACGATAAGAATTTAGATTAACAAATGACTAATTATACAATCTGCAAGGATCTTGTTGATTTAGCATGATGGACTCCTGTTATAATATTATACTCGGCGATGTCTAAGTAAGTACACTAAAAACCTGAATTCCAATTATTTATTTGTCAAAGTCACTACCCACCAAATATTTCAGTTATAATAAATATGATAAAAGTATAGTGTAATAAATAGACAGAGATATAATTTGAGATTGAAAATGTTTAATTTGTTATCGATAATGTGAGACATATTTATTGCCTAGGGCAATATTAATCAATCGTTTGGACCAACGTTTAAGATGATAAGCCCTCCGATGATCTTAGTCTTCAATTCATCTAAACTACAATTCATTACTTCTTCACTTACACGAGACCAATAAATAATAAAAAAAAACAGTGACTACGCCATGATTTTCTTAGAAATATCATCACGGATATCACATATCAAACTACGGAACGGAACGAGAGGTACTATTTCCAGTAGAGTGTACTTGCAATTTTGAAAAGGTAAATATTTGCATTTGGCCTAATACAACACTAAATAATATTTACATACGATTGCGACGCGTTGTGGTCGTGAAAAAAAATCAAGACGCTTATTTTACATGCTTCAAAGGCACCCCTCTTTGAATTTATTTACGGAGTCAAGCGAGTAAATCCTCACAAAGCCTTACATTTCTTCGTACCGTTCTATACAATAAAGATAATTTCTACGATTTACGAATTTTCGTGGAAACATATGAGAAATACACAATTTTTCAAACGACTTCAAAAAAGGAGGTTCGCAATTCGTCTGTATGGTTTTTTATGTTTGTTACGACATAACTTTCGACTGGGCTTATATATACTGGATTACAGTTACAGCCTTTATATATATGTCCCACTGTTGGGCGCAGGCCTTCTCTGTACAGAGAGTATAACGGCACAGTCTGCCACGCGGCCCTAATGCGGATTGGCAGACTTCACATGCCGTAGAAAAAAAATTCTAAAACATGTAGGTTTCCTCACGATGTTTACCTTCACCGCCGAGCGCGTGGTAAATCAGCACATAAAATTGCAACAACAAATTTATTGGTACCGGCACCGGGGATCGAATTTGGGTTGCTAGCACACTACGAAATTTTTTTTTTTGTTTTTTTTGTTTACGGGCAGGTAATCTTCAGAAAGATACCCCGCCTTCTGGGGGGAAGGCGGTGGTAATGTGGGGTTCTTACCCACTAAAACCTCCCCGGTGGCCCTTTCCTCGGTGCATGACGAGGGGCTCCGGGATCTCCAGTGGAACGCACCGGAGCCCCTCTGCACTGTGCTCAAGGAGAGCACGTCCCGGGGGGGAGGTTACTCCCTCCCCCCCTGTGCCCTCACAGCGCAAGGCGACACGGGCCAGCCGATGTCGCCTTCTTCCCGGGTCCACTTTGGTGGACGACTCAGGCCCCCACCCTTGTCGCCCAGTGAACCCGAGGCCCCTTTTAGTCGCCTTGTACGACAGGCAGGGGATACCGTAGTCTTATTCTTGAGAGCCCAGAACTACAGGGCTGACACTACGCAACTTGAGCCAACCGCACGGACACAGCTACCACGGCTCTACTAATACTGGATTTAATGGTTAATAAATTTAATTTGGTCCAATTCTGGCAATGGCATCCGTGAGGAAATCATATAAGTCTTAAATTTGCATTAAGTATGTGCAACTCAAATGTAGGAATAACTCAATATCTCACTAACCGATTTCGAATAGTTTAATAAGAGTATTACTACGATAATTCATATATACAAATAGCGCGGCCACGCGTAATAACGTATAAATTGATTCGATTTAAAGTCGGTTTTTGGTTTTGCTCAACTAAATATACTTGTAATATCTCTAATTGCTCTTCGCATAAAGAGCTCAGCACGTAAAGAGCACAAAATAGATGCGTACGTATCCAAACGCTAACGATGTAACGGCGAAAAGGAAACATAACAATGGTGACAAATCCCACAAAGGTTCCAAAATATATGAAAAATGTTTCTACATTTCAATGAGATATTTATACATATATCTAACAAGAGAGAACATTGTGCAGAGAACCTGATCATTAGTATAAGGAGATATTGTTACCTTGTACCCTTGATCAGGTTTTTCTTTACAAAAGTAACGATCGTTATGTACTAGTACCATAATATCGCAAACACCGGCATTTGATTTGCACTTTCGCCAATCCGAATAAATTTTGTAGTCCTTGGTTTCTCTGATCTATATTAGATGATGAGAGATTTGATGGTATTTAGACAAAAACTGATTCACATTACATAGTTTTATATAAAAAAGCTACCGCTCAGGGTCAACAGAGTGGGCAATGATCCACCACTAGACCTCGATAATTACTGAAGCCACCCTTCTTTATTAAAGTATTTCAAATGACTAAAGTGAATTCTAATGGCTCGACTCAAGTTTCACAGCACTCTAGCAACCCGTGATCGATGGTGACAATAGCATCTCGGTGCCGGCACTAATTAAATTGTTTTTGAAATTATAAGTGCTACTTTAGCACGTCACGAAGACCGCGTGGCGGACTACGCCAAACAGTGGATCATGTATATTTACTTATTAAATGATCTAGATTCAACCTTTGCCTATATTAATAAAATTATTTCTGTGGGCTACCCAACGTGTTTAAAATTATTAAATATCACAGATGAGTAATTGTATGTTGTATACAACACATGTTCGTGTCTAGAGATTGGCCCTCTTTTTAACTAAGGCTTATCAAGTAATTGATTTACCAAATGTCAAAGTTGATTATAAGCAATTGTTAGCTGGCAACACATGACATCTAGCGATAGTTATGCATAATAACCACTTCCAATAATATTTTAACGATTTACCTCAACCTTATTGTATCTTTAATTCATAATTAATAATTTAGTTGTTCATCACATTAACTTGACATTGTAAACAATAACTTAACTTTGTTACTTCGTAATCTGACTTCTAATAAATTTTGTAAAAAAGATGGCGGGACGCGCAGTTGTTACAGTTTTCGTTAAAATAATTCTTTTTACAACGTTACGCTGTCTCAATATAGTGAGGGTACTAGTTATTGGACTATTTAATTCCACAAACCTGAAATTATAACACAATAGAATTGTAGTTAAGTATGTCCCAAGTATCTGTCAATCTAATGGAACATATTGTAGTGGACAGTTGAGTAATCAACAATATATAATAAACTAAAAGCTTGTACGCAACACGTTGGATCTTGCGGCATAAGCATCATGTCTATCGCTTTAGTAGTTTTTGCAGTTAAAGGAGACAAAAAACGTCTCTCCGTTTATTCATATAGGCTACAAAAATATACCCAATAGCTATTCAGATAGCATCTAACTTTTGCTGTCAGACAGCACTTAAAATCGAATATAAAGAACGCCTTGTAACGTTCCAAAAAATTTGTTACAAAGTCCGTTTCATTAGACAATGTAACTCATGACCTTGTACCACAAAGTAGATAGATTTAACTTGAAATGTCGCATAGAATTATATTACTTGTCGCCGCCCCTAACACGAGCGCTCAACTAAGCGCATTGAGACAATTGATACTTTAAGCAAGGAATAATAAACACGGCTCTGTGACTCCTTTGACGGGCGACGGGCCAACGGTGTCCTTTATCGAGCGACCCCGACCCATATCAGCCTCCCCTCGCATGAATAAATAAAAGCTCAATTTGTTGCTCGCGCGTTTAACCGACGCATCGATATAAACGTCTCCGTTCTAAAATGAGCTTCCCCGATTCTCTCCCGACTTCCCCATCATACACGCAAGAGATGGTTTTAGGGTTGCTAGATCAAGACTTTACAATATACATACTCTATACAGAAATCGAAATATAATAATGGCCTTTGCCCTTTTTTAAATTCATATTTTAAGATTTTTTCTTCGCAGTGTATCTTAAAATATGAAATTTTCCTTTTTTTTGAGTTCTACGATCGAATTTTAATTTGAATTGTAATTTAACATTGTAAGTAAGCTAATAGTAATATTTTTTATCTAGATTTAGTATCTAGAAGCATCATAACACGTGCACTTTACAATGTTCCATATATTTTGACTTTTTATAATAGTATTCATTATATTTCTACACAAGTAGAAACGGACAAGACTACGTTACATTTATGGATAATGAAAAAAAAAACAAACTGGAAGATAAACATATCAAAATTACAATAATTTAGGTAGTTCTGGGCACCGCTGAAAATCAGCGCTGGCGCATCCTTGCGACGGCATATGCTGAGACGGTGTCCAATATTGGATCATGTCTTATGTACTGTTTGTCCGTTTTTTCTTTGTATGTTTTTATTTTTTTTTCTGTCTTTGTGATGTGTTTATTTTGATGGCCAATAAAGAATACGTCTGTGACTAATATAATACTTCAATTGAGTTTGACAAAGAAACCACAAAGCATCAGTAGTGGGCTATATCCCTATGCTACAAAGTTCACATTATCAAAGCAATATAATTTTATTAGATGATTAAACGAAGATTAGCAACCCTAGCAGGATCGTGTTAGCCTACTGGGTGTATAAATAAAATGGTCTCGCTGTCAACGAGTTATGTTAAAACCAATCGCACACAAAAGCTTGCCCGCTGTTGTTCGGGGCCCTTTATTGAATCGTGTGGGGACAGCATTGCCTTTATTATGAATGCTGTTTAATATTTAGTAGGAAATTACGTCCCATATAACAGGTCATTCGCTTTTTCTCCTTGATTTCTTTATCAAAGATTCCTCGAGTTGGTGTTTCGAATAAAGTTTATCCAATACGTTATGAAATAAATAAAGTATATGTAATACTTTATTTATTTCATAACGTACTAGCGTACCCAGCCTGCTTCACCGGGCTAGATTTTGCTTTAGTTTATATAAACAAAAAAAAATATACATACATAAAAATCTATAAACTTACATCATTAACTATGAGAGAGAATTATTCATTTCTATCCGTATTCATTCTCTTCTCAAATGGATAAAGATCATTACCCTAGATACAAATCAGTAAATACAATATCATTCTTATCATTTATACAAAAACATATCGGGCTCAAGTTAATGCCAGAAATTAAAGTACGACGTATAGCTTGTTTGACAGTTCAAAAGAGGTGTGCTCCGATCGTCACTAAACTACTCGCCAGATACAGGATTACGCGCCAGGTCAATCTGAAAATTCCCTGCAAGTTTCATTGAAAACGGTCCAGCCGTTTGGAAGCCTATATGGAACATACCCACGCACTTTCTCTTTTATATATGTACATTGAATGTAGAATATTTATTGGCTACATAGGAATTGAAGTAAATAAGTATAAGGGTCACCTTATGATATCACTATCAGCCACGAACACAATACCAGAAAAAATTCAGGTGCATTGTCGGTCTTTAAGGATCACCTTTCCGAATGATCATCATACAGCTACTTTGTATACAATATTCGGTGGATTATTCCCTATTACGTACGTAAGTAATTATGTAAAACGTCATTATGAAGTCATTATGTTAAAAAAAAATCGATACAAACTTAACACCGAATGCACACGCTAGGGTTTATTACGCTGCGAACAACTTAAAATTCGATGCGTTCTTTAACTTGGCACTACAAATATAACTGTATTTGTTCAAAATATTATCTGGAGAGGTAAGGTAAGCAATACGTGGTGGGATGTACTGTGCGGTTTTCCACATATTACCGCACATTATCACTCTCTAGTTCCAGGCGAAAACCCTCGTCGTATTACACTGATTATACATTATACACATATTTAGTCATATATCAGCTCATTCAAGCTTTTTTTTTTGTTAACGAGGAGGAAATCTTCAAAAAGATACCCCGCCTTCTGGGGGGAAGGCGGCGGTTATGGGGTTTTTACCCACTAAAACCTCCCCGGTGGCCCTTCCTCGGTGCATGGTGAGGGGCTCCGGGATCTCCAGTGGAACGCATCGGAGCCCCTCTGCACTGTACTCAAGGAGAGCTCTTCCCGGGTGGGAGGTTACTCCCTCCCCCCTAGCTCATTCAAGCTACAACAGAAGAAAAAGCGCTTCCAATCTTTCATTAAAATTGCATTTCTGTTATTTACTGAATGTGTGTGTTTAGGAGAAAATATTTTCTTTCTTTCCACAGCTAACGAACGTGGCTACAGTAAAGAAATAGCTCCCTTTTCTCCTTTTCCCTCGCAAACAAGTTATTGCAAGCAGCGGATACACGATCTTAACATTTAATGCACTGTGTATACGTCGGCAAGAAAGATCACGATCGTAAAACACAATCCCGCAAATACTTCTGTATTCCGCGTAAAGAATTTCACATTTATTTTTATTGGTAACGTCCTTAAGCGTTTGTTTACTACCTACGCAAGTGTTTTCTTATTTATAGCGTTTATATGCACTGCTTCATAACAAGATCGTTTTAAAGTATATACAATACACAAGTATATAAGTAAAATTAAAAAAAAAATAGCTCTGAACTGGATGGAATAAAATTCTTAAATAAACGGGGTATAAACTAGTGCTCGACCACGATCCCACCTAATGTTAAGTGGTGATGTAGTCGAAAGATGGTACCCGCTAGTTTAGTAAGTGCCTATTAACTCTAATTAAAACGTAGTGAAGTTCAACGGTGGTTGGACTTCTTGGTTTGAACTGCAGTCGCTTCTTCTGTTGCTTGGATGCAAATACTAAATACTACGCGAATAGTCGACGATCTGGGTCTTTCCGATCGACTTGACCCTCCGAGTCTGCGAAGAGATATCGGTTCTCTATGCATTCTCTATCGTATTAACCATGGGGAGTGTTCTGAGGAATTGTTTTCGAAAAATTGTTCCGTGAGTGAGGTACTGGTTATAAATTCCTCACAATATGATGCAGAGCATTTATAATTTAACATCAAGGGAGCATCATGCTCGTTTATCTCTTCTATAAAAAAAATACAACCCTGCCAGGATTTCATCCGATGATAAAATCTGGAAGTTGGAATTAAGTTAGTGGTCAATGTTGCTGTAAGAGAATTTACAGAATAAAATAGAAATGAGTTAAGAGAAAACTGGGTTGACAGAAATTTATGCTACAAGTGTTCAGTAGGTCTATGATTAAAGTCAATTTTATAGATAATTCCTATTCACCAACTCTTATAAACCCGATGTAGGTATGTCTTAAAGGATTTTTTTTTGTCTTTATCGCGCAATCAGTCAGATAGACTATGAGCAGATGTGTTGAGAGCTGTTAGGCGGTCAGAGCAAAATCTAAATCGAGACTGCTCCACTCTGTCAACCGTGTCTATCAAGACGTAGGATTTTTCGCCTTTTAAGCCTATTAATTAGGTCCCGTGTGGTTAGTTACGGGGCAAAGCGTCTTAAAGGAAATAAGAATAAAATTATTACTATATTGACACTATCTCCGCTAAAGTAAAACACCGGGGGATAGTTCATAAAGTATATTAGGTCTCGAATATAATGACTTGGAACCTAGCATTGCACAGAAAACTACATATTTTAATTGTAACAAAAGTCAAAAAGCTTCTTCATTAACTCGACGCTAAATTACGTTGGATTATTCCTTTTTACGTAAGTGTTTAAGGAAAACGTCATTATGAAGTCATTGTGTTAATAAAATCGATACAAACATAACACCGAACGCGCACGGATAGGGTTTACTACGCTGCGAACAACTTAAAATTCGATGCGTTCTGTAACCCGAGCAGGTTGGCTCACTACAAATATATCATTTGTTTGCGGTGGGATTACTCGGCCCACTACTGCGAGTGACTCATTAAGGGAAACCCTTTCGTGACTCGATTCGTTATCGCGGCGCGACATCGAAAATAGCCCCGCTTATATTGTTATTTTCACTCATGCGAAAAGCCGGCCATTTTGAATAATGGACGCGTTTCAACGCAATAGTTTCAAACTGTTGGAAACTCTCTCCTAATGGCGTATAAACGAAATTAATGTTGCTATAAACTATTTCCTACAGTTTATGTGTCGGGTAGAAATATATTAATAATATTTTCTAATTATAAAATGGTTTTGACTTCATTAGAAGTGTTATAATATTACCGTAAATTACATTGTATTGTAACTGAGAAATTGTGGTCAAACATAAACCAATGATATACGATAAAGAATGGTTCTAGTTACTTTATTTATTTATTAAGGATATCTGTTGAGACTATCGTCATAAACTTATGAAAAGTTATTATATTACTATTTTTATTAAAACTAAACACATTGGTACAGGCCAAGAAGTTAGAAGATACTGTCCTATCGCAAGTCGTACTAGTTGCCTCTAGCTCTACTAAATTTTAATAGTGAATTGAAGCTTCATAATAGAAGTCGTTATTTCTTTTTTCAATTAGATATATATATAATCTATGCACAACCTAATTTAATGACACCTTGGAAACTGGTTACATTGATCAAACACCGTTTTCCTTTAACCTTACTATGTACCATAGTAACCGTCCAACCGAGCGGACCCTTATGTCGAGTTACCAGCGATAGAGGTTCAGGCTAAGCGACCTAAGAGCTATGCCACCTCTCAATCCGGTGAAGCAGTCAAGGCCAGCTTCTCTGGCCAATCTGTGTAGTTCGTCAAAAAATAATAATCTTTATAAATGACATTACTTAATCGTAACCATCCAAGATCATCAAACAGAAGCAATAACATAGACACACTTCACAGAGTAAAATAATTTACGACCGAACTAATATGGTAAAGAAGTTTCCAAACACAATATAATCACTTATTTAAATTACCAACACGATGTTTTCATAAACACGTCGCGGCCTCAATCACACCGTTACTTAACCGTAACTCTGTTTGCCGACAATGTGTAACAATATTATTGTACGGGGAACCACGGAGCGTACTCCATTCCTCGGCAGGTCGGCTGCGAGACGAATCCCCCGTCAGTAAACACGTCGCCGAACGTGTGAACCATTAGCGCCGTTTTTTAAATGAATCTATTTTTAATGGCCGATGTTTGTTCAGGTTACATTTTCGTTACGTATCGTTGTAATAGTTTGGATTAAAATAGCTACATGCATATGTAAAGATGCATGCATACAAACGTATATTTGGAACAATATCCATGTAAAGTATGATTAAAGTGTGTTAGCTAGCAACACATGGCACCCAGCGATTGTTATGCATAATAACTACTTCCAATGATATCTTAGTGATTTACATGAACCTTATTGTATCTTTAATTCATAATTAATAATTTAGTTGTTCATCATATAAACTTGGCATTGTAAACAATAATTTAACTTTATTACTTCGTAATCTGACCTCTAATTATTTTGTAAAAAAAGATGGCGAGGACGCGCAGTTGTCACGGCATTCGTTAAAAATAATTCCTTGTACAACTTTACGCTGTCTCAATAAAGCGAGTGTACTAGTTATTGGACTATTTCATTCCACAAAAGCTACAAGTTATTACAAGTGGCTTACTATATATTGAAGTGTTATACAGGCCATAGCTCTAGAGAGGATATAAGGCATAATTCGCTACAACGTCTCGTGAGGAATGGTGGTCTTCTCTTCTTCAAAACAGTTCTCAGACATACCAGGTGGTAAATCAGCACTTAAAGCAACAAACATCTCAATTTGTGCCGGCATCGAGGATCAAACTAACTTTGCTAGCGTACTATGCAACTTGAGGCGAGCTATGGCGGCTCTGAAATCGATGTAATTTTATTTCATGTTCTTATCAAATTAGCTCATCAACCTATATATAACTATATAACACTAATATGAATTAATCAGATAATATAAATTCCTTTAAAGTGCATCTAATGAAATAGATTTATGATTATTTATGCTAGCAACATAATCGTTTGTTAATATTTTTTAAAATAAATAATGATTAATTCTGCCCCATTTATACTTCACTAGCTTAGCCAGCCCGCATCGCAGGGCTTGATTTTGATTTATTTTATTTAAACAATAAACTTACATCATTAAATATTTAACTCTCACAGTAAATTAAATTATTCATTTCTCTTCCATTCTCTTCTCGAGCGGGTGAAGATCATGTAATGATGATACACCCATGTACATAGTAAATAGAAAATCATTCCTATCACTAAGGGATTTATTATACGTCAATATACTCCATTGTACTTCAATATGGGTCATAATAACATAAATATACACGACGTCAATACAAATTTGGGTTTAGTAAATAAAAGCTGTAATTTACGGTTCAAAAAGATCAATGCTCCGATCATTACCAAACTTTACAAGATTACACGCCAGGTCAATCTGAAGTTTACCTGAAAGTTTCATTGAAATCGGTGCAGCCGTTTCGAGCCTATTTGAAACAAACCCACACAATTTCTCTTTTATATATATAGATTACAATTGTACTGCTCACTCATTACTTCTATACTATTAAATATACGGTATATATAGTTCTAATGTTAAAATAAATGAACGAAAAGGAAAAAAGATAAATAGCTCAAGTGGCAATTCAGTTCGGCCACATGCTCGCAAAACTGAGAACTGCTGGGCAAGAAAGTTTCTCAAGTGCCAACCATACAACAGCCGCCGCAGACTATGACGACCTCCCACGATGACGTCACGAAAAACCCAGACATGGTCAAGATCGGTAGATGACTCAGGTCATACTTCACATCACTGGATCACCTATGTTTATCATCCTACTGGTGAAAGCTTGAAAATAATAATAAGACTTAATCATGTTTATATTTAAGTAATTAATTTGTACTTTATTTTCCAGAAGTTTCCATCTAATTTGCAAGGTTCTTGTTGTGTTATAATGACACGATGATCATTAATTATAATTTGAAATGAAATCTGGAGTAATAGTGGCGATCAGTGATGAGAATTTAGGGTGTCTTGTGAAGTGGTGAAGAAAACACTGGTTTTGAAGTACCAAAAATAAAATTTACAATCATCAAAGGATACATAGTGAACCTCCGCTTTCAGATAACGATACTACACCACGACAGTACCTTCGTAACCAAATGGAATTAGGCATCAATAACCCGATAATAAATCAAATTATAATTATAGTATCCTAAATTGATGTTTAAACAGTAATAGCCTAATGGATAAGCTTTCGACTATTTTTAACACAAAAAAACAATGCGTAAAATGTAGGCTTGGCTCACCTGTTACCTATGAGGCCTATTAAGCTGAAAAGCGGAAAGCGATAGCTACCGCTACAAAAAGCTAAAACGGTGTTTTAATCTAATATTTAATTTCAGTAATATTTTATAATCAAAAAGAGTACTATGTGGCTCTTAGTATATGAATCAACAACTGGTATACAGACATTCCTGTTCAATTAATTACACCTATATTGCTTCATAAAAAGGGCATCGATTTATCGGCAGTAACGGTCCTATGTCTCTACTAGGTCTGCCCTTAGTTTAACTTGTTTCTTCCCGGACGTAAGTTGATACAACATCCTGTCGAGACGCAATTTTATAGTTTCCCAGATATCTTAGTGATTGAAGTAATAAAATATTTGATAGCCTACAATGGTGTCACTAAATAATGACGTTCTCACTCATAGATATGTTAGTGATTGAAGTAATAAAATATTTGATAGCCTACAACGGTGTCACTAAATAATATGACGTTTTCACTCATAAATATGTTAGTGATTGAAGTAATAAAATATTTGATAGTCTACAATGGTTTTGTCTAATAATATGACATTTATATATCTACGCTGGAAAACGAAAACGTAGTAACCCACAAAAATGAAATTGTTCACCAGAGCCGAAAATCATTTCAACTTCAAAATCATCTTTCGTGTTTGTGGACTTAGAGCTGTCGTTTTTGGACACAATATTAATTATTTTTTGCTGAACAAGTATGGTACCATGGCATAAACCTAGACTTTTCTTGTTATTTACATCGTTTTACGGTACAAAAAATAAAAGAGAAGTGTCAATCTTGAAAATCTTATTTTCGCTATTTTTCATCTAATTGTTACAAGTCATTCGCGTCTTTTTTTTCTGATACCAACGATGTAAATATGAAAATGGCCATATGTGTCACTTACTACTTTTTTGCTTTCCAGCGACGATATCAACTTTCTTCCATGCACATCCAAATTATGGTTCAGTTTTCAGCACTGTTTCTAAACCGTTACGACTTGGGGACCTTGAAGAATCGAGCACACTCCTTTCTCAAAGATCAGAAAAGCATCTGCAGCCCCTGATGATGTAGATGTTCATGGTCGACGGTGATCACTTAAGATTAGGTGAGCAGTAAGCTCGTTTGCCCAGTTGTTTATAGGAAAACCTATTAAAAATATTTAAATTCAATTACGAAATAATATTGTTAAACCTAGTGCTAGCATAGACGATTTGAAAAGTCGCAAAACAACACTACTTTCGACAATATAGACAACAAACGATGCCTGTGAATGTAGGAATCAAGGCGACACGACCCTCCGACGGGGGACTGAATAATCCAACTCTAATGCTATGTTTACACTCCGTATTATTGTTGACACAATAAAGGTGACTATTGACTGATAGGTCGATTCCCCTCAGTTTATTTCACACCTTATAGAGACAAATTCAGTAATAGTTGTAAATGTCTTCATAAAAATTCGTTTACTGATAGCCGCGTTCAACTTCGTTTCGTATTTGAATTGAATTTAAGATAAGTGTCATGTTGCCGTTTTAAAAGTATAACTTTTGAATATTAATCATCGCTATCTTGACCCAATTCTGGATACGGTGTCGTAACAACCGTGGCGTGAGCGGTTATTACTATTGAAATATATATAAAGCAGATATATAATGTGATTTTTAATTTATCATTAATCAACATCGAACTGAATTAAATAGGGTCAGTTTCTAAATCAATATTTTGAACGTTAGAGTTACACAATCTACAATATATGACTGGAAAATAACTTAAATCGTGTTACGCATTTCTTTTATTCATAACAACCTTCTTTTCAAGGTCTTTTATGCGTTTAGCCTTTGGATGTTGTACAAAACGCATTAAGAAGGGTGAAAACAAATTGATGATCTAATTCCCCCATCGGACTTCAAGTTGCACTACAGGATTTCATACTTTGGTTTTGAATATCCCTTAAACCTGAAGGAACCCGCTTTGCTTTGTCTTTCATTATTCTTTCAGCAAAGAACTGGAATAGTTTGCCAGCATCTGTCTTTCCCTCCGATTACAATGAGGGTGTTTTATTAGTCGATAGTTTATCTTATATTTCTCTGTTATTTAGCACTTAGCAGGTTAGCGAGTAATATGGATGCTTGAAAATAAGGAAAATGAGTAAAAAATCTTTCACTAGACAATCGCCGACTTTCACCAAAGAATAACTTACTAACACGTTACCATACGAAGCGACTATTAAATTATTACAAGATTTCGCTTACCCGAATCAGATTGAATCTCAAGCGTGTTACGACACAAGCAACAGGAAATTAGTCGAGCGCCCACAATGCTTGCGCTGCAAACCAGTTGAAGCGTTTTTCTGGCCTTCGCACGATATCAGAATATTAATGAATAAAAACATTAATGTTATACATTTTACCTTTAAATCATTTAATAATAAGAATATTATAATACAATTACTATGGCTTTGTTTTTCTCGATCCGGTCTAATAGCTCTGTGTTTTTTTCCTTATCATCATAGTAGGGGGATTGTGAGAATATGCTATATCCGTATAGCCGGCAATCTGTTTTACGAAGAAACCAAATTTCATCGATAGTAGAAATTCGTAAAAGAGCCACTTTAAGGACCTATATAGTCGTAAAGTTTCCTTTCATATATATCACATAAAGATTCGGACAGTCAGATGATAAGTGAATGGTGGATAGCATAGTAGACCTAATGATATGAAGCAAGGAGAACTGGACTAAAACCAACATGTTTATGGAAGAAATTATCGAACAGAAGGAAAAAGACGAAAATAAAGAACATGGCAGACAGACACGACACACAACACACAATGTTAGGCCGCACGGTGGGAACGTTGATGTGGTGGAGGAGGAATGTTTTTAATCCGTGTGTGTCGGACCTCCTTGGCAGCACGGGCTGCCCAGGGTCCATAACGGATTTCCCCTCCTCGCGGAAAAAAACAAAAAGATGGTAAGTGGAATGGTTAGATACAAATATTGAAAATCGGTCCAGAAAAACGATGATGCACGAGCATTAAAATTTAAAAAAAACTAAAATATAAACGAATTGAGAACCTCGTCCTATGTTGAATTCGGTTGAAAATGTACCCGACGTATAGCTATTGAACAAAATGCGCATACATATATGTATAGGTTAATATATTTTATAATAGAATATAGATAGATCTAATACAATAGATACTATTTGGAACTTTGTTTTATCAGAGCTAACAAAGTGATTGTAATCTTTTCCATTGTTCGTTACTCAAACTAACAAAATGTCAACCAACGAATGTAATGACTTAGCCAAACGAGCAATCGTTTTAAATCTCAACCAAGGTTAACCACAATTTTTTAAGCTTATGCCCGAGGCGTAATGCTTCACCTAATATATCTTTATATATTGTATAAAATTTGTATGAACAAAAGAAATATTAAATTATTTATATGGTAGATTTATAATTAATTATATCTTACGTCCTTTAACCTACACGAGGTAGACAGAGGTAGCAATTTATTACCTATTTACACCCTTAAATTAAACTTTTTAATTTAATTAAATAACTTAATTGTAAATAGCAAACAGAACAGTTATCTAACTTGCGAACTCGATAATCGAATGTTCCCATCTCAGCTTCTACTGTAAGTATAAGTACTTCTGTAGATGAGAAAAATCGAATTTAAACATATTTAAAATGACAGATCAGTACAAGACCAATTTATCACACGCTCGGCGGTGAAGAAAACCATGGTGAGGAAAACTACAAGGATTAGAAATTTTTTTCTCAGACATGTGTAGTCTCCCAATCCGCACTAGGGCTACAACGACATAATTTATGACCAATTAATGAACCAATAAACTTAAACATGTAACAAAGGGAATTATAAAATAGGGGCGCTTGGAATTGGATAATCCAAATTATATACGTTTTGGAAAGTGGGGGCTCTTGTACACAATCAGTTTAATTTGGTATGTTATGCCCAAACGAGTTTAATTTTATTGAAAAATATGGGTACCAAATGGTCCTAACAATCTTAAATTATCTTTGTCTCTCTTTTCTTACAAATTTGTTATACTCTGTGAAGACGGGGGAATCTAGAAGTTATGTTTGTACGTGTACAGGAGTAAACTAATGGATGTTGAAAAAGCGTGAGAGGTGTGACTGTGCAAAATGGAAATTGTAGTCGTTGCGCGGTTTTTCTATACATGTATATCAATCTAGTATCGGCATTTAAATGTAGTGTTTTTGGTATAAAAATAGTTGTGATATACCAAACATTCACTGGCGAGTTCGATTTTCAAAAATTCAAGCTTCAGGGTTGCCACAACATTCTTAAAAAATACCAGTAATATAAATAAAAGACATTTACTTAAAGGCTATAAACTGAGACTGGTAATGCGTGAGTACTTTTTAAAATAACGTTTCTCTCAAAAACCAACATCACCCACGCAAATTACGTCAGACTATATTAGACTTCCAGTAGCTTGTACCAATAATAAGTTTACTTCAAAAAAAATTAGCTTCACTTGGTAATATTTGACCGCCATATACGGGTACTTGCTCGGAAATAACTACCTTACAGGCAACAGATAAATAACGTTTCTATATCTGTTTTTGTTTAAGATAAGGACAAAGAACAGAGTCCAAAATCAAACGGAGAACAAAATCATTGAAATCAAGGTCGAGAAATAATAGTGAGAAAATATTTATGTAATGTATATTTATTATATTTTTTAAACATTATAAGGACCACTGTAACGGCTTCTGCTGTAGGGAAGGTACCACCTGACAGAATAAAGTCGTGATGCAGTCCAACATGATTGAAGTGACAACAGCCCGCTAGTCGCCAAAAGCATTCTCACATAATATGACAATTTATTACTTTTTGCAATCAAGTCGGTCATTTAAAAATGGGTAAGTGACTTAGTGGTTTTGCTGTCGCACAAATTGGCCATTGGCATTTTCCAATTGGAAGAGGGTAGTGCTATTTTTTTTTCTTGAAATTAACTACAGAGACCTAGTAGACAGTTTTTGATAGTTCAGCCTGGACCTCTATAGATGTATGGACTATGCTTTTATACTCTCTTGACGCCTTGAGAGAAAGCCTGTGTCCAAAATGGCTAATGTTTCAATCCTCTGCTGGCTTACAAAACAATGCAATTTAAATGAATACATATTGTTAGTGCACGGTCTAGCGGAAATGAAAAGCATAGCCTTTTCAATGGATATTGTAAAAAGCAAATCATTTAATTCCACGTAGCAGCCCTGCACAAGGCCCGGGCACAACTAGAAGCCCGGCCAGGTGAACGGCCGAGCCGTCGAGCCACGCTAACTACATTGCGTTCGCCGATTTGCAAATGACCATGTATTGCTAATGATCCAACTTACAGGCAACAGTGGAAGCAAGGTCGTACTTATACAAACATGAATAATACACAAAACGGTTTTACAAGATTAGATATTGTCGATATTTTTACATATCTATATATAAAAGTATATTATAAATTTTATTTATGTTAAGTCCTAACGGTAGTAGATTATGTCTATAGTCTTCTCTTTAATTAAATCTTAGGGAAAAACTGAGTTAGTTTCCTTGATATTGACATTATTTATACAAATTTTAAATGATAAACCATATCAGCGTTTAGTGCCAAATACAGAATTGGAATAGGCTGATGCACTCTCGAAGTAGCGTTCAAATGTTTATCCAATGGACTGCAAAACATCAGACAGTGGACCGGAATTGGGAGTGCGGCAACTGTTCCGCCTCGCAAGAGACAGAAGGAAATATGGTAATCCGATTTCTAAAGTTTGTTAGTCGGAGAGACAGTTCAAGATGAAACTGTCTATTCTATTCGTACTTTCAGCATCCAATCTCTACGATTGAAGTTGCTTGGGATTGTAAAAAGCCATTTTAGTACAGTACTTAACTCTATGAATGCGTGCTTATTGGAATTACAGAAAGCTAGGACTATTGATTAGCTTTATTCGCGAGATTTCTAAGAGCTTTCTAAAAGCCATTACACAGTACATTATAATACTGTGTAAGCGTGGAACGAGTGGACGGTGTACCAAATATATTTTTATACATCATTTTCTACTAATAACTAATCTTCTAGTTACGCTAACTAGACGTTCTGACCGAATCGGAGTGTGGTAATGAAACATTGTTTTTCAGATTTTTACGTACTAAAAATCTGCTGCTAAAATTTGTGCTAGATGGATAGTGATAGGCCCATTCCCTGTCACATATGTCAATTTTGACTAATACTGAATATTACTTTTATATTTATACCGTTTGCGTAAATATGAGATTATAACCAGACATCATAAAACACTGTTCAAGTTACTATTTACGCATTCAAGTAAAATATATAATCTCTTAACACATCCAGTAGTTCTAAATCATTAGAATTGTTACGTCAAATGGGATGCGAATACTTTATAATGATTAAGATCTCACTAATTATACACCTCCAGCATCGTCTACCAGAATAAACAATTTTTTGCATGACGCAGTTCATCTGCACGATATACAAACAATAAAGACATTAATTACAATTATTAAGCTGCCATAGTCTGACAAGAATGATAAGGTTAAACTGAGCCAGACCTTTTATAAATAAATTAACGTAAACCATTTTCCTTTAGATAGAGGAGGAGGGAGTATATATGTTGAAGATATTAAAAAAAATACTCGATCAATTTAAATGGGTAAAGTTTTACATAGTATAAGCTATTACAAACTATTTTTGAATCGTACCTGCGGTTTAGATTTTTTATTGACGAACTACACAGATTGGCCAGAGAAGCTGGCCTTGAATGCTTCATCGGATTGAGAGGTGGCATAGCTTTTAGGTCGCTTAGCCTGACCCTCTATCGCTAGGCTATCTATCTAACTTGATAAAAGGGTCCCCCCGGTGAGGGGTAACCTCGGCTTGGACGGTTTCTTATTCTTTGCTGTCATCTATAAGTCGTATTAGAAACAATCATTTATTTATACAATATTATTATACCTACCTAGCCTACAATATTTTGTTAACTATATTATTGACAATTATGAGCTATAGACTGATGGACTGTTACCAGGCAGTTTGAATTTAGAATAGTGGTAGTCTGTACGGTCGCTTCAAGTTGCATAGTACGCTAGCAACCAAAGTTCAATCCCCGATGCCGGTACCAATGAATTTGCTGTAGTCTACTAGTCTGAACCAATCTCTAGTCTAGTCTACTACTAGTTTCAATAAACACGCATTCTTCCTACCTTGTGTTGGTATTCTTGTTTAAAGCGCTCTAAAACATTACTTTTAACGTAGAACAATTAGCTATGGATTATTTTAATAGACGCATGACAGGAAATACTGAAGCAGTGAATGATTCAACGATAAGATTCTGGGAAGGCGTGGTCCTTTGAAGGTTAAGGCGACTCACCCGCACTATACAATTTTTATTTATAACCATGGCTCTACAAATTTTACCACCATACTGATTTATACATTCTACTGTGATAACATATAAATACAATTATGAAAATTTTAAATAAATAAATCTTTATTAGTCACCATAAAAATGTTTGAACAAAGAATAACAAATGAATTTGACATATAACTATATCAAATTCATTTTAGCTTTTTTTTCTTTCAGTCCACTTTGTCTTAGAACAAAATCTGATCACCATTATGAAAGAATTATTGAAAAATTTAAACTAAAAATTAAAAAAAACATTAATAGCCTAAGCGATTTGATTTACGATCATATGGTTGCGAATTCGAATCGGTCACACAGTTGGCTTGAATGAATCGCCATTTTTACAAGTACAAAAAATCAATTGCTAAAAAAATTGTACCCAGCGTATGGCGTTGGGATCACGTCCTGATATGAGACCTAACAAGCTTGGCGAAAAGCGGACACCGAAAGCTGTTTCTGTCTACCTCGCTAGAGTTTGAAGAACGTGAGAACTTATTGTTCTAATAATTAATGTATGGTCTCTTGCAACTTGTCGATTTTTTAGGACACGTTGGTGTTGTATATAATTAGTTCTTAAAAGATAAATGACGATGTTATAATCTGACGACATGAAGAATTAAACGTAATGTGTTGTTATCAGAAACTAAGTCTTCTTATAAATTTACTGTTATGTTTCCAGTATGGTGCTAAGGACAAGCCTCATACAACAGCCAGTGTTTGAGGTATTGAAAGAAGAAGAGTAGTGCTACTTTTGGAGCTAAGCCATAATATGTACTACAGATGTTGCTGTCAGAATGTTCTTTTCTTTGAATAAGACAATAAAAGGGCAGAAACGAAGAGCTACATTGTACACGCATGTGTTGTGGGTGCTGCAAAAATTATCGCAATCAAGTTTGTGAAGTTTGCCTAAGAGTTTTTGTAACAGCGGCAACCTTGACTGGGGTCCCCGGCAACTGTGGGAACGGCGGAGTGCACGGGTTTCACTTCGCCCCGCTCCCGCGTCTGGAGCCCATGTGAGCGGAGCAGACGCGCTACATCCGCCCGAGCGCGCTGGCGTAGGGACGCCAGGCAACCGGATTTTTACAGGATTCCTTTCAAGTTTCTTTGACATGTAATGTACTATATATTATCATTATTTAACGAGGATCAAGTGATAAGAGTTGCGCTACAAATCACAGAAATAACACATTGATTAATAATGGCACCAGGAGAAATAATATTGTTGAATATTTCATAATTAAATCGCGATAAAATTCATAAATTTTAATTTATAACATTGACGTTAATATAAATCAATAAAATATCCTCGTTTGTATATACATGTCTTTTGCGGTCAATTACAATGTCCTCTTAACTGCAAGACCTGTATTCTAATTATGATGGCAATTTAAATTTCTAATTCATACAAAGTGCTATATAATTCTTTGTGAACGGGATTGAAGAACGCGTTTTAAAATGATCTCGCATATAAAATACTAATACCACCTTCACATACTACATTATATATTATTTATATTTATATCTATATATTATTTATATTATTTAACGAATCGAGTACTACCGAGTTGCGTTACAAATTACAGAATTAATACATTGATTAGTAACGGTATTAGGAGCAATAAAATTTCTTATAATCACAATAAATAACGTAATACATGTACAAAGAAATAGTTTACGTTAACAGCTAGTTGTACCTAGTAACAACAAGAGTGTGGGCGTTTTATAATAAAATGAATTGAAAAGTAAACCCCTAAAATTTGTTCTATCATACAATTCACGTTCTTTTTTATATTTATAATAAAAACAAGGGATCATATTACACTTATAATTATAATCATTTCAACAGTTTTATAAACAAGATATAAGGTTTTCTTATTATATTTACGAAAAACTAGTGTACCCAGCCCGCTTCGTTGGGCTAGAGCTTTATTTTATTTAAACAATAAACGTACATCATTAAATATTTCATTTCACTCTCACAATATATTAAATTTCTCATTTCAATTATTCAATTATCTCCGTATTCATTCTCTTTTCTCTTCTCGAGCGGGTGAAGATCTTACCTACACCCATGTGATATGTCATAAGCAGCATCGTATTGACACAACGCATGTGTCATGTATTGTATATAAATTTGTATAATTTAGGTTATAAAACAATAGAATTTTATCATAGTAAATAAAAGCTGTATTTGACAGCTGAAAAAGAGGAGTGCTCCGATTGTCACCAAACTTTACAGGATTACTCACCAGATCAATCTGAAGATCCCCTAAAAGTTTCATTGAAATCGGCCCCGCCGTTTCGGAGTTTATAGGGAACAAACCCACACAATTTCTCTTTTATATATTATATATAGATATAAAAGTATAAAAACAATTACGTAACTTTGCTATTAATGCAATACAAAGTTTTACGATAGCACCGTGAATTTGAGTAAAAACTTGAATTCTTAAAACATGTTTGCCACATATCAAAGAGTTATCTGCACAGCTGGTAGCCCTGCTTCTACGCAACTTGACATCGCGATTTAAGTGTTTATTTATCAGCCTTTGTTACAAGAAAGAGATTAACGACGCTGTCGCACGCAATGAGCAACAACTGCTACCGATTTTTACGTAATGATTTTGTAAATTGCGTAGGAAAGAAAAAAAGAAGGGAAAATATGTATGTCTGTATGTTAGTGTTACCTTATAACGTAACATAATAATAGTTGATGATTTAATTTGAAAGCCGATGCTTCCCAATTTGGTCTAATTCTGACAATGCGTCCTTGAGAAAACCATAATGATTTTGTAAATTGCGTCAGAACGCCGAAGGACTTGCTATTTCAACCGACTTCAAAAAAATAGGTACTCAATTCGTATGTATGTTTGTTACCCTATAACGTAACATAATAATAGTTGATGATTTAATTTGAAAACCGATGCTTCCCAATTTGGTCCAATTCTAACAATGGCGTCCCTGAGAAAACCATAATGGTTTTGTAAATTGCGTCAGAACGCCGAAGGACTTGCTATTTCAACTGACTTCAAAAAAATAGGTTCTCAATTCGTATGTATGTTTGTTACCCTATAACGTAACATAATAATAGTTGATGATTTAATTTGAAAACCGATGCTTCCCAATTTGGTCCAATTCTAACAATGGCGTCCTTGAGAAAACCATAATGATTTTGTAAATTGCGTCAGAACGCCGAAGGACTTGCTATTTCAACCGACTTCAAAAAAATAGGTACTCAATTAGTATGTATGTTTGTTACCGTATAATAATAGTTGATGATTTTATTTGAAAGCCGATGCTTCCTAAATAGGTCCAATTCTGACAATGGCATCCTTGAGAAAACCATACAGTAAGTCTTAAATTTGCATTAAGTATATGCGCGACAAATGGCCGAATGACTCAATATAACGCCAACCGTTTTCCATAATTTATTTTTATTGGTAAGGATGTACTTCAAGGGGAGAGTTTGATAGGGTTCTGATTAGTTCTACTTCGTAATAATGCTGCGAATATCAGGCAATACAAAAAGACGATGACCGCGTATAACAGCGGTTAACGTTTGATCAGATTTAAATAGATTTTTGTTTCAACTAGTAAATATACCAGTAACCTTAAGACCTCAACTGAGTTGATAAAACAGGTTTAATTAGTATTTGAACACATTTATAAAGTCTGAGAATAACATTAGGAACAATGGCGCCAATTAAATACCTAACGACTTATTCTTCGAGGCCTGTTCAACTGCTCGTTGAATTTGGAACGTCTGCTCTATATGTGTGGGCGTGTTGATCATTAATCACGTTTATAGTACATTGGTATTCATTTGTGGATCAATTGCTCGTATAAAATTCCGCGGCCAACTTAAATGTCTCTAACGCTGGGCACGTTTGTTTACGGATTATTCTAAAATGCATTTTAACATCAACAATCAAGTTTTCATATACAAAAAATCACATGATAAAAGTTTGTGCCCGGTGTATGGCTATGGGCTGTCATAAACATCACTTGTCACAAATGGGAGCCATTAAGTTTGGTGAAAATTGAACAGCAAAAGCTGTCTCTGTCTACCCCGTTTTGGTTAATAGAACATGAGTTTTTACAAAAAATATCGTATACTAAGCAGACTAGACTAGTAAGATTCCATTTTTTATTATTTTATTTTATTTTATTTTATATTCTTGGTCGCCGATGTCAGCGTTTACAACTTCAACTGCAATCAGGGATAAGACGGTCTCTCAGAGCAATCAAACTAAACTTTTATTATGAGTAAATTGGTGCAAGTTATTCAATGTGCAATAACCCTGAGGGTGGCCCGAGAGCCAAAGTCGGCCGGTCATGAAACACGGCGCTATGAGCACACAAACATGAAAAAATTTACGACAAAGGCGCTAAATAACTTTTTTCCTCATTAATATAAGTATATAAATAATTATGTATAATGTAAATTTTATATAACATGTTTATATGTTGTATGTATTGCTAATGTTTAATTCTTTATGTTTTTTCAAATATAAATTACTTAATT
Source organism: Meandrusa payeni (assembly GCA_029286785.1). Classification (NCBI taxonomy): domain Eukaryota; kingdom Metazoa; phylum Arthropoda; class Insecta; order Lepidoptera; family Papilionidae; genus Meandrusa; species Meandrusa payeni. The sequence goes on from JAGSMX010000017.1 coordinate 9,442,618, forward strand.
ACTCTGTACTTATTTTAAACAATTCTTGCTGTTTCACTTTTATTATTACCTTAATATTTATTATCCTGTCCTACAGGGTTGCCTGGAATCGTTATCGGATATCGTAAACAGCGATATAGCCGCCCTTGCCCACTTTTACAAAATGCGAGCAATAAATCTATGTATCTATCTATCTCCTCCTCTTTTAGGCGGTTAAGTCGGTTAATAATACGATTTTTATTTTAATGAATGTTACATGTTGTTTAAATGTTGATTTTTTTAATGAAACCGCGGTAAAATTCATAAACATCAATGTATAACATTTGCGTACATATAACTCATTATAAGATTCTCGTTTGTGTATGTCTTTTGCGGGCTCAAATTACTATTTCCTGTTAGCGGCAAGACATGTAGTATAATTATGACGGCGGGTAATTTTCTTATTCATACAAAGTCCTTCATAATTCTTTGTGAATTGGATTTAAGAACGCCCTTAAAAGCTAAAAACGAGAATAACATGCGGTTTTAAAATGTTCTCGCATGAAAAAAAACTAATACCACCTTCGCATACACTTGAAAAGAGAGCAAAACGAAAACTACGCTTTAACAAGTACAAAATGAAAGCGGTAACGGTATCGTACAGATTAAATTCGAAACGTTTTCATGTTTAAAAAGAAAAATTCTCTTTTAAAACCAGTCACATTTTCCCTCGATACTTAGCCTTGCTATGACGCAATAGCAAGTGCTATATATAACACCGTTTTACATAAGCATCGGCGATAGCTCTCGCAGCTTAAATTTCGCAATTAACAAAAGACAAACGTCCGTAACGTTAACGCGAGTCGTTTATTTGCCATGGAGACTCACCACCCAGTGTGGGCGGTGTGCCTCATTTAATGGAGCAATAAAAAATCTTCGACTGCGCTTACGTAATCCGTATTATTTCCGCATCGGGACGGCTACGGAGGTCAACGCGCGTGTGATTTTATCTTTCGACTTTAAGCATGTTGTTTTTAAATATTTAACAACACCTATACATATGGTTAAATTCCCTTAAACACAATCAAAAGCGAAGAAACCGTGAAGATATTTTCTTCCTCTAATGTGTTCAACGTCGCATTTACATTATATATTGGCTGTTTCCATAGATTAAAAAGTATTTATATTCTTCTTAAAAAAAGTAGCCTAAGTAACATTTTATAACATCGGCTTCTGCTAGAGTAATTCCCGTCAAACAGCCCAGCCGTTCCGGAAATTATCCAAGACAAAGAGACAAAAATATTTTTTTTGGTAAATGTAATAAAAAGCGATTACTTTAATATTACGAACAGACACTCCAATTTTATTTATTTTTATGTATACAAATAAAATTATAAAAATATAGTTATATATTAAACCGTACGAAAGATGTTATTTCACTTCAATTAAAATAATCATAAATATCGAAGGTGCATAATCTATATGTAAATGATATTTTGTGATACAGAGATATACAAATTGTATAACAAAGACTACACTGCTATAGACTAATGGTTAAGCGTTTGATTAACGATAACGGTCTGAAGTCCGAATCCCAGGCTCGTGTATTCTCTGCTGAGGTGTAAGACTTCTAATATGAATATCTAATAATACTAACTAAAAAACGAAATATTTACAATATAATAGGTATTTTTCAATATCTTAGTATCTTATCTGAGTATCCTAGTTACCTTTGCTTAAGCCTTACGATATAGTAACTAGATTGAGTTTCGTTATTTGAAAAAAAAACTTACTAGAATTTGTGCTTCCAATATGACAATATGGGCTAACCACCATAATATGTTATATATAATGTCACATATAATGCGACGACCTAATATGGTTGGTGAAAGAGGACAATTTACTTGGCTACCTTTCCAGAGTTAAAATGACGTGAAAGCCTATAAGCGCGAAGGTCCCAACCAGAGAACTTCGGTTTGGGATGTGACTCATGCAACGCTCATTACATTATGTAATATATAAAGATTTAGATATGATTGGATAAACAATGACTGTCGCTATTTACCGTCGTTTTTATTTGCACACAAATTAATTAGCCTTGCGTTATGTAAGCATAAATAAACAAAAAAGACTACGTAAATCCACGCTTAAATCATTCAAAAACGAATAGTCGCTGAGCTCTAGACAAATTTTAAATAAGCAAAAGATTTAAGAGTCGTCGACTCGAGACTTTGTGCTCAAAATGCAACAAAACGAGAGATGTTTAAGAATTTAATCGCTGCTCGAAACCGGAGTCGCTTCGGCTCACTGATTAAACTTGATTAAAGACAAGAGGCACTGTAACGTTAACGTAAACGCATTACGTTAATCAAAAATAAATTCAGACTGTGAAAGAGGAGAAATTTATTACGACGGGAAATTTCTATGAAACATGCCGCGGACGTGTAAATAGAAAATTAAAATGACGCCTTACAGATGCTACGGGGAAAGTATACTATACAAATTTCACTTTAACTTAAGGAATTACGATCGAACATTTCTTTGTTTTACATCGGATATTGTATTTCACAATCGCCATTCACCACTCGAGCCGACTATAAATCTCAAATTAGAGACATTGTAAAGTTTTACGGACTCCCGGCCGCAGTTAGAGCTCATATTTCTCTTTAGCTAAATAACTTGCCAAAAGAAAAGGCGCAATATTCCTCAAAACTTTGTATATTTACAGCGAAACGTAACGTTTTTTATCATGATAGGAATTCACCGTTCCACCATCGGACTTCAAGACGCACTGCGGGATTTCATCCTTTTGTTGTTAACATCCCTCAAACCCGAATGAAGCGCTTTGCTTCGTCTTTCATTAATCGTACAGCAAAGGACTGGAATACTTTGCCCAAATCTGTCTTTCCCTCCGATTACAATGTGGGTATTTTCAATTTCGAGTGAATAGGCATTTACTAAGCTAGTGCGCCATCCAGGACTTCATTTCCACTCAACATCAGATGGCATCGTAGTCGAGCACTTGCTCAGAATGTATAAAAATATATATAAACCATCTAATCTCTTAAATTTAACAGTTTAAGTACACATCCGAGTACAACAGAAATTCAACAAAAACTGTAATGATTGCCTTGGACTACTTAGACCACTAAAACTATAAACAATGAGTAAAACAATATTTATTTGGTCTTCATTTACTTATGACATTAGAGGTTCAGGCTAAGCGACCTAAGAGCTATGCCACCTCTCAAATCCGGTGAAGCAGTAAAGGCCAGCTTCTCTGTGCCAACTGTGTTAGTTCGTCCAAAAAAAAAAAAACTTATGACATACAGTCTGCAAACCAGGCCTTGCCTGATATCGTAGAATTTCATTTTTATGTTTTTTCATTATTACTGGACAACAAAGAGTTATCCGTCTATTTAAAAGAGAAATTGGTATATAATCGTAATGTATATGTATACTAACTACATAAGATTTTTAAAAACGCTATTTTTGGCGGCGCTACCCTTAGCCTACTCTATAACATCAAAGATTAGCTGGAACAAAATGCTAAATAGATCGCCTTTGCAATAGGGGAGAAGTGGTATACTTGATCCCCGAGGATACATGATCCCCATTTAAAACTAGCGCAAAAAGTGTTTAAAGGTGTTCTGTTGGCTGCATTAGGACGCCGCCATGATGGCTAGTACAAATAGTAAACATTAAACCGAAACAACAGCTCGTTGCCAAAATAATTGGAAATTTATGTTTTTACCGGTTCTTTCTTCTTTTATCTTACTTGTTTTTTTTAGTGTACGACAATTCGAAAAACTTCAGGTACGTGTACTTTACAATTTTTTGTTTGTATTTATGAAATATTATGTGTATATTTAGCTGTGTAAATTCAATTATTTCCGAGTCAAATGTTTTCATCTTGTTGCTGTTTTTTTCCATTTTAAATAAAGTTACTGCTTCGGGATAGTTGATCCCTTTTGCTAGGGGGATGCTTGATCCCGGAGTCAAGTGTCCCACCTATAATTCTTTTGTTTGGGTCAAGAAGTAAAGAGAGACAGCAAACTCTATCCTTAAGAACTCCAGAGCCTACCAGCTTGGCGCGAGCGACAGCGTGTAATAACCACACCGTAGCGGAATTTTTGGAAATTTCAATTTTTATGTTGTTTTCATTTTGTACCTACTCATCTTTCGAATCGTTAATTACAAGTAAGTTTATTTAATTTCCATATTTAGGTAGGCCTATGGCTGAAACTTTGACGGGATCATACAACCTTATTCACCGGGATCAAGTATCCCCATAGGGAGGGTTACTTGATCCTTGTCGGACTTTAAAAACCCTTTTGTCGTTTTTTAATAAATAAGAAGGTCTGTATTGGTGCTAAATCAGTAGTATTGAACGGAAATACATGTGTGATTTGAAAGAAAGTCAGATTTATGAAAATGGTTCGAATTACTAAAAGAAAACCATAACAGGGATCAAGTATACCACCTTCCCTATATATTTTGATGCAATAAAGGATTTATCTATCCAATACCAGCGTCTTTACGAGTATAGTTAATGAGGTACGTATATTGAAATATCTATAATAATTAAATTAATCTACCACAAGCCTTTTGCAAATACTTTCGCATTAACGAAAATAATAAAACGAGGCCTTTAATTATATTTTTATACACAATCAGTAATTTATTTAGATCTAGTAATATCCTTCTATGCTAATATTGCGCAAATATAAAAAGGTGACGCCACGGCGTACCCAAAGTGGAATAAGGGAACACATAAATTCAAACATCAACCCTAAATTTTAAAACGTGCATTTTAAAGGATTTCGCACCACGGGCGGCGTCGCAACACAATGCACTAGGCACACAATCTATTGTGGAGCTTGTAAAGAAAGTCGGAACGAATCGTAAATCGGATCACTGCGCCGTTCGACGCCCATCCCATCCGTAGAAACAATCCACGGGCCGTGTGCGTATTGAATACAGTCGATCCCCGGCATTATGCAACGTCACAAAGGAGGCCAAAGAAATTCCGCAGTTTCTTTATCCGACCATCGGAGGAATACACGCGGACTTCAGCTTTTTGCTCGTTGCGTCGTAAATCAGTTGAGCAATGGTCAGTAAGAAGGTCGATGGACAGGCGGCTTTTGCTTTGTCCGTACGTCAGCTGTGCGATGACAAAGGCATTAAAGTCAACTGCTCCGTCGAAGTATTTTGACCTAAATCGATTATGTAAATTGTTATCTAAGAGCATACATGTGTTACGTGAGATGTTTCATCGATTGAAACGTCAAAGTAGTTTGTGACACCCATATTTTCTACATACATTTGTTGTTAAGACGGTAATACGGCCCCTAATGAATACTTGGCACGAAGTCTAGTCTAAGCTTTTTACAAGGGATTTATAATGATGTTATCTCAGGACTCTTTTATAACTTCATTAGATATAAACACAGTCGCGGCTTATTCCAATGAATATTAAAACACAAATTAATATAAAAAAGTTTTCACGGTTGTTTAACCATGGTTTAGACAGATACAGCAGTCAGTCACGTTCTTAAACTATTTAATGAGTCTAAATAACTAAGAACCGACCGCAGTCGACTCCACAAAAAAAATTCTTTGAACACTAATTTAAGAACAGGTTAGCAATTGTATTTAACAGCGTATATATAGGTTTAAAACATGAATGAGTGTTTTGTCGCCATCAAATTGCATTGTAGTTTGGCGAAAAACTATTTAGTTTAACAATTTTACATGTAAGAATATTTTTTTTTAAAAAAAACAAGAAAGCTTGCCATATTTCTTTTTTTTCCAGAAATATTACTAACAATCTTGTTAACCAATCCAACTAAGCTTAAGCTTGTGCTAGGACATGGTTCACGGCAATAGTCCAATGGTGGATTCGAACCCACGACCTTACGATTCGCAGGCCGTACCCTAAACCATTAGGCTATTGACGCTTTTGATTTGACGACTGATGTTTTGTCTGCTATCATAAATATATACCAATCGCCCGAAAAAGTGGACTGAAAATCCTAAAATCGTAAGTCGATGCTTCTTAGGCTACAACTGAACTAATGTTCGCACATTATTAAATTATTATTATTTAGTGCCTAAAATAAACTTGGAGTTAATCTCTCTAATACAGGCTACGTATTAATCTAGCAGGGAGATGTGTGCCTAGGATCTGAAAAGGTAAAATTTATATGAAAAATAATATGTATGTAAAAGATTTGTGTATGTACATCATGTGTGCAAAATGTGTGTGTGTGTGTGTAAAATATAAAATAAAATATTTTAATAAAAATATATATATATATATATAAAATTCTTAAACCAAGTCTTTAACATAACAGTTGTGTTCAAAATCGAATAGAGACAACGGCGCCCATTAAGTGTCTCTCGCGATGCGTTAGTAACAGTTATTGTGCGGGCGCGCATTGTGCTGCCAATGACAGATAAGAGGCGCGTAATGAACAAGCACGCGACAATGGCCGCCTCTCATGAGACAAGGCGCTCCCACAAACGCTGCAACTTAATGACGCTTTAAATCTAAACACTCTGCTCACCCTACAAGGCCCTCGGGGAATACTGCTTTAACGAATACATCTATAACATTGAATACCGATCCGTTTATATCAAATTGGACAAACCGACGAATTAAATATAGACTTCACATATTAACGCGAATATTATACATAGAATAAAACTAATTTTACGGATTTAATCGCGATGTTGCAGTGAAATGTTTGCTTTTAGTTCAAATTTTATTTATCACAGGATCCTAAACAGAAAACTTTGACAAGAGATGCCGCTGTATAGTGTTATAAAAGACGTGAAGTCAAAGGTTATAAGATACAAGTATATTTACGTGCAAAAACGAAAACGGATGACTGGACACCCTCTTTGTATTTCCGAATTCTCGTAGGAATATTACGAAATAGAAATAATCAGAACCTAACCAAACTCTCATCAAACTAGTCTTGAAGTGTATCCTTTACAATAACAAAATGAATCATCGAAATCGGTTAGCGTGATATTGAATTTTTCGTCCATTTGCGGCTCACGTACTTGATGCAAATTTAAGACTTATATAGATTAATATGGGCCACACGGGAAGCATCAACTTTCAATAAAAAAAAGAATCATCAAAATCGGTAGAAAGTTACTAAAGAACAAACAAAAAAAAATACCGATGTTTTGAGAAACTCCTCTTTTTGAAGTCGGTTGAAAATCCGTTTATTGTATGTATTCTATTGAATTACATTCAATACAACAAACGGGGGTACGAATTTAATAGAAAATTATTATTATTAAATTAAAAAAATATATTAATTATACGAAAAACACTGCATCTCTTGCTTGGTATAGGAATTATGTATATCCCTTCTGCTATTACAGTAAAACGTAAGAAAAAAAAATCCTTTTCCAATTAAAAATTAACAAAATTTCCCATTTATAAAAAAAGATTATAATATAATCTAACTATAAAATCTAATATAATGTAATGGGACAAAAGAGGAATAAATAAAATATATTTTATCACGTCATAGATCTAGCGGGTGTTTTATTAATAACATATCTTGTATAATGGTCAATAATTTTTAGTATCAAACATATAAAATAACACAACTACAGCAACTCAATATCGAATAAAGTACCGTATACGGTCTTACAAATAGTAGTTACGCCTACGGCGCTGTAAAGCCGACTTTCTCCACGATTCTCTTCAATTTCAACACTGGTTAACGATGTCGGTTCGAAGTTAGTAATTTACCGAATCGCGTCTCCTATCTTAACCACTTCACTGTAACCGTTTGCAGTTCAACTAGTAAATAAGTACCAGGTTACAGTGCACTACGCCTTAGTCACCAAGCAGTAGAGCTTTCTAACTATTAATTAGGTCCAAAAACACGCGACTATGTAATTTGCGTTAAGAAAGTCTCGCCTTGAAAGTTTGCTCTCTCTTTCGTCTATAACGACTTTTAATATTTAAACGAATGATACTAATTGAATTGAAGTAGTACATTTACTGATTTTATCGTCATTTAATTTTTTTATGAGCATAAATATGTTATAAATTATTAAAAAAAACTTTATTTTCAATAATTTTTAGCTACACATTAGAAATGCGGTTATAAAAAAAGAACTTATGATTTCCGGTGACGAGATATCATTCGATGGATTCGAATATACATCTCTCAACTATAATTATATTTACGAGTAAAAACTTTAAATCAAATAAAATGTGCGAATAACGTCACATTAAACACTATTAAGCGATGACGGTCTCTTTTTTTTCCAAAAAGTATTATTGAGAAGTTCTAGTATGCACTAGAACCTTCCATTTCGTCTGCCATCTGAGTGCTCGATGTAGTTAAGGAGTACCTAGTGTGCAATTGTCATATCTACAACACAATATCTCAATCAATAAGCATTCTTCCATAAGAAGTTTCCAAGTTTTATTTGATATGTATACCTTCAGAACCAAAGATTCTTCAACAAATTTCATTCGAGACTTTTCGGCACTATAAGTGCTAAAATATTTAAAAAATACAGACACATTGAACAATTATTTTGAAGTCTGTTAGAAACCCTATTCAAGCAATTCAAAGAGACCATGATTGTAACAGAAAACGACTAGCACAAGTAAATTATTAAAGAAATAACCATTTGCTCTTACAGGTTTGAGAATATTTGATTTTTATTCCCGAGAACACAATAAAAGGCATAGAGACGCGTTTGACAGAAATCTCGAGAAATACAATCGGGCTATCGATGGCCGATAGAATTATCGTACATAACATGCCGGTGCAGTATCCCGGCAGCAGCGAGCTCGCAGATTGAGCGATTACCAACTCTCCAATATGCGGAAATCGAACCGGGCCGTTGCTATTGTTTATTATATATTATACTACACTATCCGTCTGATAAACATCGTACAAAGCTACACAAGTGTTTTAATTAGCTACATGTATCCTTTCTAGTGATCTCCTTGTTTCACTTCGCCTTATATTGTCATATAAAATACTAATTGCCGCCCCCTTTGTGGAAAATGGACAACAATTTATTGTGAAACGTACCTAATTTTTTAGGATACGAGAAATTATAAAAATGTCATCATTTTTTATATACCTTCTTAGCAAGTGATTGATTAAGAACAATATCGTCAGGTTTCTGTTTATGTTGCCCTAACCACCGGTTGCTTTGTTGCCGGTGGCACACACTAGGTTTTATATATTTTTATATTTTGTATGATATTTTGTGTATTTTACATTTTATATAAATATTATAAAAATTTAAGCTAAGGCTTCAAAATAAATAAAAAAATAATACTAAAATAAAAATAAAAATTTTAAATTTTTACACATGTCACATTTGACGTCACATTTCTTAGAAATTTTTATTTAAATAAAAATTTCTAAGAAATAAAAACTAGGCGGCTAGAGTTTAATAGGGACTTTTCCCTATTACTTTGCAGATGGCATGTACCCAACAGTGGGACAACTATAGGATCTTTTATCATTCAAAAGTATTAATTTAATATGTTAATATAATTAATTTTATTTCTTAATATGTGGTGTGTTGCCAATAGGTACAAAAGTTCCATTAAGGTTACAGTAATGAATTGGAGTATACAATTATATTTCCTCACCACAAAACTTAAATTATCCTTAATGGGTTTATATTTTTTACAAGTTTGCAGAACTTACACCTCCAAATAACTAGCGTGACTAACCGCATTTATGTTAGTGTACTTTAATGAATGAGCAATAAACATATAATTATTTTACACACGCTGTCACTTATTATCAGGAGTGCAGTAAGGAATAATTCAGGATGAATAATAAAACAATCCAGGATAATAAGCCACTAAGAAACGTGTACAAGTTACATCAGAGCTCAGGTCAGGAGCAATAAATTGCTTTACAACCTTGCAGATTGTTTTAATTTATCACTGTCCTCTTAGCATTTGTAGGAATTAAAAAAAAAAACGTCGTATCAATTGCTTCAATGTGTTCACTAAAAATAACAGATAGTATTAACTTTATTACTAATTCGGGAAATCTCCAGCAATGCTTTAATGACTAATAGTCTGTTTGCATCACATAATAATCGAATTGTTACTATTAATGTTTCCCCTTAGAATTGAGTTAGTGTCTATTACTTGGTATTTTGAAAACCTCATAAAAGTCCGAAGACAAAGCTGGGCCAATTGTGTACAAAACGATCGTTTTGCTAGTTTAAGTAGTCTTTTAATTGTGCCACTATGGTTTAGCGATGGCGTACTGGCACGCCAATCGTGTGTTAATAATTGAAGTATTTGGTAATGATGGAATGATAATTGATATGATCGGTTTCATTGTGAAATGTCACTGGCAAATAGCAGATCCGAGATCGTGGATGTAAGCCGCTTACAACCGGTCCTTATGGATAACATTGGGGGAGGTCTATGTGTAACAGTGGATGTCGTACGGCTGAAATGATCATGATGGTTTCATTTATAATATATAAATTCATGAATACGTATTATCCTTTATTACCAATTTATTGTAGTTCAACATATCATTCGAATTAAATAGTCAAACTAAAAGATATTGGACACAACTAGAATGTCAAAATTCTTAATAATGTTTCATTCAAATAGCATTAGAAGTAGATTTTGATGACAAAAAAATTAACGAACACGCGTTTTAATGTTAACATAGCAACAAAGTAACGTGTTGTCACACCGCCGCGTGTTCATACAAATAAATATATGTCTTATTTTTAAAACATACTCCTTAAAACACACTCATCTCTCGTCACTTGCGCCGTCGCCGCTGCAAACAGCTGCCGGACTGGTTTGTCCACTTGCCGGATTGATTTAACGTAAATGCACGATCCGCGCTGTTGCTTCGCCTTCATGCTCTCCCAGTACTTTATTATCGATTAACTATACTGATTTCTGCTTATTGAGTTAGTATTACGGATATTAAGAGTGCCCGTTTAACGTTTATGGTAAACAAACACGTTGAAACATTGTAACGGCAACTCGATTTAATCCTGTTTCTCTTAATACAACTTGTTCAAGTGTTTAAATTGTAAACGATGGTGCCGTATTTCAGTAATTACCATATAATATTTAATTATATAAAATATTAACAGAACACGTGATAGATGGTGAGCCCATCACGATACACTGAGCACTTTTGGCCAGTGATTTTTGTACTTAAAAAATTGATAAATGGCAATTCATTGGTATCAGATCTTAAGTCAAACATCTTAGCTAAGTAATCATTGCTATGCTTTCCTTATTAATAAACATATTAAATACATTATGTTATAAAAAAAATGTTTTCTATATTCCAATGTGTCATACCGGTAACCAAATTTATATATACTAACTTACTACGGTAAAAAATGTATAAATAGCAAATTACTTTATGATGTTTACCTGAAAACTTAGCTAGTCATATGACTTTTGGATTTTCCCATTAAATTTTGATACTTTAGATAAAGAGTTGTAGTACACATCTCATTGTAAGGTATTACATATATTTAAATATAATCTGTTGTTGAAAATTTATATTTAATCTTTCTTGAGCAAAATTATTGATTTCACATGCAACAAAAATATGCTATCATTAAAATTTTATTGATAGCTTATTTCTAAAGCCATCTTAAATAATAGCTAGAAAAATCTAAGCTGTTTAGATAGATTTTTGCTTAACAACATATATAATATCTAATATTATCACTTATCTAAATCAACATGCATAATGATTCCTTTATGTAAGGAGGTCTATTGGTAACATAGACACAAATAATTATTTAAAAATATATATATTTAAGCCTTCACATCCTTTTAATCCAAGTGACTTTGACTGTTCACTTTTCACTAACCCTGGGTCCCAAATGTGGCAGGTGGTTAACCCATCGCCATACATTGGGCACAAATTTTTACAGAGTGATTTTTTTCCTAAAAAATCTAGTGGCAATACATTGTACAAGCTGGATTGGAACTTGCAGCCATCAGATCAAAACTCTTAACCCTAGTGCTATCACTGCACAAATAATTGTAAACATAAAAATCCTGGCAATTACCTCCCATCCGTAAGTGCTTGTTCTATATGTCTTACTAGCACTTAGTTGGAGATACTAATTTAAAAACCATATTTACTATGCAATGGTAATTGATTCTACAGTGCTAGTGGATTTGAAGTTAAAGCCGCATATAAAAGTTATTGCAATATAAAGGAAAAATGGATGTTGACATAACAACTTAAATAGTGTATTAAAAATGGGACTGCATTACAGTGTTCCAAGTTTGATTTGCAGGTGGGAGTAATGGTGGAGAAGGAAACACACAGATACATAACAGAGAACACGGCAACTGTGGTTAATAAAAAATTAAAATATATGGTAACAACTTCTGTAAGTCTAATAAGCCATTTTCCTATAGGACTGGTTGTGTATTCAAATAATTATATACTAATCATTTTATTATTTAATTTTTTTACTATTTCTCCAGTTCAACATATCTCTCTTAATTGCTTAGAAAGTGATAAATATTTACTAAGCAGTCAATATATAAAGTGTATTGAAAACTACTATGTGTATATTCCTTTATGGACCTTCATTTCAATTTTGAAATTTACATTTAAAGGATGCATTCAATACAATTTGTTTTGGGTTTCGAGAACAATTGACCTTATCAAGACCTCTCAGTGGATTTTAAAACAGCCTATCATATCATGAAGCTTCAATATTAAGTAGTAAAATGCAAGTTACAGGCTAAATAACAGCACATCAAATCGTCCTTCCTGCAAAACAGTGGGACAAATACTTGTAAAGAATTAAATTGAATACATACCTAAAGTACAACACCGAGGAGCCACTCACAATCCGTCTCCAACCTAACGGCACAGTTATAGTTTGTGGAAAATCACCCTGTGCAGTCCTATGCTCTGGATTCTCACTAGAATGGGATGCAGAAGATGGTAACACAGCTAGCACTACGCCATCTGGAGTGCGAACCAGCTGCGGTGCACCACCACTCTCCCCTTCACTTATATTTGTCCTACTCACTCCAACTTGCTGATTCAGTATATTAATACTTTGATTCACAATAGACTGATGTGATGCACTTTGTTCTAGAAACTGATAGTTCACATAACCCTTGCTCATAGAGATCTCCCTCTCACTGCAGTTTGTACCTTCACTCTCTTGTATTGTACTTTCAAAATGATTTTGTGTGTGACGAAGTGCTATTGGAAGCATGGAGGGCATATTATCTGAATTCATCGAACATCTCTGATATGTTGCTATCTCCCTGGCATCAGGAACCCTACTCTGGAATGTCTCTACAGTATAATCAGTAGCATTTGGATTAGGGCATTCCCTCTTCACACTAATCTGCCTCTCGACTGACTTATTTTCTCTGAGCGGCTCTTTCAAAAATTGCTGTGAACCATTGAAAAATTCAGTTCTTTGCGTAATATTATCATCAAACGCACATTTAGTATCGTCATTGAAATGCTTGTAGATTACACCAGGGGGATTCCTATGATCGTTATAGTCGTTTCTGTAGACCGATCGCGGCAAAGGGACTTGGTGGGGTACGTCGTATAGAGCGTCGAAAGGGGCGCTTGCGGGCGGAAGATCGGAGCCCGCGACAGCGTGCTCTAGCTGGCGCTCCGCCACGTACAGCAGCACGCGCGGCGCACCCGCCCCGCCCGCCACACTCGCGACGCCCGCTCGCGACGCGGCCACACTCGCGGGCTTGCCTGACATCCTCCACAATCATCACACTCCGCAGACGCCAGCTGCTCACTAGCTGGACACGACCGACGATCCACCAACGGTGGCGATGAAATTCCACCTCGCATCTCTATCCGCCCTAAGATCATTGCTCCGCGGCCTCGCTGAAACTCTCGAACATTTCACCATCCTCAACTAAACACTTTTATGTATTGACATCAACTATAATGACTTTATGACGGGCTTTATAACGGTGCTAAATAATTTTATGGCGGAGCCCTTTTCGGCCCCATTGTGAAACCGCTCAATAAAACAGGTAGGCAGTGTCTTTAAGCTACTGTATTTTTCATTCCGCTAGGATCCATATTGACACTTCAGAATGTAAAAAGGTCAAAGCAAAAAAGGTGTCTTCATCTTAAAAATAGAAATGTCTCACTAGCACTATTGTAACATCACTTATTATTCTTGTAAAACGAAACACGAATATATCTTTTAAATAAACACTTAGTATCCAAAACTATTTTCTGACCGTAAACGATGCTTACGATGTGACACACTCTGAACGAACATTACGTACAACGATTGAAAGATCCCGAGATACCATACACGACTAATAAATATAGTCAGCTACACTTATTTCTTTAAAGCACTCAAATGTACACTTTACGATTGGTAGGGTTATAATATAGGTTATGGCTACCTTGGATAGCAAAAATGACCAATAATGTCGTTCGACTCGTAGTCTCATTTAACCGTGATTGGCCACAATTGCTATCTTAGGATAAACTACCTACCTACAATCTCGTAAGGGTCAATTTTCGAATCAGAAAACAAATCAGAAAAGCTTAGAAAGAGACACTGCATCACATTTTATCGCCACCTAGTGTCTTTTTGTAGGACTACATAGCAATCACAAACTGCGTTATTACTTATTACAAAAAATTTACATTAAAAACGAATTTTATCATATTTTTTTGTAAATTAAATATTTTAAAACTTATAGTAAATTATTTAAACTTATATACAGTTTTAAAGTTTGAGTAGGTAAACGCTGTCAAATGTAGCCGCAAATTACATAAATTATAATAGCAACACTATTTTTGGTTTTATATATACAAGCGAACGTTTAGACGCCTGATCAATGAGAGGGTGTGGCGACTAGCGTTCGCCAACTACCAAAGAAGATTTTAGACGACAAAATTATTCATATTGTATTTGGAATTAGAAAATTTTTATAAGACACATGTCAACATTTTTCTTTCAACTTTTTATCTAGACTTTTCCGATTGTATATATTTTAATGTAACAAGAAATTATAAAAAAAAATTTTCATTTTCCTCATCATTCCTGTGATATTCTTATTTACCGGCGGCACATTAGAAGGTCAAGATCACGTGCAAAAATTATAATAGGAGTGGCATTCCGCACTAATGCAATAAATCAATTTCAGTCAGTATTTTTTGTTTTATTTATCTTTAAGCAGAGATAGCCTAATAACTTAAAATTCGAATTTACTATCTTATACATACTTCGAAAGGTTAGGCTTTCTAGTACTAATTTTTATTATTCACCTAATCTGTAAATAGTCTTGGTATAAATTCGTAGTAGAAGAGATTAAAGAAAACGAAAATAAAAAACATGTAGGTATACACGAAACGATTGACTGAAATACTATGATACAAGAAATTCTGTTATTTTAAAAATTGGCATGTGAGGAACATGTTCACAACGTCTCATCACTTCAAAAGTTTCGGAAAGGTGCTGGCTCTCGAGAAGTATTTGACTCTTACGTGAGTGAAGAGAGGTCGTCATAATTCCCCGGTCGGCTCTAACTTGTATCAGCATAGCCACTCTCTTTTGGAAATAAGGCATGGTACTAATGTTTAATAGTAATTAGATATCTATTTTACGATTGGTTGGCATTAACGACATACAAGGTAATAATTTCCCATCGTCCTTTTAATCGTAACAAGCCTAAAGGAAATATATAAGGAAAATAGAAATCGTATTTCACCCTTCATATCAGGTCACAATAATCCAGTACATACTTATTGATGATTTAGTAGTAACAAAAACTTTATATTAATGATTTCCAGAAAGTCAACGGATATATTATTAATTATTATAAAAAGTAATAATATATTTTAAAACCAACAAAAAGAATGAGCGGTAAAAACCGCTCGTTAGAAGAATAAACCTTTATTCAATTTAAAATGTCAAACATTGACAGTTGTCTGACAATAAAGATTAGGAATAAATCTGACGCGTCGTTAAACACGATAGGTAAAACCACGAGTGGTTCATCATAATAATTACATATGAAAGATATTTGTATCAAAGCATACATAAAACTATAATTCAAAATGAAAAGGAAAATTTCTAAAACTACGAAAGAAGAATCTAAGTGAGTTTTAATATCTTTTAAAGGTTATTTTTGCCACTAATATAACCAATTCTTTCATACCGTTATAATAAATAATAACATTATTTCCTTTAATTTATAGAGATATTCAATTTTTTTTTTCTTGTAGGTTATCTTCAATTCTTTTTAAAAAATCTAAAAAGTTCACTGAGAAGCTAGCAATAGAAGTGGAAACGGAAAATGCAGA
Source organism: Meandrusa payeni (assembly GCA_029286785.1). Lineage (NCBI taxonomy): Eukaryota > Metazoa > Arthropoda > Insecta > Lepidoptera > Papilionidae > Meandrusa > Meandrusa payeni. Next base: position 9,458,928 of record JAGSMX010000017.1, read on the forward strand.
ACGCCAACCAGTGTGGGTGGATGAAGACGATGATCAGTTTCTTGCCAGTTCTTCGTCTACCTCAAAAGAGCGAAAATTATATGCAAATAATCTTAAGAAAAAATTTGAAATTTTAATGGGAACACCAACTTGGGCAAATTTGAATAAAAAAGAAAAAGATGATGAGGAAGATGATAACAAAATATTGAGAACGGTTGGTCACTTACAGAAAGTCAAGACACATTGTCTTAGAAAAGATGTTTTAGAATTTAAAAAGTTTCCAAAGATAAATGGCGAAACCGGTGATGAAGGACCAGTCATATCTTGTCTAAAGTTTCATCCCAAAATGAGTGTAGCCCTTGTAGCTGGCCAATCCGGTATTGTTTCATTGTTTTCTATAGGTGGAGATGTCAACACAAAACTCCACAACTTCAAATTAAAAAAATTTAATGTTAGTGCCGCTCATTTTACACCAGATGGTGCAGAAGCTTACATTGCATCTAAGAAAAATCACAGCTATTGTATTTATGATTTAGTCAAGGCACAACCAAAACTAACACAGTTGCCAAGAATAGTTAAAAAGGCAAAAATTTTCATATTGTCTTCTGATGGCAAATATCTTGCAGCAAGTGATGGCTTAGACGAGGTGTATATAATATGTGCTAGATCAAAAGAGCTTTTGAAATCACTAAAGCACAACACAAACATTGAATCTGCCACATTTAGTTCTAAATGTGATAGATTGTTTTGTTTTGGAATCCAAGGTGAAATAACTGTATGGGATATGTCAACATTCAAAGCTTTAAGTAAGTTTTATGATCAAGGTTGTGTTACTGCATCACAAATTACAAGCAGTCAATGTGGAAGACTCCTGGCTACAGGTAGTGGAGAAGGCATTGTAAATGTCTATGAAATGGCAAATTTAACTTCATCTAATCCTATTCCAATAAAAACTGTTTCTAATTTAACAACTAAAATAACAAATATAACATTCAATGGAACATCAGAAATACTGGCCATTGCTTCAGGATATTACCCTAATGCTGTTAAACTCGTTCATTTGCCTTCATACCATGTGTTTTATAATTTCCCACAGCAGACAAATTTGCATCAAGTGGAAACAGTGAACTTTTCTCCCAGCAGTGGTTACATGGCAATTGGTAATAATAAGGGGTGTGCTTACTTGTACAGGCTTAAACATTATAAAAATTATTAAGTTGGTAGTTGGTTTTTTTTATTTTCCTTAAAACCATGATGTATTTGTGGCGTGTTGCTCTACAAATAAGACAGATTTTTTCAACCAACTTCTTTATTTATATGCATATATATTTGATGTTTATACTCTAATAGCATTGTCATTATAAATTAATTTCGAAAAATGATTTACTATGTTAGGATTGTGTGTATAGTCTAAAACTTTGCTGGCAATTTAACATAGCATGATAACTCACCTGATTTTTAGTTCTCATTGCTGAATTGAATGTGGTGAAGAAAACATGAGGCAGCCTGCATGTTTATTCAAAGAAATTATACAGTAAGTAGGAAGTTAAACTGGTGAGTGTTAGTTTGTTTTGCAAATGCATGCTTCTACCACATGGGGTCTCAGTACTGATGCGGTGTTAGTAGAGTGCACATGCAGGTGGGCGTTAGAGATCTTTCTAGGGTACCATGTCTTTCCTTCCTTTTCTGACCTCCAGAAACAAAAAATCTGGAACTTATTAGAAAGCATTTGTTCTATAACACTGTAGTGCATATGAACCCCCCTCCGTCCCCCCCCGAGTTTGTTGCACGCGAACTCAGATCACAAGCACTACCCTGGGACTCCAGTGGACATGCATAAATTGCCCCATGTCCAATTGCAGTAAGAGATATATAAATATTACCAAACATGACAATGAAAAACACAAATTGTGAGAGAAAAAGTTTATTTTAATGCATATTACAATCCGCACGACAAAAATTTATGATGTTTAAGTTTCTACACAAAAAAGGGCACTCTAGGAGTCATAGCAGTTTTATGGTGCTTCACAACATACACCAAAGAGTATATGTTAAGCCACAGAAGAACAACTATCAATTTTTAGCCATTACACCATGAACATTACAAAGATTTTCATTATGAGTTAAACGACAACACTACACCTTACAAACATAAATAAATCTAAAGTAATAGAGCCCTGTTTCACTATCTTTTGCCAAATATGGTATAAAAGCGAGCACACAGATAACCTAACGGGAAATGACCCTCAGGCCCATACAAAATTGATTTCTTATAAGATATTTTTTAATAAATCAAGCTATTACAGCTGCTATACTAATAAAGATACATTTAAAAAATATATAATTGTGTCAGATAGTAAGCCCTATAGCTTAAATTGTTAACAGAAGGTTGCCGACCTATAAGAGGCACCAAATGACTTTTTTACAGGTTTATTACTTCAACCTAGGCCACAGTGAAGATGATTTATTACCCCATAGATCTAAAGGTGTTTAATATCATAGTAATGTATCAATTTTGTATTTCTAGGTATCATTATATCAGCTGGTGCTTATGAAACAAGGCTCTTGGGAAAATAATAAATAAATCTAAAGTAATAGAGCCCTGTTTCACTATCTTTTGCCAAATATGGTATAAAAGCGAGCACACAGATAACCTAATGAGAAATGACCCTCGGGCCCATACAAAATTGATTCCTTATAAGATATTTTTTAATAAATCAAGCTATTACAGCTGCTGTACTAATAAAGATACATTTAAAAAATATATAATTGTGTCAGATAGTAAGCCCTATAGCTTAAATTGTTAACAGAAGGTTGGCCAACCTATAAGAGGCACCAAATGACTTTTTTACAGGTTTATTACTTCAACCTAGGCCACAGTGAAGATGATTTGTTACCCCATAGATCTAAAGGTGTATAATATCATAGTAATGTATCAATTTTGTATTTCTAGGTATCATTATATCAGCTGGTGCTTATGAAACAAGGCTCTTGGGAAAATAATAAATCACAGTAATGATATATTGAATGTTACTAGAATATTCTATTGCACCTTAAAGTAATGGACCTACATATTTTCTAATACATAACCCTACCACAATTGTCAATACTCGAAAATATAAACAAAGACTGACAGGATTTAATTAAGTCATATAATTTCTTAGGTTTGTATCTTAATATTCCTAAATCAACAGAAACAAGGCATTGTGATAATCATTTAAAGTGAAGACCAGAATAATTTATTATATTAGTTTTATTTCAAGAGAAGGAGGTAAGAACAAACTGTAGCCAACAAACAACTGCAACATCAAACACTTCAACCCCTACGACCAACAGGTAGGAAATTTAAAATTGTTTTTTTAAAGACTCTTTACATTTTATAATTTGTAACAGCATAGGTGCAGGTAGGTTACTAATTTCGATCTGATCTATGCAGATTAAGCCTATGATATATCAAAGTCTTGTCAGCTTAGGAGAATTTAATAAATAATGATTATTATGTTAGGGTAAAGCTTTGCTTCACAAAGACAACATATGTCCATTAAATATCCATTCATAAGTTGCAGAAGCAGTCTGATAAAGCTGCTTAAATTGCTTAGCATGTACCTCTATTATGAGTAAACAAGAGCATGGCATATAATGCCTTATGATGTCTTGATTAAATGCGAAATAGAATTAATAGAAATTCTATCACATCTACATACTAGCATAATTGCCAATTAGGGAAGTTAGTGCTCTAAGTGAAGTGGCAGAGATATATCAGCATGTAGTATCTATGTGTGTACTACAGGGTGGTACTACAAAAATACTGTATGTACTATAATATATATGTTAAGTTTATTTTATACAGGTTATCATGACATTATTTGTCAGCTCATCAACATATTGATAATTCCAAAGTATTTGAAAAACTATGAAACATGTTATTTTGGTATTATTTAAATACCATGTTTAGTAATGTTTCCATACAATCTAATCCTAAAATTCGAGCCACTGTAAGTTTACAATTATGTAGATCATTTAGTATCATAGCACAAGGGCTCCAGAAAAAAAAACTTGGCTTATACTTCTACTGTTACTATCTATAACAGTATCTTGGTGTTTTAGGATGTAGTATTGTTTATTCACCATCATATTGTAAATAATTTTGACATTCAAAACAACAATACAATAATGTTTGAATTTAACATTATATGCAAACTGAATAATTGAATTTTCAGTGACTGATGTATGATTGATTGTAAATTTGGTTGATCATTTGTAAAAAATTAACTAAAATACCATTTTTCCTAGCAAACAAATGATGTATACTCATAACATAAAAACAATCAAGTGCTTTATATTGTATACCAAATAATGTGAATCCTCTATCTTCATAATATCTCTATAATATTTTAGAAGATCTCTAAATTGCTTATGGTATATACGAAACCATGTTAGGTCCATTTTGGTGCCTTAAGGTACAAGCCTTAGCCTGTAGCGCATTGTACTCTATTCATTCCTGGATGATCATCATCCTCTTCATAGGCAGCAAGATGAGCTCGCCGTCTACGATTTTCCTGCTCCGGATCCAAATCAATCAAATGACACTCTTCTGCCATTTCGGGTATTTCAATCTGTAATTTAAAAATTAGTTTCATACTTTGGAAAATAATTTAAAAATTATTATTAACTTAAGACCATGCTACATTTTATATATAACCCATGTAAAAAATAAGATATAATTTAAAACAAAAAAAAACCTGTTTACTCCATATAATATCATCATGGCTTATTATTACATTATCACAGCGTAGCCTAGGATCATACACAAATATACAGTATTTTTTAAATATTAGCAAATATTTTAAAATGCTGTTTATTTCATGCTTCATGAAAATTTCTTAATTATTTAGGTAGAGATAGTATAGTATTAGTATACACTATAGAGTATAGTAGAAATCAGTTACTTTCATCTATAAAGATAAAACTTACCCTCGGTCGTGGAGGCAAGCAGTTCTCCAAGGCAGGAATGACTTCAGGTGGAATGGTACTTGGGAAATTAACAAGGAATTGCATTATCAGTTGCCCTTTTTCAAATGGGTTTTTATACATTGGCATACCTGAAACAAAATATATTTTTCGACATATATTGCAATGAACTGTCTTACGTATTGTACTTTTAACTTTTGCAATTAAAAAAGGATTAAACTGAACCCAAACTTCAACTCTTTCGACCTTAGCGTAACTATAGGAGGCCACACCTTACAGAAACAGGGCTGTGATAAAGCAGCATTAATTTTGCTTTTATTATTTATGTATATATGTCTTAATTTCCACCAAAGGCATGACTTGTGCAGTTTCTTAATGTTGCACCAAAATAACAGCCATTTTATACCATGATCTTGACTGAGTTGTCCTGTGACCTCCTTTCTGTCAGTTGTTGAGAACATTTATGAGTCACTAGGAGTGTATACAATACAACACAGATTATGGAAGTAAGTTCAGTTGGAGGCCTTTGGCGGACGAAAATGTCTAAGTTCTAAGCTTTCTTAGTTAGTATTTTGGCAGTATTCTAACACATAATGAAAAATTAAAAACGAGTCTAAAACTGGAGACAGCTTGGAAGCACTATGACTAAAATTTAAATAAGACTTAAATAAAGTTACATAAAAATAAATCCATGCTGACGACAGCTCTAGCTTCTTTTTTCTAAGAAATACTCTGTCAAAGTTCTTAAAGTCCCTAAGCTTACAAGTAGTATTACCTTCAGCATCACACTGCTTAAAAATATTAAAAAATCAGTAATTTATTTAAATAATATATGAAACAATATATTTCTACAAACCTTCATTCAACACACACTTGACTTCACCATGTTTGATGACCTCACCAGGCAGTACAGTTATCACAATGTCTCTATCATCTAAAGTTCTAATTACTTTCTGAAATCCACAAAGTGCTTCCACTAGTTCTATATTGAGCCGGACAATCAGATCATTGCCAGAACGTTTGAATACCTGTAACAAAACATTTCCATTATACATTATATCCATGCAACTCCAATGGATTTTTTTCCTTCTTATCATTATATTTTGGATAATTCAGACTATATCTTTAAAAATTATAGCCTATGTGTTACTCTGATGTGTTAATTATATTATTATACAGTTTCATTAAAATTCATTTAGTAGTTTTCGCATGAAAGAGTAACACTTCACGAACATCTAAACAAACTTTCATGTTTATAATATTAGAACGATTTTAAAAACGTATTATATAAAGAAACTTGATGTTATTACCTCATGTTCTTTTTCATCTAAAACAATGATAAGATCTCCAGCTTCCAAATCTGGTTCTTGATCACCCTCACCACTGAACACAATCTTCTGTCCATCAGTCATACCCTTGTCAACATGAACTTCCAGAATTTTTCGGTCCCGAACAGTTTTGCGCCCCTAGAAAATAGTAAAAAATAAAAGAAAATGTGCAGTGCAAAATAATAGTTTTAAAAAGAGATTAAATTTAAAGACAGATATAGTTAAAATTAAGATACTTACCTGGCAAACTTTGCAGCGGTCTTTGGGGTCAACAATTTCCCTCATGCCACGACATTCAACACACACAGTTTGAATTTGCTGAATCATACCAGGGGCAAGTTGTTGTATTTGAACCTGCATGCCAGTACCTCGACAAGACGGGCAAGTTTGGACTGCTCCCTAAGGACATGAAACAAATTAGTAATATTGATATAATCAGTGATATTATAGAATTTGCCATCTATGTCAGGCCATGACATACTTTTTTGCCTCCTCTGCCTTCACACTTTTCACAGATAACATTTTTTTGCAGGGCCAGCTTCCTAACAGCGCCGCGATACAACTCTTCTAAAGTGACAGAGAGTTGGTGTATGACATCCTTTCCTTTGCGTTCTCGGCCTCTTCGCCGCCCACCACTGAACCCGCCAAAGAACATATCAAACAAGTCCATAGGCGAAGAGAACCCACTTCCTCCGCCACCTTCCTTTAATGCTTGCTCTCCACCTAAAATGTTTTTATAAAAATGTATTTTTATAATTAAATAAGATGATGGACACATGTTCATGACAGGGACCATTCTAGACTCATAAAACATCACTGCAGATATATAGAAGTAACAACTGGAAGTCTTTAAACAGCCTTATTGAACACCAACATTCACTGACTTTATAAGTCTGATGATGCATACAATGTCTAAAGCAATCCCTATATACTTGTCAATAAGGAGGTTGGTGAAAAGTTTGCAAGAGAGGTCTGTTTTAGAGAACTGATGATTTATATGGTTGTGTAGTTTAGAAATATAAATAACAATCATGTATTTGTACATTGTTCCTTACAAGGTATCTTTTAGGACAAGAATAAGTATACAAAATTGTCTATGTACAAATTTTAAATTGTGTGGTCCATGTACACTTCATAATTATCATACACACACATTATCATTGCTCCTGATGATAAAACAGCTAAATTTTTTCATCTCTAAATTATGGGATTTTAGTAAGGGGGGGAGAGGTAAAATAAACTTTACCGTTATATATTTGTATGTCATTATATATATTAACAAAAAAATAATAAAATTAAATAAATATATAAGCATACCTTGGTCGTAAATTCGCCGTTTATCTGGGTTGGAAAGGACTTCGTAAGCCTGTGAGATCTGCTTGAAGCGTTCACCTTCATTTGGGTTCTTATCAGGGTGGTACTTTAAAGCTAATTTCCTATACGCCTTCTTAAGCTCATCTGTTGTGCAAGCAGGTTTTACTCCCAAAATATCATAATACGTAGTTTCTTTTACCATTGTTAGTCCTGTGTAAATCAAAGAATTATGAGAATAAGCCCTATAGCGTTAAAATGTTGAGAACGGTTAGAAAAAATCTATATAATTATTGATTTAAAAATATTGTATTGCACCACTAAATTAGAACATTTTGATATCTTTGACAAAAATTCATAGCTTAGTTTTAGATTACAAAGAAACGTAGTCTAGAAACCTTAGAATTTACATGACAGCATGGTGGTAAGTATTAGATCGATCAAAAATTTGCGGACATCTTAGGTTAATAATCTTATGTATTACAGCAGTTACTATTCTTACCTTTCCTTAACACTTGCACAAATACCAATAACTATATTCGTAAAATGCAAAATCAACGACACTGCGATTTTAATACGTTAGACAAAAGACGCAACTTCAGCACACGGCAGTCAAATGACGTCTAGATTGGACCAAAATCATCGAGAATGAACCTTTACATCAGGCGCAGTAATGTCGTCATTCGTTAGCTGTCGGTCGCAAAAACGTACTCTTTCTAGAAAATTCTAGTATTCGTTACATTTTACGCATTTTAGGTAACGAGTAATTATACTACATAACTACTGAATATATAATAATATATTAGACTGAAATACATCATAACTTTTTTTTAATTATAAATATGAATGACTTGCAATATAAATTTGTAATATATTTTAATTGATAATTAGAGAATACAGTTAGTTAACTCTTAATCGCCATCAAACGGTCTCGTCACGCCCTTCGGCGATCAAGGCACGTCCTCGAAGAAGCGGATGATGAAACAACACTCAACCAGGCTAGATCGAAATAAAAAGACCAAGCGGCCTGCCGTAAATGTCAGAGGTGCTACCAAGGTGGCATTTAAGTTAGCTACTGAATGTCCTTTAGATATCTATAAAATAGCATCCATCAAGCTGTGGTTCAGCCCTCTCGATCATCTTCGGATGCCTCTCACCGGGGGAGCTATGCCACCTCTCAGTCCAGTTACTAGCAATAGAGGTTCAGGCTAAGCGACCTTATAGCAATGCCACCATTTCAATTCGGTGTAGCAGTCAAAAAGTCAACTTCTCTGGCTTATCTGTGTAGTTTGTCACAACACACACAGTCAGACAAAAAAAGTGTGGGAAGGTTATTATAGAAATAGAGGCAAAAACATTAGAAGTTATGCCATAAAAATCTTAGCAAAGTCACCAACTAATGTCTGATTTATAAAAACATAAAATATGTTGTCAATGTCATCAAAATAAGGAGGATGATTATGTATATCTGCACTAGATGGTGCTAATCAGTATGGATTGTTTTCATTAATTTATATAACGATAATAAAATAGAGGAACTATATATATCTTCATATACATACACTAATGCTTTTGCATGCTTGCCGTTATATAGACATGTATGACGAGTGAATTGGCGATGATAACGTCTGGCAACTGTGCTCTGATAACGTAATTTCAGTCCGCAGTCTTACACGTTCTTGGCTACGATTATCTCGTATTCACCTGTTTATGACTAGATTCCATATTGGTGACGGGTATTGTATACGGGTGGCAAAAGTGAATATTTTTGCATTATATGTAATTTGTGTTTATTAGCACAATGGCAGAAAAGCAAATAAAAAACAGAGTGTGCATTGTTGGTTCGGGAAATTGGTAAGGATTTTTTCTTTTTATTATAATTAGATCTATTTTGTTTACCGTGACCTTAGTTTAAAAGATGACATAACTATACGATAAACTTGCTTTTCCTTTATTTTTAAACTATCATTTAAGTAGATAAATATTTTTTAGCAACTAAAATAAAATATAGCATACTAAAAGTAATTAAGTCAAAACTTTTATTCTTTGTCTGTACATAAAATAATTGCGTATATTTATTTATTAAAGTAATTGATGAAGATTGTTACACTTATAGAAATTTTGTTTTTATCATTTTAGGGGTTCAGCGATTGCTAAAATTGTTGGGCGTAATGCAGCAAGGCTTCCTAATTTCGAAGATAGAGTTACAATGTGGGTGTATGAGGAGATGATTGAGGGAAAGAAATTAACTGAAATAATAAATGAAACACACGAGAATGTAAAATACTTACCAGGCCACAAACTTCCACCCAATGTTGTAAGTGTAATGTAAATGTTATTTTGTAACAGAAAAACTCAATAGTTACTTATTAATCATTAGTAAAATCATATAGTTTGAATTCATTTTTATACTGTAAAATTGTCGTGAAATTTAAGTTGCATAATTTATACAATTTATAAAAACTGTATGTATTAAAAATTAATGTTTAAAAAATTTAAACATTTTTGTTTTCACTCTTTTGTTCTCACATGATAAAAACATTTTTACTAAACAGCTACCAATGTCATCTGGTAATGTTACTTAACAATAGCTTATGTAATGAAATTTTATGAATAAATAAAATCATTCATGTCCTTGACACAGGGTGAGAGAGAGATACATGACTTCTCAATTGTTTTCACTAATCTTCTATATCCTATTCCCGTTTCTGTATGTTTAAGTTAGGTCTATAGGGCATTATGAAAAGATGAGACACAGAATATGTCTGCAAATAGCTATTATATAGAATTTTAATATTATCATTTTTTGCTTATTCTGTAAAACAAAGAAGTCATTACTTTTCATTTGATAAGAAACAAGTAGAAAAAGATTTCCAGTTTTTAAATAATAAATAATCACAAGGGCTCAAGGACTTGTATAGAAAGTATACAAAAAAGATGAAAATATGAGTTGAAGGTATGTCTTAAATTGTGTACGTTCTATAAATTATAATATATTAGTTATTCCATTTAGTATATAAATATTGCTTATGCTTTCTTAGCATCTTTACTTAATTATTTAAGATAAATATTATTCATATTTAATCACATTAAATTCTAATGTCTTTTTTATGACATCATAGACTGTATCATTGTATGGACAACAATTAATTTATATTTAAGCTGGAGGTGTTAAATGGAGTTTAAACTGTTATTGAAATAACTTCAAGCCTTTAATAAATATTAAAGAGAAATATTAAAAATATTCATTTTTGTTATAGGGCATAAACTAGTGCTTGACCATGATCCTACCTGATGTTAAGTTGTGATATAGTCGAAAGATGGTATGCGCTAGCATAGTAACTATTCACTCTACTCTTGAAGGTTCCCACATTGTACTTGGACGGAAAGACTGACGCCGGAAACTTATTTCACTCCTTTGCTGTACGCACAATGAACGATGACTCAAATCGCTTCGTTCGGACATGCGGAACATCCACTATGAAAGCGGACACCCGCCGATTGTCTATCGTCAGAAGGTAGAATGGGGGAATTAACTCATGTAATTCCTGTGCACACTCCTTGTGTTGGTGCTTAAGACTTATCTAAATGTATTAATAAGTATGTGTTTAATTCAATAGGTTGCTATTCCGGATGTAGTAGAGGCAGCTAAAGATGCAGATCTTCTCATATTTGTTGTGCCACATCAATTTGTAAGGACAATCTGTTCAACATTGCTGGGTAAAATAAAACCCACTGCAGCAGCACTATCCCTAATAAAGGTATTTATTTCACATGATACCACTATATTTGTCCAAATTGATGTATGTATATGATGAACTCTTTTTTATTTTATATTTCTACATTTGTGGCCTATTGCAGATTTCAGTTTTCACATATAATTATTGTTTTTTTGACTTTAATCTCTATACATAAAAGAGAATGTGTGTGTGTTTGATCCGTATAGGCTCCGAAAGGGCTGGACCAATTTCAATGAAACTTTCAGGGAATCATCAGATTGACCTGACAAGTAATTGTATAAAGTTGGCGACGGTTGAAGCACTCCTCTTTTGGAACTGGCAAACAACCCATACGTAATAAAAAATTAATATATTGTGAGAGTTAGATTAAATATTTAATCATGTAAGTTTATTGAGTGGACCCAGGCTTTTTCCCTAAAGAAGACAGAAAAATATTAGGGTATAGTTTGTACTAATTTTGGATTCACCAAATCACCATGGAGTATAATTTGGCAGAACTGTTTAAATGTGGGAGGTATATATATATATATATATATACAAAACCCACATAGCGATATTTCATACTCTTTTTCGTAGGTTTTGTATTGTGTTAACATGTTACAATAATATTTAACATGTTAATACAATACAAAGTATTTTCACCCTTGTGTGTTCTGGGTATTTAAAAATACTTTCAATTAATTTAAACATGCTTTTGGCAGGGCTTCGACATTGCAGAAGGCGGTGGTATTGACCTTATCTCTCATATCATCACAAGGTGCCTCAAGATACCTTGTGCGGTATTAATGGGTGCCAACATAGCTTCTGAAGTGAGTATTGCAAAACACTTGATATATGTGTGTGTATTTTTATACAGATTCTATCTACGTATATACGTTACGGACAAACAGAATTGAATTGTCCTTCTTTCAGTAGTTATTTATCTCTTAAAAGTTAAGTCTCTTAAAACATGTTTTTAAAATCCTATTATACAAGCCAGTTATTATAATACATATTACAAGTGATATAGTAGTCCCGTCACGACTTACGCGAGCCCGGATTGTATAATATGGAGGAAATTATATAATCTAACTATCGACCGCCTCTATATACAGTTTGGTTTTAGAAATCTCTAGGCTAACAATTAAGTCCCCAAGTTACTCCACTCCCTAAAGAAGTTGAGGCTTAACGACTTAAAAGCTGGGCTGGCTCTCAAAATATCCGGGGTGTAAGATAACTGATAATTTACGTAATATATTTTAATAATGTTACATTCATTTTATTTATATGGGAATGAGAATATGAGTTTAATTTTTTTAACACTTTTTCTCATTCCTATGACATAAATTCTCTTTAGAGAAAGCGGAAACATTGCACCTTCATAAAAAAACGCCTCGGGAAATGAGAAAATACGAGTAATAACCAGTTCTTTTAATATATATGGCGCTAGTGTCGTTGTTTTTTCATCAGTTGCTACAATTATTACGAAGACGTCACATATGCTCTATGATGTTGGGAGGGTAGGGTAACAATTATAACAATTATGCAGCCTATTAGGAAGAGAGAGTTTTTTTATAAGGGATAAGACGTCGAAGCATAAGTTGTTCAGATAAACGTATAACTATTTTACGGGGTACAGTACGGCCTCATATGGAATACTGTTCGCATCTCTGGGCCGGGTCTCCCCAATACCAACTTCTTCCGTTTGACCGTGTACAACGTACGATGCTCGAATAGTCGACGATCAGGGTCTTTCCGATCGACTCGACCCTCTGAGTCTGCGAAGAGATGTCGGTTCTCTTTGCATCCTATATCGCATTTACCATGGGGAGTGTTCTGAGGAATTGTTCGGAATCATCCCAGCTACCGATTTCCATTACCGCACATCTCGGCAGAATTCCAAATTCCAACGCCACCATCAAGTGGTTGGCGTTCAACGATTGTACGTTTTTCGCGTAACTTTCTCCCACGCACTGTCAACTTGTGGAATCAAATGTCGCCAGCGGTGTTTTCGAACGTTTACGATTTAGGGACCTTCAAGAAACGAGCCTATTCCTATCTCAAAGGTCGGCAACGCACCTACAGCTCCTCTGGTGCTGTGGATGTTCATGGGCGACGGTGATACCTTAAGATCAGGTGAGCCGTATGCTCGTTTGCCACATTTCATATAAAAAGTTATTCAACCTGGTTCGTTACAATATGTAATTAAAAATGTCTAGGTAGGTAGAAAATTATATGTTAAAAATGACTACTACCCTAAAAACTAACCTAAAATAGCGCCAACATTATTGTGGATACACACCGGGACCAATCACAACGCTAAAGAAAATTTTACGAAATACTCGGAAGATGCTAATGGCAATACTTTTGGGCCTTGGATTCTTTGTCACGAATTGATGGCGTGAACAGCGTGGTTATTTGTCATATTTATAAAAATAGCTGAGGCCTTGAGGCTCAAATGTGTGGGCGCTTGAAGACTCATAGTAAGCAAATCACCAGAATTTTATCTCTGGTGCCAATTGTAAGCTTCTTAAAGGAAACATTGTCAAAGATACATTGAAATACATTATTTCCACGTGACAAAATAATGCAGAACAACGGCTTAAATTTTTAACCTACCTTGACAACGCCGGTCAGAACGGTAGCAAGACATTTTCCATTTAAAGTATTAACTTCCGGAGTCAGTGTTGCGAGCATTAGATATCGATAAATAATAAATACAGATAAAACAATTTGCCTCCCATTTACCATTCGAAAATAAACGCGAGAAGACATCCTTGTCTAGGAAATATTTGAAAGATATGTGAAGCCAGTAAATTCGCCCTAAGTCCGTCTTTACTTATCTTTAAGTTTGGGCCCGTGAGAGTAGTGGCATGTTTATGGCAATAAGCTACCACATTATTTAATTTATGCATTGACAACAAACAATACACGCGCATACAAGTATTGTTGCCAATACGTAATGTACTCTGAAGAAAGACTACTAACTACTACAAATACGATAAAGTAATATCTTTTTACATTATATTCTACAATTTGAAAGTTTTTTAATTCAATTTATTCTCTGATTTATTAAAGCACTCGTGGGCAAGGGCCCATCTAAAAGGGTTTGGTAAATACATAAATCCCCGTTTTGGTTTTCGCTCCATATTTTAATTTGGGCCTTAATATGTCCTTTAACTGTGTAATTCTTAAATTATAAATTAAACGACTTCTTAAATTCTTAATAAAACTTTCAATTTAAAGTGCTGATTTACCACGCGTTCGACGATGAAGGAAAACATCGTGAGGAAACCTACATGTGTTAGAAAGTTTTATAAAACATGTGAAGTCTGCTATTTACAGAGAAGGCCTGCGCTCAACAGTGGGACAATACTATATGAGACGTTTATGGCGTTGTTTGATGGTTTATATTATTGTTCATTTGATTTTGTATTTTGTTAATTTTATGTTTTAACAAATATACAATGTGCATGCACCTTTATGATCAAGCTCGGCGGTCACGCTGACTTATAAATAGGAATACTCTGCCTCGGCTTTCCGCGAGGCGATTTAAATTACTTCTAAAAGATGGTAAACGTATACGCTCGTATCTCTTACAACAATTTAATGCACATCTCTTATACTCTTTTTAATTTCTATATATCTACATAAATAAGTTATCAATAAATTTACATATAAATACAAAGATAACAAAAATACACGCACAAAGATAGTGGGAGTGTTAATAACATAGTATCTGTATAAGTCGAAAATTTCCATAGATAGAAGACTTCGTTCCCTTCCCTACGCGTTCCGAAATGTTAAATTACTTTAAATTTCAAATCTCTTTACGTCGAAGTAATTAGTGAATCCCCACAAGAGTTTTCGGTACAAATTGTCATCAAAGAAATCTTTTTGATAGAATTTTGTTATTTATTTCACGACACTGACTCAAAATTGTTCGGTTGAATAACCTCCGAAGTTATTTTTTGGCACAATATATTTGTGTATACGAGTAAAATCAAAAATCGACTTCAAATCGAATTAAACGTTGAACTATTACACGCGGACCCCTTTTTATATCACCGAATTATCTTATATTCAATACTTAATGTAAATACTGTTTGCAAATTTAAGTCTTATTTCTATTTCTTATGTCATTATTAGAATTGGCCCAAAAAATGGCGCCACACGGGAAGGTCTAGCTTTCAAATAAAAAACGGATCATCAAAATCGATTCATCGAGTCGAAAGTTGTGAGGTAAAACATACAGACGAATTGAACACCTCCAGTCTTACAAATAAAAATGAGTTATAACATATTTATTTCACCCTTAAACTAAGTTTAGTAAAACCAGGAATAAATTAAGAATAAGCTGAGAATAGTTTACCACAAATAAATCCGGAATAACTATGGTTTATCTATTATTCCTTTACGTAAAAATGCACGAGTTGGCAACAGCGCAGTCAAAGGGAAACCATACTAAAAAAATAATTGCAGTCTATGTCGTAGTCTAGTAATGTATCTGTCCAATGTGTGGCGGTTATAAAAATATTCTATACTCTATATATAGATAGAAGATAATCCACTTCCACGCTTGTCCATAGTAAGAGACCTTTCAAATAAATGGTCTAGAAATATTATACCACTTTTAAAAAACCGATATTTTAATCGAAACTAATCATCGACATATAAATTCCCATCTTTTAAATATTTTTACTTTTTTTGGAGTCTGAATGATATTTATTAAGTCATTTACTGTTTCTACTTTCTCCATTGCCCTTAATTCTATAATAAGTTAATTTAAATGAGCGAACACAAACACAAATCGTGGTATTTTAAATGTTATACTGGACTTAAGCAAGGGTGTACGTCGTTTTAACTTTGGAATAACGATTGTATGAACAAAAACGTTAACGTTATACCAGGTATAACGTATTCTTTGTTTATTAGTACAAATTTTGCTTATTCTTAATTTATTCCTAAGTTTATCTTTATACCACGTTTATTTGTAAGGCTGCTCCTCTTTTGAAGTCGGTCAGAAAAGTTCGAAACTCCTGTGAGTCGAATTTTTTGACGTCTCCTGAATTTCAATCCTGCTAACCACTTCTACCGTATATTAAACGTAACTGTTAGGTAGCCGAAGAGAAGTTCTGCGAGACGACCATCGGATGTCGTGATGTAATGCTGGCCCCGATGATGCGCGACATAATCCAGACGGAGTACTTCCGGGTGGTGGTGGTGGATGACGAGGATGCCGTGGAAATTTGCGGTGCTCTCAAGGTTAGTACGTCATCTTTTTTTTCTATTTATGAAAAAATCTTTACTTCTCGTCACTTAAGCAACGAACAGTGAAAATGACCGCTGTAAAAAGTTCGAAACATCGTGAATTTTAAAATAAGATAATAACACGATAAAATATTTTATTACATGGAAGCGTTTAATTAGATGATTATCACGCAGTAGTGTCGAATACAGTTAATTCTATTTATTATATACATCCCTTTATTAAAGTTAAAAAATCAAAATTACTAATGGTAATAAATTAAGATAAAAAAAATAGGAGAAAAAAAGAACAAAAGCTCAAAGTAGTTAAGATCATCCGATGTGATTGTTATACTTATAGTTTACTAACAAAGTTTCCGTAGAATTTTTATTAAAACCGAAAAGCACTATAGTTTTTTGCAAGTAACGCAGCCGGGCCCGGAACGAAGCAAACAGCTTCGTCTTTGCCTTTCCCTTAAAAATATGAATTAAGAAAATACAATATTGAAATACCTACGCAGAACATAGTGGCAGTAGGGGCTGGCTTCGTAGACGGTCTCGGCTTCGGCGACAACACTAAGGCGGCCGTCATCCGCCTAGGTCTCATGGAGATGATCAAGTTCGTGGACGTGTTCTACCCTGGCAGCAAACTAAGCACTTTCTTCGAGTCGTGCGGTGTCGCCGATCTTATCACCACGTGTTATGGTGAGTGACCCTCTGTACTTATTCCACTTACGATCTGATGCCACTTCAAAACTCTAGGCCCTGTTATTTGCCAGATTTCAGTACGAAACCGATCTAATACACTTATATTGATTATCATTCCATTATTACCAAATAAGTCAAATACTAACAAATACACGATTGGCATGTCGGTGGTACACCATCGGTAAACCATAGTGGCACCAATAAAGTGAAAGTCTACTAAAAGCAACCAATATCGACCATTATGATGCCAATGTACGTTCATTTGTACACTATGTTGAATATATGAAGCTCACCTTTTGTCTTCTTTGTGATTTAATAAACTTTGTGAAAAATATACAGCGAAAGCTGTCTCTGTATTGGTTGTATAATGTTCCTCAACTCTATTTTCGTTGGGTAATTAAAACTTGATTATGTGGATAGATATTTCTCTATAATAAAGAATAACAATAATAGCATACCAGGGAACTCCTAAAAAATGTATAAAAGTGGTTGTTCAATGTGATATTGGTTTATCACAATCAAAGACTAGGTAACTACTCTATAATGACAACGAGTAAGAAGTAGAAGTAGAAGAAAAAAGAGATTAAAAGCGCCAGAATTTCGTAATATATCTGTATTTCGCAAATATTGATTATAGTATTGGTATTAGGAACGCTGCTGGAGTTTCTTCGATCACTTCATCTAGCGCCAATACTTACCAACTTAAAACTTTTCCGTTAAAAGCTATCAACCGAGTCGTAGTTCACCTTCGCGATCGGAATGCTATCGCGAATAGAGTAATCGCTCAAGCGAAGGTCGACGTCGTGGGCCTTTGTTGTACAGGCTAAGCGACCTAAGTGCCACCTCTCAAAAACCCGATAAAACTGTAGATATCGCCTGGCTCATCATCGTAGTTTATTCAGAAACATAAATCGGAAATGTATCTCTGTGCGTAGTAACGTTTGATTTAAAGTCGGTTTTTGATTTTACTCGTAATTATAATTGTAGTCCGTCAGTTCAAAGATTGCAATTAACGTTAATTATCGTAGAAGCATGCGTTATTGTGAAATAATTTAGTTCGAATAGGAAGCACGTCAAGGCTAAATGGACACGAGTGGAGGTGAACTTTTATTTCTTGCTTTTCCATTGTGCTACTTGATCTAGTTATTAATGGCCTCGCTCACTTTAATAACAAGCGCTCGCTACTAAGAACTAAAAGGTCTGGAAAGATAATATCTTATCTTTTAGTTCTTAGTTGCATATCTCTCTCTGAGTTTAGCTTGAGAGATTTTAAATTAAAAAAAGAAACCGCTAGCTACACGCCATTAAGATAATGTCGCATTTACAATCTGTAAATAACGACATCATACGTATAACTGAAATAAATAGAGAAATTTACGTTAGCTATAGAAAGAGTCACCATTATGACGTCACCTGTGTGACATTCGCAGTGTTTGAAAAAAAAAATTATATGAATCTATTTTTACCACAGATTATATGGTAATGTAAACCAATTTTTTGTTGACGAGGGGAATCTTCAATAAGATACCCCGTCTTCTGGGGTATCGTATTGAAGATAGTAGTATATCGAAGATAATAAGATAGTAGTGAAGGAGTTATGTCCCCGGTGGCCCTTCCTCGGCGACACGGGCCAGCCGATGTCGCCTTCTTCGCGGGTTCACTTCAGCGGACGACAAAGGTCCACCCTTGTCGCCCACTGAACCAGAGGCCCCTTTTAGTCGCCTTCTACGACAGGCAGGGGATACAGTAGCCTTATTCTACTAGCCCAGAACTACAGGGTTAATGTAAACCTCACCTTTGAAGTACTTCGAGTAGAAATTGTTGTCTACTTTATTTATCGTATATAATCTCCGATCGGCACAAATATTATTGTTGAGAATAGGTTTCGTAATTAAGAGGCCATATACTATTATCACTTGTCCCAGCGGTCAACATTCAAGTAGCAACTATGTTACTAAGTGATTGTTATTGTTAGATTGGCTTAGATAACACGTTATCGATAAAACTTATTGATTTCGCTTGAGCTTTTCGTATCTATGGCATCTAAATGTCACGTGTTCGTCGCGTCATATATTGCATCAAGTAAAAACGAAATACCCACGCGCTAGCTACAGCCAATTTTAACAATTATATAATATATACGAGTAAAAACAAAAACGCATGTTAATTCAAATGAAACGATAAACGCGCAGACGCCTACTTTAATTTAAAGTATCATAATTTTATTATGAAGTTCTAAGTCATATTATTTCATCTTGCCCATTCACACACATCGTCGTTATGAAGTATATAACTAGATTTGAATATAAGCATACCAATATCACAACCAACGAAGCTCCTTACGTTTTTAGGAGTTCCTTGTTATATCATTAGAACCCAAGGTCTTACGCCAACAAAATTCCTATGAGACGTAATTGAAACCAAATCATTTCAAACAAAAACATGTTGATATCAGTTCATAAATGACGGCTCCATGAGTGTACAAACAAAAAATAGACCTAGAAATTGAGAACCTCTAACTATTTTTGAAGTCGTTTAAAAATTGTTGTAATGCTGTTGAGCTCTACATAACAAAGATTGTACTAATCTTGGATTTAAATTGAAATACCTCTTATAGTTTCTGATGCATACAATTAATGTTAATATCATTGATATACACAATTGTTAGTAAAATTAGTCACGGTAGAACTCGGACGGTAAATTAACCTTTGCAATCATTAATGCATAACTATCATGACTGGCAACAATGAAATTCCAAAGTACTTTACAGGAACGTGCGATCTTGAAAAATAAAAATATATTTAATGTTTAACAAAAGAATTGAAACAGTTTGAGTTTAACATACTATAAATATAATTACTAGTATCTCTCTCTCTCTCTCTAGTGTCGGTCATTCATGTCCGAAGATCGTGATCACCATTAAAGTTGCATCTAGAGTTCTGCCTCTATCTAGCGCGTCTCTTACGACAGAGTAAAAGTTGGAGGACGACTTTCATTTGATCAGATCGGATTGTTGGTGAACAACCGCGAGATATTTTACTTTCGGTGTTTCCAGCTACGATCAGTTATTCGAGACTTGGCCAAAATACGCCACTTACAAGTATATATAAAGTGAAATTCGACCTCAAGTAGGTTTAGTCGCAGAGCTACCATGATCTGACTGTCGGGGTTCAAATCACAGCAGTGTGCTGAACCCTGTCTCGTTAATGACGTAATAACTTTATCTACCCCTATTTTAAATTTTTATTCTAATTTTAAAATTAGAATTTCAAATGTCACGATTGAGTCCTAACATTTCTTATTAAGATACAAATCTAAACGGAGTAAGGACATTAAATGTTGTTTCCCTAAATTATAAAGTAGCGCAGTTAAGTTTTTAAATTTGGTTTATAATAAACCAATATAAATAGACTTTGTTAAGATATACTTGAACCTTGTAATTGCGGCCTTGGGTTATCATATTTCCTATAAGTAAAGAGCCGATGCGGATAATTCTGTTTTATTTTACCTTTACCACGTTCACTTAACGGTTTAAATGTCACCAGTTTCAGACGGTTGCCATGTTGTGTTTTATCATTATCGTACAATTAATCGAAAATGATTTATTTATCGCTTTTTAAAATCTTCGCATGTTGTATGCACATGACTAAATACTATCTATGTTTTCGTTTAATTAAAATATATAATACACGAATACCTTATATAATTTCATAGATTATATGATTAAAAATTATTTGTAATATTTAGTTACATCATTACAATGATGTAATTGGTATCTAATACAAATATCATAGTACCAGGTTTGTCCCGTTGTCTCAACCCTGTAGTTCTGGGCTCTCAAGAATAAGACTACGGTATCCCCTGCCTGTCGTAGAAGGCGACTAAAAGGGGCCTCGGGTTCATTGGGCGACAAGGGCCTTTGTCGTCCGCCAAGGTGGACCCGGGAAGAAGGCGACATCGGCTGGCCCGTGTCGCCTTGCACTGCGAGGGCACAGGGGGGGAGGGAGTAACCTCCCCCGGGAAGTGCTCTCTATGAGCACAGTGCAGAGGGGCTCCGGTGCGTTCCACTGGAGATCCCGGAGCCCCTCACCATGCACCGAGGAAGGGCCACCGGGGAGGTTTTAGTGGGTAAAAACCCCACATAACCGCCGCCTTCCCCCCAGAAGGCGGGGTATCTTTCTGAAGATTTCCTCCTCGTTAACAAAAAAAAGGTTTGTCCCGTTGTAGGCCATATGATATCTTTCTTGTGAACGTATTATTCTACCCCGCAACTTCGATATGCTACCTAAAAGAGACTATTATCTCCTTCATGTTTAACTCGGTGAAGTGTTAAAAAAAGGCAATTAGCCTAAAAAGTTTAAAAAAGTACTGCAAAGTAGGTGTTGATAAAAATACGCGGCTCTATCTTTTTTTTATTCATTCGAGAGAAAGAGCTCTTATATATAACTGTCAAAGGGAGGGCAGTTTAGCGAAATAGGTTGTGACCCAGATAATTTGTCCGCAGTACACGCTTTAATGTTTAGTTAGTGTACGTAGTCTTTATCGATGTGCGGGCAAAGGTCATATAATAAGCATACGAAACATTTATCAATTATTGGTTGTTATTAACCATTGTATAACTCGAGTTAAGAAGACTGTGCATTGATAATAAGTGCAAATTTAGGATATTTTTTGGTGTGAAAACGTTGAAATTAATCTAGAAACAAACTATTTATCTACATTGAAACAATATCATACTTAAACTTGACACATGAGACTTGCAGAGGATTTAAGAGACATCAACAACGTTTGTTGCACGTGTTTTCTTGATCAGCTACTGGTAGGAAAATATATGTATAGGTCGGATATACTAGGTATGTCTGTAAATATCTCTATAACACAGGAGTCACTGTATATAATGAATAAACAATTTAATGCAATTTATAGTGAATAAGAATTAGAGCCGTGGTAGCTCAGTGTCCGGGCGGTCGGTCAAGTTGCAATTTTTTTTTTAAAGAAAGCTTGCAATATTTCTTTTTTTTTTGGAAATATTACTAACAATCTTGTTAACCATTCCAACTAAGCTTAAGCTTGTGCTAGGACATGGTTCACGCCAATAGTCTAATGGTGGATTCGAACCCACGACCTTACGATTCGCAGGCCGTACCCTAAACCACTAGGCTATTGACGCCTTAAAAAATAAATAAATAAAAAAAACGTTAGCAACCGAGTTCGATCCCCGGTGCCGGCAACAATAAATTTGCTGTTGCAACTTATTCCCAGATTTACCACGCGTTCGGCAGTGAAGGAAAACATCGTGAGCCTACTTGTCTTAGAAAAAATTTCTAAGACATGTGAAGTCTGCCATTCCGCATTAGGGCCACGTGGCGGACTACGCCCTTATACTCTCTTTACAGAGAAGGCCTGTGCCCAGCAGTGGGACATATATAAAGGCTGTAACTTTAAGAATTAGGAGGAAATACTACTACTAAAACTAGTAATTGTAAATATACTAAACGTGTAATAATAGCTACCTGAGTTGTATAAACAAACCAAATTGTTCCAACTTGTGGAATCAGTTGTCATCGGTTGTGTTTCCCTTAAAGAAACGACCCTACTTCTTTCTCAAAAGTCATCAAAGCACATATAGTTCCTAAGGTGCTACGGATATTCACGGGCGACGGTGTAGCGTGAATCCGTTTGCCCTTTTCCTATAAGAATGTGACGTCACTAAAATGCAATTTTTGTCATTGATTGATAAAGGAAATCAGAACGTAATAATCTGTTAATGATATGAGATCTGTTCGATAAGGCATATCTATTGGTGACGCAAATTCAGAAACCGTTATATGCCTATTGGATCTAATTAAGTTTGCCACTCGTGTTATTATATAATCCAGAAAAATGTTTTATACAAATATATTGTATACTATTTTTTTTATACTTTTTAAGCAAGTGCTTGACGATCCCACCTGATGTTAAGTGGAAATGCAGTCTTGGATGGTACTCATGAAAATACCCACATTGTAATCGAAAGGCAAGACAGACTCGGGCAAACTATTCCAGTCCTTTGCTGTACGAACAATGGAAGACGAAGCAAAGCGCTTTGTTCGGGTTTGAGGGATGTTCACAACAAAAGGATGAAATCCCGCAGTTTGTCTAGAAGTCCGATAGTGGAACGGGGATGGGGAATTAGGTCATGTAGTTCCTGAGCACACTCTCCGAAATGCAAATTTATTAAATAAAGTTAGTCATGAAACAGCGAAATCGGTGGGAAGTTCATTTATGTTAATATAATAATATTGATAGTTTTATGTTACAACCATTAAAGTTTAGCAATTTCCTAAATGCAGGAGCATGCATTCTTGGCAATTAATGAAAATTGTTACTAGCGAAGTTTGATTGGATGGTTTTCGTTTGTACGTATGTTGAATCGATACTGTAGGAAGGTGCGGTTGATCGACATCTATACTTATGTGCGACGTTCTACTTAACAACCAGTCGTTGTTATCTCCTATAAATATCCATATATAACATGTTTATTTTGTCAGATAACAAAATTATAACGGCTTACGAAATTTTAAACAAATAAACGTTTGCAGATATGCCGTGTTATTCAACTTTAATTTCACGTCCAACTAAAATATGGTGAAGATCATCTACAATTTAATTGTCATTGTGCAAAACAATACAATCAACTAATTTGACGACAAATAGTTGATCATTATGACATCAGTGGATTATTTATGATATTGATAATCAATTAGATTGAAATATAACGGCCTATTTGGAAAATGTCAGATTACCACCAAATATTATACATGACGCACTGCTGTATTTTATCCTTTTGTTGTGAACACCCCTCAAAGCCTAACGAAGGACTTTGCGTCTTTCGTTATTCGTTCAACAAAGAACTGTATGTATTTCAACAACAACAACAACAATGTGGGTATAATAGGAATTTTCCAAGCTTCTGCGCCTTAACATTCAGGACTGTATTTCCACTTAACATTTGGCGGGATCGTGGTTAAGCGCTTGCTTAGAAAGTATGAAAAATACAACTAAAACAATACTCGAGTCTCAGTAGTACGCCATCGGAAAACCAAACTAGAAAATCGACAACTCTGCTGTTGTTCATTTTGATTCAACTATGAAACGTAACATAAATAGTAGAAAATTCATGTTTTGCATTTTGACACAATTGAAATTAATCAGGGCCCTGATTGACTGTGAGGTCTAAATTTTAACGCAAGTACACAAGTTTACTTTATCATGCATCATATAAAGTAATTTATTACAGGTGGAAGAAATAGGAGAGTGGCGGAAGCGTTCGTGCAGACAGGCCGTTCTATAAAAGAGCTAGAGGATGAAATGCTGAACGGGCAGAAGTTGCAAGGTCCTATCACCGCAGAGGAGGTCAATCATATGCTCGCAAACAAGAATATGGAAAACAAGTAAGTGGTATTAAAGATCGGGATCAGTTATTCTCAACATTTTTGTTTGGCACATTTTTAACGATTTCAAAATTTGGCGGCACACAACGAAAAAGATAAAAAATATTCATTTACCTATATAATACACTACGTAAAATAACTTATGATAATAATTTTAAATGTATGAAATTAAATAACTGCGTAATACAAAAATAAGAATACGTTTATTGAGGGTTAATTATAAATAAATATTATTATTATATATAATAATATTATATCTAAAATTTAGTACACAAAATTGCAGTGGTTGAGAATCACTGATCTAGATTATTATATTTATGAAGTTTAAATGTTGGTGATTTTAAAATTAATTTATTGGAATGTTTGGAAATCTTTAGAAATAGCATGCAGGCATCGTAATGATTTTAAATCCGCCCTTAGCCGTTACGAAGAATGTACATTTGTAAGGTGTATGTATGTGAAAAAGGTACAAGAAGCGTCGATTAATTCGTCCCTATTTTTGTGTTTTGTTTATGGTTGCCTCACGATTAAGATTTTTGGTTTGTTGGGTTTACTTTCTATTAGGCTTTATGTTTGTTGACATTGGACCTTGAGATCAAATAACAGTATGGACGAAAGTTTGTTGATGAAGATATAGACAGGTGACATTCCAAGACTAGGGACTAGGGACAATAACGAGCACGAAATGAAGACAGAGAAAGTAGGCGCCGGAACTTCGTAACTTCACTGCGATACTTCAACACATAAAAGCAAGAGCCAGCACATAATCAGCGTTTAATCTATCCGTAACAATATTTCATGCGTAGGTCAGATTTGAAGACGGTTTTCGTTTTAACTCGTGAAATATAATTGTATGTAATTATACCATACTAACTGATTATGAAGTTCTAGCGAGGTGTCTTTAAACAGATAATGAGATTGAAGCCACAGTGCGGTCTTTCCTTTGTTAAGCTTATTGATTATAGATAAAGACTCGTGGACTTACCACCGATACTTATGAATTAAAATATTATGGAATTTTGTTATAAACTTCACATTTTTATATAAGAATTGGGATAAATGAGAAAATGGCTCACTAAAATATACGCGAAGTACTTGAAGTTACTTGATTAATCAGTAATAATCGAAATCACTTGATTGTTTGTTAATGGCGTTTCCATATAGATTTCGCCAATGTCGTAGTGTGTACGTTAAACTGCTGTAAAAAGCGGGCTTCGTGACGGACAAGGATCTAAACTATAAGGAAGTATGTGTGGTTACTGCTGAGACAATTCAGTGCGATGCTCGCTGTTGATATGTCTAAAACAATAGAAACAAACACAATATATACATAGGGTTAGTTGTTTAAAAGACAGACAAACTACAGTCTAATGTTATTTTTGTTAAGGAATGAACATAAAATATAAACAAAAGGAGAGTTAACAAGAGAGAGTAGGGATTTGAAGTCTGTGGGGCGCGGGATATCATTAGGAAGGAGGTCGTAGAGGGAAGAAGATAATAAGGGGCAATTGTAAAAAAGGTGATTAGGAGTCCCTTCATCTAGTCCACATTCACAAAGGGAGCTGTCTCTAATATGTATCGAAATCACTTATGATGTTCAAACTATATTTTTGACGTATTCTGAGGCATTCTTATGGATATCTCCAATGATGTTCACGTGATTTCGTCACGCGAGCGGACGCTATAAGAAATGCTAAAACAATTTGCTGGCGTTCAACCGTTGGCGGAATAATCATCTCGTCCGAAAATATGTCAAGCTTCAAATATATAGACGTGTGACTGGCAACCGTAAGATGAAAAGTGCCAATCTGACTGCCAAAGGTTAGTTAATGCCAAAATCAACATTTCAGTTGTAGACCTTTTATAGATTAAATATTCTGTCTATTGCGTTAGAGATAAAGAAAAAAACGTTACAGCTTATTAATATCCGGGTTTTAATATTTAAATTTGGAATTGAAACAGTCCATCTTATTTACAAATCGCATTGCATACTACGAATAACGACATATAAATACGATGATATTATTTGAATTCCTGTGTTTACCTTTTGCCCGAAAATCATATCGAACTCATATTTTAGCTATTGTTTTTTTGTCAGTTTAAGCAAGTTGCATTCCACATTTATTCCTACGTTTTGCACGTAATTTCTTTCCACGCATAACCAAACAGTAGAATGGTCTATGAATAGCGGTGTTTCCAAACCAATACGTCATAGGGACCTTCAAGACACGCGACAATACTAAAAATCCTCTATTATTTGTGGATGTTCATGGCCCACGGTGATCACTTAAGATCAAGTAACCGCAATTCATTGGTCCGTTTTATGTAAAAAAATTAACAGTAGAATTGACTTAAAGTTTATCTATGTCCTTGTATTACGAGACAATATCCCAGGGGAGGAAACCGCTAGCGCGTCAGGTAGATCTTATTACACGCGTGTCACGTTGTTAACCTCGCAGATAATTCGCTCGCCGCGTCACATTATAGCGTAGATTGAAATAGTTTCACTTGGCTGCCATCCATGTTTAATTAGAGTTCGATGTTAACGTTGATTGTTTGGTCGTTTGTATTTTTAATATTTTTTTTTGTTGACGGGTCGGGAAATCTTCAACGAGACACCCGGAAGGAAGGGTTTTGTGGGGTTTTTACCAACTAAAACCCTCCGGTGGCCCTTCCTCGATGCATGGTGAGGGGCTCCGGTGCGTTCGGTGGTTATTTTATAATATGCACAATTTATTTCAGTTAGCTAGCGTTTTATCTTTCGAGATATTCAAACTTTCTTAACCGACCCTTTATATATTTTTATTATATATTTATTTTTGCTCATGGCTATTTTATAAAAATTGTACACAAGCTTATATTATTAAAAATGCATGCGTTTTACAGGTTCCCGCTTTTCACCGCCGTGTTTCGCATCTGTCGAGGAGAGCTGAAGCCCAGCGACTTCATCGATTGTATCCGCAGCCATCCGGAGCACATGTAAGAGTGACTTAAAACTAATCCGCTTCCCTCTGCCTAGCTTCTAGAACAATCTAGAGCGTATTTATACAACGTAGAATAGTAACAACTAACTTATGTAAATAATTTCATTTATTTATGTGTACACTATATATTTATGTATCTTTTACAGGGTGCTAGTACTTAGATAACGGTTCTGTATTTGTTAGGCTGGAGTGTTGATTACTTAGAGATGAGATTATATGAAATGTACTTAGCTACACATGGTATTGTATTGGGATTGTTTGAATACGACTTCTTAATGTAAAGGATTTAGCGCTTTGTTGGTTGAAGTGTGTAAACAGAGCATGTTTTTATAGCATCGTTGTGTAAATTACTGACACCTGTTATTCTAATAAAGTTTTATATTATGTTGTTGCTAATATTGAATAGCCGATAAGGGTTTTTATCTGTATCGTTGTATTATCCGATCATATAAGCTAACAATTTCATCCGGCAGGGGTCTGTTATCTCGTTTTGACGGCTACACAGTAAATGGACGTGTTGAAGTGGTTGTTTAACAGATAAAAAATATATATTGACATTGTTAATTGTATTGCAGGCGTAAGTGCAATATAAGTTTACGTAGTTTTACGTCATATGTTTGTATCACTAAATCTCTATAACGCACATTATCTTCTCTTGTATCTATCTATTCTTGTAGCACGTTCGTGTAGCCTAGTAGCTCTATGTATGTTGATTAAAAATTATTAATTTAACAAAACACCTTTCATTCTTATTCCTGGTAATTGTGTATCGTTTGTAACAATATGACTAATCTCGAAATTTCTCACCGATAACGTCCAACTAATGATCCTGTGTGCATGCTAATTTTGTGTTGACACGAGCTTTTTAAATTTCCAGATTCGCCCCCAAGAATATAAGTATTTATTAAAATACTACATGAATACGGCTTACCACATGTTATATGCCTTCTTTTTTTTTAATCATGTTTTATCTGTACTTTTCTGCGTTCGATTCTAGCTTACTAATTTTTTTATTCTGTAATTAACATTACCATTTTAAATGCATGTTTTATATCTATTAATTTGTTAATAAACTGTGTTGTTTGCTTGTCTATAATTTATTTATGCTTCGTTGATGTCGTGAACGCTCTTTCTTAAATGATCATTGCTTAAAAAAACAGAATAGTAACGTGTTAACTAATATTCTAGGAAAGTGCCGACGCGCAAATGTTCCCTGTGACCTGAGTGGAGATCCATTCGCATTGTTTCACGCCAACATCGCCTCCACCATCACTGCACTAGTTAATACTATTGGGGTTTGCATTTGAAATAATAATTACTTCACATGCAAACATCAAAAAGTCACGCCACATATTAACACTCCGCATCATATTATTAACTGTGGAATAAAGGTAAAGGTCCCTTTAAACTAAAACACGCGAAGTCTAATCAAACAAAAATTTTTTTTTCCAACGACAATTAATCTCCCATAGATTATTAATTAACATAACTATTTAAAAAATTAAATTGACAGATAATTTTAATGCATCAGTCTGGTTTAGTCGAATTATTTTTATTGTTTTTATAATTTTTTGGTTTTTTTTATCCGTTGTCGTTTTGAAGTCAAAAAGGTCCCAGGCAGTTTTATCTTTGGAAATTATTTTTTTGTATTTTTTTCTAGACCCCGTGTCTGCTAAACTGTATGAAAAAGAACGTTCTGTGACATCATAGTTGTCTAGTTTTGCTAGTTATCGTTATCTCATTGAATTGTGCCGTTATGATTTATGACGATTTATAATGACTTTCAGATATTGTTTCAATTCATTCATTTGTTAATCTCGAATAATCATAGTAATTCAAAAAAATCTTTAGAAAATTACATATCAAAAAATAAAATGATGTCACAATGATAATTGAATTGTAGTAAAACCAAACAAGTTTCATAGTGAAATGTCATTGGCTATTAGCAGGCTCGGGGCCCTATTAGGAAGCTTATTGTTCCGACAGTGGAGAATTTGCCTTTTGTGACAGCCAGTGTTGTTACAATTTTTGGAGGGAAAACCTAACATCATTATTGCATGAATTTGATTAGGGTTTGGTTTTTGTTCAATTTTTCATTAGTGATTTAAAAATGACTGCTAATTACCATTCAACGGTATAATAAATTTTACTTAATATAATAATAATCAATATTATTTATTTTAATAATTGCTTGCAATTTAATGTTTATAGCAAATTGCAATGAATTTAAAAAGTTAACAATTCAAAACGTTTATATTTATAATAATTTAATTATGAACTCCGATACGGTCGATTAAAACTTTGATTTCTAAACTGGATATATCACAGCAGGAACCGATAAACCGCCTTTCAAAACTTACTGCTAACAAATTATGTTCTAGTTGCGTTTAATTAAAGCTTTGTTAGTTTATTTTTGTCGTGTTCCTGCATGTTAACTATTTTAATGTTATGTCAAAATGTGTATAGGTAGTAATACAATTGTGTGCAAACATAACCATTTTTAATGCTACCATAGTGTAATATTTTTCTTTTAACACACTGTGATTGATTGTTTAATATTTTTTTTTGTTTTAACTTGGCGGCTAACGAGCATTACTGGTTCAGTGTTGTTTTATATTGTTAATTGTTTTTTCTTCCAAAGCTACTTAAAGTACATTTTAAGGAGGAATGTATAAACTATGACGATTATTCAGTGTTCGTTATTTTTATATGTTTTTTATAGGTTGTCAAATATCTCCCTTCCGCCTTTTGTGTCATGCGGCACCCAAACATCAAGCTTTTTTTTGTATCCAGCCTTCTGCAGATGGTTATAATGGTTTGGTGACTAACTCCCATCTCCTGGGCGATGTCACGAGATGCCACATGCCGGTCTAACTCGATGTAGTCCATGATTTGATCGGTATTTGTCGTCACAGGTCTTCCGCCGGCTGGCTTATCCATGGTGTCGTTTTCACCGGCTCTGAATCGTCGAAACCATTCCTCCGTGGTTCGAAGTGATAGAGTACCATCCCCCAAAACACCATTAATCACACGTTTCTCTAGCGGATTTGCCTTTAACGAAGGAAAACTTTAAAATAGCGCGAATTTCGGCGTTAGTGAACTCCATGTTTACACGTCTATAACTGTTGAACGCAATATCCAAACTAATTATGCATAGCGTCGTTTTGTAGGTTATGTCAAGACCTTTCAAATTATGTATAGTATTGCTAGATACGAGCTCTGTAGCGCTTTGTACATAGCCGCGAAATTCAAAAGACAAAAGGCGGAAGGAGATATTTGCCAACCTATTATAACATAACATATTGGTTGGCTTATAATCTGACGGGTAGAATATCTATCGCAGATTTCAATTCTAGCCGGCTAGTAGCAGATTTTTTTTTAATTTACTTTCTACTTGCTAAAATCTATGCCCTGTGTGGTTAAGGACATATTTAAAAAAAAAAACTGTGTCGACTATGTGTTATAATGACGTGAGAGTTTTTTAATTTATTCGGTTCAGATATTTCAGCCATACATGTAGTATGGCATATCACGATTTTATGGCGGGAACCGAAATTAATGAAATGAATTTAATGATTTAAATAAACATTTTGCTCTTGTTAGTTCATGATGATACTAGGACCAATTGATTCATTACTCCTACTTCAATGCATATTGTAGTATGATTTATTATTTACTAACATTATGTATTGTAATGATCTTGTTTCTCCCAACAAACATTTCCCTTTAAATTGTAAATGTAGTCTTAGTGTTACTTCTTTCCACTTATAGTTAGATATCGTCCTAGTCTATTTGATAATTGTTAAAAAGTTAAGCGATAGTAATTGAAACTATTGTAAATAGTTATATTTTTATATCACTTTGCATATGTCATTCTAAAACCATTACTCCATTGTTTGAACTTTCATTTGATCTATAATAAAAAACAGAAGCCTTGTAAACAATTCTTTATAGGCTAAGGTTTCTTGTAATTATCTTCTTTTCAGATTTCGCATAGTTAGAAAATCACATTGCTGTATTTGCTAAAATTGAGTATCGAGGTAAGAAAAAACTTAGAGAATGAACTTAGAGGCTTCTGTTTTTGTATTGTATTACATTGTATGCTGTTATGTCCTTGTGGTCCATTTTTGTACTATTATATCACATTTTCAGAACACGTCTATTATTTGGAGAAACCAATTGTCTGACATGGTGAAACAGTTGTTGTTGAATATTTTCATGTATCTGTATTAACTATGTATATATTGCCCAAGAAAAAAGGTATTGGCTTAAAAATTATGTTACTCAGCAACAAAGGGGTATACTGAGCTGAAGCTTATGCGAAGCTAAGGAAGCTACTAAAGCTACAAAAATTTTTTTGATGCCTTAAAATACACCAAATTTACGTCAGTGTACTATCACACCTAGATAGGTTAAGAAAGTTAGAATATCTCGGAAGATAAAGACACTAGCTAGCTGAAATAAACTGTTCATGATAGACAATTAAATATCTTTAAAATAAAATAAAATGTCACGCCACATGGAGGCAACACTAAGTATTAAAATTTAAATAAAAATAAGATTTAATGAAAAACTGTATTATCCAAGATTACGTAAGATATCCCTTTTCGTTTAAGTAATGAAATATAATAATAATAATATTTTATTTTAAGGATATTTAATTGTCTATCATGCACAATTTATTTCAGTCTTTATCTTCCGAGATATTTAAACATTCATAACCGACCCTTTATTTTTGCTCACGAGTGTAGTTGTTGTCAATGTATGGTTGCACATGACGCGTTCTGATATTTACGTTTAAACATGGACAAAGCTCAAGAAGATGCGACAGTATGCTTGATTCGTGTGCAAAGAACGGATGAATGACGTGAAGAGAGTTGCAAATACATAGAGAATACCATAAATTAAATATTCTTACGGTACTTTTATATAGTGGCATATAATATTGCAAGAATTCAGGCATTTGAAAATTATAAAATATATTCGACTAAATATAAAAGTATGTTGTGATCTCGCGAAAAAAAGCGGCAGTGTTATGCAGAGGACGCACTCAGCAAATGTGTGTATATAGCAAATGTACAAGATGGCGATTAATTAATGACAGATAAAAGTTCCCGTAACGAAGATGTGTGTAATATGTGGTAGAAGCGAACCAGAAATTGTTATCGTCATCTGTCAAAAATAATAACAAGTGCGCTTTTTTTATTAAAAAAAAAACTCAGTCGTAATTATTGGATGATAAGAAACTTTTGATATTGATAAATAACCAGATAGCACTTTATTTAAATGGATGATTTTTGATTAAAATCATCAACTAACTTCGCGTTAAACAACTAGTTCGCATAACTAAGCTTGCATACTTGACGGTCGGAACACTAATATGAAAATTTATAACTACGCGATAAAGCTAACCTAATTTCAACATCTAGATTAATTTAGTTTCATGGATATAAAAAATGGATTTTTTAATGAACATTAAAATTAACTATATGGATTTTGACGCGGTTTAATATTCAATTTCGAGTACTTTCTATAAAACATACATATCATAAATTCAATAAAGAGGATAGCTGGATGCAGCTACGACTTTCGGATCGTGTGATTGATAAAATTAAATCTTAAATTGATCTGAAAATGATCTCATTCCATATAGATAATCAAGAGATGAGACTTTTGGGCAAGTAATTAAAAGCTTCTTACAGAAATTAAAATATAAATTTTAAGCCGTGATAAGATCCATAAATTTAATTAAGTACAAGATAATTCTTATTTAAAGCATTGTGTTCGCCTGCCGAGTTTAAAGGATTGTGTGTCTGATCATTTCCACTGCAAACCTACCTGTTTAGAATGTGAATAACATTATCGGTGAGTACCCACTTTCGATTACTAATTCAAGTTTTAGATCATTCTCACTGAAACATTACATCTAAACTCTTACATATTTGCAAATGATCGGTTAGTCTTGCTATTTTCTGTTCAGAATGTTGCCGTGATTACAGTAGGCGGCCAAGACGATCTTATTCGGGACGTTTGCACTAAGTCATATTAGGTGTAAAGTGACCTCGGCAACCTCTCAGTCCAATAAAGTTGTAAAAGTTTTCGGGCTAACAACCAGCATTGAGACGACAAAACTGGCCCCACCAGGTTTTTGATCTTTCACACTTATATTAAGGGGTTCGTCTTACTTACCTCATAAGTTAATTATTATTTTTATGGCCTGGTAACAAGACTTTTAAGCTCAGTCTTTTTAAAACACATACACTTAATTCTTACGTTTACGATGAAAATTAGAGGATCCCCCATGAGTCCCCGCGCCACTTTAAAAAAAATCTCCCAAGTTTAATATGTGTAATAAAAACAGATTACATCGCGCTTTTGAAGTTTTAGGTTTTTTTTATTATGAACAAGTCGTAGTAGCTGTAGGTTTTTATTGAAATAAAATTTTATAACTATTTAAGTTTTATTAAAAAGTTGTTTAATAAAACTTAAACAGTTACATATATCTTTTTCCTTTCAAAACTATTTATATATTTCCTTTTCTATTACAGGGTGAAAGCGGGAATGCAGTAATATCAAGATCATTTTTAATTTGCCGACGGTGTTAACAAAAATAACTTTTGTAAAATACCGGTGCATTTTAATTTCAACATTTAAAAAACAAATGTGTGATAAGAATGTTAAACGTAGAATTTACCAGCGCTATATATTCTAAACCAAAGATTTTTTTTTATTCGAATACCCTTTAAATTTTTTTTGACTTATTTTAATTCAAAAATTATTTTAGATATCGGGTAATGTTCTTCTCCAATACTCGAAAACGTTATGGTAATGTAAAATTTAAAAGTCATAGTTTAACAAGGACTTTCATTAAAGTAAATGTCTTTAGGTCCTTTCGATCTTTCTATCAATGATAATTAGTTAATTATCAAAACAGACATATATAGCAGACTTGCAAACTCTTTTTAGTCTGTGATTATATATTTTCATAAAGTGTGTAACACATTTTCAAATTAGACGTAAGAAATAAGTGTATGTGTTTTAAAAAAGAATTGGCTTAAAGGTCTTGTTACCAAGCCATAAAAATTCATCAAAAAAAAAGGTTTGTAACCATGCCATAGCATCTTTAAGACTTTTTAAACCATAAGGCATTATTTTTGTTGTTCACCCGGAGTTCTGAGATACCAAGTGTTGACATACAAAAATTAAGTGGATACCAACTTGGTGCCCGTCATGAAATTGCTTCAAATCCTATCACAGTTGCTTATAATATGATTTAACTCCCACCTACTTATGAATTTAAGTATAAAAGTTATTGAGAAAGCTTTTAAATAAAGGTAGTTTCTTATCATTTATGAGTTATTTATAAATGAAGTTATTACTGGTTACGCTCAAAGAATAAATATTCAGTGTAGGTATAAATTTATAAATTAATTCTGAATTGATAGTTATGTTTATTATAATTAATTTATGAAAATGTTTACTAGTTTTTGTGTGTAAAATATAATATATTTCCGTTTGGTTTTGTTTAATTGACCGTACTATAAAAAAGTACGAGCATACTGACTCAAAGCAGGAAAGCTTGCAAAACTGATTGTGGTTGGGATCACTGAACACAATGTAACCCTGAGGGTGATAACGATCCTCACACATGAGGAACCAACTGCTAGAGAGAGATCATGGTAAGATATAATTGCTTAACCACTAAACCTATTATAATATTAGCTCATCTATAATATAAGCTCAAGGTCTTTTGATTAGAGGTTTAACAGACTTAAGCAACCTTTGTAGATCGATCATATATCAATTAGTAATTAGTTACTTCTTGTTACAGTTGTACATCCTTTTAGCAGTATTATTTTACAAGCAAATAATAAATACAAAAAAATGAACATTGTATGACATATCACTATATACATGTTCCTTGTTGCAAAAAAAGCATAGGAGTATTTTAAGCACATATGTTAATACATGACCAATCCCAATTGATGTTCAGTGCAATATTATTTATTAATGTTAATACTGTCTACTAGTAGATGAGAGAAATCTTTATTATAAGGTGTTAATAAAAAACAATAATTTATATGTGACACAAACAGTCAATAATATTGATTTATTTTTATCAAGGATTAAGAAACCATAAAATGTTTATCTGATGGCCTATTTTTAATATAACCATTGTAAAAATCTAAAGCTGTTATTTCTTTTTTCCCTATTATTCTAAGTGATTTGAAAAATATGTATTGGCTATCATTGCACAATATCCTTAAAGCATTAGTTCGTTCACAATACTGAATTGTGCCTGGTGGCCTATGGTTCTGTTCAACTTTGTTACTGTTGTCGAGAAAGGCATTGAATAGTTTCATTTCCTTGTCTTTGAACTTGGTTTTTAGAGAATACAGCCCATAGATTGCTCTGTATAAATTGTACACCTGACTGGCGCTCATTTCTGACCATCTGACTTCACATATAGTTTTGTTAATTTTTTTTGCTGAAAGAAAAGTATCATGTAAAATATTAATTTTAAAATAATAACTTAATAACATTAACATACTAAAACTGAATTATTAAGCAATATAAATTGTCAAACTGTACATCTTTCTCAGACATTGGATTCATAAAGTTACTTCTACTTTATACTTCAACTTTCTGTTTCAATTATAGGGTGTTACCCTTTGATATAATTAAAAAGATATGAAACATAATGAAATGGGTATTTAAAGGATCTCTAATTAGAAATTCACACATACCATATGTTACTCCTTCATTGCTTTGAGGTTGGGCATTATCTAAGCTTTTGGGCAAGTTTGTTATGCATTCTAGAAGCATTTCAGCACCAATTGTTGACAATTGCTCTGTTAACTCTGGCAATTTGACATCCTTTGGAACTAACACTTTTTGTTGACTAATAGTGTCACCTTAAAAAAAACATTTTATAGTCAGGGGTATTGTAAAATAAAACGATGGGTTAGTCACTGAATATCAAAAAGTGTAATTCTCTTAGGTACACAATTTAAAATAAGACAAAAAGAAATGAATTAACAAAAGACATGGGTGCACGCAACCCACTTTAGGAACTGGCAGATAGAGATATATAAAACTAGGTATAGCAAATGGGCATACGGCCATGAGAGTGGTGCACAAGTCGGTTTGCTACAATTTTCATATTATATTTGATCTGCTTAAGAAATGCTTTTATTAAACCATGCTATACACTATTGGAGTGCAATAGGTTTGTATCTGGTGACATAAAAGTAAAATAACAAGGAGATTACAGGAATGCTTTGATAGAAGGGCTCCAAAACTCTAGCCCTAAGTCATGTGTAGACTTATAGTTTTACATCAACAAAGCTAGAAATAGGAAGTGAAAATGTTTTTTTGTAAAAATTAATATTCTCAGGTATACAAATTTAGAATAGTACAACATTTTTAACAGGCTTTGTATAATAAATTTGTTGGATTATATTGTATAAGCATTCATTAAATAAATCAATGTGATTTTAGCATTATTAATTATAAAATATGATGGGATTAAATTGCACTTACCTACATCAAAAACATCTGGTTTTATTCTCATAAGGGTCACTCCAGACATCTCATCCCCATGTAATAGAGTATAAATAATAGGAGCGGCCCCTCGCCAACGGGGAAGTAAACTTGGATGTACATTAACCATTCCCCTGTATAGTGAAATAAAAGTTATATGAGAATGGGCGGAGAGGAAAGCAGTGCAATAAAATAATACGGGTAAAATACCTAGAATACTTACAAAGGGAATTTCTTAAGAACATCGTTTTTAATCAGGTGCCCAAACGCAACAATTAAACCGATATCGTATTCTCCTGTACGAAGACTTTGCAAGGGCCATGTTAGAGTATTTATATTTTCTAAGTTAGCATATTTCTCGATGACGGATTTGGTTTTAGAATGATTAGCTGTTACGAGATCAAGACGGTTAATTATTGCTTCTTTTTTACTAAAAAGAACGGAATCATCAACAACTGAAAAATATTTAAAGACAGTCATAATACTTATACTATCAATAAAAATATTACCGCAATTCATTTACACTTCTTAAACTACTGAGTGCGATACTATCTGACCCAAAAAAAAGAACGTTATATGACTTTTTACAACTAAAATATCTAATAAATCTAGCATTTCCTTTTAAAATATGACGATTTAAAAAGATTAGTGATAGGTTATAAAAACCAAAAGTCATATTTGTTTTTGACATATCTATCGTATTGCCTTGAAATGTCAAGGTTCAATCTAGTTTTTTCTGGCTGAATGTCCTATTAAGCCCCACGATTTTTAAAGCGGAATTCGTTTGGATTTGCAAGAGATAACCAGAGAACTAACCGTGGTTTGAACTTCAAACTTATTGCTAAAACTTTACATATACATACATACAATACTTAATTTTACAGATAATATATTAAAACTATAGATTACTAATTTTTTTATGCTTTTTGAGGTTGCAAATTTATGTATGCGACAAAATGTATGTGACACATCCGTGGTAAAAACAACTACTTTCATATAAACATCAAAAAATCACTACAACATAAATACAATTAATTAATTAAGAAGCTAAAGATAACTTTTATTTTATCTTATATCAATTTTTATAATCCCATAAAATTACTTACTTTATTGCTATAAGTATAAGAATGTAAAATATAGTATAAGAAATAAATTGCAAATCTAGGATTCAACCGAATAATTAATAATCCTTCGGCTACGTTCTCATTCGGCCAAGAATGTATTTGTGACTGCACAATCGGCTTAGCAATGTTATCTGAACCATCAAGCTTGTTATTTTTTGGTTTTGTTGAGTGAAATGAAATTAGATAAAGGTGTCGACCAGACCATAAAATAAAAAAAAAGTGAAATGAAATATAGCAGTTTCGGTTTTTACTGTTCCGCCTACCGCATGTAATGTTTGTACATCAACTTCATGCCATTTCACATATTGACTTTTGTTATTCTACTCACCACAGGAACAAATAAGATATATTTTATAAGAACATAATTGAAATTAGGTTTTTATAAAATATTTTACTAATGAACTAGATATTAAACTTGCGAGTACTGAATGAATGTGTAGGTGTAAAAAAGGGTAATAAAACATTTTTTTTGAGTATTAACGTTTATTTTTTGTGTAGAAGTTCAACATCTATTTCTATCAAATAAAGACTTCTTTCAATGACTTTCCACAGATCTAAACCAAATATGTTTCATATAAAAATATACCAATTTTATTGGGTACTTAAAATTGATTTTAATACTGTTTAAATCTAATCTGTTTTATATGATAAAACAAGATTAACAAGTCAGTTACAAACGTTTTACATGACATTGCTAAATCGATTAATAAATTTCTGTATTGAATACAAAGTAAAAATCACGACTATCATCAAAATACAAATTTTTGCACTGCAGGTGTAGTTTGCCGCAAGTTTGACATAACTATTAAAACAAATATCGAAAACAATATTGTTGTCGACATTTAATGAAAAATCTGAGTAACATTTTTAAAAATTAATATGCCCATACTTAAATTATTATTTAATTTGCTACTTAATTATAAAATTATTTTGTTTTCATATTACTATAAACGTGACGCTATCAATTATCGTGACTAGGTTCACCCGTGACAATAGAACATACCTAAATGTATAAATATTTAATTATTATAGTTATAAGAAATGACATAAATTTGCAATAAAAGTGTATTTTTTGCTACAAAATATGAATCTTTATGATTTGTGTATTAATCAATGTTTAGTGAAAATACTATACAATTTAGGTCATATTTTATTGACTCGCCCTTTTCGACGATCTTCGATGGAAGCTTTTTTTTTTTGAAAACTGTGGCTTGGCATACCATGAAGGCGGACTAATCATACTTTCTTCAAAACTTTTCAAACTAACACTTCTCTGCGAGCCTTCGCGTTCGGATACTCTTGATGATATTGTCTCTAAATTTGAACTAGTTTTTCTATTTAAACCAGAGCGGAAAGGAATGTCTTTCATTTCAAGAATTTCAACATCTATATCGCTTAAGTCTTTGCTAGGTCTATGCAATCTACTGGAATCGGTGTAATATCCAGTGGTTCTTAAGGTACCACTCATACGCTTAGATTTATCCCGATATATGATCTTTTGCAATTCTTTACGGAACTTCGGATGCGTAATTATATATATGAAAGGATTTATACACGCTGCAGTCTTGCAAAATAATGCTGGTATCATGGAAGCTGTTGGGGTTATTAGGTTTTTTTTACCAAATATTCCTAAAAGTGCCACTACTGCGTAGGGTGTCCACGATATAAAAAATAAAGCTATAACAACTATGACTAACAACGCAAGCTTAATTTCCGCTTTACGTTTCGTTTGTTCTTTTACGTGTCTAGATGACAGTCTTTGTTCTTGATTTGTAGTCGAAATGTTCCTTTTACAAACCACCACTTGAAGGATGCTCGTGTAACAATAAAAGATTGTGCAAAATGGCAAGAGCCAAGCGGCGCAGAAAAATGCGAAGATAAAATATCGAGGCCCCAAATCTTCAGTGAGATAATCAAAGCTGCAACTGGTTAAGTATCCTTCAGGAACGTAGTGACCATAACCAATGTCTAACGCTGGGATAGCGGAAAATATAGCGGCGTATAACCAGGCTCCGACTGCTAGTAACCTAGCCCTAATAGCAGTTAAGGCTCTAAGGGGTTCTAGTGGGCGCACAACTGCCCAGTATCGATCTAGGGCTATTGCTGTTAGAGTTGCAATGGACGTAGTGCCTGTTAAACCACCCAAGAACCCGTATATCACGCAACCTGTAACAGAAAAATAATCATCAGTTAAATAAGTGGTTCAAAAGTCAGCTTATGAAACACAAACGTAAGAGATAAAAATTGCAACTTTTAATATTTCAACCAAACTTCACTTTCTTCCACTTTTTTAATCAACTTTTCACTACCACCTTTATTTTATTTACGTATATATTCAATCCTTTATCTTCCAAATAGTCATTCATCGAACCTTAGTCTGCAGCTCCCGCCTATGTCCAAGGCGGTTAGATTATGCAAAATTTCGCAATTGTTTTTACAACAAAAATTTGATATCAACCGTTTGGTAAGTCCTACTCAAAGGCCACATACATATGTACCACTCCTTTGGTGGTGCTGGTGGTTGGTGGCTTACTAAATAAAAGACCTCTTCTCCAATTAAAAAAAAATAACATAGTTATCAAATTCATGTTGCCAGTAAGTTTGTGATTATGTTAACTAAATATACTGATAAATAATAATTATTTGGGTAATTAAAGCAAAGCTTTTGGGCATTTTAATAGAATTAGCGCTAATTACGGCTCACCTGATCATTAGTGATCACCAGAGGATTTGCCGATTAACAAGGAGAATGTTCTTTTAATGAAAGTGGTTTCTAAGTCGTGTCGGTACGGAAATACTAACTGCTCCGAGAAAATTACGTGAAAAAGTACAATTGTAGAATGCTAGCGGTCAAGCAGATGTCAATTTTTTTGGAGTACTGTCGTAGGATAATATACTCGTATTGGAAATGTGTTATCTAAATCTATTTGAGGTTTTCCTTTTGTTCTCCTTTGTTTTTATACATTATTACATTTTATTTCTATATTTAATGGGCATTACAGACAGACAGTAGTTAATAGCAATTAATTTGAAATTACCTTTTGCACCTTTTTTTTTAATATTTTCAGGTGGTAGGAGATGGTACACGGTCAATAGTGGAATGGTGGATTCGAACCTACTTACGTTACGCAGATCGTTCTCGAAACCATTAGGCTATTGGCGGTACGTATCTTTTTCCAATTTATTGATTTAATTATAACTAATATGTGAGACTTCAACTATTACGGAAAACTTACCAGTTTTACCTAATGCCGGGCCGAGGTTAAACGAGTTAAAAATAAAAATGGGCGTTTTAGCGAGCATTATGAAATCGCTGAGAGCGAGGTTGGCGACGAGGATGTTCCCCGGTGTCCGTAGTGTACGACATCTGAAATATAAATAAAGCATTCCTTTAATCTTCTCCTCGTGATTGGAGATGTGTTGTTGTAATGAGACTTTGATATTGATACGTGAACTGTTTACAAAATGTTTCAACGAGAACTGCTTTATTATTTCTCATTGAATATCTTTTGTTGAATTTTTTTTCATTTAACGTCAAACAACGCCAATAGATCGGGATTATCTTGGGCTCAATTTGGACATTTGTTTGTGTACCAGATTGAAGAAAAAGAAATATTGTCTGTTTTCTATTTAACAAATTCCAAGAAAAAAAATGAAATTTGAATTTAATGGAACTTCTATATCTTTATAAAGATTATGCGCTGTTTGTTACACTTGAAAAGAGTCTTTAACGTTGTTGTTTAGTCTATTATTTATTTGTTTAGTATATTAATGTTCAGTGGTAGTCCTATTATAGCATTAGATCCTAATCTTCCGCCCTTTTATGTCCGATGACTGTTATATCGGATTATTTAAAGGAAAAATTGACTAACCTTCAACCTTCTACGAGTATATTAATATTAAGTACTATCACAATAAAACATATCTGGGATTCTGAGTTTGACCTAAGATACCGAACTTTAGGAATAGTATCTCTTTGCAAGATTATTGGCTTGTTGCCAGTAAATAATCAATTTTACTGAACTTTAGAGATACTGACCGTTGGGTTTCACTTATCTCATAATACAAGATTTCGTCTGGTCTCGGGAAAATGTTCTAAATTCAAAATCTGTGAAATTCTGTGAAAAAGTGTCCAAATTAATCCTATTACAGAACTATCTCTAACAATAGTCGATGTCTTGTATAACTCCAATACGTTTAATAATGTACACACATTTTTGTAATTTTTATACTAATGGGTAGTAGCTTGACTTTTTGGACCCTAACACTGCTATATGCCACTGACGTTATATTACGAAATCATTCTATTACAGTCCTATCAATTATCATTCCATTTTTACCAAACACGTCAAATACTACACACACAAGATTGCAGGTACGAGTGGTGCGCCATCGGTATACTATTGTGGCATGAATAAGTGACTATAAAAGCAAGCAAATATTGACACTATGGTGATAATGAACTTTCATTTTGAACAGAATTAGTTTAGCAGACTCAGGGCCCTCTTCTTTGAATGTAGTAATAACATAGGTTGTCTAAAACTCAACTTTTACTTTCTGATTTATAAGAAATAATACGATTGCTGGATGTTATATTATATTCTGTTCATAAAATCTCATATATATGACAGAAAACAAAATGACATATATTCCAGATAACTTTTTATAATGTATGTGTATTTTGAAATACTTCTTATTAATTCACGGCAATTACTGAGTGAAATTAGTCACAGATTAAAACAACAAATTTCATTACGTTTTTGTAACAAAGGTGTGTTAACTTAAATGTGAGAGGGAGACACCAGTTCTTTCTTATGCGATTATTCATGTTTGCCAAGGTGTAAGAAATACACAGGTACCAATGCCCGAAACTGAGCACGGTCGCTCGCATCGGTATCACAAGACCCGTCACAGATGGTATAATATTACTGTGTCCCGTAATGGGACGCGTTAGTAGACGAGAGGTTAACTAGTTATGCGTTTATTAAAATTCCTTAGCTTAGGTGTGTCCTACTCACGGCAAGTTTATGACAATTATTTAAATTACCTAAAATTAGATAATGATTTATATAGATGAGTCTTATTAAAGTTACAAAAATCGCTTCCCGAAATGGCACTCAAAGTTAGTTTAGCTTTTCGAATGTCCCTTAGATTATCCGTGAAATAGCTACCGACCGAGTCGTGGTTCGGCCCTCTCGGGCGCCCTCGGATCGAAATGCTTACGCGTTACCCCCCACCGGGGGGACCCTTGTGTCGAGTTACTAGCGATAGAGGTTCAGGCTAAGCGACCTATGAGCTATGCCACCTCTCAATCCAGTAAAGCAGTCAAGGCCAGCTTCTCTGGCCAATCTGTGTAGTTCGTCATTAAAAAAA
Source organism: Meandrusa payeni (assembly GCA_029286785.1). Lineage (NCBI taxonomy): Eukaryota > Metazoa > Arthropoda > Insecta > Lepidoptera > Papilionidae > Meandrusa > Meandrusa payeni. The sequence goes on from JAGSMX010000017.1 coordinate 9,502,648, forward strand.
AAACTCTCAGTAATTATTTATAGCCTAGCCAGCATATAAGTAGTATTGTGTGTAATGTTTTCTTATTGATTGTATGTATATTTTAAAACAAAAATATTTGTATTCTCCACATCTGTATATGAACTATAAGTGTGGGATATTTCATACTCCTTAGATCGCGCAATTTCCGTAAGATGGGGTATAAATTTTTCGGTTCACGTATTTTAATATAATGAGAAAATATATGTAGGTTTAGATTTAGTATGGGTTCTTAAATATGTGATGTAATTAAAAATTTATGATATTCCATGTTGTATTTTTAATTTTTTAATAGTCCTTATGCCTGTCGCTACTAATCCGGATTTTTACCTAAGTAATAACCTAAAAAGAGAACGTATTATCCAGCTTCTCCAAGAATTTTTGCATATGAGTCAAGTCTGGTCAACCTTGTTATTTTTCCGGGTACAAAAGACATTGTTGTTTTTAATTTGTGGCTGAAGCTTTAAAAAAATAAACAAAATGCGTAAACTGGATTGTATTTTCGCATATTGTTTACGATAAGGTAAGACCTAACAAGAATTATTATTTTTATCAGATTAATATTATCATTGTTGATTGAGACATAAGCTCGCAAACTATTATAATTTTATTTCAACTTTTTGCATATCAACTTACGATTTTATGGCTGCGGGTTTGAATGGGATCGTAGTCGGCTTGTACCAGTGAATTGTCGTTTTTTTTATTTTTTAAGTAGAAAAAATGAAATAAACACACTAGTATATTTTGTGCCCGGTGAATGGCGATGAGCTCACCATCTGTTACATATCAGGGGTAATAAGCTTAGTGAAAAGTGGACAGTGAAAGCTGTCTCTGTTTAAGGGTTACTAGTATATTTACAAATAAATATAAAGACCGACTTCAAATCGATTCAAACGTTAAACGTTATTACACGCGGACGCCCTCTATGTATTTACGAATTATCGTAGGAATATTACGAAATAGGGACCACACTGGAAACGACGAATCATCAAAATCGTTTCACGCAGTCAAATGTCATGAGGTAACAAATATAAAAAAACATATAGACGAATTAAGAACCTCTTTCTTTTTTGAAGACTCTTGAAACGGTCGTGAGAACCTAGATTTATTTAGACATTTTTAATTGAGACTGCGAATGCTTAGGGTGAACTATAAATTGAGTTGTTGTACGAAAATTTAAATATGTGATAAAAGACGCAACGACTATCTTGTCTACATCTAGGCTTCCTCGTCTTGTACGAGATAGCCTAGATGTAGACACGATGCAGGAGAGTAGGCTGTGATAGTATGCACACATTAAAGGAAGGCCTCTCGATTACGTATGGAATCTGGCGCTACAACTCGCTTAAAAAAGATTTTTAGGAATACCCAAGATAAAATGGGAGAGAGTGTCGAGAGACATGAGGGAGTGCAAGATTTCCCAACACGATGTCCGGGACAGAGCGAAGTGGAAGGCGAAAATCTTAAAAGTTGGCCACCATGTGGGACCAATAGCACAGAACAGACACAGAGAGTTTTGAATATTAAATTAAACTGTAAAATAAAATTTTATTGTTGTGTGTATAAAGGATATCCTTAGCATATTCAATTACTTCCTATGAACATTTAAGAAGAAAATATAAAACACTGTCACTAAGTACCACAAAGTAACTTTATCTATATTTTTTTTCTCTTTATTTGGGACAATAAACAATAGCACAATTGATATTATAAAAGACATAATAGAAATAAAATATGTAACTGCACTACCAACAACATTATCCACAAATTATTATCATTATTATTTTAACGTGCAACACTTAAAAAAAACGAAAACACTATCAACAAAATTAAGAAGAAGAATAAGGAAATAAATGAACTAATAAATACTTATTAACTAAATTAACTAAATAAGCTGTCTTTAATACATTTTCTAAATTTAGTAGTAGGCAATGAAAACAAAGCAACATCTGCGAAGTACTTATTGTATTAATGGTATTAATAAAATTTGTGTTATATAGATATAGGGGCAATAAGTATACGACTAGCGTACCCAAAAAATTCAATTGCAGGAAAAATTAATTAAATTATAAGCGGGCTTAAATCGAACCGTACAAGCATTATATGTTTCTACTAGACGTCGATATGCTGAGAAATGTGCTCATAACCATACACTAATTTTATTTAATCAAAAATGCTGTACTTTAATAGATAATCAATTAACATTGGAGGCGAGGAAAGAATAATGAATACAAATTTTAAAACAACAAATACAGTAAAAGGTTCCGCCCTCTTGCCCCAGAGGGGTAAGAGACGACAAAATTATTTTTTTATTTTGTACAGTCCACATCTCTCACATCCATTCCACATATCACACCTCTTTCGCCTCTTCTACATTCTTTCATATTCATAGATAATCCTCTATGTTTTTACCATAGCTTTTACCGCCCTTCTTTAGTATGTTAACATATAAATACGTTCACCCTTCGACCCGAATCACGGCATTCTCTTAATTGTTGTCCCAACGTCCTCTTTCAAGCTACACCTCTCCCTCATTTCAGTCAAAATAAGACAATTTAATTAACAATATATAAGATAAGAATGGTACCGTCAGAGAGAATTTAAAACGTGAAAAGAACGTGATGTAAATATCTTACCGGAAAAGCATTCAAACAGGCGACCCTTCGGAAGACTGCGCCATTTTAGTCAATTTGATGAAAATCGTCTGATATTAAAAAAATACTGGTCCACGTTGTATTTTATAAGAGGAACGCAGTAATTATTTATTTTCTGTGAAATTATTTTTTAAATATAAATGCTCTCCCAATTGGATTTTGTTTCTGCGGGCAATATGTAGCGCTTGATGATGACGCGGTTATGTGTTTTTAATTATTCAGATTCAGATTAGTTTAAGTAAAAATATTATTTTATTATTACAGTTATTATAATTAAAAATTGTAATAATAAAATAATGTTTGTTTATATTATTAGAACGAATATAGCAAAGACGGATATTCATTCATTTCAATTTTTGCGCGCGCATTTAGCAATTTATAGTTTATGTTAATCTGCATTATGTAAAAGAATAGAAAAAGGTAGTATGACTCAGTTATAGACGGGTACAATGCTTAAGTCAATGTTGTTTGTATTGATTGATAATTAATTGAAAACAATTGAGCCTTAAGTTTGTTTTGCGGGTGGTATTTTTTTTTGTTTTTAGCCCCAAGACTTTTTGTCCTGAGGGGAGGACGAGCCCAATCGAGCAATGATGGCATAATGAGTAAGTACAAAGGAGTATACAAAATATTTTCTTACATTTTCATTCATAATCAAATATATTTCCTATAAGTATAATTATATATTATTCTACCTTTATTAGTATATATACAAAGCCGATAGGTTTGATCGAACGCGCCAATCAACAATTTCGAATCGATTTAAATATTTATTTTTGCGTTACATAGCCCAGATTTTGGGGAAGGTTATAGTTATAGACTCACGGAAATGGATTAGTAATTTTAGATGTGAATAAGTCAAGAATACTGTCTAATAAGTGTCAAATTGATGTTTATAATGTTTATAAAAAACATTTCACGGGTGAAACCGCAGGTAACAGCTAGTAAATAAGTAAATATCCAAATGAACGATTAAAACTTAAAGGGTAAACTACAATAGCACTGACATTGGCACGTCAAGTGTCTCAGTCCCCCCCTGTGACCGTGAGCGCTATAAAGTGCTCAAAACGTCAGGAATTTAAAAATAAAAGTGGTACCGCGGTATTATCTGTATAAGTAGTTTTGTCCAATGAGTAATATTCGCGTAAACAGTAATAGTATTTTAAGCCAATACAAGATGTCTTTAGCCAAAGTATAGTTCAAAAATCGACAATAAAGTATGTGTTGATATTTGATTTTCGTATTTAATATATAGAACATAGAGAAAAGTGAAGGTTGGTCAATCATTTATTATAATAAAATAAGACCCTTATTTGACCGGAATTGTATTGTGTATGTATGTATTCGTATGTTATGTATGTATTCGATGTTAAACGGACGGCCGTAACGGAGGGTTTCTACTGTTGGTACCGGCTCACTATCAAAACACCTCACACAAAAGGCATTTAGACGTTAATGAGACAACCTATATCACGCCGGGAGAATCTACAGTTAGCTTATTTTACGTAGTTTTGACGATTTCCAAAAGGACCGGTTGTAAGCGGCCCGCATCCAGCTGCGTCCTGCGACCTTTATGACCACCTTGCGGGTGGACGTCCCACACTGCGCTTGCTGGTCCGTGGTCTCCAATCGAGAACTTTTCGGCCGCATCGGCCATCTATCTTTTAACACTTTATAAATACATTGTGTTACTTCTAGAATTTCTGTACACTTTGTCTATTCGCTTATCCTCTCGAATTCTGAGTTTTTGCATATAAATTGTCGAACAATTAATAAATACCCCAAAGTAGGGTACAAAAATAATATAAGTGACATCTTTAGTATAAAGTAATAAAGAACTGACTTCTTCTGTGGCTTTGTCCGTCTTTGGCTTCACTTGTGTCTCTGCCAGTGATCCCGTGATCCGATCTGACATAGGTTACGTCGGTTGTTTATATTATATTTATTCTCATTATTGTTCCCGCTTGAGCGAACAATAATAAGAATAAATAGGCGTGTCCGACAAAACTTGTGATAGTGGTGTTTGGGCAATTAAAGTGTATTGACCTTCTCTGGGCTGACAAGAACACAACGATGTCTCAAAGCTCGAACTACAGCCAACACGTAAGTGTTTCTCGTTATATTTTATTGTGTTGACTTAGCGTGCTATATGGTAACATCTCTCACTTATTCTCCTCCGGAGGATAATGAAATAGAAAATCTTTGGACAACAAGTATAGAAGTATTTACAAGTGAAAACAAAAACTGACTTCAAATCGAATCAAACTTTAAACTTTATTACTGGGCACCGCTGAAAATCAGCGCTGTCACATCCTTGCGACGGCATATGCTGAGACGGTGTCCAATATTGGCGTCATATCTTATGTCCTATTTGTCCATTTTTTTCTTTAACTGTATTTTTTTGTCTTATTTTTTTCTGTCTTTTTGACGTCTATTACGCGCGCTGGTCGCGGAAGGCGGGCGTCCTTGTATGTACGAATTATTGCAGTATTCCAAAATAGAATTAATCAGAATCTAACTAAACTCTTTAAGTAAATGAATAATCGAAATCGTTTGGCGCGAGCTATTCGTCTATTTGTCGCGCACATACTTGATGCAAATTCAAGACTTATACGGTTTTGTTATGGCTACCATTGTCAGAATTATACGACATTGGTAATAAATTATACTACATGGGACCATACGGGAGGCACCAGTTTTCAAATAAAAAAGAATGATCGAAATCGGTTCACCCAGTCGAAAGTTATGGGGATTTTAAATTATCAAACATGGAAAAAAATATACAGACTACGGTTGGAAAAAGGTTTTTTCAATATTTTGAAGTAACTCAAAACGAAATTGTTAATTTTTTTAGACTGTTTAAGTTATTTATCTTTTGTTTGTAGAATACACAAAGGGTAATGAGAGAACGAAAGTTGGGAAGTGTTCATCCGAAATTCATATCAGCATTCACATCATCATAACATGAAGTTGTATTTGGTACTTTATGTTCATTTAGGTTCGGATGCCTATCAGCTTTCCACCCCTAACAACGAAATTAATTTAAAGGATTTTTTTATGACGAACTACACAGATTGTCCAGAGAGGCTGGCCTTTACTGCTTCATCGGACTGAGAGGTGGCACAGCTCCTAGGTCGCTTAGCCTGAACCTCTATCGCAAGTAACTCTACACAAGGGTCTCCCGTCGAGGGGTAACCGACTTGGACGGTTTTTGTTACGCGTTAATTTAAAGGAAGATAAGTAATTGTTGCTGGATAAAATCTCTTTACTGTTACTTTACGGGAAAAATGCCTTAAAAATGTGTTTTTATTTATAGCTAAATTATTTAAATATTTAATAATATGATATTGTCTCATAAATAATGTTTGTTTCTGAGAAGCACTTGTTACCTAGTGCCTAATTATTTAACGTATGACTGGATTAATTTGGTTTGAACCCCAGCCCGATCGGTGCAATTACAATTTGTTTCGGCTTTAAAGATAACAAAATCTGTTTGTCCGCCTTACACCGGACCTGCTCATCATATGGGCCTTAATTATATTGGTGAAAATTGAATGCCATTGCTCTCTCTATTTCACTTGCATTATAAAGATGTGAGACCATATTATTTTTTCTAACGAATCAGATGTCAATTAACAATGCACACGAGTTCATACAAATATACATGCACCCATCAATTAAGGAAGAAGTGCACGATATATATCGATATTTTATAAAATATCGATATATCTCTTTAATGCGATATTATCAAATCCTGTAATATCAAATCAAATAATCAATTCAAAGTTCCGGGTAAAATTTGGGTAAAACCCTAATTACTCTCGGCGACGGCAGAACTAGTTGTATAAATTTTATAAAACTGTGCGGCTTGTTTTTTTGAAATAACGATATATGGAAAATATCGATATTTTTCATATATCGTAATTATCGATTTGATTTGTACAGTATATCAAGGGAACATTGCTATATATTATATCGATATATTTTTCGCATGACCATCCCTATAACTGGTCCATAACACAGGCGAATGAAATTGTATAAACTGTGTTTACCAAACTTGTATGTAATTTAATTTCTATTCGACAAACATTATTATTATTATAAAGTGTATAGTTGGGCCTTTGAATTATCAAAATACATGTTCTAAATGCTCTCAAACCTTTAATATATTTGGAAGTGGTCGTTTATCAATTTTATATACGATTGCTACAACTGCCTAAAACACAAGCGCGACGAATGGAGTAATAACGCGTCTCATTCGTCTCCCATACGCGATGGAAAGTGAAATGGTCCAATATTTCACATTTTTATTATCACTGATTGTAGTTGGCGCCAGTAAGGCGTGGGTTTTTTGAACTGAACTGTAAACAACATTGCAATTGTGTTGGGTACATGTTCTGACGTTATCCGATTCCTTTTCTAAACTATAAACGAAGTTACGTTTAACGTATAAGTAATTTCTGTACGCAAGAACTTAAAAAACTGAAACTCACTAGCTTACTACTAGGGTATCAGCACTGTACTATAACTTTTTAAGTCCATTAAAAGCTCATTTTATTATATATACTTATAGCATAATCATTTCGTAGCGATATGGAAAACATCAAGTAAATACTTCACTGTTTGCGCCTATCCTTACTAATTGATAATTTGTGATAATAAACAGAAAAAAGGTCGGTCTTATCTGAACCTATAGAGAAGCTGCTACAATATCAAATTTTTTATTTAAGACAATTTAGAATGAGATTTTTTTTGAACTTTGTAAAATAACTACGGTATCTCGGAAATAAATGAGCATCCACGCGTAGTAGCGTTTTATGTTTTCTCGTCACGTTTGATTTGATATTAAGTTTTTGTTTTTACCCGTAATTTTAGCTAGTATTTTTGTTATGAACGGGCTGATATTCCCATTAATGGAAGTCAATTGTTTAGTGCTGAGCAGGTGATTAAAAATAATTATCAACATGTAGATGATTGCCGTAGATCAAAAAGAGAACGAAGAAACAGTCTATGTGTTAGTAGAGATAAATAAGGCAACAACGTTTTAAAATACAGAATTTAATTTGGAATTTTTCGGGCCTTTTTTACGAATGAATAGGCCTATTTCCCAGCCAAAACTTCTTAAGTGAGTCCTCATTTCTCGGGAACCGGGTCAATGGTTAGTTAAAATGTGTTCGAGTACTTTATAATATTTGTTCAATGTTTCGGATATATTACTGAAATACGCTGCGTGAGTGTTTATGTACGTACGCTATTTACAAGTATGTACTGAAATATTTACCATAGGTAAATATTTTAGTACATACATTCCTTTATTTTTTCAACTCGATATAAGGTTTGGAGTACAGTCGAAACATAAGGTCGTAAGTCGTCAAACCCTTCATTCGACTATTGACGTGAACCATGTCTTAGTTTGTTTCGGAATGGTGAAATATTTACAAAAAGGTAATAAAATCCGATTAGGACAGATTGGAGGGCTGTCCCCCACATAGGTTTAGTCTATACTGGGATATATAGGACTGTTTTACTCGTAATAAAATGTTACGCACTGGTACCTTCACCAATGTTTGAACGCAGCGGTATAAGTCGCGTCCTGGCTGAAATTCGGGCGGGACTTTTTAAAACTAAGACAAACACTAATTTCGACTCTCTTTTGTTTTTTTCTATTCATAATTAATTTTGCTGTAAACTGGATCTAACGATTTATCTGTACAATATCTGTACGAACTAAGAAATTTAGTATTTGTGTTTTAACAAAAAATTATAGTAGTACAGCAGTACAGCCAACGTAGATGAGCGGTACAATTTTATTAATTAATTAAAATATGTTAATATTTTAATTGAATATAAATTATAATAGGTGAAAGTTTAAGGTTTAAGAAAATTACTTCAATCCCATTAGGAATTAATCTCGATAATCCAATTAGCGTGACGTGTAATGCAAAGCGCTGTTCTACGATTTATCGCCGTGTAATAAACTTTTTTTGCGAGGTGTGAACTTCGTTATACGGCAGATTTATAGTCTTTATTTATTGTGTTGACACGTATTGTCTGGCTTCATTTCGTATATAATATTTACAATATTATTATATCTATACATTTAAATAAAATTAGAGTGTCGGTTTTTAACATTAAAATAACCACATTTTTACTACAAGCATATGAATGTTGAAGCGTCAATAGCCTGGTTTAGGGTACGGCCTGCGAATCGTGAGGTCGTGGGTTCGAATCTACCATTCGACTATTGACGTGAACCATCACCTAGCACAAGCTTAAGCTTTGTTGGAATGGTTCACAAGAATGTTAGTAATATTTATTTAAAAAAAAAGAAATATTGCTAGCTTTCTTTTTAAAAAAAATGTATATACGGTACAAATACCAAAATTACTCTTTGTCTTCTATTACTATTTGTCTGTCTTTTTTTCCGCGAATCTCTAGAATGGCTGTATAGATTTTGACGGGACTTTCACTGGCAGATAGCTGATGTAACAAGGAGTAACTTAGGCTACTTTCTATTTAACCGACTTCAAATGGATGTTATTGATCAGGTACATACTACATAATAAGGGCTGGTTCGCTCATAGCCGGCTTAAAAGGTCATTATCCTAAAATGTACGATATGGTCTGCGAAAAAACCATTAGTTTTTTCGTTATTTGATTACAGAAAATTACACTAATATTTTTCAGCTCTGAAATTAGGAGTTAAAAGAAACTAGGCGGTGACTTTTAATTTTTTAAAAAAAACCGATCAGATCATTTCAGCCGCTTCTGCTATTGTAAGAACGGGCCATCCAAATGATCTGATGAGGTTGACTTAATCTTAAAAGGTAAGCAACACACAGTGTGTGTAATAAGTAGTTTTTTTTTCGTTGACTGTGGTGATCATTTACAATTTGTGCCTTACCGATGCTTTTGCAGTCCCCTCTACTATTTTTTGATTTAAAAAGGAAATCAACCACAGAGGTTATAATGCAAGTTAATGCGTTTATTCCAGAGTTCCGCCGGGGAACTGGTCGATAAGCTGAGGTCATCTTTTTTTTAATACTTTCTAAGCAAGTCCTTGACTACGATCCCACCTGATGTTAAGTGGAAATGCAGTCATGGATGGTAAGGCGCACTAGCTTAGTAAATGCCTATTCACTCTACTCTTGAAAATACCCGCATTGTAATAGGAGGAAAAGACAGACGCGGGCAAACTATTCCAGTCCTTTGCTGTACGATGAAAGACGAGGCAAAGCGTTTCGTTCGGTTTTAGAAGGATGTTCACAACTAAAGTATGAAACGCTGCAGTGCGTCTTGAAGTCCGATGGTGGATAGGGGATGGGGGAATCAGGTCATGTAGTTTCTGAGCATACTCTCCAAAATGCAATCTGTACAAAACCGAAAGGCTACCTTACGCCTGTGCTCAAGACTGAGCAGATTGGTTTGAGCTGCGTTACCAAATAGTTAGCTATTTAGCCATGTTTCCCTATCATCGTTTAGTGGGTAAAAGTCTTGGACTATAAAAATGAGGCTGACTTTTACTATCTTTATTCGATAGACTTCAAAGGGAAGAGGTTCTCAATTCGTCTAAATATTTTTTTTATGTTTGTTACCGCATAACTTTCCAGTGGGTGAACTGATTCTGGTGATTCTTTTTAAATAACGTCTATTTAGGTCCCATTCAAATAAGGTCTAATTATGACAGTGGGATTCATGAGAAAATTATATGAGTCTTAAATCTGCATCAAGTATGTGCGCCACAAATGGACGGATAACGCAATATCACGCCAACGGATTTCAATGATTAATTTTTTTATTGGAAGAAGTACATCCTGTACTTTAAGAGTAGTTTGATGAAAGTTTGGTTAGGTTTTGATTAAGTTTGATTTCGTAATACTGGGAGTATTACGGAATCAAACTAAATCGAAAATTTGGAAATACAAAAAGGGCGTCCGCGCGTTTAACATTTGATTCGATTTGAAGTCGGTCTTTGTTATTTTTTATTAACTTCCTTATTACTCGTAAATATACTTGTACAATATGTAAAAACAGGGCTTACATTCCGCGCCTTATTGATGTTTTGCATGTTTATAAACGTTATCCATCGATATTTTCTATGTAAAAAAATTGTCGATAACCTTTGTGGTGATCTCGCAAAGACTTCCGCTTTTAACGCGCCAGCAGAAACCGGAAGAAATAAAGAAATCATTTTACATTTTTATCTCCATGTCTTCAAGGTCTTATAATTACGAGTAAAACAATCCATTTATGAAAGAAATAATAAAATTGAAGGCGTCATTTTTAAATACTATTGCTGACTCAAGGCTCTATAGTAAACTCGTTTACATTCTGTTTTCTTTAACCTTTCTCTGAAACTCTGTTTATTTTCTAATTAATTTACACTGCCATTAAGGGATAATTATTGTTTTAATCTGTGGTTTTCCTTCGCTGATGAGCACGTGGGAAATCAGAACTTAAAATTATTAAAACAAAACAGTTTAATTTGAGGTGTAGCGGCTTCTTACTTTAATTTTCTTATAAACTTAAATATAATTTTCTCTATGTGCGCTCCTGTAGTAGTTAAACGTTATAGTGTAGACTACTCTTTAAACGATTCACCAATTCATATTCGAGCACCTTTTTAATTTTTGATATGTCCGTTTATACGCCTATAATTCGAACGGGGCTAGATTGATCGCTCTTAAGCTTGTAGTATTGGAATATTGTAAACGAACACGACACGAAATTAAAGAAAGAGAATTACAAAGAAGAAGATATGATACTCATACTACAAAACTCAGCATCTTTCGGAGAAGGTTTTAGTTTATAACAATAATATGATAAATACACGCCAGTTCTCGAAAATGGTCATGCAACGCTCTATTGGGATCTATCTGTCATCACAGACAGGACTATTGTTGCCAATAAGCCTGATATTGTGCTGACAGATCGGTCAACGCGACATGCGGTGCTCATTGACATTACCATCCCGCATGACGAGAACCTTGTGAAGGCCGAAAGGGAAAAAATCACAAAGTTAACCTTTCTCTGAACCTATGTTTATTTTCTAATTAAATCACATTGCCATTAAGGGATAATTATTGTTTTAATCTGTGGTTTTCCTTCGCTGATGAGCACGTGGGAAATCAGAACTTAAAATTATTAAAACAAAACAGTTTCATTTGAGGTGTAGCGGCTTCTTACTTTAATTTTCTTATAAAGTTAAATATATTCTCTATGTGCGCTCGTGTAGTAGTTGACGTTATAGTGTAGACTACTCTTTAAACGATTCACTAATTCATATTCGAGCACCTTTTTAATTTTTGATATGTCCGTTTATACGCCTATAATTCGAACGGGGCTAGATTGATCGCTCTTAAGCTTGTAGTATTGGAATATTGTAAACGAACACGACACGAAATTAAAGAAAGAGAATTACAAAGAAGAAGATATGATACTCATACTACAAAATTCAGCATGTTTCGGAGAAGGTTTTAGTCTATAACAATAATATGATAAATACACGCCAGTTCTCGAAAATGGTCATGCAACGCTCTATTGGGATCTACGAGTATCTGTCATCACAGACTGGACTATTGTTGCCAATAAGCCTGATATTGTGCTGACAGATCGGTCAACGCGACATGCGGTGCTCATTGACATTACCATCCCGCATGGCGAGAACCTTGTGAAGGCCGAAAGGGAAAAAATCACAAAGTACCTCGACTTGGCTCACGAGGCGACCGCCATGTGGGATGTGGATTCGACGATCATTGTCCCGATAGTCGTTTCTGCAAACGGTCTCATAGCGAAAAGTCTGGAACAACATCTTAAGAGACTTTCGCTAGATGGCTGGGTCAAGGGGACGATACAGAAGGCAGTACTCCTGGGCACGCATCGTCAGGAGGTTTCTCTCTATGTCGCCCTAACCGCCGGTTGCTTGGGCTCTGCTTCGTTGCCGGTGGCACACACTAGGTTAGGTTTTTATAATGTTTTTGTAATTTGTATGATATTTTTGTGTATTTTACTTTTTATAGAAATATTGTAAAAACTTAGCCTAAGGTCTAAAAATAAATAAAGAAATAATAATAATATTAATCATATATTTTTGTATTTATGGCTTTCTATATTTTTTGGCTTTCATAATACAAGTTCGTTCGATTGACATGTTATTCTATTGTTTTTTTATCCAATTTGACTTTTGATTTGCCAAAAGCCGAAAGTGAAAATCACTAGCTAGAGATTTTCATATACATTACCTATTTATAACATATACACTCGTATTTCATATAACTCAATGGTATAGACAGTTGGATCACGAGCTTTAGATCGACGCCAAGCTGTTATGTTCGTTGCTGGTACTAAATATCAACATAGTTCAGCACTCACATAACAATTTATGTATACTAAGAAATTATATATAGAATGACCGTTAGATCTGCGTTATTTCGAGGAAATCGCTAAGTTTGTTGAAATGTTTGTGCACTACTATTTGCAGCTTTGAATGGAAATTTTATAGTTGTGGTCAACAGATGTGGGTTAAAAGAATCTCTAGCCAAACGATGCTTGTTAATCTCTAATTTAAAATAATAAAAACAATGGCAGGGCTCCCAGTCCATTATTTTTGCTAGTGATGTTTCTCTATGAAAACGATCTATAACAATTATATTAATTATCATTACCAAATACGTCAAAATACTAACACACACACGAAATGTGTGGCAAATGTGAACCGATAAACCACATTAATGAACTGAAGGACTTTTAAATCTAGCTAATATTCACCACAATGATGACGATGAGAGTTCGATTTCTACTGTATTGATTTACTAGACTCCGGGCCTAGTTCGGCCTACGGAATTAACGGTCTTGGACTCACGAAAAAAAACGAATCCCACTAGACTGGCATCCTCGTGCTATTCGGTTTTATCAGTTCTTAAGTACAAAAATAATTTGCCAAATATTTCTTGCCCGGTATATTGCGATGGGTTCACTCTCTGTCGTATATGAGACCGGATAAGTTCGGTGAACAGAGTATTCGAGTAACAATCGTTATTTCTCTATCCCGCCGGTTAAAAATTAGCTGCTAAAATTTGTTGCCTGGTGGTGCCTCTTTCACTCTGTATAGCGTACCATCACGCATAGTATTGCCATCACTGTCTACTGTACAAGGTTATATTGAGGCGCCCTGTTAAGGCTGCTAAGGCACAGTGAAGACGTGAGAACTATAAAACGCTGCATAGTTTGATAACTATTATGAACTTTTTGTACATTTTTTGTGGCGAGCCTACCCAGGTTAGCCGCTGTTAGAAGCTGACTTTTACTGCTGTGCCGTATGGCGTAGCTCTTAGGTCGCTTAGCCTGAACTTCTATTTTAGTTACACGACACAAGGGTCCCCCGGTGACGGTTTATGTACGTACGAAAGTATACATATATAAGCGGAATACCACTCACGGATTCATCACGAGATCTTTACAACTATGCACCCAATTGATTTAACATACAAAAATATAATATAGTGCTATTCCTGCGAAGAAGGGATGGGTCGCTACTTTAGATATAAAACATGCAAACTGAAAATACAACACAACCGCCATTTACAATTGCTGACAGTTGGACGGACATAACGTCCATAGGATATAACTTAAGCAATTTAATTTTATATAAGGTGCCAAAGGTCATTTGATAACTATTAACCTGGTCAATTATTTACATGAGCTGTCAAACATTTGCTACGTATTGGACTTATTTTTATGCGAAAATTATGATACTACTCAATGGATTTACATTAGTCCGTCTAGAGCAGTGCAGAGGGGCTCCGGTGCGTTCCATCGGAGATCCCGGAGCCCCTCACCGAGGAAGGGCCACCGGGGGGTTTTAGTGGGTAAGAACCCCACATAACCCCACCTTCTCTCACAGGCGGGGTATCTTGTTGAAGATTTCCCTCCGTAAACAAAAAAGGTAATGACCCAAACCAAGGTTTTGAAGGACCGGAGTTGGGAGAAAGATCACAAAATCCGTTGTGACAGCTGCAAGCTGTCATTATTCACACAAATTATTTCTAATAAAACGGAAAAAACATTGATGTGAATTTATTTTGTTATAGGAAAAGGCGCAAACGACGTATTGGTAATTTATTTATACTAATTTAATATAGGAGTACCACTCATATAAGCAGTTTTCTGCGAGATGTAGATAGTTATTCAATTATCAATCTTCAAGTATCGGACTACTGACTGATTTTTCCCTATTTTAGTTATTTTTAACCCACAAAATGTGTTTATGGATACTATAAGAATTTTTTTAACGGTTCGAACATGAGGAAGGAGATGTTTTACTTTATTAGAAGAATAGTGGCCAGTGTATCCCAAACCATTGGGTTATTGTCGCCTTGGATACCTATATTTTAATGCCAATATTATCTCGTCGGTTATGGGCAATATCTAAATAGACGCCCTATTTAGATATTAGTCTTTTAGTCTGTGACTAATCTGGTCGATCTACTTTCGCCAAAGCTTACCGATATCCACTCGTTTTTGCATCATAAATTTTCCCACGCCTCTATAGCCCTAACTGTTTGACCTAAATGATAATAAATAAATGGATATTATACGTTCTTGAAAGTAAGGTTTAGGTGTCTATAAAAATAACAATAAATCAAATTAATGAAAATATTACGTTAAGAAGTCATCAAAAGGTAATAACCGTGAAATAAATAAAGATTACGGCGCTTCGTAAAGAGGGGAGCTTAAGAGAATTTATAAAACTTTATTTTTTCTAAAAAGTCTACGGGCATTACGTAAGGAGTTTCAAAATTTTGAAAATAGAAAATTACTTAATTCATGTACATTTTGGAATTGAAATTTTATTAGGAACCAAGAAGTATATGGGTCTCTGTATGTGCGTTTAATTGTTGTCGAGGTATGTGACGCGTGCTTGAAGTATTTACTACCGACCCCAGCAGTACCATTGAAACGCATCGAAAGTTGAATTACGAGTATAGTAGCCATTACGATTATGTTACGTGGTTATCTTCGCAGAGAGCTATCACTAGATTAAGAGGTACACGAGCTCTTCGAGTTCCCTGTTAGTACCATACATAGCGTAAAGATTCTTAAGAGAGAAACGCCGTTTTTAACGTTACTCTAGGTGCGTTAAAGATTTAGAAGTCTTTTGTGCCCGTTTTTAATCAGAATTTAAAGAAAAAAATTAAAGTTACTGCCTATAGATATACGAGTACGTCCCACTGTTAGGCACAGGCCGCAGGCCTTCTCTGCAAAGCGAGTATAAGTGCATATAAAGCACGTGGCCTTAGTGCTGATTGGTAGACTTCACATGCCATAGATATTTTTGTATGTAATCTGCACGATGTTTTCCTTAGCCCCGGTAAATCGCGTGGTAAATCAATAATTCAAAATTGCAACAAGCAAATTCATTGGTACCGGCATCGGGGATTGAACTTTGGTTGCTAGCGTACTATTCAACTTGAAGCGACCGTACGGACTACCACTACTCTAAATTAAAACTGCCTGGTAACAGTCCATCAGTCTATAACTCATAATTGTCAATAATATAGTTAACAAAATATTGTAGGCAATAATTAAATGATTGTTTCTAATACGACATGACAGCAAAGAATAAGAAACCGTCCAAGCCGAGGTTCCCCCACCGGGGGGACCCTTGTGTCGAGTTACTAGCGATAGAGGTTCAGGCTAAGCGACCTAAGAGCTATGCCACCTCTCAATCCGGTGAAGCAGTCAAGGCCAGCTTCTCTGGCCAATCTGTGTAGTTCGTCATTAAAAAAAAGCAAAGAATAATTGACATACTGCAAATACTAGGGATTAAGCAACTTACACGTATACGATATATATATCAGGGATATGATTGCCAATCACGATCTTTAGAGACAAATTGCTCGACCACTTACCTATCACGGCTCTCTATACTTAGTTATATTAATGAGAATATTTTATTAATTGTCCCTGAGTTACATTTACTCGCGCAAAATACAATCTTTTTACCGACCTTCTGTGATACCAGGAAATAAAACTAACATTTGCATTGAACTATATATATAGTCTATAGTTCATAATGTTAAGGTGGTAAAAACATTATTTTTATTGATTTCTGTCAATTATAATATATAAACAAATCAAACCTTACTGTTTTAATTACGTTTCCTACTTTTTGATATTTACATTTTAATATTTGTAAAACAACATTGGATGTTGATTCATGAACGGGCAAGAATGTAATTTTGTTAATATACTGACCTGAAATACATGTAAAGGACCATTATGTTTCCAAAACAACCGGCAGCCAGCATGCATATGTAGATGCTGCCAAGTGTGTAGTGTATAGCAGGCGGTGGCGGGGAAAATTGTAACCAATGAGGATTTATTATTAATAGGTAGTCATCGGAAAACCATCCATTTTGTCTCCACAAATGTACTGGCCACTTTTCTTTGAATCGTGCAACCAGTGATAAACTTTTTGTGCCTGTGTTTATCTGTGGTGCGTTTGACACATTAATTAACGTCTTATTAGTATCATCGAAACTTCTTTTCCATCGTATTTCGTTAAAATTCTCCTTTACGTAAAATAACAGTTTCTTTGTTCTTCTACGCTTCTTCCACTGTTTTAGTTTATTCGAGCAACGCCACAAAAAACTATTGTGACACTTTAAAGGGTTTAAATTCACCAATTGATTGGATACCGCGTGCATCGAGCTATTTACACTGTGAATATCATTCAAACTTTTCCCGTCACTCGTTCGAGGAATTGTATTAATATTAACACATCGCACTATCATAGGAATAATAATTACAACGAGTTTCATTATAAGAGACATGTTATTTTTGTTTTCCCGAACTAAATTTAGCGTAACAGAGACGAAACTAGGAGCACAACCGTCCGCGGTGCTTTCCAAAACAAAATGTTACAGAGATTGGCTCGGTCTGACAACGCTCGCTGTCTGGATGCGGCAAATAAAAACTCTTACACACTACGTTTACGAGAAATAATATAAATATACACATAGATTTTAAAATTGTTGTAGATCTCATAAATCACACTGTCCCTTATGCTGTTTGCGAGTCTTTTTCAAATATTTCGCTTTATTTGACAAGCGGCGCGTAGAGACTACATTACACGAAATAAATTTTCTGTAATTGAATAATTTATTACAATTTTTTAAATCATTTATTATTTAGGGATTGAACATAAATTGACTCCCGCGCAACAACTAAATAAACAATTTATTCTGTTTTCTAGACCCTATTTAATTAAACAATATAAAATTCTTGCCAAATGCGGCTGAGGAAAGGATATTGGTAGGATTACGACAATTTAAGACTAGGTTACTACCTTTTTTTTGTTGACGGGGAGGAAATCTTCACAAAGATACCCCGCCTTCTGGGGGGAAGGCGGCGGTTATGTGGGGATCTTACCCACTAAAACCTCCGGGATCTCACGTGGAACGCACCGGAGCCCCTCTGCACTGTGCTCAAGGAGAGCACGTCCCGGGGGGAGGTTACTCCCTCCCCCCCTGTGCCATCGCGGCGCACGGGCCAGCCGATGTCGCCTTCTTCCCTGGTCCACTTTGGTGGACGACGCAGGCCTCCACCCTTGTCGCCCAGTGAACCCGAGGCCCCTTTTAGTCGCCTTGTACGACAGGCAGGGGATACCGAAGTCTTATTCTTGAGAGCCCAGAACTACAGGGCTGAACTAGCTTACTACCTTACCCAACTTTTCAACGACAACTATAACAAATGTGGAAGATGAAAGATAATCAAGATAGATAGACGCCGGAACGTTGTTAAATAACGATGACAACTCGGAAATACAACAGTAAGTACAGCTTTTAACCCGTCATTAACGGTAAGACGTTAAAATTCTTTTACAATATAATTTCTTTGTTTTTAATTCATCTTTACCGTTATTTGTCATTTTTAATTCATCCTTTTAATTTAAACAAATCATTAAGGCACTTATAGTATAACAACAATCTATTATACTTTAACAAATGACTTCAAAAAAGAATGACATTCTCAATTCGTCTGTACGTTTCTTTAGTTAGGTTTTTTTGTTAGGTTCTGATTAATTCTATTTCGTATGTTTCTACGATTATTCGGAAATACAAAGAGCACATAGTAGCTTTTAACGGTTAATTCGATTTGAAATCGTTTTTATTTTAATTCGTAAAAATACTTGTACTTATAGTATACTTTTATACGTTTTAAGCAAAAGAATGACTAAAGTTTCACCGGGTGAGTGAAATTGTGATCTACTAAAGTGTATCAAAGTTAACGCTCCAATTCCTGTCTATTTTTTTCAAGTTTTGTTAATTTGCCTGTTCAGTTGTATTACTATGGTTTTTCAATGGCATACCACTGACACTCCGATAACGTTTCAATGGTTGCCATTTCTTTGTATCGTACGTAATGACATTTCCAATTACATATTCTGATACATTTCAATAAATTCATCAATACCAAATAATTATGTAATTTTTTTTTGTCACGATGACAATTGTATTGGAAGTTGGTTTGCTAGTAAAATGTCATTGGCAAATAGGAAATTCGGGGCCCTAATACTAATTAGAAATGTAGTCATCGGTGGTAACGCGCACTAGCTTACTTCGTTATAAGCGAAAACAATTTTGTCTTATTTATATTTTCTTTTCTTTAAGTCAGTCATATAGTTTTTCTCTGTATGCTTGTTAACAACCGCATATCTACGCCATAAATCTTATTCTCATGGTTGTTCTGCCAACGTAGCATTGTGTATTTCTAAACGCGCCTTCTTTATACACTCTTGGTATTTACATATTTCAATTGACTAAGTGTTATGGTATGATTAAGTTATATAATCTTCTTAAATAGCTAATTACGCTGCTATGGTAATTGGCTCCATTTAATAACTATTGTATCGTTAAATAATCATGAATAAGGTGCGCTATTTACAGAAGAATTTACTTCCGCAATACCTTATACATGTCTTGTTTCTTTTCCTTGTTATTTAATAACATTTTTTGTTGTTTTTTTGTAATATCTCCTTGAACAACTATTATTCTTTTTTTAAAAACTCCTTAGTGAGGAGGTGTAAATATTCTTATACACTTATATATTATAACAAATATATTAAAAAAATTGTTGAACATCTTTGCAAAAATACGGAAAAAGCTGGTGTTTTTTGTATTATAGCAGATTCGGATCAAGTTAGTTCTATTTAAACACATGATTTGACCACTCTATGAAGGTAATTTAATTGATAAGCTTATCTATGTCGAACAGAAAAAGTTATTATTATATTTTCTACTATTTAGCTGATCGAAGCAATCACTTTTCTTTCTGCTCTATCGTTTGCAATTTTACCAGAATGACGGATTTATAATGAAGCTTGAGCTAGTAGAACTACCCCAACGGCTTTAGCTATTGCATCGATCAACTCCTGTGAAGTAGAATTTTTTATACTTTTGCGTTTCGTCCGGTGACTGCGGTCGTCGAAGATATAATTTGATGAACCGCAAACCAACCTGCTTCTCTGGTGTTGTGGATGTTTTGTGAGCATCAGTGACATTTGTTTAAGAGCGACTTCGAATTCCATTTCAAGAGGGTTCGTGGCTCGATCATTGACGTCAGATGGATTAGAAAAATCAAGCAATGTAATTATAATTAATCGGTAATGATAAAAATGCAATGTGCAGGTGCAATGATATTAATGTGATATTACCATATATAGGACCAATGTTACAAGAGAAATGGACTCTTAAAGACTCTGTGATCATAGCAACTCCACTAAACGCACCGGTTGAGATCCGAACTGAAGCATCAGATTGTGTATCAAACACTAAGGCACTGTACTATACTTTTTTTTTGTTCACGCGGGGGAATCTTTTTATAGACCATCCTCCGGTACCCTGGGTGGGCCCGGAGGGATGTGTGGGACTCGGCCTGGGCAGCCCCTACCCACTACACCTTCCGCGAATGCCATCAGCCGTTATGAGCGGGGTGCCCCGGATCTGTCAGCGACAGGACCACTGTACTATACCTGCATAGTGGCAAAGCAGTTAACGAACTGACGATGACGTGTGTTCAATCACAGTCTTTGATTGATTTTCCGTTTTTCTTGAGATTATAATGTACAAAAAAAAAATAATTGACTGAAATCATATAATGCTCGGTAAAAAGAGTTTATTAATTCGTCTGTATTTTTTTTAATGTTTGTAACTTCATTGCTTTGGACTGGGTGAACCAATTTTGATGATTCTTTTTTCATTTGAAAGCTGGTGCGTTCCATTTAAATTTGGTCCAATTCTGACAATGGCATCCACGAGAAGACCATATAAGGGTTTAATTTGCATCAAGTAAATGCACCACAAATGGACAAATACCTCAATATAACGCCAACGGATTTCAATGGTACATTTTTTATTGGAAAGAATGTACTTTATGAGTAATTTGATGAAACGGTTACGTTCTGATTAAATTTGATTTCGTCATATTCCTACGATACTTCGGAAATACAAAATGGGCGTCCGCGCGTAATAGCGTTTAACGTTCGATTCGATTTGATGACGGCTTTTGTTTTCACTCGTAAATATACTTGTGTAATATTCCTATGATACTTCGGAAATACAAAATGGGCGTCCGCGGGTAATACTCTTGACGTTTGATTCTATTTGAAGTTGGTTTTTTATTTCATTCGTAAATAGACTTGGTACCAATATACTTGTAGTTCTGCTATGCATAATTTCACGGACTATTAAAACTAATTAATTTCTAAACATGTTATTGATATTACAATACACTCGTTGTCTGTTTCTTACTGTGACATGTCTCCGTGTCAGAGCTGCCAACTGAATGCATCCATTACGTCCGATTAGAGATGTCGAGGTCGAGTGAGTGCAGAGGCATTTAAACGGAGTGATGTTTACGTGAGTAATTACGAATCTATAATAAGATTACCCAGTAAATGTCTTCTGCCCACAATCGTATTCGACGTATTTTTTTGTTTAGGTTACATCAGCACGTATTTTTGATTTCTTTAGTTTATATTGACACAAAAAATATTTTTCGTACTATATTTTCAACAGACTTCAAAAAAGGAGGGGGCTCTCAATTCATCTATATGTTTTTCCCAAATGTGAAATGAATGAACCTGGATATACATTTTTTTTCTTTTTAATGATATCATTATGTCACTTGTGGACCAATGTGAACATTACAACTATTTTTTGTACCGTGTGATGGTTTGCAACAATATACCTATTGTGCTCTAATTGCTGAAACACAGCTTGAGTTTCTTTTAATCTCCAGCTAGGAAATAACTTTTATGAGTTATTTCCCGACTTTAGTACTTGTAGATAGTCCATAAAAATACTTCTACAAAATACGCCACACTATCGCTCTAAATTAAATTGGTCCTGCCTATTATTTCATTTGCTTTTTGTTTGATTTTTTACAATTTTTTTTGTGGGTGGTGAAATATGTGAGTACCGTAGAGACATTGTGTTTCAATTTCAAGCGTGCTATTGCTTGTAAAATTACTGGACTTCCTAATCCGATACCTTTTATTGGGACGTAAATGTAATCTTAAGAGATAATATTTGTTGTTGTTCCATACACACTATTACTGTAGTATAGATAATATCTACTCTAGTACTGGTCCATTATGTACAGTAATATACTGATACATTTAATAACACACAATTTATATTATTAATGAGATCATTGCATTAAGTATAAAATTGTTTCTCGCAGTTTCTTTTTATTGCAAGAAATAGAATTCAAATAACATTTATATTATAAGACTTTATGTCAAGACGTTAAGAAAACATGAGACAAGAGAAATTACTTAAGATTGTGTGTAGCATAATGGGTAATACTTACTTGAAGTACATCAAGAGTACGATGATATTGCCCCAACCGCCGACTGTGCAGAACAAGACGTACATGCCAGCTAATGTCCGCTGCCACGTCGCGCCAGGCGGCGGGAACTGCAGCCAATGTTCATTTATCACTTCCAAGTAATCATCAGTGAAGAAACCGTATTCACGCCATATCCACATCGGCCACATATCTTTAAACTTCGCAATCAAAAGCGCATGATTCTCAGCCACATCGTTGGCATTTGAAATGTTTGTCGCTGCATCTGAATTCGTTAAATTATTTGCCGTTTCTTCAGTGGCGTTTAACAATGAATCGT
Source organism: Meandrusa payeni (assembly GCA_029286785.1). Lineage (NCBI taxonomy): Eukaryota > Metazoa > Arthropoda > Insecta > Lepidoptera > Papilionidae > Meandrusa > Meandrusa payeni. The sequence continues at coordinate 9,525,511 of JAGSMX010000017.1, forward strand.
CCCTTTTTATTCGATTGAATGAAGTGAAGTCCACATAATATGATAATGTTAAGTCTGGTTGAGAGTAAGAAACATCATTTGTAATGGCATCGCTACATAAAATGCTTAACATAATTACGATAGATATTCCGGAATAACAAGATAACTTTCATGTTTTCGTCGTTTCTGTTGTCTCTCTATTCTTGCGTGTTGTTCCTTCAAGTTGCTGTACTGTTTTGAAAGAAGTAACCACGACGTATATGTATAGATAAGAGAATGAAGACGTGGACTTAGCGAATAATCCCAAGAGACCGCTTTGGGTCCATACATAAATTGGATTAAATTGGCTCGCTTTTAGCTATATCTCATCAATTGTTAATACAGCTTATTAGGTTGATTGAAGGTCATTTTTGAAGTATCAAACATATACTCAGTGTAAAACGAATCAGCTTATTGAATCTTTGTGATGACTACATAAAACGTAAATTATGTTTCTTATAATTTAATTTTTATTTTATACATGAATTAGAACTTTATGCCTTTTTTATTAGACAATGTATAATTTATTTTGAAGTAAGACTGATTCTGAAGGTGGTGTAAACTTTCTCTTTTTATTTTTTAAGCTTATTTCCATTATAGTCAAGTGTCTTCTACAACTTAGATCGATTAAGTCGCGTCCGAGTTGTTAGGGCAATCTTTACTTTTACAAATGTCTATCTAATTTGTCTTTCCTACATGACCAAATTCTCTGGTATGTGGTATACCCTAATTTTCTATTCACTGTAGTGCATTATTAAGATGAAATGTATTAATTTCAATGGAAAGTAAGTACGTTAATTTCGTAATAACTAACTTTATTACGAAATTGACATACCACCACAATAATTTAATAACTTTTTTTTAGAATACTAACAAAAATATGATAAACTAGTAATATTTGGAAGACCTAACTCGGGATTTTTTTATAAGTAATAATACTTGGCGGATTTACATTTATTTGTAAATATTTTTTTTTTTTTATTAGACAGAAAAACTTACAGCACCATTACAGCTAAACCAATTTGATGCTGTAGTACACAAAAAAATTAATCAAAATAATAACAATACAATAATAGTTAACATCACAACATAAAAAAAATCATTTAACTCAAGTGACAACTCAAAAATTTCATCATCTCGATGTATCTATAAGCTGCCTATGGATTTATATCTTTCGTATTTTGTAATACTGTTAATGTTATAATATTTTCGTCTTTAGATCAATACTTTCATTTAAAGCTATAAAAATTACAAGGGCAAGTATACTCTTGCTTGTAATTAAAGCAGCTGCTATGCTAACACGGTAGATATATTATGTACTTTTAATTAAATTCGTTAAGTGATACCAAAGCACGCATACATTGTTAAATTGCCAGTTGATAAATTGAAGAATAATAACACAGTTAATTTTGCTCGTGATTTGTTTGCTGGGTCCATCATTGAACTTGGTACATGTTGTATGGAATTTTCAATGTCGCAATGACTTTTTCGAGATAGACAAAGTAACACTTGATGATATAATGGGCTATTTAATTGCCTGTATATATATATAATTGGCCAAACACACACATATATATATATATATATATATATATATATTATATATAAATTTATATATATATATATAAATTTATTAATTAAATTATAAAAAACTAATACTTTGTGCAATAATGCTAACTCCACAGCGCAACTCTGGCTCCCAAGATACAAGCGTTTGCTTAGTTTGGGGGTCACTGTGTACCAACAATATGTGCTGCAATGGTTACATGTATGTTCGTTTGGTTTGTGTAATGTTTATAAGTGTAACCAAATCTGTGTTAATAAATAAATATTCTATTCTATTCTAAGTACCCCCAATCCATTACTCGTATATGTTCTTTTTTGACGAACTACATAGATTAGCCAGAGAAGCCTGTCTTTTAATGCACCGGATTGAGAAGTGGCATAGCTCTTAGGTCGCTGAGCCTGAACCTATATTGTTAGTAACTCTACACAAGAGTCCCTCCGGTGAGCCTCTGCTGGGACGGTTAATATGTTACGTGACCATTCCGACAAGGCCGCAAGAGAGGGCCGAGTCAGGTTCGGTCGGTTGCTTTTATACGGGTAAAGTGAGGGACATCAGAAGCTAAATTAACTATGAGTGCCATTTCGGGAAGCGTTGTCGCGGGGAGAAGAAGTGGCCAAAAATTCCAGCATCGCTCCTAACATTTAATGGATGCCATCAAATGAAATAGCGATATTGCGACAAGATTATTCGAAATCTGACTGTCACGAATGGACGCTTTGTGTGCTTGTTGCGGTGCTGTTTGTTAATCGTACATTTTGTTTATTTATTTATTTTATTGAACACCAACACAATGAACATTTTTGACAAACAATATATAAAAATAGTGAAAAAGTTGTAAGGTTAATACCATCGCAGTTATAGGTGAAGACTGCATGCGATGTAACTGCAACTAAATTTTAAATTAAGATTAAGTAAGCAAAAAGAAATGGAACAAAAAAATGCTATTAATAAGTTAATGACTTTATAAACAAACCAATACTTTGAGAAAAGAGATCGAGCGAGATTTTGGTAATGAGTTAAATTCTATAGTAAGTCTGTTTAACTCTTTTGCGACTTGTAAGCGCATGTTAAATTGTAAATTACTTTGTGTCCGAAAGGACTAAGCGCTGACGAACCCAAGCTAAGATATACACACGTAGTATAGCATTTGCGCTCCATGAGAAAAGATATATGGAGATAGTAAAAGCTTCATATCCTTTTTTTTTTTTTTTGTTAACGAGGAGGAAATCTTCAAAAAGATACTTCGGGGGGGAAGGCGGCGGTTATGTGGGGTTTTTACCCACTAAAACCTCCCCGGTGGCCCTTCGTCGGTGCATGGTGAGGGGCTCCAGGATCTCCAGTGGAACGCACTGGAGCCCCTCTGCACTGTACTCAAGGATAGCTTTTCTCGGGAGGGAGGTTACTCCCTCCCCTCTGCCCTCGCAGTGCAAGGCGACACGGGCCAGCCGATGTCGCCTTCTTCCCGGGTCCACCTTGACCCTTGTCGCCCAGTGAACCCGAGGCCCCTTTTAGTCGCCTTCTACGACAGGCAGGGGATACCGTAGTCTTATTCTTCAGAGCCCAGAACTACAGCTTCATATCCTAGCTTATTAGGTCCCAATTGTAACAAAACCCCGGGCACAAATTGTAGCTAGTGATATTTTTTAATTAAGTAACTGGACTATAAATAGCTTGTTTGCTTGAAGAATAATTAAATTCTCAACGAAAAACATTTAGTCCGACAAGTTCAAAGGGTGTATTAATTAATTGGGTAAGATTACCAAAGCGTGCCGCTAAGTTAACATAATTAGCATAACAGGACTAAGTGGACAAATCAATAGATGATCGCACACGCCGGTCTTATTACAAATTAAACACATAATTCAATATCAACTCTTTATATTGTATATATAAGCCTATTAAGTCCCATCACGAGATTCTCGTTGCATGAGGTTGTTGTATCGACGAACACCGATGCGTTGTTCAATCTTTTTTTTTTTTTTTATAGTAAATAGGCTCACGTTTGGCTTCTATCTTGCTTGATGGAAGGCGAAGATAAAGCCTAGGATGGAGCACGTGAGCCTATAAGGTGTCTGTTCACATTGGACTTAAAGGTGTCCAGATTGTACCCGTGAGGAAAGACTGAACGCGGCAGAGAGTTCCATTCCTTAGCGGTCCGCATAAGGAAGGTGGAAGCAAACCGCTTCGTGCGTATTGATGGAATGTCTACGACGTAAGGGTGGAACTGCTCGCCGCGCCTAGTCGTTCGGTGATGGAAAGGGGAGGGGGGTATTAGGTCATGCAAAACCTCCGCACACTCGCCGAAATGCACCCGATAAAAAACTTCCTTCCTACACGATATCAGGGCCCGTCTGCCATTTGTCACTGAAGAACTTTTGAGCTTCATTACGAAACCGATGTATTACAATCATATTGTTATTGTGGCAAAAACCGTAATCTTCTAATTATTTGTTTTAAATTATTTTATGATAACTTGATATTGATTAATTGATTGAAATGAAGCATTTTAATTTGGGAGATGTGACTGTGACTGACCTATCAAACACACATTTGAAACATTATTAGAGTGTCAGTGATACGTAACCGGAAAATCATAGTGTCTTGCTATTACGTCACTGAACTTCCATTTTGAGACAATTGGTTTAGAAGAATGGGGTCTCCGGCCTATTATTACTTTTAATAAATAATCATGTCCATTATTACACTTAAAGTAATTAAAAAGAAATATTTAAGATTTACTATTTAAATTTTTAAGGGATTCTTTTCTGTCTAAAAATATAACGCGGTTTTCCCTCCGGTTGTTCAATTTGATGAATATGGAGCAATAAAAGCACTTAAGAAACTTATTTCGTTTTACTCTGATGAGATACATTTTTGTTCTTTGTAACAGCTTTTTCAGTTTTGGGTATACTTAATAATTTTCGAATTCCTTTCTTTCTTAATTCCCTGTCTCAAATTCTTCTACCTTTTACTACAATAACGGCACAACCATAGATAAATATAGCCGTGAGCAAAAATAAGGGGTCGGTTAAGAGAGTTTTAATATCTCGGAAGATAAAGAAATTGTGCATGATAGACAATTAAATATCCTTAAAATAAAATTAAATAATTTTATATTTCATTAAAAACATAAACTTAAACGAAAAAGGATATCTTACGTAAACTTGGATAATACATTATTTGTCATTAAATTTTAGTACATAATGTTACCTCCATGTGGTGACACTAAGTACTAAAAATATTTTATTTTATTTTTAGGATAGTTAATTGTCTATCATGCACATTTTATTTCAGTTAGCTAGCGTCTTTACCTTTTGAGATATTCAAACTTTCTTAACTAACCGTTTATTTTTGCTTACGAGTGTAGTTGATGTGATATTTTGCAAGATCATCTTAGAAATAGGCTGATATTATTTATCACTAATTACTATTAACATATCTAACAGTATACGGTGATTACAGTCGCCGTTGCATTTTAAAGTAAAAAACAAAACTTATCCTAATTTCAACCGAGAAAATCGCTATAATCAATTATCTGCTTTAGATTCTATAATTTATTGAATGCAATATGAAATGAAGCATCAATCAATGAAATTCTGCGTGATTTGAAAAATAAAATATATATAACATGAAAAATTGAAACAATAATTTCAGTCAAGTCACGTAGGGTTGCATTACATATTGTAAAATGCACGAAACATCGGTAATCTAAAATTAAAAATGAAGCTAAATTATTCCGTTATACAATTCATTTTGTTTTTATATATTAATTTCTTGATAATATAAGGGCTTTATAATTATAATTATGTACAAATATTGTTTTTAATAATGCTCGAGTAAGAACATCATTAAAGCACGAAATATCGTATTCTTTAGTTGTATCACGCATTTGTAGAGGGCAACAATTTCAATGAAAACGTCAAGCGTAAAGAGTATAAATTGCTATTAGAGGTCGGAGATGGAATTTATGTGAAACGCCGAGAAAGGCTTTAATACTGCTGCCTTACACATTAGTCGCAGAAAATTTATTAAACTACGTCTTTATCTAAGCACTTCTTTATAATACATGATTATGACATAATTTGCTTAAAAGTGTTTGATTTACGTACCAAGTACGTACAATTGAATATTGTGGTAATATCTGGAATCCATTTCTTGCAACAAGCAAATAATGTCAAATGCTTAGAACATCACAGTAACAGAACCCATAACTATGACAAGGACTATATGGAGTCTTGTTAACAAAATCTTGTCCATAGACCATTGGCTTTCCCTTTTGGATATTCTCTTTTGTTTTGATGTGTATCAAGGTACCAGTAACAGCATAAAAAACGTCGTTGTCGCGCAGCTAAGAGCAAAAAAGCACAGGCTACTATGAAGATATAGTTTTTAAGGTTACGTCCTAAGTGCCTTTTTGTACAAAAAAGTTAATAAATTATTACATATATACCCATTACCACTAAAAAAATGTAAGAAACATATTACTGAATGGCTCCAAACCCTCTCGTATGAATTTACAGAAGATCTTTTAAAACCATAATAAACAGTCAGAGTAACCCACTGCCTTCATACTCATCCCTATACATACAGTCACTCTTCAACACACGCAACCTTTTACACACAAACACACTCACACACACAAAACGATTAAACTAAATTACATTATAAATTTTTAATTTTACTAAATTAGTATTTGTATTTAATTGTTTGGAGATGGGCGTTAAAAGTTGCGACACAGCTTTTACTACTGCGGCTATTATCGAACTGGTTTGTACATGAATTTTTGGTTCGAAATAAAAAAAGAATATCTGATGTCAAAAAAGATTTATAATTAAATTTATTGAATATTACTACAAAGAAATTCTTGTCAAAATCTGTGTAGCCGTTCCAGAGATTAGTCGGAACAAACTGATAGACAAAAATTTAGGTTACGTGCCTTATATACATTCATATGTATATAGTAAAAAGTATTTTAATATTACAGACACTCCAATTTTATTCATTTGTATAGATATGTCATAATCATTATCAAATTAAAGTCTTACCTTTCATAATTCGCAATATTATTTGTAGCCAGTCTGTATTATGTTCTTGTTAAGTATACAATGTAAACGGGCAAATATTCTGGCATATTTGTTGTACAAGAATTTGAGTTTATTAAATAAGTTTGCCCCGTTCTCCTGTCGCGCTGTTTTCCTTACGACTTATATACGTTTCTCATTTATTCCCTACTTACTGAAGTGTGTAATTTTTTACACTAGAGTTTGAATTCGATTTCTTGATCATTGAAATTGATTGTCTGTGGCGTACAAACTGTCTTGTACAATTTATACACGCCCACTTCATAATGGTGATAGAAAAGCGGAGACATGTGTAATAACTTGTGGAATAAAATACTCCAATAACTAATACACTCGGTAACGTTGTACAAAGAATTATTTTAACGAATACCGTCCAACGGCGTGTCCTCACAATCTTTAAACAAAATTAATTAGAAGTCAGATTACAAATTAATAAAGTTAAATTATTGTTTACAATGCCAAGTTTATGTGATGTTCAATTGATAATTATGAATTAAACATACAAAGTTAATGTAAACCACTAAGATATCATTGGAAGTAGTTATAATGCATAACAATACCTGCGAGCCATGTATTGCTAGCTAACAAATGTTTACCGTTTTCCGCATGTACATATTTTATTGAATTGTGTCTGTCACCACGAAAAGATCTTATTGATATAATTGACTTTCTATACCGATGGCGGCATTAAAGGTCGATTATCTAATCACCCTGCGACCCGAGTCTGCTAAACCAATTGTGTGTTTAATGAACGTTCATTGGCGTCAAAGTGGTCGATATTTGCATTTTTAGTTTATTGGTGCCATTGTGGTTTACCGATGGCGTACCACTGACACGAAAATCGTGTTTGTAGTAGTATTTGACGTATTTGGTCATGACAGAATGGTAATATGATTGCAATAGATCGATTTCATAATAAATCGTCACAAATGACAGACTCAAGGCGCTTTTTTTTTAGGACGAACTACACAGACTGACCAGAGAAGCTGGCCTTGACTGCTTCTCCGGATTGAGAGGTGGCATAGCTCTTAGGTTGCTTAGCCTGAACCTCTATCGCTAGTAACTTGACACAAGGATCCCAACTCAAGGCGCTGTTGTAAACAGAGGTAGGACGACGTGGTGTTTGTTAGCGGTGGGAATATTTAAGACCAGGTAAGAGGTGGAGGCTGCATATCCGTTGGTCCCATTTTAAAAAGACTGAAATCATCTGTATTTTGTGTATTAAAAACTTTCAATTTAATACCACAATCTAAGTTACTAGCGGAATAGGGTCAATTTGGTCAGTCGGTACTAAATATAAATGCATCGCTACATCTAAGTATGCATTTGGGCGGTATACGGGAGTACAGTACACGGAGTAGCGTTTTATAGGCTCACTACATTGTCGTTTAATGTTATTGGCGCTTAGTCTTAATCTTAATGAAGATTAACTTAGTGGAAGCGATCACGATAACTTCGAGTCAGAAATGAATTGACCGAGAGGATTGAGCCAAAGTTACAATGACTGCGGTATATAAAAACGATGTAGCTATAGAAATAAAATAAATTACATGTTTATATAACAGTGATAGCTTAGTAGCCAACTCAATTTGGGATAAAGGTTTAAACCCCCCGCTCCCCCCACTAAATCTCCCCGGTGGCCCTTCCTCGGTGCATGGTGGGGGGCTCCGGGATCTCCAGTGGAACGCACCGGAGCCCCTCTGCACTGTGCTCAAGGAGAGCACTCCCCGGGGAGGTTACTCCCTCTTCCCCTGTGCCCTCGCAGTGCAAGGCGACACGGGCCAGCCGATGTCACCTTCTTCCCAGGTCCACCTAGGCGGACGACAAAGGCCCCACCCTTGTCGCCCAGTGAACCTGAGGCCCCTTTTAGTCGCCTTCTACGACAGGGAAAGGATACCGTAGTCTTATTCTTGAGAGCCCAGAACTACAGGGCTGAGAGGTTTAAAACCCAGCCCTCATGCATTGATGCGTTCAAATTATTATACGGCAACGGGTCTACAACCTCTCGTATAAACTCATCTAATAAGCTATTTGAAAAGCGGACAGCGATTTCTTTTTCTACCAGCTTAAAAAAAGAGCTAAAAGGACTAAAGAGCTTTTTTTAAGTTTTGTTTCGTTAGAGCGGTAATATTTTATTATATTCATGTTCGAAACAATTTTACTTCCATCTATCGGTTGTTCAGTTCAATAGGCAAAAGTACTGAAAGAATTAAATGAAAATATTTTAATACTTTAATCACAATTTTAATACAATGGAGTCAAATAGTTTTGCTTCATTATTTCAGTTCCTATTTAATAAAAATAAACATTAGCGTTAAAATTAGGAGCAGAGCTATCTATTGGTTAATTTTGCCAATATTGTAACATTTTTAAAACGGTGGCAAGGTAAGAACCAGTTTAAATCTTTGCTTGCTTTTGATAAAATTCGAAATATATTTTCTTATGGGTTTTCTGATAATCCACGAGATGTCGTTTATTTGTATGAATCGGTTTTCAATGTTGCCAAGAGATTGCGGGACTGGTTTTATTTTTAATTATATAAAAACTGCATAAAAAATTAAACTGCTTAAATTAAAATTTGAAGTTTATTTTTTTTCATTTAGGACAAAGAAAAGCCTTAAAGTACAAAAAATAATATATAAAAAAGAAATGATATAATTATTTAAACAACACCATTATCCACATATACACAGTAATGCATTTACGATGTAGTTCAATTCTTTAAGCAGGCATCTCGACGGTTTTTCGAGACTGCCACCAAACATTCTAACAAACTTCTTGTAAGTGCCGCCACTTAAGCCTTCCGGAGGCCGAGACACGTTTTGACGATCCGGACGACGCGATAACCATTACACAAGCTAGATCTTTACAAATCCACAAAACGTCCATTCGCGACCGTCGGAGGTTGTGAATAATCCTCGCGCGTTACCGCTATTTTATCGGCAGGCCCCTTAGATGCTAGGAGCGTTGCTGGAGTTTCTTCGGCCACTTCTTCTCCCAGCGCCAACGCTTCCCGAAGTGGCACTCAAAATTAGTTTAGCTTTTCGAATGTCCCTTAGATTATTCGTGAAATAGCAACCGACCGAGTCGTGGTTCGGCCCTCTCGGGCGCCCTCGGATCGGAATGCTTACGCGTAACATAGTAACCGTCCAAGCCGAGGTTACCCGGGGGGACCCCTGTGTCGAGTTACTAGCGATAGAGGTTCAGGCTAAGCGACCTAAGAGCTATGCCACCTCTCAATCCGGTGAAGCAGTCAAGGCCAGCTTCTCTGGCCAATCTGTGTAGTTCGTCATTAAAAAAAAAATTACGATGTATCAAGAACATTAGTGATTCGAAAATTCCAATGTTTTTTTTAATTTTTGTTCTAATTATAGAAATAATTTACCAATATTGCTGAAATGGTCGTTACAATGATCCGTAATAGAGGTTACGTGTTAATGTTTAATTTAACTATAACGTAAACCTTAGCAGTGTTCTTGTAAACACACTGTACGTACTTAATACTTTGTTAGTGCTTTCAAATCGCATTCAACACAATCTGTCTCAGCCAGTCTTTGTCGTGAGTGCTTCATTAAATCACAAGCTCAGCATTAAACCTTTTCCATTATTCGTGGATTTCCAGGAGGCGAGGCATAAATTCTGCTAGTTGGATATACCAGCCATAGATGGTCACATTGTTTGACAATGGATGATGTTCGTGTTGTAATATTAAAAATTTTTAACGAGCAATCGTGTATAAATACAATCTTGATCTCTAAAACGTCTCCAACAATTTTGTTTACAGGAAGTTTCAGGGGCGCTAAATCGATCTAGATAAGAATTTTTCTGGAAAATATCGTTTTATCCGCGTATGCCCAATTATTAGACTAGGTCAAGGCGTTGCTAAGCAACAGTAAGGCAATGAATTTTTGGTTTGACGTTAGACCAAGAAAATTGTGTGTCATCTAATATTAACGTCAAAAAAACTTAGCCTTCATCGGGGGGACCCTTGTGTCGAGTTACTAGCGATAGAAGTTCAGGCTAAGTGACCTAAAAGCTACGCTACCTCATTTGCATTTCCGGATTATCGTAGGAATATTACATAATATAATTAATCAGGACCTAACAATCAAACTAGTAGTAGCAGTACACCCTTTCCCATAAAAAAATAATAATTGAAATAATATAGGTCGGCGTGATATTAAGTTATTCGTCGATTTGTTGCACACATACTTAATGCAAATTTAAGCCTTATGAGGTTTTCTCGTGGACGTGGAAAAAATACGGTTGAAAACTGGTTTAATATTTGATGCTCATTGGGTATAGTTACATTCCGCATCGACGCTAATCCAAATTATCGGGTACATTACCCACCCAGTGCGACGGTCTGAAATATTTCAGAATAAACAGACATTTTGTAAGGCTGAAAATCTCTTGATGTAAGAAACATTACAAATGGATTCGCGGCAAATTACTGTGCCGTTTGTCCCGCACTGTTTTCCGTTTCATAGCGTCGGTCGCGCGCCGTGAAATGGCATTCATCGGATAAAAGATCCGCTTGCTGATTTAAGTTTGGCAGCTGTCCCGAACGAGCGAGCCTGAATTGACGTGGCGGGCGCGTAGCCGACGCTTATTGAGGGATTTCGCATCAATATGTTCTGTACATTTAAACAAAATGGCTTGTTTGTATGTATGACGACTTTATGTTATGAGATATATGAAAGTATCTTTCCATTTGAAACGCCTAATTTTATTATTCAAAATGCTTAGCACTTTAGATTACAATATGTGGATAATGAAGAATGAATTAAATATATTAAATAAGCTCTCAAGTCTTTTTAAAATTTGCGAGGTAAATTTAGACGGTATTAGCTGTACGCTTTTCACCGAGCTTATTAGGTCACATGTGACAGGGGGTGACCTATCGCCATACACCGGGCAGAAATTTTTAACGAGTGATTTTTGTACTTAAAAAATGAAAAAGAGCAATTAATTGGTACAAACTGACTAAAATTTTACCGTAAGTTAAACCGCTTAGCTTCTAGACTGCTACTGTTAGTTATAAAATTGTTTGTTTAGATTAAATTTAGTAGAGACATGTCTTCGGCAACCTTGATTTCGTCAATTACATTTGCGTGCTTCTCTTGATAAGACTTTATTCTAATATATATCATACTAGTATATTTATGAGCTAAAGCAAAAACAAAAATGGAATCAAACGTTAACGTCTGGTGTACTATCTCTTACAAGCTATAAACAAAAGTATAGTTTCCATCTTCAACGTCCATCGGGAGCCAATTCTCTAAGTGATTTGTATTTAAATTTTAAGCTGGGTGTTGTAATAGCTCATTAATCTTTCTGGCCAGTTTTAAAGGTTGAAACATTGCCCTTAAATAAATTTTTGCATTTGTTTCAAAAAAATGCACTACTTAACAGTGACCCGGCGACGATAAAGTTAGTCAAAAGGCTAGAGCTTCACTTTAAAGTGCCGCTGTAAAATGAAATTTAACGGTCGTTACATTTTACAGTGCAGGCTCAAGTGAACTTAATGGGTTAGTGTTTTATTCGTCTATCAGTAACCAAACAATTTGTAACACTTTTAACTGGACATAAAGCTAATGTTTGACTTAATAGGGATATGGAGTCAAGTTAAGTAGTGAAGTGGAGGTATATTATCATTCCCGTTCCTTTCGAGTTTCGAGCTTCTTTTTATATAATTAACACCATGCAGACACATACACACAAATATATATTTATACTCGTTGTTTAGATCTATTGACGTGAACCATCGCCTAGTAAAAGTTTAAGATAAAATGGTTAACAAGAATGTTAGATGAGGTGAAATAAATTGCTATCGATCTTTTTTTTTATATTTTGGTTTTTTTGCCAGCTTAAGTTTAATTAAAAAAAGATAAGAAAAGGCATACGAGGTTACTGCTCACCTTATCTCGCCCATCTTAAGTGATCATCGTTGACAATGAACATCTACAACATCAGAGGAGCGGCACGTTGCTGGCCTTTGACGTCTTGAGGTCAAACGTCAGGAACACAGCTGGTGACAATTTACTTCAGTTGTAAATGCGTTTAGAATTCTAGACGACTGTTGTCTTGTCCGTAAAAACTATGATAACGGGATGTCAAATGCTAAATCGGGATGGTTTTCGGGACCATGAGGAGAACGAAACTCGATAGAAAATCAAATTGCAATAACTGTAACTGCTGCAGTATCCTTACCACTGCGAGAAGTAAATTACAGTAATTCCACCTATAAGATTCTTCAAACTCGAAGAACTCGAACAGCGTATATGCGCAGCACCGCAGAAATAGTATTTACTACTAAGTATCTACCAATAATAAATATATAATATAAAGTATAATTGTATAACAACAAATTTATACGTATGTATATTATCGCACGGCGTCCGTCTTTCGATAGGCTAAAAGATTTTTGGCTGAAAATCAGCGTTGTGCTACAATATATGATTTTGACAGTACATGCTGAGCCAAGGTCTTTTTTTATGTTTTGTTAATTTTAATTTCTTTTAAGTTCTTTTATGTTGTACATTTTTATACTTATTTTGTTTCTTATGTCGAATAAAATGTTTATTCTATTATATTCTAATCACACGTAAATATTGTATTTTAAAAAGTATATAAGGTCCGGTAAATATAAAAAAGTGGTTAAACGATTTCTGAAACATTGCTTGCAGTCATTGTGGCACTAATGTGCGTCCCTATTGTGCGATACACTGAGCTTCACTACTTCCATGACGCTTATTATTTTAAATGCAAAGAACAATGAAAAGCATGGAACAAAGGCTTTCTTGTCCCTTTCATTAAAATACATTAAAGAACAACTTGTAAAATACACTTTTCTCGAGGCACAAACAAAACCAGTGTTTGCCCGCCTTTGTTTTATTTAAGTGTTTTAGGCTGAAGTTGATGTAGATTAAATTATAATTCTTCATTATAAGGGAAACAATAACCTCTTCTAAAATAATAGTCACTTTTTTTTTTTCACGCGGGGGAATCATTTTATAGACCATCCTCCGGTACTGGGTACCTGGGTGGGCCCGGAGGGATGTGTGGGACTCGGCCAGGGCAGCCCCTACCCACTAAACCTTCCGCGAATGCCATCGGCCGTTATGAGCGGGGTGCCCTGGATCTATCAGCGACAGGACACAAAATAATAGTCACCTGCGTAAGCCCTATTAAACTGACTTTAAAGCAGTTTAACCGACTTTGAAAATATTCTTCAAAGGTAATTGACCTTGTAGACTTTCGATTTGAAATTATATTTTTTTACTTCTTAAGTCTAGATAAAAATGGACCCGTTATTTCTCTAGTAGGTCTTTGTGACGTGACCGGATGTTTACGATTATTTTAATCAATAAGATAAGATGTCGACAACATAGATATGATAAAGTATGATTGTTCTGAACAAAGCACAACCAGAATATTCGTAGCATCACAAACTTTTTCAATTTACCCACATGCGGCATACACAAAAAATATGAAAAAACTTCCACGTGAACTGAACCGAGTAAGGGGATGTATTTTTAAAAGGTAGATTCATATCCGCTTAGGAAAATAAACACAACAATTTGTTTTGTTTTCAACGGATAAAGATAACAATAACGGATAAACATTTTAGACGTTCGTTCGCTTTTCCTCCCGGCAGAGTAGACAGAGATAGCTTCTCTGTTCTCTTTTGTCGAGTCAAATCTGTATAATCCTCAGGCTGTCGTAAACGGCGACTAAAAGAGACCATCGAGTTCACTCACGAGCAAGGGTAGGTTCTTGGGCAAAATTGGAACCTGGAGGAAGGCAACGCGTTTCCCTCAGTTCTGGGAAGGAACTCCTACCTTGTGCTTCGGCTCAGTGCAGAGGGTCACTGTTACATACCGCCGAAGATCCCAGATTTCCCTCTCTATAACGTGAACTTTATGTGTGACGGTGATAGGCTAAGGGCCGTGCAAGCCTAATTTGAATTTCGTTCGAACGTTGACCGGTAGAAGCTAACATTCGAACCCACGACAGTCAGATCTCAAATTAAGCACTTAAGTACTAAGCTATCACAGTTATTAAAATAATATAAGAAGTAAACATATTAAAACTCTAACCTGTATCACATGAATGCCATTTTTCATTACCATTGGTTCAAAAAATACGTCTAATACATCAAAAACAGCTTGCTCTATCACATTTAAAAATATTTTATGCTAACGCCTATTACGAATCTTAAAATATGCATAAAAACCCAATTCGCTTTTAGAAATATCAAAGAGCGTTTGAAATATTTATTATTTATTTACAGAATCCAATACTATTTTCGAACAAAAATTTCTCTTACTGCGGTTACCATTGTATCATGAAACGGTTAAAAATTTAAAGAGGTTGTGGTGATTTCCGTTTAAACCGGTCGGTATTTTTTATTTCAAAACTAGTTAAAGAGCTGCGATTAAAACAGGCTGTGGAGAGAAATTGTATGGTTTTTAAATACATACAACACATTCGTATTTTTTTTAATTTATTGTTTTTTTTTTCGATCGTCCGAAATACTTATATATTTCAAATAAAGTTCACCAAAGCGGAGTAGACGGAGAGAAAGACAAATACTTCCTACCCGCTCTTCTCCGCCGTGAACGGTACGCTGGCTGCAAAATATTTATTTGCACTTAAAAACTCTTTGGTACAACTGAGCTAAGTTTAAACTCTCGACTGAAAGATCAGATACACGTCGAACGCTTCTACAATATATTATTACTGTTGTATAATATCATTAATTACCTCAAAAAATTGATACAAACGCAATACTTGGAGCATTACATAGGAATGGTAAGGCCATTAAAAAAAAGGACTTATTCGAAAATGGAACTCTCTGGAAACTGAAATAAATCTTTTTAATTTGCGATTATGACGTAGATAGAGGCAGGATCAGGTTCCAATCACAAAACGGACGCAACGCAATTACCACATGTGATTGGTATTGTAAGGTATTAAACAATAATTATAGACCAATCCAGACTTAACTGTAATTTAACAAAAAAAAAAAAAAAGAACGAATTGATTTTTTGAGATTTTATATATATATGCTTAGTATTTGATAAATTGTTTTTGAGGTTGAAAGGACGCAAGAGCTTATTTTTATATCATTTTAATTTGTGTTGTCTCGAAAATGCGGACTTCTCTCAAGGATGGACATATTGCAGCGATGAGAACGAACGCGCTGACCTGTGAATGAAGCAAAAGAGGTGTGTCAAGATCGGAGTGAATGAAAGTCTGTGATTTCTGTCTACCCATCTAGCATGAAAGATACGGTCTTTGTCTTTCACGTCAAAATCACCGTTTTTAAACTTTTCAAACTCATTATATGCTTGGACGAGCAATCGATCAGCTGGAGATTTTTAAAATTAAAGAAATACAAGTTCCTGTAGATAACGATTGTTAGGTCAAATATATAGATATTTTAAGATGTCGGAAAAAAGGATGATGCTAATGCGAAAATAAAATATGATAAGGTTATGATGTTCTGGAATGAACAAATTAATTTGCTAGCCGGTTACCATCTACAAATTCTGACGTAAACCTCGTGCCACGCTTTCTCAAAACTACGAAAAGTTATTTGTACACCAATACATACAATTTAATCAACTAATTTAAATTATGTATTTAGATATGAATTGTTCTGATTCCGTAATCATTTCAATATGGTAATCATTGAATTTGGTATGTTAAACTCGTGTTCCCGGAGCTCAATTTCCCGGCGAGCCGATAGGCACGTGGGGATTATGCGTATAATTCAGTTGTAAAACAATGTGTAGATCTACAATACTATTGATAGATTTAATATATGAGAAAACTACTTACTAAATGAAAAACTGTCGATGAGTATCATTTATTAAAAATGAACACCAATGATCCAATTGGGATGGCAATTACGACCGATGTTTATTTCCAAACCCAACAATAGTTGGTGTGATAAATAGGTATTATAGTGTTATTATAATGATTATTTTTGCCAAGCACTATTGTGCATGGATTAAGTGCAGGTTTCCAAGAGGCTGTAGCTAAAAATAATAAGAGAAGGAGACTTCAAATATCACATATTTACTGTATACTTATATTTTGCACCATAAGTAAATTAAAACCATTAGACGGTTGATGCACCAATAACACGGCTATTATTAATAAAAACCAAACTCGCACGGCTTTAATAACCTGTACACAGGTTAGAGGTAACTTGACTAAACCCAATTTTCTCCAGAGCTTACTTGGATTAACGTAAGATAAGGCTACCACAGCGTCTGATCAATCTAGGTGACAATATTCAGACGATACTCAGCTCTGTAGTTCTGGGCTCGTAGAATAACACTAGGGTATCCTCTGCCTATCGAAGAGACGACTAAAAGGGGCCTCTGGTTCACAGGGCGACAAGGCTGTGGGCCTTTGTCGTCCGCCAAAGTGGACTCGGGAAGAAGGCGACATCAGCCGGCCCGTCTCGCCTTGCACTGCGAGGGCACAGGGGGATGGGATTAACCTCCCCCGGGACGTGCTTTCCGAAGAGCACAATGTAGAGGGGCTCCGGTGCGTTCCACTGGATATCACCATGCACCGAGGAAGGGCCACCGGGGGCGTTTTAGTGGATAAAAACCCCACATAACCCCGCCTTTTCAGAAGGAAGGTATCTTGTTGTAGATTTCCCCGCATCAACAAAAAAAAGGTGACAATATTTTCCTTTACTCCTTTTACTGACAGGTGCGCTCAGGTTTGCTTTTGTAACCTATTACAAATTTAAACGTATAACCCCTTACTACAAAGGGAGAGATTTGGGCTAAATATCGGAAGCGGAAAAACCGCATACGAGCGTGAATTGCGCAACTCACAATTCAAAAATATCCAACAACTAGGTCAGTGTACTAGCTGAAATACAAAGTAAACCACAACGTGCTTTCGGCGTTGTTTCGTAATTTAAAAAGAGTAAGTAAGTTGAGTAGAGTGAGTGATGCTTAACACTTGGGCTTAGTCTGAAGTATATCTTAAGTCTTTTTAACTTAATACAAACATTTGGACGTAACTTAGTACGCTATATATTTAGACCAGTAGTAGTTCCTAACCGGTCTAAAAGTTATCGTTATTCAATAAATTACGTCACAGACAATAAAAATATGCGATGATGGAAATATGAAATCAATACAGAAAATTAGACGATGCGCAAGTGTAGCTCTGATATGAATTTACATGCATTTCATTTACACGACAATCTCACAAGTATTTTTATGAGTAAAAACAAAATCCGACTTCAAATCAAATAGGAATATTTCGAAATAAAATTAATCAGAACCTAACCAAACTCTCATGAAACTACCTTTGAAATACATCCTTTGCAATAAAGAATGAATAATTGAAATCTTACTTCTCCACTGTTGGGCACAGGCCTTATGAAAACAGAGTAAATGGGCATAAATCGCTACTTCGTTCTAGTGATATTCCTTTGACATTTTTTATAGGAGTGAGCATACAGCTTATCTGATGTGATGAGTGATAACCGCCACTCAAAAACTTCTACAATACTTCTAAGGTTCTAGATGAGCATTGTAAAAGATCTCATTTCTTAAACATCCTTAAATCGTATCGGTTTGGAAAAACCGCAGACGATAGTTAACCCCATAGAACGACTGTACGTAGTAAGAAATTATGCGTAAGATGTACGGTAGTAAACAATCAAGATTCTTTAAATGGAATTTGAAATAACGTGTTGAGAAATGTCAGTTCCCTCAGGTTTTTTATAATTCTGAGAACGAGATAAGTTAGCACTGAGCAATTAATAATTTCATTGGTGCCGGCACCACGAACGGTTGTATACAGAGCAATATTCATTGTATACAGACGTTCAATTGCAATTTAAATTATAATTGGTATTTGCAGTTGATGTGTGCTTGAAGTGTGAAGAAAGTATTCTTGACTTTTGATGAATTGA
Organism: Meandrusa payeni; assembly: GCA_029286785.1. Taxonomy (NCBI): domain Eukaryota; kingdom Metazoa; phylum Arthropoda; class Insecta; order Lepidoptera; family Papilionidae; genus Meandrusa; species Meandrusa payeni. The sequence goes on from JAGSMX010000017.1 coordinate 9,544,136, forward strand.
TTTTGAACCAAAAAAGGTAAGCTGTTTAAAATAATGCCTTTGTCACAGGAATCAAAATGACACATTCTTAATCTTAGTATAGTCATAGTCTTTTTGATGTGTTTCAAAATATGAAACACATCAAAAGACAGAAAAAAAAACAGTTAAAGATAAAACGGACAAATAGGACATAAGATATGATTGGACAACGTCTCAGCATATGTCGTCGTAAGGATGTGACAGCGCTGATTTTCAGCGGTGCCCAGGACTACCCAAAGTCGTGCGCGCGTAATACTACATTTACATGGAATGTATACAGACAACAGATAATAAGAGTACCATAAATATAGTATATACATAGAAAGTTAAAATTATAGTTTTAAGTTCACTTTGTGAGGTAAATTTCTGTAAAAGTCAACAATGAAATCACAGCTTTCACGTGGACGAATACGAGTGGCGTTTGTAATCTCTTTGATGTTAGTGGAGCCGTGTGCTCTGGTTAAACGTTGCACGGTAATTGTTGGTCGCCGCATTCGGAACGGAGGCGGCCGCAACAAAAGCTACGGTATCGTTTACATGCTTTCGCACAAACAGCAAATTGTTATATTTATTTAAGCTTTACCTTTTAACTAAACTTCATACATTTGGTATTCTCCAACGTGTCACGTGGTCGATAAGTAAAAAAAAACTTCTAAGTCTTTTTTACCAAAACGGAATGGCTAGAAATCGACAAAGGATCCATTTTCACAAAGCTTAAGGAACAGGAAGTAGGTGCACAAAATTTAGCATGTGATTGTGTTTACACTTAATATTCGACACACAACCGACAGGGTCTACTTAGCAGAATTTTATATTTTTTTTATAAGAATAGGAAACATACTGGAACATACTATACTACTCATATACATTACTCCTTAAAGAGAAGGCTCTTGCCCAACTGTGGGATACGAATAGGCTGTATACTTTACAACAAACTATATTTTAAAAGGCTAGAAGGCAAGTGTACTATGAGAGGGATTTTGTACTGCAAGTGTGTAGCCTGTTTTTGTAAGAGTAGTTTAGTAGCTTTTTTTTTTTTGTTGACGGGGAGGAAATCTTCACAAAGATACCCCGCCTTCTGGGGGGAAGGCGGCGGTTATGTGGGAATCGTACCTACTAAAACCTCCCCGGTGGCCCTTTCCTCGGTGCATGACGAGGGGCTCCGGGATCTCACGTGGAACGCACCGGAGCCCCTCTGCACTGTGCTCAAGGAGAGCACGTCCCGGGAGGAGGTTACTCCCTCCTCCCCTGTGCCCTCGCAGCGAAAGGCGACACGGGCAAGCCGATGTCGCCTTCTTCCCGGGTCCACTTTGGTGGACGACGCAGGCCAAGAGTAGTTTAGTAGCTACAACAACTTTGACAAGTGCAACTTAGTCGAATACATGTCCCTTGTAATAAAGACTGAAATGTTTAAAACGGGAATTTAAAAAAAATAAAACACGATAAAATCAGTTATATTATTAGTAAATAGAGCATTAGCGAAAGTTTGTAGTGTTTGATTTATTTATATATATTTAATCTATCGTTATAACACGACGTAAAACGTGAACAATGACGTACTGGTGGGAAAAAAAGGCTTTAATTGTTTGTTCACTCGTTGTTTTATTCGTTCACAGTCGCAGTATTTAACAGGCAGATACATTGTTGGAATTTTAATGGCCTGCAATTTCAAAACAAAGGCTTTCGAAAGCTTGCGATTTACATAAAGCGTACGAGTTTCGCAGTTAGAATGTGACTTAAAAGACATGCAAATAACTTGTAAGTCTATGTTTTGGTTGCATCTAAAAGTGAATACTAATTTAAAGCTATAAATTTTTGTGAAAGCACCTAAAGTACAGGAGCCGTGGTAGCTCAGTGTCCGGGCGGTTGGCTCAAGTTGCATAGTAAGCTAGTAACCCGAGTTCGATCCCCGGTGCCGGCACCAATAAATTTGTTATTACAATTCTAATTGCTGATTTACCACGCGCTCGGCCGTGATAACATTGTGAGGAAACCTACATGTCTTAGAAAAAAATTCTAAGACATGTGAAGTCTGCCAATGCGCACTAGGGCCGCGTGGCGGTCTATGCCCTTATACTCTCTTTACAAAGAAGGCCTATGACCAACAGTGGTCAAATATTATATATATATAGGCTGTACTTTAATCTGAAGTACATAGATTAGAACATTATATGTTCGCAGAGAAGCTAATAGCAATGCAGCGGGGCGTCTGCGACGCGTGAACCGCGGCGATCTCTGGCCACCTCCAAATTCAGGCATTATATATATAAAAAAAAACCCCAAAAAGAGGAAAATAGTAACTGTAGAAGTGGCACTTTTTTAATAAATGCAGAGTAAACAATTTAAGTGTATTGGAAAAGAGAACGGACACAGGTCTGTGGTTGCGATCAAACAAAAAAAAAAAATGTTAATAAAGATGTGTGTATGTGTGGGTGGTGCATTGATGAAGACAGTCAATAAACGCTGACGCTATGAATAGCAAACATTTTAAAGCATTAATAGTAATGGTTTGGGTATAGTTTGCAAAAGTATTCAACATTCAGTATTGAAGTAAGTTCTTCGTTTTGTTTTCATCGCGCATTATCCGCTTAATCTTACCCGTTGTATCGAAGTTATCGACGTATCTATTGTGTGTTTACATCTAACACCTTCTAGTGACATATTGTAATTGTTTCCTCGCTTAAGTAATTGATTACACGATGGATAGCATTGAACTCGCCCCCTTGTCACATATGGGATCTATACAGCTCGGTAAAATGTGAATAGTGCATGCTATTCCCGTCTACTCCGCTAGGGTTAAAGACACGTCGGACCGTTTAATGGTTCAGACCAACTAACATAAAGTGAACGAGTGTTATATTTTTATGAGTTATATATATCATTATTTTAAAGCGTGAAATAAAACTTTTCTTAAAAAGGAGTTTTTAAGAAAAGAAGGTAGTTATAGAGTATGATGTTTCTCACACTAATAGTTTAGATAGAGAAAGAAATCAATAAAAAAAGATTACATACACTACCGTGCGTGTGATACGACTGTTACACGGCCGTTATACGGACAACGATTAAGTAACTATGATATATTGTGAGTGACAGATTCACCGAAAAAGTCACAAGCTGCGAATTTCGTCTATAGGACAACCATTAGTAAATATAATTTCTCCCGCTTTCACGTTTTTAATTACGCTTAAAATAAGTAAATACTCGTGATCCAGGCTACATCTTATTAGTAGTAGATTTATATTTAAGAATGTTGTAAAATGAAATTAGTCATTGCTATTCGAGCGTACAATATTGGTCGGTCTAACGTTTAAATCGATATGCGAACTGTACAGAAACGTTTTACGCGATATCCCATTGTCTGTTATACATCCCTTTCCGTTCAATAGAAACCACATATCAGACAAAATCCATTGATCCGTGCCGGACAGATAGACAGGCTTCCCAGAGCCGGACAGTTGCACAATCACCGATAAAAATAAATCGGATCACGTGCGCGGACGAAAACATCTCAGTACTACGTCTTATTGGTACTATCGACAATAAATTATAAACGATCGAATTAAGTTAGGACTTTTAGTGGCCGCCTCACTGATCTCGTGGAACGCTTTTATCCTCGCTCTAAATTATTCAACAACTACCTTCAATTCGCGACGGTATTCTACGTAGCCGTCGATCTTCCCCGTTTCGGCTAGAAGAAAAAAATATTTTGATTGTATAATAAGTAATATAGGTAGCAATTAATTTATAGACTTTTAATTGTAACTCAAAACATGTATCCATTGAACAAAAACATCCACAGCGGGAAGAAAAGGATAAAAAAAATGAAATATGAAAAACAAACGTTGAAAATGAAAAAATCCGTTCGTGCGTGAACTTATCCGTGGAAACCATATTCGGAATTGATGATATCTCCGTGTTGGCAAAAGCGATAAAAACGAATCATAAAACTTACGACTAAAATTCAATTTACAGTTATACTGTATTGATACACGAAGGAAATCTGAGTACTTTTGAAAGATAAAAGGTGTTATTTAACTATAGACTGAGATAGAGTTATTTGTTCAGTTTAAGTATTTAAATTTTCGGGGTTTGGATAACATAGAAAAAATATCAACGATGGCAAGGGAGTACCAGGTCCTCAAAGAATACGGGTGTAAAGTAGGGTAATACAGTTCTGCGTTACGCTTGTCAAGTGAAGTGTCCGGCGATCGGCATAACTATATGTTAGTAACGCATCTACAATTCTTCTGGGAGGTGTCTGTGCACGGCGGTGAATATCATCATTTGTCCCTTGTCCTATAAAGTGTAATTGGTATTTAAAGCGTATAAATAGAATCGATAAGTGTATCCCACGGTAATCCCCAGTAACGGAAAGCAAAGCGGACCCTGGTTGCAGGCTGGAAACTCGCTAGCTATATGCTGTGAGTTAATGTGTGTGTGTGCGTACCATAAGTCATAGAATTAGTTTTTCACACTTTTCTTAGTCAAAATCCTTTAACCAGTTGCTTATAGTATCTTTCTTCGTATCGGAACTTTAATTGTGAATTTTATTTTACTTATTTTAAAATACGAGCAATAAGGAGTCTATCTATCTACTTTAAAAAGTGAAAAGTTTTTCTTCAGTTGTATTTTGGTTAATTTGAAAAAAAAAATTATAATGAATTCGTGCCGCGAAATATATTTTCCATAACGCTTAGCGCTTATTTTGTTGACTCAAAATAAAATGGTAAGCGGGTTACTGTACACGGGAGTGGAGTACGCGCCAGTGCAAACAATTATCGCGTAATGTTTGCCGTGAACGCACTTTATTAGCGCGTTAAGGGTATTTTAACGTCATAATTGTAAAAGCTGCGTGAGCTGCCTTTGAATATATTACATGCTTAACGTTTATTTGAATGCAACCAAAAGCTTTTTGATGCCACCGTAAGCAATATGCCTGACAGGCTGGGATCGAATCCTTTCTAGGCTTTTAATATAAAAGATAAGATAGAATAGACTAAATATTTTGTCTTTCTTTCTTTTCCTAACGTTCGACTTTACGATCTTATAGTCGGAAGCTCGACTATCAATCGGTTTGTACCGTTTGTAATGACTTTTAGTTTTCGGTTATATATATATATATATATTGCTATTATATTATTTTTTTTACTCGTGAGTTTTGGTCACTGTCTTAAATGAGTATTAAAAAGATGTGAGAGATAATTTTTTTATTCAAATAGAAGGTAGAAATGCCAAGACTAAGTAGTAAGTTAGCTAAAATTCAAGGGTTGTAAATGTAATAAATAAAATGTAAGATTCTATTCACGCTTAAGAACATGTTGAAACGATATTTGGCAACTAGTTCCTTGTCCGGTTGTAGGTCGAGTAATAAAATACACGTGCTCACATGGTCATTGTAAAATATTCGAAATTTCACACATAAAGCGTTTGAAGCGATTTAAATTACGCTTCTACGAGTACATAGTAGAGGGTTATATTAGACTGCCATTCCACCTTATCCGTGCACATGTGCGACGAGAGAGAAAGATATGTTTACACCAACCAAAAGAATTGTTCAATTTTTAGAACCCAGCTTAAGTTAACTCTGTCGGTAAATCGTTCAATGAAGCGTTGTTTTGTGTACTTGATGAAGCGTAGGATGCGGGCCAGGGACACAAACGTCATGAGGAATACTGTATAAAAAGGGGTAGAAATTATAATATCGACAGTAATGCATTTAACTAATAGTAAACGTAACTTTCTTGCACTGCTTTGACGCTACGCTAATTACCTGATGATTCACACAATTTCGTATCTTGTTTTTGCTATATCTCTTGTGCACTCTACTCTGGAGCCTTTTCCTCAGGAGAGAAACACCTAGTGGTCATGCATTTAAACTTTCATTCGCACTTCATGTGATTATTTTATGGTACAATCTACGTGATATGTCCAAAACAGACGGAACTTACTCTTCTGACTAAACCGATAACTGTATTAACTATTCAAATATATACTTGTTTTATTTTAACCCAAGATAGTAAATTTAAAATAGAGTATTGTTGTAATAGATTCAGCCAAACATTGTTCAATATCTTTTAAAAGCTGCAATTTTCGCTTCCGCAACGTTTAAAAAAAAACATTGACTGTTCACTCGACGAATGGAAAAGAATCGAATGTAAATGGTACACGTGGAATAAAAATAAAATTCGCTAAAGTGGAATGAAACTGAAAATTATAGCAAAACCTGACTTTAATACTTTATCGTTATAATATTGTTTCCTATTCAATTACTAAGATACTAGGAAACTACTTACTTGAATGCTTAAATTTGGGAATCGACACTTAATCTATTGCTTCAATCGGATTCAAAGATTATTGCCATTTCAAGAGTTGACGGTGGGAGAAGCGAGAAGAAGAGATTCTAACAACGCTTCTATCAATAACAGGGAAAAATTACCCAAATTATTAATTATTTATTTGTATTTTACGAATGTAAAGTTAGCCTACACGAGCATCGTGGAGTTGTCTAAAACCTCCCCGGTGGCCCTTTCCTCGGTGCATGATGAGGGGCTCCGGGATCTCACGTGGAACGCACCGAAGCCCCTCCCCCCCTGTGCCCTCGCAGCGCAAGGCGACACGGGCCAGCCGATGTCGCCTGCCTCCCGGGTCCACTTTGTTGGACGACGCAGGCCCCCACCCTTGTCGCCCAGTGAACCCGAGGCCCTTTTTAGTTGCCTTGTACAACAGGCAGGGGATTCCGTAGTCTTATTCTTGAGAGCCCAGAACTACAGGGCTGATCGTGGAGTTGTCTAGGCCAGCGTACCATGATGCGGTATTGTATTTGATAAGCTTGGATTTAATTTATATAGACGGTTTTTATTTGCAATGCGTTGTATTTTTTTAATGAATTACAAGTCTTTGTGGCATTGTAAAATTTCAACAAATGCTATGATAACAAGAAGTTAAAATTAATACGAACTTTGTAAAAGCTTTTAACACACGCATATAAATTTACACTTGAAGAATTTTTCCTTCTGCACGTGCGTAACAAGGTAAAATAAAGGAAATAAAAGAAAGAATTTAACTTTCTGTAGACTATAGTTAAAGAAATAGTGTAGGTTCGGAAGAAGTGTACTTTTCAACCCTTTTTTTATTACTTTTCAGAAAGGACTTTTTTTATGACTCATGTGTAATAAAAAATATTTAACTTTGACTCTAATGTGGTTACTTTTATATCGCAACGTCGTTTTATTCACAACAGAAAATTAATGTTCGATAAATTTTACTATCACTATAACATAAAAAAAACATGAACGTAAAATGTTGAAATTGTTTTAATGTTTCTGGGATAAAAGTACATCCTCAAAAATTATTTTAATTTAATTAATAAATTTGTTTGTGTTTCTATTTTAATACCAATATTTTTAAGTTCTACCAACGAGAAATATTTATATAATTTTGTGTAACGGCATTCACGAAAGAAAGATTTGTAGCAATTATGAAGTTAATCCAAAAGTTTTCCGCTTTGATATAAACTTTGTAAGCTCGAAGTGACAAAGTTCAACTTTATTCACATCCATCTTTTATAAGAAGTCTTTTGTAAAGTAAATTTTGGTCGATTTTTACCAAGTTTACGATGAAGTTTTTAAGGCTAGAGTTGTCCTGACGTTCTTTACTTATTGGAAACTTATTCCAGACAGTCTATTCTACCGATTCAGATTCTTGTAAACTGATATTTGATACCAAGGTGGTTTACTAGTAAAGTCTGAATTTCCACAATAAAATATTTCAATTATATTTTTTATCATATTACACTTATATGAGTATATATAATACATAGATATTGTATATATTCTATCCCTGGGAAAAGTGTCGTAGACTACTAGAAAGTCCCGTAAAAATCGGTCCAGCCTTTCCCTAGATTAGCTGGAAGAAACAGACTAACAAAAAATGTTATTTTGTTATACGTACCATATTTACAATCGTATGGATGTCCTTGTAGTAAAAAGCGGTTAATTTAATATTACAAATATTATCTCCAATTTTATATATTTATAATAAAGTCTACATATTTGTTTGAAATAAAATACTAAATTGCGTTTCCTTATAATATTTAGAGAAACAACATTTAATGTCCGTATTTCAATTCTATCTATTATATATAAATGTCACACATTTCATTGACATTTTACATTTAAAATTATAAAAATACAAAAAGAAATAAATTTAAGTAAAGAGGTTTCATATCTTTACTTTACATATTTATATAGATTTCGTTATATCTTTTCGTTGATTATGATACCTGTCGTTTTTATCTCTCAGTTAGGATTGATTGGTAGAGAATGTGGTTATAGCATTAGATCCACCTTTGTATACCATAGTTAAAACTGTTACAATAAGTATAAATTAATGTGTTAATAACGTCGTCAATATAAAATAAATGGTTTTCATGGTCAAAATCCCAGCATAAAGCTTAACGCAGATAACAAGGGCTTTCCCTCTGGAGAAATGTTCCAGTACGCGTATATTACATGTGTAAACAAGTTGTCGTGGAAGAGCGATAGCGTAGCTCTGTAAGGTTTCATTTCATTCAAACAAAACATAAATAAACCCTTATGTTTATTGTATTGTTTGTATTTTATACCGACTTTGAAAACGAGGAGGTTCTCAATTAGTTTGTATTTTTTTATGTTCATGCTATAACTCCATGTCTATACCAGGTATTAATTATTTTGCAAAACATGACTTCGCGTTCCAAAGATATTTCAGGACATACAGAAAAAAATTGGTTAGTTAAAATATTGGTACTTTTATGACATTTCAAAAGTAGGTATGTAATGCACATGTGAAGTATTGTAGACACCAGAACTTCGTAATATTACTATATAAAAAAGTATTTATTCAGGTCGTACGTAAGAATCCACTATTCGACTATTGATGTGAACCATCTCCTAGCACAAGCTTAAACTTAGCTGGAATGGTTGGAATGGCATATTTTTTTTTCCTTCATTCATTTTTCAAAAAAAATTGTTAATGTTGCAAATATCTGTATCCACCCAGAGAGAGGTAACAATTGTTTATTTTTTGCCGATGAAAAAATCTAAATTTGTCATTAAACTAAGAAATAAATGATAAAAACCAAAACAAGACCGATCAGCGAATGTAGCGAGGGAAAAATACAAGGGCATTATAAATTAATTAATGTTTTTGTACCGGGCAAGAAGCTCGTCAATCTTCAGGAAACACTGATTCATTGCCCAGCAGGAAGTATTTTACCATAGACTTGAAAAACTTTCGAGACTCTGATAATGACATCTTGTAAGTAATGTGACCTGGATTCTTTTCTTATATTAAGCTTCTTTTTTCTGTTATAGAACATTTAACAATTGTACAATTTTGAGGATTAAAATCTTTAAAAAAAAACCTTTTATGCTTTTTTTAAAAAAGCCTTTTCAGAAGAAAATAAATAATATCAGACTCCCATGTTCTAGGCTGTCTCCAAAACTTCTTGCGTTGAGGATCTACGACATACAAATATCTTAACAGAAAAAAGTTGCTTGTCATCAATTAGAGTTACATGGAATTTGTCGATTTTAACTACGGCGCAGTTAAGTTTGTGAAAGTTCACAAAGTAAAGAGATTTATTTTAGTGTGTAATGAAAAAAGTCATTCTATTCATAATTATTAGATTTTTTTCCGAAATTATGTTATAGGATAAGATAAGATTTATCTATTTGCTAAAAACGTGGTATTATTTGATGTTATACGAGTACCTATCATTACAGACAGGCCGACATGTTTCTCTTAATTATAACTAAGCATGCATTTTAAAATTTATTAAAAATTTTAACATATTGTCAATAAATTATGAAATATATAAGTCAATATTTAAGTCATCGTTTTTGTCATAATTTTTTGAACTACTACTAACTATGGGAACAGACATTTTCAACAAAGAAATTCGGAAACACTATAAATATTTAAAGCATTAAGCCACTTGTGTAATCTTGTTTTAAATATTAGTTTATTTAACATTTTTAATTCTATTGGAACTTATTTAGTTTCACACACATAATTATACACTTTTTATGGGATAGTTTGAAACGTAAATGTAATACTTATGAACTTTAACTCTTCAAAGTCACACAGTAAGATAAATGTCCACTTGTCACAGCGTTTATTCGGTACATTAAGATTCGGTAAGGTTTATTTCTAATAAACGTACATACGAGTAAATTTATATATCGGGTATAAAATTCACGAAATGATATTTCAATGCTTGAGAGACAGAAAAATGGACACTTTTCAACACAAGCCGTCTGGAGTGGTTCAAAACTTCGGCTCAGATCGTTGAACGTCTGGCCGCTACTATCATTAATCTGCAACACAAAAATTAAACAGTAGTAGGCCGTAGAAGTGACTTTTTTCATATATAAATTACTTCGACTGTTTGATTTTGTTTGTTTGTTTAATGAATGTAGGAGTCTCGTAATAAATTACATTCATTTACTCGCCCTTTCTTGTATGGCGGGAGATTACAAACGGGTTGTGTATGTTGTAATTGTCATGCAATACTCGCTGACACTGCCGCTTTTTATTCCCATTTAAGCGACAGTAAATATCTGTTACATTAATTAGGTTAGGGATGAATAATAATGGAAAACATTCACAATACTACCTTGATCTTATTGTGTACAATTATATCGGATGCTGAAAGGACCATTTAAAGACCAGAGAGTACCTCTGTGATGGCGTGCAAATGGCACTATAATAATAATAAAGTTTATTTAGATCAATATAATCCATGTTACGTGATATTTATGTCAATAAAATATTAAAATCTTATTTATGTATTTATATAGTATTTTTATTTATTAATTGTGGTGTTAAAATATTATTTAAACTAAAAAAAATGATAAAAATATTATATTAAATTGCAAATCGTGGTGAAAAAAATGTAATGATTGAAGTACAATAAATACAGTGCTCTTTCGTTTTTTTTTAAATGTTTTCAAATTAACTATACTCTGGCAACACAAAAATAAGTAAATTTAAAAAGAAACCATTACAGAGTTCCAAGTATGTGTATGTTAACTCATATGTGGGTAAACTTACTACAATCAATACAATACGGGTAGAATCGCATCTCGTTTAAGCACAGCGTAACACGGCTGAAGCCTAATCAAGTGTGAAGTGCATCGTTAATTACCTTCGGATGGTTGAGCCGTTAATGGCCATTATGTTACGATGAACGGTTGAATTTGAAATTAGTACGTACTCTGTAATTAGACTACGAACTAGAGCACATAATGTGGCATACATTGCTAGTGGGAAAGTGACAGCCTAATGGCTTAAGTCATGGTCTGTGAAACGTAGACATAGGTTCTACTATACTACTAGTAGAACCTACCACTATTACAAGTACGTAGTACTATTGACGCGAGCTATCTCATAGCACAAACTTAAGTTTATTTGGAATAACAAGAACGTAAGTAACATATAACAAAATTTGGATTCTTTGCAACAAAAAAAATTAAAAATTCAAACTTCTATCACCAAATTACCATACTGAGGAAAGTGAAATTTCAAAAACTAATAAAAAACTTATCTGATAGTAATGATAATAATGATTCTTCATAACTAATTCTGTTTATAATAATATATTTAGGAAATTGAATAAAGATCACATAAAAAAAAAACAATAAGGAAATTAGACTAAGTAACAATCACAATTGTCTCGAATGTACCCACTTAAAACACTAACACTTAGAGTCCTTGAATGTCACCACTACGAATGACAACCGACAAATGCGCACGCACCGTGTGTGTGTGTGTGGTCATCTGCTAGGTTCCCGTGAACCTCGCAGGTACGGGCCTCAGGGTGTTACCCCATTACCCGGGTTATCAGCGCAGGGGGCGACTGCTCCCCTGGTCTTGGGTACCGTTTTAACACGGATTTTTTAGGTATAACTATTTTTGCGTCGTGGCTAATCCCTCAAGCGTCAGCCGCGACGAATCTATCCATTACTACGCCATCCCAACCTCTCGGTCTCGATTGAGACGGAGGTCGAGAGGGGGGCCTATATGTTCAAAAGCTCCCTAGAATAGGGGAATTTGAACCTACGCACGCACCGGAGCTGCGCGCCGATTTTATACCCTTCTAGTAGGATTTCCTTACTATATTATAATTATTACCATATTAGCAATTACCATGTTAGTGATCAATACAAAGATAATTGATCCTATATACGAGTATCTTTGTTTTGTATTGTATAACTGACGTAAGAGACACGAGGAACAGGGACGCAGCGGTCGCGGAGAAACTACGAGTAATAACAATGCAACGGGGCGTATACGACGCGTAAACCGGACAATCAAAAAAATCAAGCATTAAAAAAATGTAGCTACTATAGAGGTAGCAAATAAACAATTAAAATACATTAGAAAAGAACACGAGCACAAGTCTGTGCTTGCGCTTGAATGAAAAAAAAAATAACTGATGAATCAAAAAGTGTTTTAAGCTGTACCTTTTTGACAACGTTGGTGCAACTGTTCCATTCTTATTTAAACTTCATACAGAAGATATAATCAAAATTTGATTCAAATCGTTACAGCTGTTATATATAGAACAGTGGTAGGTCAGTTCATAGTATGTTGGTAATCCGATTTTGTTCCCTTGTCAAATTTCTACAAATAATTTCATTAATTAATTTGAAATACAGATTTACCACGTGCTTGCATGTCTTAGACAATTTTCTTGAATTCAATTGTTATTGTTGATGGCGTTTCCATATAGATTTCGCCAATGTCGAAATGCGTATGTTAAACTGATGTAAAGAGTGGGCTTTGTAGACGGACAAGGATTGAAACAAACAAAGATGTGTTAGTGTTACCGCTGAGGCAATTCACCGCAAAGATCACTGTTGATATATCTTAAACAAAAAAGACAATCACAATTGTAAGGAAAGGTTATATTTCTACGTGGGCTCATTATCACGCACAAAGTCCGACTTTAGCACGGCAAACGACAAGTACTTAGAACACAAATAATAATACGTTTATAGATGTAGAGAAAGACAAAATGACTCGCGCACTTCTCCTTCGCTTCAGTGTCACGGCGGCACTGCTTACTTCAGAAGAATAACGGTTTAACTGCTTGAATACAACAGCCTTCCGCTCCGCCAGAAACGCCATATTTATCTCTGTGTCGATGCTCCGAACTCGATGACTGATCAGGCCACAGACAAAATGCCAGTATTGCCTGTATAAACAATGTCTCCCCACGAGTAATATTGTTACCTAACATAATATATACAAAAGGTTAGTTAGTTAAAAGACAGACAAACTAAAGTTTAATGTTATTTTCGTTAATGCAATTTTCTTAAGCATTCTGAGTCCGAGAACCCGCACTAGGGCCGTAAGGCAGTCTATGCTGTTTCTTTACAGAGAAGGGTTCTAAAGTAGGACTTACACAGGCTATATCTTAACTTATATATAAAGTTACTAGTCGGAAGTGACTATAGATAATACGTGATTAAATTTTTTCACTAGCCTATAGTAAAACGATTAACATGTTACGAGTAAATTAAATGTTTCACCAATCGAGGAGACTTTTATGATACATTTTATATTCAGCAAGCTGTTTAATTTCCTCTACGGTCTCAATTTTCCTCGCGCTTACCGCTGCAAAACTTTAAATTTTACCCGGAGCGGAGAATTGTTGCAGTTTTAAACTGTGAAAGTGGACAATAAACATCAAAGCGCTGGTATATAGTATGTAGTTAAAATAAAGCTGTAAATTATGATTAATATAATTTAATTTTAAAACTAGTGATAGTCTAAAAGAGTTGCCTATAAGAACCTATGGTCGGGAGTTCAACTCCCGGTCCGCAAATACCAACGAGTAATCGATTCCTTAAATAATTTTTTTTAAACAGTGCCAGCATTTTTATTTTTCACAAATATTACTAACATTCTTGTTAACCATTCAAACTAAGCTTAAGCTTGTGCTAGGAGATGGTTCACCTCCCCCTCGGGAAGTGCTCTCCTTGAGCACAGTGCATTCCTCTGGAGATCCCGGAGCCCCTCATTATGCACCGAGGAAGAGCCACCGGGGAGGTTTCAGAGAGTAAAAACCCCACATAACCGCTGCCTTCCCCCAGATCTTTTTGAAGATTTCGTTCCCGTTAACAAAAAAAAGAGATGGTTCACGACAATAGTCGAACGGTGATTTCGAAACGGAACTCTTTTCCATCACCAATTTCACCAGTCACCAAGCTTGCTTTATTTGGTACCATATTTGGCAGATGATTAGCAAATGATTTTTGTTCTTGTTTAAAAATAGAAAAACATTACCTAATTTTGGCTACAAGCTGATTGGGATCGAACTCGTACAGATCGTAATTCGATCCACAAAGCCACTACGTTATCACTGCTTTTAATATTAATTTATATACTGTGAGAAAACCATTATGTCTGATTGTTATCAACCGCAAGTCATTCCAATGGTCAAAAACTTTTGCCGTAAATCCATTAGAACGTCGGTAAGTTGCAAAGTAACAGGGGAACGTAAACTTCTTAATTACTGTTAGAAATTGTAAAGTTACAACACCCACGGTGTTCAAAGTTTGAAAACTAAGACAGTCCTCGTTGAATATTAAGTTCGATTCATTAGAAGACACGTAACATAAAAAGTGTGATGTCCTGGTTAATTTCGACTTCATGATGGAATTCTGCAAGGCAATGGCGATACATTCGCCCAACAATAAAATTTGATAAGGTCGAAAAACAAAGCAATGATAGCATAGCGGCTAAGCGGTTTGACTTACGATGTTTAAGACATCGTAAGTCCCGTAGTAAAACTCGAGTTTTCGTTTTTTATCACGTACGAAAAATCCATTTGTTGTAAAAAAAATTATACCTTATATATGACAATGGGCTCATCCCCTGTTGCACATGGAACATAATAAGCTTGGAGGTAAGCAGACCACACAAGCTGTCTCAGTGTACCCAGCTAGGTTTAAAATGACGCGAGAGCTTATTTTTGTTACATTACAGTTTCAATAGAATAACTTTTTTTTTGTTTACGGGCAGGAAATCTTCAAAAAGATACCCCGCCCTCTGGGGCGGCAGTTATGTGTACTAAAACCTCCCCGGTGGCCCTTCCTCGGTGCATGGTGAGGGGCTCCGGGATCTCCAGAGGAACGCACCGGAGCCGTGTCAAGGAGAGCACTTCCCGGGGAGAATAACTATACCAATTACACTCATAGATTATAGATTTGTATCAGAGACGTTATTTTTTATCTACTTCATTATTTTTTCAAAACTTAATTAAAAAAATTAACATTATTGAAACAAATGTAATTTATATTTACTAAAAAGAAACAACAGTTTCTAGATTTGTCTTAAGCCAAACGGCGGAAAGATTTAAGAAAAAGGAGACCAAGTGCGGATATGTTCAATTTAACATTACCGGAAACGGGTCCCTTCCTGTGGTATTCTTACGATAATATTTTTTTTTAATATTTAATAAATAATGCAGAAGGAAATAGCAATATCTTTCTCTTGCGTTTCAAAGAATAGAGAAAGGTTTTCAGTTCCGTTCCCGTTCTTCCCAGTTTATTGCTTTCCTCGTCGCCGATCCGTAAATAATACGGCTGGCTTTTGCCTCTTTATTCAGCTCCCGAGACAGTCAATTCTACTTTTAATGACACAGTAGTATATAATGTATTCATTACATTATACTCAAATTTAAAATGATAACAAAATTAAATAAAAACAATATAACAAGCTATTGTTTAAACGGTGTCGAGTTAAACGCTGGGAAGTACTATAAAAAATATGCAGTAACTGTAGAGGATAGCACTCTTTTTTAAAAAAACCAAAGTAAACATTACGAAACAACAGACTCAAAATTACGAAGTAACATTACGAAAGAGTACGGACACAAGTCTGTGGTTGTGCTTTATTGAAAAAAATACGCTGGGAAGTAGTATCTATGCGTCGGGAATTCAAAAATACGACTAAATCACGAAAAAACCGTAACAGTAGTTTTATTCAATAAATTTTGTTTATACATTCTAATACGAAAACAATTAACTTTTATAGTAAATCAAACCCATTTCGTACATTATACAATTTTACATGATTTAGAATTTTCTTTTTATATTTTCCTCTGTAAATTTCTACATACATACATTCGTACATACATTTTCTCATAACGAGCTTGTAAGTGTAATAATATCACTAATATTTAAAGTGTATGGTCGTCAGTGAGGTTTTTTTTTAATAATTTCAAAATAAATTCATTAATTTCAAACCTACTGAAAAAGCTACATGGGACCTTAAAATCTTCGTGAAATACGAACATCGATTGCGAACTCTGTCTTCCTTGTTACCGAGGGCTAAAAATGATCTATGACTAATACAAGTATTTTTCATTACATTCAATCTTTAATTAAAACAAATGTCAATTATACTTTATTCATTAGCACCACACAAACATAAAAACAACATAATTTAAAACTGAAATAGGTCTAGAATTCTTTGATATATCTCCTATGACGTCGGCTTATTGCTACGTCTACTTTTAGATTTATTGCCTGACAAATAACAAGGTTAAATATATTACGTGAGATATTTTGGTCCCTTGTGAAACCTGTCACTACTGACTTTTATATACTTTTATTTTATTTATTTACGACAAGTATATTTAGCAGCAAAAACAAAAACCGACTTCAATTCGAACGGTAATATGCGCGGACGCCCTCCTTGAATTTCTGAGTAATCGTAGGAATATTACGAAATAGAAATAACCAGAACCTAACCAAACTCTCATCAAACTACTCTTGAAGGAAATTAATAATCGACATCGGTTGACCCGGTTGAAAGTTATGAAGAAACAAACATATAGTAAAACTTATACGAATTGAGAACCATTGAAGTCGGTTGAAAAATACTATGAATTTTAAACGAACTTGATAAACATATGCTTAAAAAAATGACAATAATATATTTCATGTAATTCATTAACATTCTTGTCAACCGTTCCAAATAACTTCAATCTTGCGCAAGGAAATGATACATGGATTTGAACCAACGGCGCAGTTTTGCAGACCGCACTCTACAAACAATTTGGCTAATGACATAATAGGAGATGCTTCATATTAATAATCAAAGAGAAAGTTTAGGTAAGAATCTTTAGTTTAAACTGTTTTAACGCTAAGACCACTAAATATATGTGAATAAAACATTTCATAGTAATAGCAGAAAATAACGACAAAATATATAATTTAAAAAAGGGCGAAGGCCTCTTAACCACGATGGCCGTCACGCACTGCGGCAATGTTTTATTTAGTAATAGCACTCCAGGACGTCCCTCTCGCTGCGGCGGTTCCATCACGCGACCCTCTGCCCGACGGGATTCTATAAATCTTTTGATATCTTATCTTAACGTCGAAAGTAAAGAGACTTAAAAGATTTTCTGTCCCACGCCTTGAATAAAAAGTGGCAACAATTTCCCCTAAAAGAACATGTTTTCAATCTTAACATCGTATTGTGTTCAAAGAAAGCTGTGGTAATGAACATTTGTTTAAGAAAACAATCCAACGTTTCCCTTCATTTCATTTACATAGCAATCAGACCATGTATTATGGTCGCGGGTTTTCAATGAGATTTCGTTTTACAGGTCCATGCGTATAAATAAAATTTACTGCTAAAATTTGTGTTAAATGTAAGGCGATGGCTTCCTAATCTTTCAAATATAGAATTAAATAACTTGCCATACACAGATTGGCCAGAGAAGCTAATCTTTACGGTGAAGCACACCGAGTTGATACCATAGCCCTTAGGTCGCTTAGCCTGAATCTCTCAACTAGAGATGAAATGGCGTGAGAGCTTTTTATAGCTATTCCCTCCGCCGAATTTTACAATAGACGAATGAATTGATTGCACAATAATTAACAAGTATATCAAAGCAATAATTAATTAACACATCAATATAATGCTATATAATTTCATGCGCAAGGGGCGGTCTTATCGCAAAGAGGAATGTCTTTCAGACAACCTTTGTGTGGACAGAAAATTCGTCATACATTCATAGTGAAAGAACTCCAAATTTCAAATACACCCGTATCAATCTGGCTTGTATGTCCTGTACGTTAATTTTATCCCTTCTCTTATAACAGAAATAAAAACTCATTTTAGTTAGAACTCAAAAATAAGTATGTAATTTATAGTAAAACCTACTTTTTGTAAATTTTTTTTTTACAAATATTATGATGTTCATTAATGATAACCATTCCAAATAAGCTTAGGCCTGTGTTAAAAGATGGTTCACATCAATCAAATCAATAGTCGAGTCGTGGATTCGAACCCACGACTATATTGACGTTAATGTTTTACGTGGGCAAGTGTTTTACGTATGCATGAAGAAACAGACATAAACAATTTAGAAATAAAATAAAAAAGACATAAAAAGGCCCTTAGAAGTCTGTAGAGATCAATTTATAAGCCTCGTAATGGCAGTCGGAAGCTTAGCTGCGGACGCAAAAAATTCAAATTTGTGAGTATTTCGCGGCACTCGAAAAAATATCCAATTTTAAGCCGCTGTCATCAATGAATAATAATTTCATATAAATGAGAAACGATTTGAGTGGTGTCACAATTCTGGTTTTATATTTTACGTATTTATAATTGATATCTCTCGTTGTGCAAACAATTTTTTTGCTTTGAGTTTACGAGTGAGGAGAGGATAATTTTTTAATAATCTCTAACTCTAAGTGCTTGACTTGAGTAATGATAGAAAAGTAGGCTAAGTGGTTCGATTTAAGATGTGGTCGCGTTCAAACCTTTTTTTGTTGACGGGAGGAAATCTTCACAAAGATACCCCGCCTTCTGGGGAAGGCGGCGGTTATGTGGGGATCTTACCCACTAAAACCTCCCCTGTGGCCCTTTCCTTGGTGCATGACGAGGGGCTCCGGGATCTCACGTGGAACGCACCGGAGCCCCTCTGCACTGTGCTCAAGGAGAGCACGTCCCGGGGAGGTTACTCCTCCTCTCCTGTGCCCTCGCAGCGAAAGGCGACACGGGCCAGCCGATGTCGCCTTCTTCCCGGGTCCACTTTGATGGACGACGCAGGCCCCACCCTTGTCGCCCAGTGAACCCGAGGCCCCTTTTAGTCGCCTTGTACGACAGGCAGGGGATACCGTAGTCTTATTCTTGAGAGCCCAGAACTACAGGGCTGCGGGCCGGTCTGCCACCGGCCCGCCTGCGCCATCTCCGAACGGGATCGGCCCTCTCCCGATCCCGTTCATTCCTCCTACGTAGCCAGGCTTCGAAGTTCGGCAGGAAGGCACAGACGATGCGTTGGCGCGAGCAACGTCGCTCCGAGAGCCGCTCGCGCCACACCTCTATCGCCCGCCTGTGCTCCTGCCGACGCACCTCTCCCGCATCCGCGTTCAAACCTATACTCCGCTTATACCAAATAGTTGCATCTGGCACATCTAGGACTTAATAAGTTAGTAAAAATTGGACGACAAAAACTGTGCCTGTCTATGCTTTAAGGATAAGTTTCATTATCCCTCTCGCGCTCGGGTCAGAGTAACCGTCTAAGCCGAGATACCCTCTCGGGAGCCCTAGTGTTAAGTTACATAATAGCCGTTCAAGCTGAGCGCACCAAGTGCTCGGCTAATTAAATTCAAAATCCCCATCGTGTTGCGTTTGTATAATGGCTTCTTTTTAATGACGAAACACAGTTGGCCAGAGAAACTGGCCTTTACTGCTTCACCGGATTAGGAGGTGACATAGCTCTTGGGTCGCGTAGCCTGAATCTCTATTAGCTAGTGTATTGACTGGGATACTTAAAAGATAGAAAAACATTTCTTCGTAGTTCTCACTCCTGAAATATACGAAATAATTTTGTAAAATTATGTGTAAGGTTTTTTACCTTTACTGAGTTTAAGTTACTTGAGTGTCCTATTTTATTATTTTCAATGTACTCTAGAAAATACGAAACAATCATTAATTAAAAATAATTTTTGTATTACAATTATTAGACGTGAATGCTGAATTTTTTAAAGTGCTCCATACGAGACGGTTCGGAATTCTGAAATTTAAATTGAAGAGAATTTCCGAACGGGCTGGAACTATGACCAACGAAGATAAAAACGTTGAAAACGAATCTTCGGATTTATTAAGGGAGCTTTGAGCCACCATGTTTTTTTTATATAATTAAAATCTAAACAGGCTTTTTAATAATATCGTGAGTTCAAAAAATTGGTAAGCTTTTTTTTCACAACGAAATCATTATCAAAACAGTTAACAAATCATCTCGTTACTATATCCACATAATTATATCTGTTAGTCTCCTAGCTTAGGTATAGTACTTAATACTCATAATACATCGTTTGTTATTTTCCTCTGTATGCCTCTCTCAAATCTATATATATATATAAAAGAGAAAATGTGTGAGTTTGTTCTATATAGGCTCCGAAACGGCTATACCGATTTTATTGAAACTTTCAGGGAATCTTCAGATTGACCTGGCGAGTAATCCTGTAATGTTTGGAGTGTCGGAGCACTCCTCATTTTGAACTGTCAAACAAGCCATACGTCATACTTTTCTTTCTGACATTAACTTGAGCCCGATTTGTTTTTCTATAAATGATAAAAATTAAATTGTATTGACTTACATGTACATGGGTGTAGGCAATTATCTTCACCCACTCGAGAAGAGAATAGACGAGAATGAATACGTTCGATACACGATAATTTAATATATTGTGAGATTTAAATTAAATATTTAACGATGTAAGTTTATTGTATAAACAAAATAAAGCAAAATCTAGCCCGGTGAAGCGGGCTGGGTACGCTAGTTAGATTATAAAATTAATTGAACCAAGATCAAAGAACAGTATTTCTCTGTTTGATTAAAATTTTAAAACGGGATTTATCTAATAGATACCTAACATTCCCCATTTTATTTTATATTCGTTCAATTGTGCGCGGATGGAAGAGTTTCACACTGCTTTGTTTGAATTGGAATATTAAAGACCACACGGAAAAGTAATGCAGATAGCAAAATGTAATATTATACTTAATATGTATTTTTTTTTTAAAGAAAGCTAGCAATATTTCTTTTTTTTTCCTGAGATATTACTAACAATCTTGTTAACCATTCCAACTAAGCTTAAGCTTGTGCTAGGACATGGTTCACGGCAATGGTCGAATGGTGGATTCGAACCCACGACCTTACGATTCGCAGGCCGTACCCTAAACCATTACGCTATTGACGCTTACTTACAAATCATTTAACAATATTAAACAAACGTTATTTGTGTACGTTTGTTAGCAATGCGTGTATATTTACTTAAACATTGACTGATTAAGTTTCCAGCTTGTTTGAATCCATTACTGACCACAGAGCGGTACTTTGTATTAATAATTCAAAGAAAAGTTTTAGGTTTTTACATAACTATATATTTTGAAGTTTAGACGCACAATCGTGTTTCTTTCGGCTTTATTTGACATATTGTTGTTTTCAACTTCAATCTTTTAATGCTTTCAAAGCGCTATAAATCTTATTTAAGCTAAGTCAGATGTATGTTCGCTTGTTCAGAGAACCGCTACGCGGAATACTTAATATTTCAGATGTGTCCCGTTGACTTTTGTTTTATCCCCAAACATGTCTAACTCTGGGTAAAACAAGTTTTAATTGAATAACTTCTGGTTATGGCAATCACAATCCAAACTATCTCTATGTCGAATGAAAAACAAACATAGATGAACCATGAAAGATTTTTTCTAACGACAACTTTCTATAATTGTATATTACTGTGTAAGGCTAGATAAAGTGGCTCGCATGGTGTTAATTGGGCACCGTCCTATTGTAAGGACACCCAAATGTACCGTAACAGTGGCAGGTACTTTCTGTGCGTAGCTTCCTATTCCTGTGGTAAGGAGATAATTCTAACATGTTTCGTCCATATTTTAGTGTTTACTATGAATTCCTATTATAAAAAATCATATTTAAATATCTTCTGACTCTGACTTCGTCCATTAATTGTAACTATTATTTGTATTATACAAAAGCAATCACAAAAAATGTAATCAGGGAAGTTTTCTTTTACACAAAAATGAGCCATAGCTGGGAATCTTCAGGGGAATTAATATTGGTTATAAATTAAACATTTTAATATTGAAATATATAACCCATTGACCAACCATTATTTTAGATATAATCATAATATATACACCTAAGCATGATTGTCCACGCGACGAAGATTATACAATAGAATTTTCTTTTCGCAAGTAAGATTTTCAATTTATCAATTGTACAAAGAAATCGCTAAAAAATGGTACCCGTTGTTTGGCGGAGTGTACCATTTGCCACATGGCTATTCACTTTTCAAACTTTATAACGTAGTACATGTGTCATTAGTAACCTTTGCGAGTTCATACTGCAAATTCTCTAATTTCGATTAAAATATTTTTATTTTTAAACAAATCATTAAAAACTTTATAATCGATAAAGTTTCTAAAACATTACGTATTTACGTTCCAAACTTTTGTACGTGAAATTAACATTTCAAATTGTTTAACGATCGTCTTCTCGATTAAACCCATTAATATTCAAAAGATGAAAGCATTATTTCACTCAATATAAGTGGTAGAATTCAATGGGAAAATGTTGCCAGTAATTTTAAATATTACCGCAATGAAACAAATGTTTTACATAGTTCATTTTTTACTTTAAAATAAGTGTCGCAAATGATTATAAAAGTACTCTTGAACCCACTTTTCACGAGTGGCTATTTGAACATTGGGAATTAAAATTTATTTCATTACAAATGTTCTCACCAGCGATATTTCTTTATAATTTTTTTCCTTATTATTAACAGATTAGATCAACTATATAGATACTAACAATGAACTGTGTGTACGAACTGGTGTTAGGAAAACATTGCAATCCAAGCGATGCAGCAGTTGTGGGCGGTAATATACTTTAGGTAAACCGCACGCTTGTTTGCCCCTTCTATAAAAAATAAAATGGGCGCGTGTACGGGCGTGAGAGAGTTATAATTCCTTGGCGTCATTAAAAAATAGTTTTTAATTGTATGCAAATAATCAATTACAATAAAATAACACGATTGAAACAGGATACTCAACACAGTCAATAAAGTTTATTTTAAATTTGAAAAATGAAAGAAATAATAATATTTTAATTTATATGAATAAAAAATACATACGTGTAGTAATTATTTTGGAGCACTTGAAAACCTGTTACTGTCATCATTTTTTCGTAACGCGCCTAAAAAATGAAAGTTCAAAAATGAAAATGAACGAACCAACTTTATTTTAAGTTATAAGCGTGTAAAGGTCAATGTTATTTTTACCTCTCATTAATTTGCACCACTGCATATCACAACTTTTTATTTCGTAATTTTATTATACTGAAATAAATTTAGTATCAGTAAAGTGACTGAACGGTTTAGCCTTATGATGGCCGTGGATTCTAAACTCAGTCGTTTTGTATCAACGAATTACCGGTTTTCGGTTTTTGATACAAATTAAATTTCTAAAGATTGTGTGGTGTATGACAATGGGCTCACCAGACAGTGAAAGCTTCCTCTGTCTACTCCGCTAAGGCTAAACGGACTAGAGAGCTTATTTTTTTAATACTTTATTCATCTTAAAATAAAGCTTCATTAAACGTACAAATTTCAATATTAAACGTACTGAAAAATTTTAAGTTAACCTGGAGCACTTGTGGGTAGAATACTTCACTTTGCGTCGAATGCAAGAATTCGTATACGGAAGCTACAAGAAACAGCTTGACAGTGTTTTTTATACAGTTCAGTCAGCGTTTTAAGCATGAACTTCTCTCTAAGTATATAAAAATGTTATTGTGGTTGCATAAATATAGGCAGAAATCGAGCCTCGGAACCCAATGCTTATAAGTGGTTAGTGTTCGGACCAATAAACCTCGCGGCCGTCGAATGTTCTAGAAGAGAACATATTATATGTGAGAGCATTATTAGAAATACCCGCCCTAATGCTGGCTTATACGAGAGAGGAGGAACAAAAAGCGGATTTAAGAGACAGGGCCCATTGTAGCGATAACGGGCGCCGTGTACGTGTTTTGTAATCTAATGGCTTGTACACACGCTTGAAGCGGATTTTATAGTTACACGTACATACATAAACACAATCACCACCGCTACCTAGCGAGGTAGGTAGAGGTATATTTATTTATATGTGTTTTTTTGGAAAGGTTTTGTGGAATGGTGACGCATGTAGTCCTATTTCAAATGGTCCAATTCTGATAATGGAATTCATGAGAAAACCATAGAAGCGACAAAGGGACAAATAACTTAATGTAGCGCCGAGTTCGAAAATTCTATTTTTCATTGGAAAGAATTTACTTCATGAAGATGTGAGTTAGGTTCTGATTAATTCTATTACGTAATATCGTACGATAATTCGGAAATACAAAGAGAACATCCGCGCGTGATAACGTTCAACGTTTGATTTGATTTGAAGTCGATTTTTGGTTTAACACGTGTTTTAAACATGAACCTACCAACATCTCAATCTTCAAGCATGCTTCTATACTTTTTATAGAAATTCACTGATGTATCTTCGGAACCGAAGGTCCTATGCTATGAAATTGAATATGGGACCTAATTGAGACTAAGCCCATTCAAACAAAAAAAAAATTTAAACAGTGTAGGGCGGGCGGTGTGAAACGCTGGACGTACCCTTGTCACATGTTAGTTTTTGTTGTGGACATAGAGTGAATAGGTATTTACTAAGCTAGAGTGCCTAACTATCCAGTACAGCATCTCTATTCAACATCAGGTATGATCGTGTTCAAGCACTTGCTTAGAAATAATAAAAAACTAGCGATTATTATATTTGTATTCTCCTTAATGGTTTTGGACATCATAACTTTCTTAAGTATAGGATTTACTTCTTAAAGTTAGAACACCGGAAGCGACATATTATATGGAATTGTAACTTTTAGAATTGCTGGCGACATCCCATTCGTAACAGTAAATACAATTTTCGACAGCAAACAGACAAACGCCGTACCGTGAGCTTGGAGCTCGGAATTACATTTATTGATTTCCTTACCACCGTGAAAATTGGTCGGGGTGGTGGTTGTACAATGAATTTAATTTTATATTTGCAATTAACATAGTTAAGATGTAATCGGATTTCCCGGTAATCGAAGTAACTCACGGCTCAATATTGAATAACGTTTCGCGAATGAAAAAGTGCATTCAAGGTGCACTTTAACAGTTTTGTAATTTATTTGCATATTTTTGAACATTTTAAACGCTTCGTTGCCATTCTATTATGCAAAAAGTAAATTTTAAATTGTAAAATGAGACGGGCAGGCTGCGCTTAAAGTGTCTTGAACGAAACTTTCTCTGTAAGCTTTAACAAACAGCGGTCTGGGAATACGATGCGCTATCGACTCGCATTTTCGTGGAATGGCTACTATAGGATGCGGGCACAAATCAGCTGTTTACTCTGCGGGGATATGTGGTCCGAACTCTCAGAATCACCATTTTGTTTCACACATACTAAACTTGTCTAGTAAAGAATAGTTAGATAAACATTTTCCGTGCCTATGCATTTATTTTTGGTCATTACTTAATAAAGAATTACAGATAATTTTCTTTATAACTTTATTCAATAAAAACAGGTGAAATAAACTGTTAAAAATATTGCAAAATTATAACAATCTTAGAATTTTTTTAGTGTGTAACTTTAAACTTTTCATAAGTGTACATTCGTCTTGATAATTACAAATAAAGTTTTGTCCGAAACGTTTTAAACATAATCCAATAGCTGGAAAAATAATAACAGCGGCGTGCAGCAACCGAAGTAAAACGCTTAGTGTTAATTAGAGGGAACACGGACAAAATGCAAAAGAGTCGCGCCGGGCGGCGAATCTTTGACAGGGGTGCGAGGGCGCGGGCGAAGGGCGGCGCGCAGCGAGGCAGTCAGTGCCGCGCCGCGCCCGGCCGCGCGTCTCTCACGCGCGCCTTACGTAACCATGGCCGAGCCTGTGAGCTGATGGGTGCCCTCGTCTGGTGGCTGGCGGGCTGCTGCCTGGTGCGCGCCGTCGCCGCCGGTAACCCCGACGCCAAACGCCTCTACGACGACCTCCTGTCCAACTACAACAAACTCGTCCGGCCCGTAGTCAACACCACCGACGTCCTCCGCGTCTGCATCAAGCTGAAGCTCAGTCAGCTCATCGATGTCGTAAGTCCCCGAGCTGACCTAGTTGCTGGTGCAGTGAGAACGCATAGACGCTTGCACGACACTTGCGCGCCCCATTTGGAATTTTAAATAGACACGAATCAACGCCTCCGGCACGCGACCCACTTTTTGTGGGACACCTCGGTTAAACATAAATCTTGAGGAGTTGGGGACGGGAGGTGAGTGTCACAACCACTCGCCTTTCATTTCGCAGTACTCCCGAGGCGGCGCGCTGTCTCTTCTTAATTTTGAATGACGGCACTTAAGAGGGAAACATTTTTTACAGAAAAATTTAAAAGCAAATAGAAAAATGCATTGCCAATAGCCTTCCTTACAAACAATATAAGTTTTAAATAAATACGAGCAATAAAATTTGTTGTATTATATTTCTATTGTGCTATTACCATTACGTCTACTAAATAAAAAAACACTTTAAATACTAATATTTTGTAATAAGTAATTTAAAGTAAAAAGGGATATAAATATAAGTATTTTATCGTCTATTTGTAGCCAAGTAAATTATATTGTTTTAAAATAATACGTGTGAGTGTAATCAAATGAAATACAACTCGATTCTTCTTAATTCACTCTAGTCAAGGGATTAATTGCGCCTAAGACCAAAACTGAACATTGAAACTTAAAACGACGATATCACATTGTTTGACGTTGAAAATTCTCTGACACTAACAGATTCATCTTGAGTATCACCAGATTCAATCTGCGATCTAGAGGCTTGAAGTCGAACGATCCGACTACACGGCTAACGTGAGCTATTACGATATTCTTAATGTGTAAGAGAGTCTCAAGTCGTTTTGAAATAAAATATAACAACTAACTATTATGATCTTTTAAAATATATGGATAAAATTTGTGCCCCAAGTATGGCGATGAGCTCACCAAATGTCACATATAAGCTTAAGAAAAATAGGAAAGCGATGGCTCTTTGCATGAGAACATGAGAGCTTATATTTAAGCATAATAATTGCTTCGACTTACGATCCGTTGTTCAGGGATTTAAGCCAGCCCAATGAGATTCCCATTTTTCGATTTAAGAACTAAAATGACTTGTTAAAATTTCTTCAGCGATGGAGTATTCCACCAGTCACACATAGTATCTAAGACTAATAATTATGAAAAGTGGACAGCGATAATTATGTGTCCACCCAGCTGGTTTAAAAAGAATGTTAGAGGTTATTTATTAGATGGGAATCAGACAAATTATATTAATACTAATGTAATAATCATTGTATCAAAATTATTATTTATAAGCACTTATTGTTATTACCATTAACATTAGTTTCGCAACACACAGTTATATATACGTATATTCTTCAATCGTCTCGGTATTCCGTTATAGTAATCAACTTCAGGCCACGATATAGCGTGGCAATACAATCAAAGTGTTTCCATTCTTACTCTAATGACTTTTAAAATATTATAAACGAGTTATTTAGCTGTACATTGGACCCTGTTTGGGCAGCCATTTATTTTCATTAAAGCCATTATATGTTTACATTACAATGCTCAAATACTTGATAATTTAAAATGATACGAAAAAATTATAGCTTGATTATTACCATAGCAAGCCGCTTACAATCAGTTCTTTTGGAATTATAATATGGAGGGCGAGGAGTGGAGGGAAAAAGGAAAGCTGACTATGTCCAATAGTAGATGTCCTATAGCTAAAATGTAGATGTTGTGGATGATTAACCCTATAGCCTAGTATTTTGTAATAGTATTCCAACACGTCCGATATACATAGTAATCAAGTAGATAGAGGCACCAATCGCTTTCCGCTTTTCACCGAGCTTATAAGTTCGTTTTTGTGACAAATGGTTAACCTGTCGCCGTTCGCCGGGCACCAATTTTAGTTAGTCATTTTTTGTTTGTAAGATACCAACAAACCGAAAGTCATTGGTACGACCGGGATATCTGTCTACCCTACCAGGTTAAAAAGGATTTGAGTGTGCAAGCTTTTTTGTATTTCTTTATTTCATTTATTATTTAAAAATATGGAAATATGCCTTTAAGATAGTAATAGAATACAAAAATTTGTCCATGAAGTCAGTTCACTGTTAATTTTATAACCCGCATTAAGTACGCGTAGTACGCTACCAATATATGAAATGATATTTACTAGATGATATAAAATTACGAGACGAGAAAGAGTTGAATTTATTTTGATATTCTGTGGCACGCTCGCACAATCGTCTGATATGTTATTACCATTTGCTACAGTACACTCTAGACACAGGCTATATGTTTTCTACTTTATTGGAAGTAAAGTATTTTTATTGACGTCGGCATATTACGGAGGGTTCCACTTACAAAAATTGCCTGCAACACTACAGTCCATTACTTGAAGGACGTTTCAATTTATATTTCATTCTAAGTTATGAATACAGTCGCTAATTTTATTAACAATTTTTCAGTTTATAATTGTTGTCATTTTAAATTTATTTTTTAATATGGCGGCACACTTGTTACATAAAAAATCATAGGTAGACTTATTTATATTTTCTACCGACTTCAAAAAAAGAGACTCTCAATTCGTGTGTATTTTTTTTATTTTGTTTTAATGTTTGTGCATTAATATGCATGCATGTTCATTAGAATGTGACAGTTCATAATTAGCACCGTCATTTATGAACCGATTTGATTTAGTTTTCAATTCTTCTTCTTAGTCGTCTTCTTCATTGCTGAAGGTCGTGTCTACCACAAAGTGTTGATCGCTTGCTTAACCTTCACGTGTCCCTGTCCTCGGCGGTCTTCATGGCTTTGGTTACTGGCAGGTCTGTGAGCGACTAACTGCTTCTGCCCACGGTGTACTGCTCTTTTTCCGTCCACATGGCCAAGAACCATTAGCTGTTTTCAATTAGGTCTATCAATTTCGTCGCCATAAGACCTTGGGTTCCGAGCGTAGGAATTTTAAAAGTCGTATGGAGGAATGTTTGTTGATTGAGATACTGTTAGGTTTATGATTATTCGAGGATGAAGTCCGGTCTTGCCGGGACCGGCCGGTCGTTGGGGTGTCCGGGTAAAGGCTGCCCAGGCCGAGTCCCACACTCCGGGCCCACCCAGGGTACCGGAGGATGGTCATAAAAGATACCTCCGCGTGAAAAAAAGGTTTATGATGATCCAAAGTGTTCTTAAATAGAGCATCCATGTGTTTTAGCATTTCATCGTATTTAGATCGTTGAGTTTTTGTTTTTACTTGTAAATATCCTTTTAATACGCTATCTCGTCGGTCCACATCTCTCGATGCTTCGACGTCCATATTGTTGTCAATTATTTTTAGTTTTTTTTATATTTTTTAAGCAAGCGCTTGCCCATGATTCCACCTGATTTTAAGTAAAAATGCAGTCCTGGATAGAAATGCGCACTAGTAAATGCCTGTTCACTGTATTCTTGAAAATACCCACACGGTAATCGGAGTCAGATGGGAAATTATTCCAGTCTTTTGCTGTACGAATAATGAAAGATCAAACAAAAGTCCACTACAAAAGGATCTAGCAGTTCGTTTGGAAGGAATTAGATTTTGTAATTCCCGATTACAGTCTCCAAAATGTAATCTGTAGAAAATCAAAAGGCTAATATACCCTATCTTCACTGTAGCATGAATCTGGTTAATTAAAATAATACAGTTACGTAATAAAATATGCATAAAAGCTGAGGCGATGATTTACAGCGGGGATTACGCACGCTACGAGAGATCGTCATTTCTATCTGTACGGAACGATATATACTCTGAAAAGCACTGGCTAATGGAAATTAATTGTGTCAAATCTTTCTGCACTGGAACAACCTTTTGCTGCAATAAAAATTAACGTATTTGAAAATTACATTACAGTCAATACTAACGCAGACTTACTTAAAGAATAAAATATGTAAGTATGGTACCAAGTCTCTTTAATACTAGCATGTCACATATGTGATATGACGAGAACTTACCTTCATACACCGGACTATAACAATTGTTTATTTATATATACAAATAAATCGTACTAACAGTACCGTACATACATATGCAGAGTATTCGATCTGCGACCGTCAGATTGTAAGTTGAATGTTAACAAATACTGTTAATGCTTTTCTTGATTCTCTTTTTCATCCGACTTTTTGCTCGTAAATTTACTTGTTAATTACGTAATTATTATTAATGATATTTACGAGCAAAAACAAAAACCGATTTCAAATCGAATGAAACGTTACGTACGCCCCCTTTGTATTTAAGAATAGAATTAATCAGAACCAAACCAAATTCTCATCAAACTTCTCTTGAAGTACATCCTTTCCAATAAAAATGAATCATCGATATCGGTTGGCGTAATATTGAGTTATTCGCCCATTTGTGGCGCAAATACTTGGTGCAAATTTAGGACTCATATGATTTTCTTATGGATGCTTTTGTCAGAATTGGACCAAAATACCCACATGGGAAACACCAGCTTTTAAAATTCGGTTCACCCACTCCAAAGTTACGAGGAAAACATCATAAAATACAGACGAATTGAGAACCTCCATCCTTGTTTGAAGTCGGTTGAACGTTAGTGCTTTGTTTCTTAACGGCCTATTCATTATCTGATAAGTATGAAGGGGATGATGTAACTGACATTAATAGCACTATAATGTTTAATCGTTCGTACTGCATAATGACGTAGCCATTAATGACGTATTCAATCTAAGTCCTAAAAGACGTTTCACTACAGCGTCCCGTATTGCGCCATAAATTTCTCTTTTTTCTACACCATCCGTTCTACAAAACCAAGCAACGGAAACTTACCCTTCCGGCTACAATGTTTTCTTTAAAACAAAAGCCGACGTCCTTTTAACTCTGTCCTTATTTGACTAAGCTTAAATTCCTTAATTGTAAAACAAAAACTTAAAACAAGCCGTGATTCCAACCTGCGACCGTAATCTTAAAGGGCTTTTGTGGTTTATGCCACGTGAATGTGGTGACCAAGGCCTTTATCCTTACCACACCAGCAAGTCCAGTCAAGTTTGTTATGATTGATGAACATCAAGTTAGACCTTCACTCGTTCGCCCATACACCTATACAATGTAGGCTGTCAACGCGGAAATGGAATTTATATTTTTTTGATATACTTACTCGATGAGTGAAAAAACATCCCTAACCACCCACGTTGGGGGAACTAGCTATGGCATAGGCAGACTATGCTCAGAGAAAATATGACAGGGGGCAATAAACTCTGATTTCTAGCAAATAAGTCAGTAGTCATGCCACAAAAAAAAATACTGCATTGAGGTGTCAGTGATCTAAAATGTGAATTTGTATGTATATAAAACGTATAAAAATACTCCTTACATTATACTTATACCGTGCACATATACCACATTTTATAATATTTAGTTAGTGGCCTCTATAAATTGCGGTTTCCTCAAACTTGCCCACCTTCCAGTCCTTTGTTTTATTATTAACTATCGCCTGTGTATTTTCGAGACCGTTGTTCAAACTCATTATTAATACACTTATTTGCAGACCAAAATGGACCTCATATTATTTCACAATACACGATTAACCCCGTTTGCTATAACTTCTACCAGCCACATGTTATTTTGACCAGGAATATTTCTATAATGCAGTCAGATCCGTCGTCTGTACAATACTATTGACACATATAACGCAATTTAAGCTAATCTATTCTTTGCTCTTAACTACCAAAGGGTAGCTGGAAGATGCTAGATAGCATTATATTCGCCTTTATATCCGGTATACCGGTTATCTTGCCTTTTAGAATAGCTAGGAAACTAAGGAATAAATTGTATAGCTAAGCTTGACCTCAGCGACCCTATTTTCCTATACGATTATAATATATGTGTGTACTGCTATGCATAGCTTTAGTAATTAAATTATACCTATGTCGTTGTAAACAAGAATCACTCGAAATACACCTTTAACGTGATACTCTTAAGGTGTACATTGTTTCAATACCATCATCCCCCGATCGTGTCATCGGTATGCGAGGAACGTGTTAAAGGAACGGCAACAATCTCAAAAGGGTCGTCCTACAGGAGTATTAACAGAATAGCCTGCAATAATGAAAATAAAATATAAAATTAGTTTATATTAGAACTTTAATTTATTGACATCAGTTTGAATTCATTATTTTGTGTCCCCTTAACCTAGCTGGGTCGACAGTAGTGGGTCGTGTCGTAGAAGGCGACTAAAAGGGGCCTCGGGTTCACTGGGCGACAAGGGTGGGGCCTTTATCGTTCACTAAGGTGGACCCGGGAAGAAGGCGACATCGGCTGGCCCGTGTTGCACTGCGAGGGCACAGGGGGAGGGAGTAACCTCCCCGGGACGTGCTCTCCTTGAGCTCGCTCTCACAGTGCAGAGGGGCTCCAGTGCGTTCCACTGAAGATCCCGGAGCCCCTCGTCATGCACCGAGGAAAGGCCATCGGGGAGGTTTTAGTGGGTAAAACCCCACATAACCGCCGCCTTCCCACCAGAAGTATCAGGTATCTTTTAAAGATTTCCTCCCGTTAACAAAAAAGCTGGGTTGACAGATAAACCATTTGTTGTTCTCTTTTAGTATTTAAGTACTTTCCATCCTATATATTGCAGTTTTCGCTCTCGCAATTTTTGAACAATTTTGCGTTATTAAAGCATATATTAAAAGTACTTAAAAAGTAGCAATAGCTTATTTTTTAAGTATAATCTATGTGCATTAAGTAAGTTAAAAAATATATATAAGTAAAAGAATATACACTTGAATACAACTGTATTTTCTTTTACTTATCTTTATTTTATTAATGGTTGAACTCTCACATCATTTCAAAGGGGTTGGTTTCAATTATAGGCCACTTATTAATTTTGCTGGCTTAGGACTTTGGGATTTGAAATGTGTAGATTGTGATATTGATAAAATTATATTATAATACGTAAATAAAAGACACCGTTTATTTTACAAGAAGTTTAATGCTTTATATCACATTTAATTTGAAGTCGGGTTTTGTTTCAATTCGTAAATATATTTATGAATTATTTCTATACCTAATGTTGTCGATTGGGAACAGAATCAAGAACACACATACATATAATGGTTTGTAGGATATTAATATGCTTACAAGAAGTATATTACCGCCTTCGAGTATAGATTACTATTATGTTTATACTACTACCTAAAGTTACTAGGTTTCATCTGGGAATGGAATTGTAAAGCGAGATAGGTTCATTACACAGTATAAATTTAAACGAAAGATTAACCTAATAATTTTAAAAGAGCAATTTTTATTAAGATAAGTTTTTGTTTTTCGTAAAAAATATATCAGATTCTCTCATAAATCTTTTGCTATTAGATTTAAGCCTACTGGTATGTTCAAAATTTTAGCGGAATGGCAATCGTCAAGATGGTTGGTTCCATCTCAGGACAAAGCATGTCGTACACATAATAAATATGCATGTCGTTTCTCTCTCGCACTTAGTATACTGGGCGGTCCACACTTATTTAGAATTCACGCTACGGATACGTTGGTGATTTTGTTTTCACGAGTTGACAGTTTGATTTCAAAATTTACGTAACTCCTTGACTTATAGTACGATATTATTTTAAATTTGGAAGTCATTCTTGTCCGGATATTGAACGAAAATAATGACAATATTTGTACGTGTTACAAAGTTCTATTTTACTGTGTAAAATACAACGTATAATTGAAAGAGCATTAAAAAAATCTTTTTATTTGATTCGAAAGAACTAGATTGAGCTACCACGGCTCTAAAAGTAAAGTAACTTCACACATAACGGCGTTGTCAGAATTGGAACAAATTGGAATGGAAGCACCAGCTTACAAAAAATTATCAAAATCGGTTCACCCTGTCAAAAATTATGAGGTAACCAACATAAATAAACAAAAATACAGACAATTTTTTGAAGTCGGTTGAAAACTAAAATCTATTTCATCACAAAAACCATTCTGATAAATAGACTGCTCAATTACCGTGTTACATTGCGATGGCGTGAAAGAAGAACAAGCAAACACAGGAAGACATACACTATTTATAGCTAGTTTGGTTCTAATCTGCGTACTTCTGACTTTTTTCTCCAGGAGAAATAATTAAATCTAA
Source organism: Meandrusa payeni (assembly GCA_029286785.1). NCBI lineage: Eukaryota > Metazoa > Arthropoda > Insecta > Lepidoptera > Papilionidae > Meandrusa > Meandrusa payeni. The sequence goes on from JAGSMX010000017.1 coordinate 9,578,491, forward strand.
ATGTTGCTGACCTTTTATGGCCGACTACCGTTGTTAGACCATAGGCTTTTACAACTCCATTGGATTAAGAGGTAGTCTAGCTACGGCTACGGCTAAAAATAAGTTTTTTTTATGACGAACTACACAGATTGGCCAGAGAAGCTGGCCTTGACTGCTTCACCGGATTGAGAGGTGGCATAGCTCTTAGGTTGCTTAGCCTGAACCTCTATTGCTAGTAACTCGACACAAGGGTCCTCCCGGTGAGGTAACCTCGGCGGACGGTTACTATGTTACGCGTAAGCATGCCGATCCGAGGGCGCCTGAGAGGGCTGAACCACGACTCGGTCGGTTGCTATTTCACGGATAATCTAAGAGATATTCAAAAGCTAAACTAACTTTGAGTGCCACTTCGGGAAGCGTTGGCGCTGGGAGAAGAAGTGGCCGAAGAAACTCCAGCAACGCTCCTAACATCTAAGGGGAAAAGTAAGTTGCACAAGACTTCCCGATATGGCAACCTTAACTTGAATTCGGCCGCGGAGTGATACCGGGTTGTCTTAGTACAGCGAGAGTGTTTGAGGAGGGACGAGCTTGAGCTTGTGCTGAAACAATGGAGAGTGGCGCTGGCGCATTCCATTAGAGATCCCGGAGCCCCTTGCAATGCTCCTTGTATGTCCACGAGAAGGGTTTTGTTGAATAGAAATCTTTCATAAACGCCACCTTCCTCCCAGAAGGATAGATAGATAAATCCTTTATTGCACCAAAGAATATGTACAAAGGCGAACTAAACGCTATTTAGAATTTTCTTCCAACTAACCTTTAGTGGTTAAGTGCAGGCTAAGGGTAGTGCCGCTAAAAATAGCGTTTTAAAACTATTATATAGATAAATAAATATACATTTACTATTACATAAATAGATACTTCTATATAAATATAATAATATACATACACATGGATAATATATAACGACAATAAATATACCAGTTTGTAATTTTTCATTGTTTGAGTAGAAAGTATTCAGATACACGCGATTTAAAGACATTAGTTGACGAAGCCTACCTAATCTATCTCAGACGAACTGTTTAGTACAAAGCGCTCACGAAGACATTCTGGAGACCAAGTGTTATGAATTATGTTATATAACATGGTAAGTGTGTGTACATCTCTACTGTTGCGGATGTTGAGCCACTTCAGCTGTGCCCGATAGTGTGACACATGGTCATATTTATATATTCCGAAGATAAACCTTATAATATTAAGTAATAGCTCAAATTTATTGAGAAGTGTTTCATTGATATCTGTATAGCAAACATCAGCATAGTCAATGATGGGTAGCAGCAGAGAGTTAACTAAAGTAATCCTGTAGTAGTAAGGATGATTATCTTGAAGATTTATTTTGGAAATTATATCGTTATTTTGATACGTTGTGACGTCTCTAAATAATATATATCAACCAACATATTTTGGTATTTTCAATACTAAATTTAAATTAGTTCAGGCATAAATAAGACAGAACGAAATAAAACTATTATTAACTGGTATGAACTATGAAAATATTTACCATTAAGCAACATTATGATTCTTTTTTTCCGCAACCGGAATAAAGGCGTTAGCTTTAAACGAAGTTGATCTCGTTACACGCAGCACTGTAAAGAAAAGTTAGTCAAACTTGCAGCGTTATTATACCCTTGCCGCTCCTTCTTGCAGAAATTTGTATCTCATTTAGTTTCGCTCAAAGCAAAATCTTTTATTGAAATTGTAGCCGTGAGACAATTTATTGTAGTAGTGCCAGTGAATACGTTTGAGCTGCAAAATATTTTTGCTTTTTAATGTTGCTTTTATTAAGGTCGCAAATGTGACTGGATCTGAGCCTATTGCCATATACAGGGCACATATTTTAGTGTGCTCTCTTACACCGCGAACCTCCGACTTTAAACTGTAAAGAACTCTTAGCCATTAGACTTTCACTTCTGGGAAGAAGTATATTTACGAGCAAAAGCCAAAACCGACTTCAAATAGAAAAAATAAAATTCAAATTTAAATTTTAAACGCACATGGAGGCAACACTACGTACTAAAATTTAATTAAATATAAAATTTAATTAAAAATACTGTATTATTCAAGTTTACGTAAGATATTGTGAGCTACCTTGCTCAACATCTCACACAACATATTTTACATTTTATCATATTATTAACAGCAATACATCAAGAGCCTTAGAGGTAATTTAATAAAGACTTACTGACTTTGTTTCAGAGATTCACTTTTTTTCCTCCAGCATAACTCACTTGTTCTAAACTGTACACTGATTGTCTACAGAGAGAGTCCTTTTTATCCTTAATTTCTAGTATATGCATCTCTTTCAAGGACGGAAGCGGTAACGGCCTTGGTTGCCGACAACCGATAAAAGTACTTTAGTTGACTAAACTAAAGTACTTTTATCAGTCAGTCCATTAACTTTATAGATTATAATATTCAGTAGGACCAACTGTCGCTAACAATAATATTTAAAACTAAATTGGCATTCAGTAGGACCAACTGTCGGTAACAATATTCTTTTTCGTGTTTCTTTTAAGTATGTTTTTTAATTAATATAAATAAATTAATAAAAATATATATATTTTTAAGGATATTTAATTGTCTATCATGCACAATTTATTTCAATTAGCTAGCGTCTTTATCTACCGAGATATACAAACTTTGTTAACCGACTCATTATTTTTGCTCACGGCTACAGTTCACTAACAAGCAGGTAATAACTTGTCATACCACAACCAAATAGGTTAGCATTAACAGAAAAAAAACATCGATTGGATCGAATCATCTTGTAGACATGATGACATCGTTAAACATTGTTACAAAAGAAAAGATTAGAATGGAGGCATCACTGATAAAAAATATCTCGCTTCGTTATATCTTACAAGGATTATTAAATACATTAACAAGCTCTTATTAAGTAACTATTAGGCATATAACTTTGGTTGGTTTAAATTATAATGTTACAAGGTTAAGGCTTTGATTAGGTTAATATTCTTGAACTTTATAACTCGTACAATTTTCTTTGTTTGCGGTCTATTAAGTGGCGTTGACGGTTATCATCGGTACCTTTGAATTTATTGAAAGGCAGACTTAAAGGCTTTTGGTCTCGCATTTTATCTTATTTAATTCATGCATTGAATAAGCTTCTAAAGTTAGTATATGATTTATTTTTATTTTATACATATGTATACAAGTAGCAGTAATAGTTTACAACAGCAACAGCAATGACAAAAGCCAAAAGTTGGACTGCCGGTTCTAATCCGAGCTGGCTTGACACAAAAATACAGTTTTTTTTGTCTAACGGACATTTGTTAAGTTTTATTGAGTTGTGATACGTCACAGGCGTCGTTGGAAACGGGGATAGTGTTTGCTTTCCGTTTTACCCCATTAAGGTTAAAAAGCAGTGGGAGATAATTGTTTTATTTTTATGCGTATCTAGATATTTTTTCCATACTCGCAAAAAAGGCGAAAAAAATTGTGACTGTGTTGTTGTGAGCTAGTTGGGGTATATTTAAAAATATATAAGAATATTTCAAAAAATGTTTCATAAGTGCTGTCTAAAGAATCTTTCAGACGCTTGAAAGAAACAAAGTCTTTGTGTGAAAGTGATGGCTCTTTTATCGAACAATAGGTGTCCTTCATTTTATATAAGAAAGCGGTATACGCCGAAGATCTCTAAACATAATTTGTGTTTTGGTTTATATAGAATCATTTTATAAAAAATAAATTGTAAGTGTATTTAACGATTTAAACGTTATTACTTATACTTTTTTGCTGAAATGAAAAAAAATAATTACATTATTGTTAAGAATTTATATATTAGTTTGCTAAAAGTCACTCAGTCACACAGTGTTACCGTAGGATGTTACGCATTAGCTGGACCCAGAAGATATCCAACGAGCGAGTACTCCAGCGCGTCGGAAAGAACCGCGAATTGTTGCAGACCGTCAAACAGAGAAAAGTCGCATACCTAGGACATGTCTTGCGACACGAAATATCAGCTTCTCCAACTAATTATGATGGGCAAAATAGCAGGGAAGAGACGCGCTGGACGTAGGAAAAAGTCGTGGTTGCGAAACATCAGAGAGTGAACCGGCTTTGCCAGCGTCGAACAACTGTTTCGCTTGGCACACGAAAGAAATAAGTTCGCTGAGGTGACGGCCAACCTCCAGTAATGGAAAGGCATTTGAAGAAGAAGAAGAAAAGTCACTCACTCACCTAAGTTCCTGTCATATATGGGGCCTATATATCATATCATACAGTATTTCAATATATAATATTACATTAAAATAAATATTAAACAAGAAATCGACAACGGACGAAAGTATACCTATAAGTCATTCTTTTCTTCTTCTTAAAGTGCCTATCCGACTAGCGAAGGTTGGCAGTCAGTTCACCATATCTCTTTCTGTCTCTTGCGAGGCGAAACAGTTGAGAGGCACTCGTAATTCCGGTCCCCTCTCTTATAAATATAAATGATGTATTAGTCATTACTAAACGCTTTAACAGAAAATATATAAAAACGAAAAAAATATTGTTATGTTACGTTTTTTAAGTTTCTTTCTCTATAATTAATCGCTTTCCTTTTTTCACCAAGGTTATTGGGTCACAGAGACGGGTTATGAGCCCATAGCTATATACGTGTAAAAATTTTAGCAAGTGACTTAATTTTTATACGCAATAAACGTTAATACGGAAAGACATCCGTACAAGTTGGTTGGAAACCGAACTCCCGACCATAGGAAGGTAAAATCGAGTACTAGCTACTTGAATATTATTGCACGTATAATTAACGTATGACATAGACATAGACATTTATTTATTGGCATCACAATACAAAGACACATCACAGACAGAATATAACACACATTAAAAAAGAATGAAAAATAGACAAAACACAGTTAAAGTTACACGGACAAATAATACAAAACATATGATGCCAATATCGGACACCGTCTCAGCATATGCTGTCGCAAGGATGCGACAGCGCTGATTTTCAGCGGTGCCCGGGACTACCTAAAGACCTAAAGACGTGCGCGCGCAATACTACTTTTATATGGAATTTATACAGACAATTAGAGTATAATAAATATGATACATGAATAAAACAGTTATGAGATTAAAATATATTTTATACAATAAAATAATAAATAAAAAAAAATCATAAATAAATATATTATTAAGTCAAAATTAAACTAAAATAAATAATATGATAATTAAACATATAAAGTTTAAATTATATAATGAAATATTGAAAATATTGGAAAATTGACGTACATCTAATACTACTTACTCGGATTACAATAATGGTATAGAGCTTAAAAGTCAATTAATTAAAGCGCTTTGTGAGCTTAGAGAAGAGACGGGCATTGTAAAAGAAATTAATCTTATTACAGACAAAGTTGTAAAAGTGACAATCTCATAACTCTAAGGTTATCAATTGCTTCCCGTATTCGTAGAACTATTGTGTCTCTTAATTAGATACGTTAATTAAGCACTTACCCAATTTTCTCATTTCTAGATATAAAAAATATATTTATTTTTCTAGTAGGTATATATAGAGATAGCAGACAGCAGAAGTTTTCTGCTTTTATCCAAGTTTTATGGTTCTATATATAACATGGGATGAGCCCGTCGCCATACACCAGATACAAATTTTAGCAAATATTTTTTTAAAGAAACTCGCAGATATAAGCGGTCTCGGATTCATCCCAGTCTTCAGATCAAATGCTAGTCTCTAAACTGCCATTAGTTATCATCAGACTGTGTCTACCCGCTGGTGGAAATTAGCCTTCCCCAATACCTTCCACCATATACGATCCTTTGCTTTCCGTATGTAGCCACTTTCAACTATAGGGATAAATTCGTCGGTCCATCTAGAAGGAGGGCGTCCTACGCTTCTCCGATCCAAGCGCGGCCTCCATTTCAATACTCTCCTCCACTATCAACGGACCGGCCTACTGCCGTTACAGCTGGCTGACTTTAAGAGCTATGAAATAAAGCTTACTGCTATCTTGTGCGATTTTAAGTTTGTTGACCAGCGTAACAATCAGAGTCCAAGTCTGTGCATCGTAGATACAGGACGCTGCATGCAGCATGTCTGGAGGGACGCATTGGTTGATGACTTTCGTCTTGAGGTATAGAGGTGTTTGCGAAGTAAATGTGTTGCCACATTTGTCTTTGTCAATATTAAGAGCCCTAATATATACCTGTTGTATTACAATTGTGTTCTCATTCTGTATTATAATTTTAATTAGTGACATCATAATTGTAGATTTATGCTGGTTTTGGTTAATTTTAGGTGATCTTTTTGAGCTCAACCTTAAGCTCGTTTTCCTATAAAAAAAGTAAAATACATTAGCAGTAATTAGGGGTTTCATTAACTTGGCCTAAATTACTAGAATGTTTTGTGCGCATTGGATACCTCTTAAGTAATTGCCAATTCTCTTTGAACGGTGGAAAGTTCTGTTCTTTGTGTTTCTCAGTCGTAACAAAAAACTGAGAAAAAAATACTTATAATGTTTATGCCTTGTATTTGAAAACGAAATAACTCTAAACAATAGTAAATGCTATTCAATAATTTCCTTAAATTCTTATCAATAAAAAAATGTTTACGTACTGTTCCGTGGTCTCGAAGTCAAATCCCAATAAGCATTGCAACAATAAGACTTTCGTTGTATCGGTATATAAGCTCTCATGTCCTTTTCGCTCTAATTTTGCAATTTAGACAGCGTTTTTCCCATACGAGATCTTGTTTGCCTACCCGTTTATCGAACAAAAGTATAACATATATAAACAGTGATCGCCTGTAACTATACGTTCCACTTTACGAACCTCATGGTCAGGAGTGCGAATTATAGCCAGCTTTAAACGAGTTTCCTTTCTTGCGTACAAAAAAAACACACATAGAGCTGAGCTTACTCAACATATAAGACCTAACAAGCTTGCTGAAAGGGGAAATCTTTGTCTCTATCTACCCTTGTTTAGCTTATTTTTTATGTACCTTGTTAAATTTATTTTAAAATTTGCCATTTTTTAAATTGGTTGGCTTTGTGTTTACTTTTAATTTTTTAAGCTCGCAATAAAATTTGAAAGTATAAAATAAATAAACAATTCCAGCAACCATGGGATTACATTATACTGATTAGATTACACAAACTAAGGCTAATGTAATATAGCCGGCCGAAAAATCCAGTTATGCCATTATCTTTTCGTCCTTCGTCCAAATTACGGGACCAGGCTCGAGTCGTACCATCAGATGCCGTTGTAGATTAAATTAACTTTCGTCTTTATTAATGACTAGCCATTACATGCAGCTCCGCTTACATTTAGTTTTCTCTCTTTTTATATTTTACAACGCAACTTCTGTAAAACGTTACAGACGTTTATATTTATTAATGATAAGTCTTTTTTGTCAGCTTTTACTCAAAAACTGTAGCCGCGATACGTATATTCACTATAAAGGGTATAAGGAAACCGCTTCCGAAAACGAATGCATGAAAAAAATCGATCCTGATTAAAAAACAATCATTTGTTTAAAGAAAACTGCGCGGCGCCATAAAAGAACTCTTGCCGCTTTTTTGCCGCCCTGGCGATCGTTGACCTGACCATCAGCTGTTTTCGACTTTGAGTTTCTTTGCTGTTTTTTTATAGAAAAGTAATTTATTTTTTATGAAACTATCATTTTATTTAATTATACTACCACGATAAAGCGTAAATAAGGCTAATAAAACGTTTCAAAAAATGTTTCTTTTTATCAGGATGGTTTTTTTTTCATATCAAAGGTGTCATTACTATGGTCTGTCTTTGTTTACGGAAGCGATCTCGTAATATCCTGTATCCCCGCGGTTCAGCGTATTTTGGGGAAGAATTAAGAATAAAGTATTTTGTTGACTTGCTGCGCCCCGCGATGTTACCCGCGATTAAAAACTATTTAATAAAAATTTCTAAACGATAATAGCCTTAGTTACTCTTTATTATATCAGCTATCTACCTGTGAAAGTCCCATCAAAATCGGTTCAGCCGTTCCAGAGATTAGCCGGAACAAACAAACAGGCAGACAGACAGAAGAAAATTGTAAAAAAAGATTATTTTGGTATGTGCAGTTATATAAGTATACATTCATATCTATGTAGCCGTAACCGTTTATTTAAATATTACAGACAGACTCCAATTTTATTTACTTGTATTGATCACTTATTTGGAATTTGAATTTTGTTTTGTTTTAAAAAATATTATTTTTATATTACAATTTCGTCCCATTTGATTGACAGGTAATTCTATTGTTAAGTCTACAATTTATCGTTTAAGGTTAATAACTTAAAAGTTAAAACAATCCGAAGTAAAATGAGGGTGGATCGAGGAATCTCTTTCAAAAACGATTACTTGGATTTTCATCTTATCCCAGATATTCCTGTATATTCATTAATAGATTAAAAGTTACTATCCTATTCCAGAATAAACAGTAAGTATTTAATTTCGTGAAACTATTAATATTTATGATTCACATCTATCGAAAATAAATTGAGTTGTTGATTGAATAATACATAAATAAAAGAATATATCATGAATACGGTTTCTCAATTGATAGCCAATCTAGTGACTTTATTTTATTGAAAATGTAAAACAATTCTAAAGCATTGAAATCCGTCGAGGGCCTTAAATCCCAAGTTTGTTTAAATCAATTTTTCTTCTCTACGTCCTAGGCATAAAAAGAATCATTTCAATCAAAGTAGATAGTTTAAGATTGAAAAGAATTATTACAGGTCGAGTGTCATCTTGGTACCCGACAGCTTCTTCTTGAAAGCCGTCAACGGTCCTCCAAAGTCTTTTTAAAAAGGTGTAATGATTTAACGTCAGGTGGCATCGAGTATGCGGCTGCGTTTCCTATAAAAAAGTAAACTTACTTGATATTATCACGATGTCCCAGAGTGTGAAGTATTATACTCTTATTATTACTTATTATACGTTTCGCCTGAGGAGCGATGTGACCCAACTCTTCATGATACTTTTTACGGGCGAGATGAGTTAAGATCAGGAGAGCCGAGCTAGTTTACTACCAAGGTGTGGTTCCTTCGAGTAACCCTGTAAGTGCCACTTTTTTTCGGGACTTTTACCCTTTTGGGCATGTCAGCCCCATCATACCCTAAACTACGCACACACACCTTGGTCGCATGAAGCGAGAAAGAAAGTCATCAATGTTGTATTGCCATAGCCACCAGCTTCCTCGCTCCCTCTGAGGTCGGGTCAGACAGCAGCATTAAGAATACCCCCACATGTTGCTCCCTCAGTTTTAGACTATGTATTAATGACTTTCTTTCCGCTTCATGTATGGCACATTCCCCGATTATGTGGTGCACATCGTCCACCACTTGGCAAATGTCAGAGTTCGGTGACTCGGCCTTCCGTATCCGATGTGCAAAAAATTATGCCGGAAAATGTCCCGACCTAAATCTGTGCACCGTTGTGATATACTTCCTACTAGTTAGTTAATTTCTAAAACGCTTCTAACTCGTATTTGTAAAACGCGCGCTCCACAGCTCTATTTTTCCTTAAAAATGTTAATTTAATAACCTGAAATGAAACCTTAACGGACCCACCTAATAACTTTATTAGAACGTTCAACGTACTGAGAATATTAATACAATGTTTCTGAGCCTTTTTTTGCATTTTTTTTCTTGAAGATATTAACTTAGTAGCTTACAGCTCGTAACTTAGCTCGCCGAGTCTTCATTAAAATATCTTAAGTATGCAATATTAATACTTTTCTTTTTTTTAAATTGAGCTGTTCTATTAGTTACTTTTTTTCCTCCTAATGAAAGAAAATCAAAAGTTCATTTATTTGTTTATTAGGCAAAGTTATAAAGTGTTAGCTGGCAACACATGACACCCAGCGATTGTTATGCATAATAACTACTTCCAATGATATCTTAATGATTTACCTGAACCTTATTGTATCTTTAATTCATAATTAATAATTTAGTTGATCGTCACATAAACTTGGCATTGTAAACAATAGTTTAACTTTATTAGTTCCTAATCTGACTTCTCGTTAATTTTGTATAAAGATTGTGAGGACGCGCAGTTGTGACGGTATTCGTTATAAATAATTCTTTGTACAACGTTACGTTGTCGCAATAAAGCGAATGTATTAGTTGTTGGACTATTTTATTCTACGAGACCTACAAATAATAACACACCATATCAAAACAATCCTAGTAAGTAATGTCCATCTAACTGATGCCTAAGGGTGGCGGTTCGACTATTTTACTGTTTTGTTACTAAAAAAAAGCCAATAGTTGACTCCAACCAATAATTAAAATGCACATTTTAATTTGAATATTGTAATTAAAGGTAAAATTTTTATTGAAAATTAATTTAATGTTATATATTAAATAAAAATAATAACGCCTACAATATTTTTTTTCATAAATATAAGTAATATTCTTGCAAACCATTCCAAATAAGCTTAAATTTGTGGTAGGAGATGGTTCACATCGATAGTCGATGGATTCGAATCCACGACCTTACGATTCCCCGACCGTTCCCTAAACTATTAGGCTAGTGACACTTCCTTGTTACATTTATGCAATAATGTTCATAAGTGTTAATTTTTTTATATTATATAATCTGGCTGCGCCCTGCGGTATTTACCGCATCTACCTTCATATACATGTAGTAAAAAGCGGTTATTTTAATATTAAAAAAAGTTTTATTCATTTAGATTTTGTTAAATGTACAAATACATTGATAATTACATGAAATGTTTTCATTGCTCAGTTATTTACCATAAACAAGTGGTATTAACTGTAAGCAAGATGGTTGCATTGACATTAGTAGAAGAGTTTTAAATAAATAAAAAGGAAATCTACTCCACAAAATCACTTTGATATAATTTTCACGTCAATTGTTATACCTAACAAGTAACATAACTTTATGTAGAAGCAATATATAAACAAACATACGAGACTAACTGTATGGTTTATTCAATACTGGCTTGTCGATTCGCCTTGCGGCGTCATCAAATTTACTCTACGACCAAAGTTGTCGACGAGTATGTTTAGTTAGGTAAGTCAGACTCCGGTCAAAAGATCAACTCAACGGTAAATGCAACACGGCGTACATGTTTACACACCAGTTCAGTGTACATACCTGTGTACCACTGCTGGGTACAGAACTTCTCTCATTAAGTTATAATTTTGTTATAGATAGAGTATAAGAGCCTATTTTTTTTGTAAAAACCTTTCAAAAATTTTAGGAAAACCCGCCTTCTGGGGGAAATGCGGAGTTATGTGGGTTTCTTACCCACTAAAACCCCTCCGGGGGCCCTCCCTCCCCCTTGTGCCCTCGCAGTGCAAGGCGACACGGGCTAGCCGATGTCGCCTTCTTCCCGGGTCCACCTTGGCGTACGACAAAGGCCGCCACCCTTGTCGCCCAGTGAACCCGAGGCCCCTTTTAGTCGCCTTCTACGACAGGCAGAGGATACCGAAGTCTTATTCTTGAGAGCCCAGAACTACAGGGCTGATGGAGTACTTACCTAGTCTTCGATTGACATAAAACTATCAATGTTTCAATAAAAAACATTCTTCCATACGACTTTAAGAGTTCCCTGCTATATCTTCGAAATACAATGACGATATATGGGACTTAATTGAAACCAAACCTAAATGAGTAACAAAAACATATCAAAATCACACAAGAAAATACTGACGCATTGAGAACCTCCTATTTTGAAGTCGGTTCAAAATACAATTCACCCGCACTACGTAATTGCAAAGAGTATAATGTATTCACAGGCAAGCATGCATTTCCGTCGAATGAAAAACTCGAGCAGGCATGTTGTAGTAAACGGCGCTCGGGCCCGTGAAGTGAGTAATCTCGTTAGAGGCAGCGGTACACTATTTGTTCACATTTATTTAATGGGTCTTGTTGCTCCGCTATTAATGTAGGTGTAATTTTAATAAAAAAAAATAACGAATGAAATAATCTATTTAATACACAACAATTAAGATGCACGTCACAGAAACAATATATTTTACATATTAATATTATAATACGATATTAATGCATGCGCCATGGACGGTTTTATTTCGATTTCATTCGAAGCTGCGCTACCACGGCTCTCAAACGAACGGTAAGCATTTTCTAATAGAAAATTATATTCTTCCAACTAAAATATGTAATAATATATAAAACTAATATATTTACCAAATGAGTAATCAACATAACAAAATATTATTTACAAATAAATTAAATCGGAGCGTATGTTTATAATATTAACATAATCGCTTTTTATTATGCATATATATATACGGGTCATAAACCAAAATAATATATTTACAGTTTTTGTGTCTGTCTATCTGTCTGTCGGTTTCGGTTAATCTCAGGAAGGGCTGGACCGATTTGATGGGACTTACCCTCGCAGTTAGCTGATGTAATAAAGAGTAACGCAGATTTTAGGAAAAAAATAATTAATAGTTTTTAATCGCGGGGAACACCGCGGAGCGCAACAAGTATCTTAAAATGAAACACGCTGCATCTTGAAGTGTGTAGTTTTGTTTTAGTAAAAAGTAACAAAATGCCGTTGCAGTTGAAAACCAAAGGAATCTGAAAAACATCTTAAACGAGAACGGCATAACATAAATCAGAGCCACGAGCCTACGGAGAAAATATATTCATAAGCATGTATGCATTACAGTCGAATGAAAAGTCCGCTCCAACTTGGGCCACAATTTAAACGGCACATGCTCTTCGTGACGTTGAAAATGTATTTAAATGCATCATGGAGTAAAAATATTTTTGAAGTGAATACTTCTTTTGATCTTTGTGCTTTAAATCTCGGTAACAAATATGGGACATTAAAAAGAGGCAAGAGGTTTATGTGACATCTGAATGATTTGGCCTGCGCGAAAATGAAATATAATACACTGTACAAAGTCATTTACACATAGTGGAGGGCTATGTGGGACTGCTAGGAAAAGAATCTGTCTTCACTTAAATCTATCCCCGACAATCTTGCACACACTTCCCTGAACACTACACTCTCCCAATTTCCAATATTATTTTTAAACCGGAGCTGTGGTAGCTCAGTGTCCGAGCCGTGAAAGGTCAGTTTCCGGGCGGTTGGCTTAACTTGCATAGTACGCTAGCACTCGAGTTCGATCCCCGGTATCGGCACCATTAAATTTGTTGTTGCAATTTTATGTGCTGATTTACTACGCGCTCGGCGGTGAAGGAAAACATCGTGAGGTCTTAGAATTTTTTTAAAATATGAAGAGCCACGTGGTGGACTATGCTTTTATACTCTCTTTATAGAGAAGGCCTGCGCCCAACAATGATATAAAGATATAACGTGGTTGATCGGTGAGAGTTCGAGTCGGCTTTAACTTTATATTTAAACTTATTAACAGTATTATAATAAGTAAAACCTGTAGTTGTCCTACTTCTGTTTTTTTTTAACTTAATCCCACGAAGTTAAGTTTTTTCAAGGTCTTATTTCAATAGTGAGTAAACACTAGAAATTTTTTATAAAGCTGTGACACAGCTTACAAAACACGAGGTACAGGTACAGGCAGATATTATTGTCATAACCTGTCTACCCCTAGAGCTTATTTTTGACACTTGTTTCTCCTTGGTGACAGAAATAAGTTGTGTCCTCGTGCGAGAAATACCTGTATCTCCACTATAGTTGCATACTTCTGTCTGTCTAGAGGATGCCACAGAATCTAATGTTTATTGTATTATTTTAATGAATCCAGGGTTGTTTTCAACAAAAATAAACATTTTCTAATTTTGATTCAGCACTAATTAATGGTTCCAAATTTGTAAGTTGACCTTCGTCATCTTGGAACCGAGCCGAATAAGATTGGCCCATGCCCGAGAATGGGTTTAATGTACGCATTGCGGACAAATTCACTCAGTTCGAAGGTACAGCAGGTTCCAAAAAAACTTTTGCTAAAAATTAAAAAAAACTTAAAATTATATTAAATATAACATTCCGTAAATATAGGATATTCTGTACTTATTGTTTATGATGTGAAGCAAATATAGTAAGTGATGAAAAATTTTCACGCTTACACAAAAGAAGATAGTAGATATTAAAATAAGCTCTCAAGTCCTTTATCACTTGCAGGGTAGATAGGGATTAAAATGGTTATCAGACCTTCTTGGATCTCATGGTCCCGCGTAATTTTTATATATACCGGGTACAAATCTTAGCAAATATTTTTTGAAGTTAAGGAAGCTGTAACGATAAATTATTTATACTAGCTGGGTGCAATTAGATCCGACCATATATAAGAAAACATCTATACATAACGGGTCCAATATGCTTAGTATAAAATACTGAAATGAATCACATCATCTCTGCTTGCAATACGATTATTAATAATGTTAAAATAAAAAATACGACTTGAAATGAGTAACCAAAAATATATTAAATATCTTTTTCGAAACAGTGTTTTATGATATAAGTATCATGGAATAGTTTTTGCAATAAAAGCTATTAAGGAAAACATTTCTCTATTTATAATAATAATAATAATAATTCATTTATTCAAGCTACTAAGTAACCAAGACTCATCATTATTTTAAATGACTATTAAATAACAGCCTTAGACTAAATTATAAAATTATAAGTAGAGGCAAATTATTCTTGTTTGACTACGAGTATATGTGTACAAATTAAATGGTATAGAATATCACCCACCAGATCCGACCATGCTCCGGATACAGTATGCTGGATTCAGCTATGTAGCAATTCACTTTCTTTATAACACAGGTTGGCCAGAGAAGCTGGCCTCTACTGCTTCTTGTAGCAATTCACTTGAAGCGTACGCCTTAACTAGATTTATATGAACAAAGAGTAGTGAGGGATCTAACAAGATTATTCGAATTCGCTTAACATACTACAACAATGAGGGTGTGCTGGAATGAGAACCTTATTACAGAGGTATAAAAGCGAATCTTACGATTTCGTATGATTAAGTTGGCTTTGTAGGTGTCCTAGAATGCTTTAATTTGATTCACACAATTCTGAAAGACGATATCATGTTATTGTGAGGGGAATGACATTGAACACAACAAAGTAGTATAAAAAAAATCGAATAACGCCTGATATTTTTAAACTAGCAGTTTTCAGCCAAAACACTTTAGAACTTTTCTGGTTTGTGTGCTTGGCATGGACCTTAATTAAGAGAAACCATTTTTTTTTCAAACAAAGACACGAAATAACAAATTTTTATGTATTATGTACAAATTGAAATTAAATGATATTTATTTACGCAAATATAACTTTTATTTACTTGCAGATTTTTCTAATAGACTTACAAATAGCCCTTATTAGGAAAATACACTTTACACCGGCTTAAACAGGGTGACAAAACAAAATTATACACTATACTTGTAGTCTTGTATTTTTTGTGCTTAAAAAACCGATACATGGTACTATCCCATTGGGATTAGACCAATAGTTCTTAATTCAAACATCTAGGTTGTCACGTACAAAATAATACAAAGATTTATTTTCTCACGCATATATTGAAAACTTACCGACTGTGGCCGTATTTAATCGTGTTATATCATAAAAGTCGCGTTCAATTGCAGATAACGTGAAAACAAGCGTAACATTTGCGGCAATCCATAACATTTTGACAGCACAGTTGTACAGTTGGTTACGAAGCAAACCTTTTACATATCTCCCTTGGGCTTTGAACGTTGAACGTGTTTGTTTTATATTCGTGTGGATATTATATTGTCGAGATAACTTGTACATGCAGGTAAACATATATTATGTAATAAAACAAAGTTAAGTGATTACGTGATAGAAGCGTCAATAGCCCAATGGTTCAGGGTACGGTCTGCGAATCGTAAGATCGTAGGTTAAAATTCACCATTCGACTATTGACGTGAACCTAGCACAAGCATAAGCTTATTTGGAATGGTTAAAAATAATGTTAGTAATATTTTCTAAAAAAAAAAAAATATTGCTAGCTTTCTTTTAAAAAAAAAATGTTATCTATAGACGAGTACAATAGGCGATTGTAGATTTATTATATTGTGTTCCATTAGACTCCGAAACCGTTGGACTGATTTTCATGAAATTTTCATGCTATTTTCAGATTAGCCCACCGGATGATTTTGTGATGTTTGGAAGCGGTAAAATAGCGTTTTTTTTGTTTTTCGTCGTAAATATATTAATTAGAGCCGCGCAGAGCACATCACTAATTAATATACAGCACAACGAGCTGCTAGTATAATAGTAAAAATCGATTTGTTTATGTATATTCCTAAAACAGCTGGACAGACATTGATAAAATTTTTAGGCAAGCTGTAATCTATCATTAGGTAATTCTATGTTTTATAGCGATCAGATAGAAAGGTAGTATTTATTTGTAAATGTAAGCAATAAAGAATTTATCTATCTATCTATAGTATATCTATTTTAGATTTTTTCATTGATTAAAAATCATTTGGTTTTAGATAACTAATGTTATCTATGTAAAGTCAGTATGTACCACTAACACAGAGTTAGCTTAAATCGATTGAAGTATCTATTTATACCGAAGCCCTCTTAAGTGAACCATTGCGACGGCAGTAACATCCTAAACCGAGGATCCAACAATTTCCTTCTTTAGGAATTACTCGTAGTAGGAGTTTGGACGGAACGCTTCACTCATTTTTGTCACTTTCCAACCTAATAAAACTTTAAAAGCTTAAAAACTAAGAGCGCTAATCAGATATAAAACAAAGAAACAACTTATCTTGACTTAGATTCCGATCCATCCCTCTCTTTCCCATATTAAGCAAGTTACTTTTAGACGTTTATCAGACATGAAAATTAAGACACTATGGCACTTAAAGACAGTAAACGGTTGACTTTATATATGTAGATCAAGATATTTAATCATTAATCTCATCTGAAAGACTAACCAGTGATTAAAAGTTGAAATCTTGTCACTCGAGCCCGGAATAAGTATAAGGTCTAGATTTAGAAATAACTTTTAGAATTGCTACAAATTGTCGTGTATATTCTCAACTGTTCCGATTTAAACTCGCTGAACTAATACTTTAGTTTGCTTTCAATTGAACTCTTAATCAGAATAAAAATTTAATTGTACAGAGTTGCTATTTTTTTAAATATTATTATACTACTCGTAGTTATCTTTGTGAAACGGAAATACGTCGTTAAAGTATATCTCTTTCTATATTTGAATTTACACCTGTATGAACAATTGTTTTTTAAAAAACTATTAGATTTCTTACCAACCACTGATACTGATACATCATTTGTAGACCGAAGCCTGAAATTCGGAACAATACTCACACAGGCTAGGTTACATTCGAAAAACGCAAACGTCATACCGTAGGCTATTCACGCTTTCCTCGCATTACAGGCAAATTCTCGTCTATCAATAATAGAAGCGTCGGTGAAATTTATTGTGCCACTCCTTCTCTTCTATATTACCCTATTGCCCTTCTCTTCTATATTTCTATATCTACCCTATATTGCCTTGCATTTGTATTTATTTTAATTCGATATGTTATTCTTATCTATGTATATTTTGTTTATGTTTTTTATATGAATAAATAAAAATTCCTCTCTTTCTTTCTTCTTCTTCTATAAGCTCTACAACCCTTTGTGGGCCTTGGCTTGGGCAAGCAACTTTCTTCACATCGGTCTATCCGTGGCCACAGTCCTCTAGTAAACTATTCCAATATTTTTGGCGTCTCGATTTACGCCGTCTAAGCAACGGAGCTTTGGTCTTCTCCGACCTCTTCGACTTCGGGATCCCTCGTCATAACTGTTCAGAGTTTCCTGGCTTCATCCATCCTGTGCACATGACCAGTCCATCTGAGTCTGTTTAATTTAATGTGCCTAGCCACGTGTACGTCGTAGTTCTTGGGAGTCATAAAGCTCTTGGCTATAACGGAGTTGGTTGTCCTCGCACAAAGCTCCAAAGATACCTCAGGATTCGTATATCGAACACTAACAGTGCGTTCTCATCCCCCAGCCTCTCCTTCTCTCATCGACAAATTCCCGACGAAGTTACAATTTCAGTAGTTTCGAATAACACCAGTAATTTGATCGAGCCGTGGTTCTTTCAGGCGCCTTTGATTCAGAATGCTAACTCGCCCAATGCCCAAACGAAGCGCTCTGTGATCTTTGAGTTTCTTATAATGGACTTCAGGTTAAAATTTGCGCCCGGTATCGAAAGGTTTGCCGCACTTGTGACCTAATAACAGAATCCGTGTCTGTTCTAGTTCAACCGCAGTTCAAAAAAAGTCTTACCCAATTCCGAACTCTATATATAATTCCGATCTCTCGAGTAAGTCAACAATTCCTCTAACTCTGCATAACATTTAATTCCTTTCTACCCCATCTATTCATGCGATAGCCCCGCGCTTTGGGAAATCTCCGCGCAGTACGCGTCTCGCCTTACTTGGCATTACAAGAGCACTTGTCTGCAGAGCGCTCGACGTCGCCGAAACATTCCCGGAAATGTTTCATCTAAATGTTTCCTTCTGAGTGACTCGAAATTCATAAACACACTTCTAGTCAAGTTTTCAGGTTGCTTTTTTTTATCACAACTAACTTTATGTTTTAATTCATTTTTGACAGCGATGTCTCTGTTTCTGTGTACTAGACGAGGTGACGTACTTCGACACGATTGTTACTGTGCGTTGGGTTTGAGAAACCGCACTTAATTTTATTCTATTGCACCGTGACCTGGCACGTCTGTGACAGATGTGGCTACCTCATCGCCACTTTAGTATACCTACTCGTTCACTTTAGTCCTCTGGCGAATTCCTTCGCTGCATATCTTATCTGATAGGAAAATGCCGTGCATTTCAAGGCACTAGAATGTAATGGACGTAGTCGTAAACTTTATTGACTGTTAATGATGTCGACTTCAAAATGACTACCACAAGTAATGTTTGTAAAATGTATTTGGTTTTAAAACAACATGATAGTCGAACATCATATTCAACGGTCAGGTCTTAAATGATGGTAAATGCAGAGATTCTCGAAATTACACAAGATTGCGTTCACCTCGGACAAATCCTGCAATCAGGTACAAATAACTTCCAATTGGCAGCATTTAGGAAACTTCGTCAATTTATGTTTTCGCCAATACCTCAAATCCTAAAGCCCAGTTTCCGATTTTATCGTATTATAACCTCAGCAGGAACCATGTTTTGAACATTATCAAAATATTTACAACCGCTTATGCTGCGAGGTTGCTAATATTTTAAGACAGTAAGATTGTAATGACCTCATAAAGCTACATAATATTTTCCTTCGCAAAATATTCTTTCTCGCCCTTTGTCTCCGAAAAGCTTGTCTTTATTACACTCTAATAAATTTCTGGTAGGGAAAAGACATTTTTGTTGCTGGCTTATCGTACAATGAACGTCTTAGTCTAGATTTGAGAAAAAGGGAATTGCGAATGCGGGGTTTTGGGGAAACCCCCCGCCTGCACTTGTTTTATTTTAAGCTAAAACACAAAGACGAGAGAAAGAGTTGATTTAGGTCACGAGGTTGAATCCGCTGACTTATATCAATGATGAAGAAATACTAATACAACTTGAATTAGTTATTTTAGGTTACCTAAAATATTGCGTGTAATTTATGCATTGTGTATATTTTGCGAATTGGCTAACACTGATATTTTAAATTTTTGTTTTTAATAATTAAACTCTTTGATATATATATCGATAGCGTATAGAAATAAGAGCAGGTAAAGAGTAAATAATATACGAATAAACATACATATACAGTGTATGAATGTGAATAAAACGAAAGTGGTGTCTGTATGAGACACTATAAAAGTGGAAATATCTGCTTTCTGTCTTGTGTTCATCAATCTTGGTGATCGTGACTGGCGGGCGTGACTGCTCAAGTTATAGGATAGAATAAACGATCATATTCTTTTAAACTTATCAGGTCCCCTATGTGACGAATACTGAGCTATACACAATACATAAATTTAAAAAAATCCCAGGTGTCAGCAAGGCGCTCGGACGTTAAATTCGTGATAACGAAATCTAAAACAATGAGCACTCGGCATGTAATTACAATATGCGTGTAGTACATAATAACTATGAAAATATAATTTATTATATCACAGTTAAAGTATTTAATTCATTTAATGTTAAATTCATATACCTATAATATTTAATATCTGACAATTTGTGCTATTTCACTATCTCTATCCCTAATTTCCGAGCCGATCGAACGGAGCGATGAGTCACGACTTCAAGCCAATCAAACGATACGTGATACCTCCCAGCCGATGGAACGGAGCAATGAATCATAGGTAACGGAGAATTCACGTAAAGGGACATTGAGTCAAACTTTTTTACGAATGCCTCCTAGGGTATACCGATTTATAAGACGTTGTCACGTTAAGATTATAATTCATTTAATAATATTAACTTTATTAATATCACAAAAACAAATATGTTACATATACAAGAGCTCTGTCTCCTGAACTAGGTACAGTGTATCTCAGGAGACAGTGCCTTCCAGAGTCACAAACAGTAAGTCCTGCGTACAATAAGTTTTTAATATAAGTTAAGTAAATTAAACTAAATATTATAAAAATATATGAAAAAACAAAAATGTGTGCAAAAGGAAAAAAAGGGAAAGAACTTCAGTCATAGTCGAGAAGTTATTCGAATGCGTAGTGTAATGTGTATGTGTATGTTTGCGTAAGTGAGTGTGTGTTATTTACCCGTTTAAAGTGTATGTAACACCCATTGTTACATAACATTAAGTATCGAGTGCTTTAACATGTTTCTGTCCGCCTTTGCATTAAATAGCAATGGTTATCTTTTAAATTGCTCTGAAATTATTTAACAGTCATTAAAAAACACGGGTAAATTTATGACTCTATATAGACTGCGTGGTTAATCACAATCGCCCATTGTAGTCACAAGCGTTGCCTTTAAAAATAATACTAAGCGGAGTATAAGTAGGAAAAACTCAGTGCATTCTAGCTAAAAATGGAAAAAAGCGCAGAGAAAACGTGATATTATGTTGTAATTTCCCGTGAAATAATCATTTATTACTGATATGATTAAATAGGCAGTGATAGATTTCGAAGCGTCAACAGCCATGACTGACGTGACATGACATTATCGTGAACCATCTCCTAACACACAAGCGTAAGCTTACTCGTATTTGGAATGTTTAACAAGAATGTTAGTAATACAAATTTGTGAAAAAAATTTTAGCATTCTTTTCAAGCCTGGTGGCTAAACAATTCCATCTCATGGTCGAAAGTTCGAATCCCAGTCGGCTTGTACCAATAAATTGTCGTTTTTTCGGTTTTTTAGTAAAAAAAAGCTAATTTGTGCAGGGTGTATGGCGATAGGATCTCCGGTTTATTGAAAAGTAGACAGCGAAAACTATATATATCTTGACCACCATTTGCCCGGTGAATGGTCGTAATATTATTGTTATAGGTTCTGCTGCTGTCTCTGTTTTTTGTTCCCAAATATTACTAATATCCTAGTTTTACATTTTGTTTGTAAAAAATGCATTTCTTAAACTCCATAAGTAACAATAACATGACGTTTACGTGACAATATTCAAACATTTAAATATTCACTTCGTTAATTAAATAGTGATCCAAATGATAAATGAATTCAAACTCGGATTTTTTTTACATATATATTTTATCCGCAGACGCGAAAAATTGTCGTCAAAAATTGAATGAGAGTTCGCCATTGTTTTATACGAAGGTTATCGGCAACAAAAGGGACGTTGATTTACGCGTTATATTTGACACGAGTCATAAATTTCATATTACGTATTTCTGTTTTGTTTTATTTATTTTGTACTTAGTTATTTGTATGATTTATTTATTACCCTAACATATGTTAAGAAACCTTTTTAATTTCCGCATCTTTCCGATCCTTTACCCCTTCGGTCCTCTGAAACATTTAAACATAAATTCTCCTCCTATGCATTCGTTGCAAGCTACTAAACTTTGTAGGCCCTGCGTTCTGCGTACTTGTTAAGTCCCAACCAGCTTTTAAAACTTATTAAAGCAGCATTATCAATTATTTTTTACCTTGGTTCCTGAAGGAAACATGTAGAAGGTATATCACAACGGTGCACAAATTGAAGTCGGGTCATTTTCCTGCAAAATTTTTTGCACATCGGATGCGTAAGGCTGAGTCACCGAACTATGTGAACATTTACCAAGTGGTGAATAATGTGCACCACATAATGGGGGAATGTGCCAAACATGAAGCGGAAAGAAAGTCATTAATAGATAGTCTAAAACTGGGGAGAGGTGTTTTCTTAATGCTGCTGTCTGACCCGACCTCAGAGGGAGCGAGGAAGCTGGTGGCTTTG
Organism: Meandrusa payeni; assembly: GCA_029286785.1. NCBI lineage: Eukaryota > Metazoa > Arthropoda > Insecta > Lepidoptera > Papilionidae > Meandrusa > Meandrusa payeni. Next base: position 9,600,872 of record JAGSMX010000017.1, read on the forward strand.
GCCATACAACATTGATGACATTCTTTCTTGGTTTATGCGACCGATGTGTGTGCGTAGGTTAGGGTATGAAGGGGCTGTCATGCCCAACAGGGCAAAAGTCCCCAATGAATAAAGAAAAAAATCAATTATTTATACACAAACATTTATTGATAACTTATTTATAAACATATTTAGTGTAGGTTATATTATATTAGTATATGTATAGTTTAGTTACCCCCTATAGTTAATATATTTCCGTCAATACAAAGGCTAGAAGATATCCCTCTTCGCGATAAGATCGTTCATTGTATAACGAATGATTAACGGTGCAACTGTGTTACTTTGTTCTGTAATTTACTACGTTTGATTTTGGTGCACAATTTTTTTTGTTTTCTTCTTTTACTATTATCTGTTTTCTTGAGTAGGGACATTGAGCAGTATGTGTGGCATTAGAATTTATTGTCTTGTTCGGTATGCAACCTGTGTTGCAGCCGGTTTTATTTTCAGTATATTAGTGTTTCATAAAGTCCTGCGGTATTCTCTCTTCTCTTTCTTGTTCAATGAAATGATACTTTCATAAAAAATACTTTATTTTATTAAAAAAAAACAGCAATGAAACAAAATCAAAAACAGCTGATGCTCGGGCCAATGAACGCAGGGGCGCGGATGGGTGACGGCGCGGCGCTGATGCCGCTCGATGAAAGAATTAGAGGCGGTGTTCGCAATAAAAATAATCTCCTAATACCTTGTATATATTAATTAATAGATACATATATCTAAGTATATATGGATAGGAACAGTAAATGTCAAAGTATTCCTTGTTTAGGAAAAGGTTCCAGAGTACCTGTTTGATGGTAGCTTATTATTTATACGATTTGATGATCAATGGTCCCAATCACAGACGTTTTGTATCGAAGAGATTTCCCGTTTTTCAGTAGCTTAAGTGTACAAAAATACTTAATACGAAATGGAATTGCGAAAAGCTGCGGGTTTAAAAATAGACGAAAACATATTTTCGAAAGAATCCAGAAATATTAGCAGTCTTGGCGCATTACTGACTACGCTCCAGTACCGATCTATGCTTCTTAGCCTGACGTATGCTGTGTTGATTAAAAGTATCATTTCAATTTTTTTTGTTTTCAAATGAAGAATAGAATGGGAATTTAAGAATAAAAATTGAAGAGATGTGAAGATATAAGACAGGGACATTTTATTTATTGGCATCACATACAAACACATAACAAAACATAATACACAAAAAAAAAAAAAAATGTAAATAAAATAAACATTTAAAGGAAGAAGAAACGGACAAATAAGATCATGGTAGAGGGAACTAAGACGTAGTTGTTCTTCGTAGAAAGCGTAAGTAAGGTTACAATCACTCGGCGTAGTATAAAAAGGACGGGTCCAGTAGCCGAAGCCGGGCGGGATGGTGAAATGCTACGTGACCTCGCCCCATTGTAATGGCTGGAAGATTTTTAGTCGGTAGAGATTTTAGTCTAGGCCGTCACCAGGTGCGTATAAAGAACGCATAATAAAAATAGGTATAAAACAATATGTAAAACGAAGTATCGAAGGTGAAAAAATGTCGTATCTCGAAATATGCAATTTTACATCAGAGCCGAAAAACTAGAAAGAATTCAATATTTTCAGTGGTATGCAAACTTAATCCATTCGACGAGGCTTTTTGACTTTTTGTTAAGGCTGCTTCTTTCGCCAACACGTAGACGCATTCAAATGAAACCAATTCTATAGCAATAAGTAATTTAGGACGATTTTCGGGATACGATATTTTCGCTTTCTATTGTCGATATGTCTCCTAAAGTACAGGCCTTCCTAGTTTATGAGACAGAACATCATTATTTCTTGTATCATAGCTGTGTTAATAAAGACAACTCTATTCTGTTGCATAAACTAATAATTCCGTGACGGCTTTTGAAGTCTATCGATGCATAAATTAAATCCCAGTTTTTTAATTAACAAACTGTGTCACACTTTCCAATAACTAATTTCCCGCTATATTTAGAAACGATAGCAATTAAAACGTTGCTTTAGTAAAGTTGTTAAAACATTTTTTTTATACTTCTAAAGAAAAAATATTAAATTTAATTGAGTTTGTCATAAATAAGGAAGGTGAAATATTAGAGCAGATAGATTACATGATCTAATTCGCCCATCCCCGTTGCACAGTCGGACTTCAAGGCGCACTGTTGGATTTCTTCCTTTTGTTGTGAACATCCCTCAAACTTGAACGCAGAGTTTTATTTAGTATTTTATATTCGTACTAAAAAGGATTGGAATAGTTTACCACATCTGTATTTCCCTCAGATAACATTGTGGGTGTCCAGAGTTAAAAAGCCTTTACTTAGCTATTTAGTTTTATTTGCTTAGTTTACTTAGCTATTGCGGCTTACTATCCAGGAGGAACACCATCTTTTAAACTTCATTATCCCATTCTTAGATCATTATCAATATGTTCTTATTAAAAAAACTATGCTACATTTTTGTAACTAAAACTTCTTATATTATTCTTATGTATTCAAAATAAGCTTAAGCTTGTACTAGGAGATGATTCACGTCATTAGTCGAATGGTAGGTTCAATATACGACCTCATGTTGCTATACTGTAACATAAGCCATTAAACTATTGGTTTATAAATGTACCTTAATGCACTTTACATAAGACATCACATTCTTTTAACGTTTTTAGCTAGGTAACAGACACAGCAATCTACAATAAGGAATCGAAACTCCGACTCGTAAGCTATCACAGTAGAATGTAATTAATTTTTATTTGATACCGGAATGAAAGGATAATTGGCAGCTGTATGCAAAACGTACCAGAGGAATAAAATCATGAATATGCGCAAACGTAATGTAAAAGAATTCATCACACTTTAATGAAAAAATCCCGTGCGTCCTTTTTGAATCCTGGTTTTCTATATTATTTAAACAAAATTTTACAGCAAAGAATCGAACAAAATTACTATAGTGTAAAGAATGTCACAAAATATTTTACGTTACGTCGGATTTTAATGTTTCATGTTAGAATTGGGATTCATAATTATGTGTTATTAGTTTATATTACAAACAACAGTAACCAAATACTTGACAAAGGTTATTTTATTTCTCCTTGTTCGATGCCTTTTCCCTTTATTTAGATTTGGCCCTTCTCGTTTTGCGATTTATTATGATTATATCTTATTTCAAGATTTTTGTTAAGGACAATTACGTACGTTGCACCCGGAGGATCGAAAAAAACCAAAATGATTTTATATAAAGTATATAAAAAAAGAAATTACAATTAATTATTACTTATAACTAACTACACCTATCGGATCGAAGTATGATCCAAGAATGTCCATATAGCATGCCGACGGCACGAGGCTGACGCTCCTGCGTCAGCATTAACCTGTATCCAAGGTAATGGATCGCATGGCACGACGCTAACGCTCCTGTGTCATCATTAACTTGAATCCAAGGTAAAGCATCGGGAATGCAACGTCGGGGCTCTTCATGACGTAGGCATATTATATATGTAATTGGACTTTAGCAGCAAGAACCATAATAAATAATAAAGGAAACAATAGAACAATCGGCAAATGAACATACTTATTGATATGATTTAAAATAAAACTATTTTACCGCGGTTTAATTGCAATCCATGATGTTTTGTACAACAAAAACTAATCAAATTTTGAAACAACAAACCTCGTAAATTTACACCGATTCATCGATTTCATTACCATCATTCGATACCAAGATAATAGTGGGGCTTTTTAAATCAATAAAAACCAAATATTGGATAATACCAGTTGCTTTGGGATATTGCTGTTAATGAAACCAAAAACACCATTGTAAGATTACGACACTGTAAGGACATTTTGCGTACATTGGACAAAAAAGACGGCAGCTTGACAAACAACTGTGACACTAGAACGTCATGCATAAGCCCTGCAAATCGAGAATTAATATCATAAATAAACCGCGATGAAATCCCTAAATGGTTTAATTTCAAGACGCATTGACAACTCTTTATAATAACAAACAGAAACATTGATAGTAGTACCGAGTAAACAAATATTCCAAAATTGTAGGGAACGCAAAGAGAAATCCGACGTCGGCCGACTTCGCATAGAACGAAACGAGGCGGCGGTGATGCGGAAACTGTGGAGAGAGCCTTTAATCTGAATAGGCCTACCATCGCTATAATTGGAAAAAATACGGAAACGTCATTCAAGACAACCAAGAATTGGGTCGTGACCACTAAGACGCTTTCGTTTACAGAGTGAAAAATTATGCAGGAATATAATGTTACTTATAATAATAAAGTCTAATAGTATTTTAATACAGCCAACTAAAAGTTTCCACATTTAAATATGTAGGAATAAGTGTTCAAACAATGAAAATTTTTTAACAAATATGAATAGCGTATAATGCTATCAAAGTATATTTACGAGTAAAACAAAAACCAATATGATTGATTACGCTTCAATATGAAGCAACCATTAAACGTTATTACGCACGTACGACCTCTTTGTATTTCCGAATTATCGTAGGAATATTACGAAATGGAATTTATCAGAACCTAACCAAACGCCCATCCCTTAAAAATTTAATCATCAAAATATGTTGGTGTGATATTAAGATTTTCGACCGTTTGTCGCGCATGTACTTATGCAACTTGAAGACTTATTTTCTCCTGGATGCCCTTGTCTGAATTGGACCAAATTGAAATGGAACCACACTGTGTTTCAAATAAAAAAGAATCATCAAAATCGGTCTATGAAGCCTAAACCTTCTACACCTTCGAGACGAATTGAGATCCTCTTTGTTTGAAGTCGGTTGAAAAAGGATCTATATCCAACCAAGTGAATTTATATAATTAGCAGTCCTGGATACAAAATAGCAACTTTAATAGTTCGTACAAGTCTCATTGCTTAAAAGAAATGACCGTCAATAGAGGCCGCTCTAGTAGTAAAATATTTTTCAATTTTCCAATTACTGGAATGGAAGTCGTATTATTGTGCACAAAGAGGGCCGTCTCCAGTTTCCGACGCTTTGTACAACTGCGCGCCCACTCGGTTGTCTTGGGATTGTTTCTTGCACTTCGCAAGGTTTCTGAATAATTTCTTAATCCACTAAAATCTTTACTGTAAATTAACTTCATATTATTACACAACTTCTTTGACAGTTGTTCAAATTAACATAAAGGAAATTAGGAACTTCGCTATGTTTTGGAGCGTCGACATATGTCAAAGTCGACATAAGTCTACCACTGTCAAAGTAATAACATATACAATAAATTTATTGATATATGACAAAAAGTATGCTCTCACGTCTTTTCTATTGCGGTAGAAAGAGAAATCAACTTTCGCATTTCACCAAGCTTTTTAGGTCCCATATGTGACATTTTTATACGTAAGAAAACGAAAATTTGAAACATTGTTACGAGAAAATAAATCGATCTTATTGGCGCTGGGTTTTCTTTAAAAGAAATATTTAATTTTTGTCATTAGTATACCCGTTATAGTACCAATTTACTAATTAAAAAATAATACGTACGGTTTTTAAAGAACTGTGAAGCTACAATTAACATATAAAAATAATAAGACCTGGGCACACATTTACATTAGAGCCATTATTGCTCAGTACCCCTGGGGATTGCCATAACTTGCATAGTACGTTAGCAACTCAAGTTCGATCTCAGGTGAATTTTTTTTGTTGGAATTTCAAGATAATATACCGCTTGACGGTGACGGATAACATCGGGAGAACACCTACATATATTAAAAAATGGGAATCAATCCGCACTAGGGCCGTATTATGTATTTGTACACTCTATACAGAAATGTTTTACGACCGACAGTGAGACAAACATAAATAGGCAGTAATTTTAACTTTTAATAAGCATTTCGCAATTACCATAATGCATGTAATAATAATAAAAAGGCTGTCTCCGGTTTCCGTTGTTTTGTGCTATTCTAACGTTACCTTCGGATTGTTCTCTACGCTTTACCAGATCTCTGTGTGTTTTCTTAAAAGCCTCGGTTACTTTGTTCCGGTGTTTTATTCTTGGAGAGAATGCAATGGGAGGAAATATATATTTTTCTTTTAGATTTCTCTTGCATGCTACTTATTTGTTGTCACATTCTAAAACGTTTTCTTTTATTTTCATTTAAATATAATTTAATGGAGCTTGAATAAAAACAAAGTTACAAAATTACATATTTCGATAACTTTTTATTCTAACTCTGACATAATCTGCATTTGGTTGCGCTAAAATGTAAGAAACTAATTTCATTGTTACAAATGTTACAACTACGAATAATTTCTGTTTGTAATTCCACGTATCCTCCTCGCGTCGGTTTCCTCAATGCTGAGGGTCGTGACTATCTCGTGGGAACAGTTTGGTTTTAGTGATCCGTCGCCATTTTCCTCTATCTGCAGCCGTGCGCAGAGCATCGCTAACCGACGTGCCTAGAGTGGTGCGGATCTGGTCAGTCCAACGTGTCGGGCTTCGACCTCGCGGTCTTGTCCCGTCAATTTTACCAGTCACAACTAGCCTTTCTAGGTTATTGCTGTTTTTTCTGGCAATGTGACCAAAGTATTCCAGCATCCTGCGTAGGCATATGGTGGACAGCCTAGCTTCGATTTTAAGTTCCCTCAGGATGGACACGTTGGTACGATGTGCTGTCCATGGGATCCGTAACATCCTTCACCACATCTCGAAGGCATCAATGCGTACCAATACCACGTATAATAACTCGAAATAAGATAATTTAATTATATATTTTATATAACTAAAGGAATAACAATGAAATCAGTACATAGATTATTTGATTATTTATTGGGCACTGAGAATTAAGTCTAAAGTCTAAATTACACATTATTAGTTACAGTGTTAGTCAATGAATATATAGCAAATAGAAATATGTATGTTAAATATTATTTTATTTCTTTGACAATGATATCATCGATATTTATCAATTACACTGCATACGGAAAGTCGCTTCTTGATTTATTTTGGTGTACATTAAAGTTACATGTAACTACTATCTATCTACCTATGATACCAAAAAACTATTCTTTTTGCTTCGCCGGCTGAAAAGTCGACTTTGTTTTCTGTAACTGAAATTCTTATATCATGAAAAGCGAATGTAAACCAAAAATATGTAAACCATTTACGCTAGGGACTATGTCTATCAGAATTTCTTGATTTCCGACAAATATTTTTATCTATACATAACTGCAATCCGAATGAACGCTTTTTTCAACGCAATTTATTTAAACATGACAAATGTGAGATAGGACCCATCACAACATTTGTCAAGCAAACAATAAATACAGAAAATAAATGACAAGGAACTTTTTGTATGTTTCTTTTCAGTGGTCCTTTTCGCCGACAGTTCCGTGTCTTCTTAATTCATTCAATTTAAACGTGGATGTATACTGAATAGATTTACTTACAATTTACGACGGTATCAAAAAGTATGTTGCCGTTCGAAAGAACGTAAGACTATTATAGGTCGATTTAAGTTGAGTAGACATATTTTATTGCCTAGTTGCAGAGAGCAATGCAAATGCAGGAAGAGAAATTTCTCTGCAATATAGAATTTAATTTTGCAAAGAGGAAATGAAACGAATGTCTAAACCAGTGTATTCATAGGAAAGCGGGAACCCCTCGGCTGAACTATCTAAAGTCTTGAATTCGACAGGCAGTTGTAACGGTTATACACTGTTTATACGTACGGATGATAGCTGGGAAATTATGTTACAAAATCTTGTTGTACTTGTGTAATCGAGTTCTTAGGTCCATTTTTATAACGTCATTATCAGATATTATTGTAGAAAGCTTCAGTACCATTTTTGTGGATTTTAGTTAATTTAGGGCATTATGTCATAGCCAATTTAGCGAGCGACTCTGATCAGAAGATGCCTCTCGAATATCACGTGCTAGATCATACCAATAAAAAAATATTATTATTATAGAATACGGAATTGCTGTTGGACGAAATAGATAGCTAGATCGTTAACAACACTTAATTATTACTCCATGGAATAAATTCCAACCAGTTGAATCGCCACTTGTTATCGAGTTGCTGAATAAAAGAAGAATTTGAATTTTTTACATTTTAATTTTGCACGACACTTTCGTCCGTAGCTGAATTCAATTCAATTTTAATTTTCGTTTCACCTTTTATCGGAAAAACTTGTACTACATTATCGTTTGTACCGTGCTATTTCGTTTTTTGTGTTTAATACCTCGAACAGTATTATTGAAAATTCAGGGAGAAGAAATCTCATGAAATAATATAACATATTGCTGAAGCTTCAAAATACCGCTAATTCATTTTGAATAAACCGAAATCTTGTAAAATTCAATTATTCTTGCAGTTAATAATAATAATAATAAATAATAAATCTTTATTAGTCACCAAAGAAAATGTTTAAACAAAGAAATATGAAGTACCTGACTCCTGAGCTGGGTTCAATTGGACTTGTGTTTCAGGGGTCAGTGTCTTCTCCCATTTGAAAAGCACAATAAAATACAATAAAATATGAGCATAACAAATGAAAACAATATTTTATAAATTTGTGTGTGTGTGTGTGTGCGTGTGTGTGTGTAAATTTGTGTCTGTGTATGTCCCTCAGCTTTATATTATATTAAATTTTATTAAATTGCTTATCTTTACCCCAACTTATCTCAAAGAACGATTTGAATTTCTGCATCTTTCCGTACTTCTGAAACTTTGAAATTTAAAACTCCTATTAATTCTTCAAACTTTTATGAGACGTCATGTACGTTCCAGGCATCTAGACTGTGGAAAGCCATTCTAATTCTGTTTGACTTGCTAAGTCCCTAACGTTAACGTGGCATTATCAATCAATATCTTTGGAACTAATATTTTATTAATTAGTATATTATTGGTAACTTATTTATGTAGGTGTATTAAGTGCTATGTATTTGTTAGTTATTATATTTGTTTCTGCATGTAATTATGCTTATTTACAGAGGTTGCTATAAAGAGATCGCTCTTAGCGATAAGGTCACATTGTACAATGAATTGTAAAATGTACCTTAGTTCTATGAACTCGAAATGTATAATTTTTATATTCATTAAAAAATAACAGTTTACGTTTTTGGCCATAGCTGAGTAGACCGTGATAGCGTCTTTATACATCTTCATAAAGGTTTTCACTATATGTGATACAACAGGTATAAGGTTAAGCAAGCAAATTGATTTCAATGTTTTTGGACGTAAGAAACAGAAAATCGAAAGTATTGATCTGTTGGGATACGTATCTACGATATCGTGTCCTAAGTAGGCCGTCTAGTTATTTTATGACTGTATCCAAAATTATTGCTGTAATTGTAACATGTTTTTTTAAGAACTTGCATAAACATATTATTAAACAAATATAACATTCCACAGCCTATTTTCGTTTGTTACATTTAACATGGGATGGGCTAGTTTGTTTTGTTTAGATTGAATTGATCATTGCGTTCTCTGATAAACTATACCTTTAATACATTCATCCTGTGTCCAGTTGTGTATTTTTTAATTTTTTTCTAAATTAAATTGAATTGTTTATTTACCGTAATAATGTTAACAGAAGGCGAATTTATAAAGGTTTTATCCACCAAAACAATTGAAATAAACATTTGAACAATTTCGATACCTACATTTAACAAATTGTTTTCCACTGTAACTAAATGGGAGTCAGAATTTTGATGCGGTGTTCAGCGACCGGCTTGTAACGAGCTGCGAATACGAATTATTCAAACAACTTGCCACTGCATAGCCATGTTTAACAAGGTAAATTTCTCTTCAGTGGATACATCGTCATACATTTGGTCACTGCATCTGATGTATGAATTCGTAGATAATAAGAAATGCAATCAAATAATTTATGCTACAACTGTACTAACTGTTAGTTCAAATTTATTAATGTGTTTTTAAATCAATTCTAAAGTATATTTAATCTCATATTTATAGGCCTTTACTGCTATACTATAGCCCTTTCATCATATCCTCCACTTCCGGCAGTTATATATTATTAAGTCTTCGGTGCATATGGACTCCATGGAATGGGAATTTCCTTCCCCATCTAGTATAGCCGGCTTGACATTTCCCTGTCCATGATATTTTAACTTGCTCACTTTGAAAGACATCTCCACAATCTTTCTCCGACAAATTGCTTCGTTTTTAATTTTACACTTATTTTTTTTTATTCTCTCCATCGATATGCGACTTTTAGCTTATGGACGAGGCAAACCTATAGGTCTTAGCAGAGAAGACGCGTTTCTATAGTTTGTTAGACTTTCTTGTTCACTCATCGAGGTGTTTGCGTGATTATTATCAATTAGGAATATTTCCACATTTTTTTATTTAAGATTTACGCTTTTATTTAAATTTAAATATAAAAAATATAATTCTACTTTTACTATAGCATTCAACAGTTACGTAATCGTATTATAATAAGCCAATAAATTATGTTTCGGGATCAATGAAACGCAAGATAAAATCAAGATTCTTTGCTCCTTTAACGTGCGTGACCGGCTAAACTCCGTAATTGAAGAATAGCAAGGGACTACAGATAACAACACTTAAGATGTAATTATGATAATGGTGGAACGTGACAATAATTAATTGCTTTTAGTCCCCCAGTCCCTCGTAATTCTTTGTTATTTAAAAGAACAACAGGGTGAAATTATTACCGGCTATTATGCTATAAAGGACAAGGTCGACCCTGAAGTTGTACAAGAATATGTACCAGTAAAAACCAACGAAAATTGAATCAGACGTTAAACCTTATTACGCGCGGACGCCCTTTTATATTTTCTATAGTTGGAATATTTCGAAATAGAATTAAACAGAATTAAAAAAAACATGACACGACGAATTGAGAACCTAATTCATTTTTTAAGTCGTTAGAAAATATAGAATGATATGCGAGGTAGGTGACGAGGGCATTAAATATAGGAAATTTATTTCAGCGATATGAAGCTCCCATAAAATTATTTAGAAAAGCTATCACACTTTTTCCGTCTAACTTTTAATGCAATTCCCTTGCAAAGTGAGAGTTGATTTTTATCTCATTGTTTGCTTAAAAAACTTTTCTGTAGCAGGGGCGAGTCTATTACACAATGGATGTCTTCCAATCTAATTTTTAAAACAGAAAATTTAATTTCCCTTACCAGTAAAACGAAGATTCTTAGTCAAATTGGCTATCTAAAACAATAATAACAATATTGACAAACTCTATTAATTAAAAATAAAATTTTGCTAGGTTTCTTCTTTCAAAAAAAAAATTATTAGCAAAAACAATGGCCTTTGTTAAATAAAAAAATATATAAACAATATAACAACTTGATATCTTTTCGTAATTCTAATAAGTAATTTACGAATGAGTAGAGACGGTATCACTTAGAAAACGATACACTGACAATTAAATTGAGTAGCAATTTGTCTATGCCCAGCCCTATACTTCTGGGCACTCAAGAATAAGACTACGGCATCCCCTGCCTGTCGTAGACGGCGACTAAAAGGGGCCTCGGGTTCATTGGGCGACAAGGGTGAGGGCCTTTGTCGTCCGCCAAGGTGGACCCGGGAAGAAGGCGACATCGGCTGGCCCGTGTCGCCTTGCACTGCGGGGGCACACTCTCCTTGAGCACAGTGCAGAGGGGCTCCGGTGCGTTCCACTGGAGATCCCGGAGCCCTTCACCATGCACCGAGGAAGGGCCACCGGGGAGGTTTTAGTGGGTAAAAACCCCACATAACCGCAGCCTTCCCCCCAGAAAGCGGGGTATCTTTTTGAAGATTTCCTACTCGTTAACAAAAAAATGTCTATGCCGAAATAATACCTATGGAAGCCTTAATTTAACAGTCCTAAAATTTACAGCAAATATAACAGATATCGCAGCTTAAGGTTTCACCGGTATAAAATATTAAATCCAAACAAGATCCTTTGAGTTATTTGCGGTACGTATTAAGGTCGCGCTGAAAATTTCTGGCGAAAGGTAAAGGAAATATTGTTCAGCAATACCGACTTTTACTTCTTTCCCGCGCAAGAATGGAGCCGTGAATTTTTACGAACGTAAATGAACAATGTTTATGCGACAAGCTCCTTCAAATTCATGGTCTGGATAACAAGGCAATAAGTCAGTTTATTTGTACTTTTAAAGGGAAATAAACAAAAGGAACAAATATACTTTACAGGAAACGCGACAATTTGTCGGTGAGAATGTCAAACAAATTTATGACGTTCCTCGTTTTTTATTACAAATGAAGCATCTGGTCATCCTTCACTTAGATTGGTCTAATTAAAACTCTTGGCTAAACTTTCAACAATCAAAACAGTAATAACCCTCGAGACTTTTTTGTCAGCTAATACTTAATACTTTATTACCATGAGATGTAGCGTGTTGTAGAGGTAATTTATTGATCGTTCGGAACCTGCATGATTTTAGTTAAAAAATAACTTCGTATTACACATTAATTCAATTCAATTGATGTCTAATTTTATTGCTATCATAATATTCTATAAGTCCGCACATACGCAGTCTGTACGCAAAATTAAAAGAAAGACGGTAACAAACAATAAAGTTTAAAAAGGCATAGAATTTTTCTTAACAGAACGCTTACATCTGTTTTAAATCTAGTAGCGCAGCCCATATTTCTTTTACGTTAAGAAGTTATTTGTAGAAGCGATTGTGAAGGGAGTCCCAGAAGGATATATTTTCGTGTAGGCTCCGCATGTCATCAAGGGTTCCTTTTCTCGAGGGCCCTTCACAATATAGCGAGTAAAGTTCCACAAAATTTTGTTTTTATTATCATGTATAAATCTATACCGTCTATAAGTCTATTTACATTTCATTAATACCCGAAATTTACAGACTGCTGGACGTAAGAAATCAGAGGTAGGACCTCTACTAGTTGAAGTAGCCATTAGACTCTTACTCCGGGCCGGAGTCTACTTGGCTAAAACAGAAGAGAGTATGCTGGTTCAAAGCAGCTCCCTTGGTGGTAGCGACACTCAGCTCTTTGGAAACGATAACACAGAAGGTCGTAATGACTTCTAACCTGTACTCTTTGAGGCGTCATTAAGAGACTACCAGTACATTTGGAAGGATTGCACATCCTGCAGTCTTTCGCGACTTCAATTCCAAGGCTTTTCGTATATATTGCGTTCTACTTGGTATCACTTTTATGGTTACGAAGTTTCCAAAGGTTCTAAGCATCTATATCATCAATATAAAATAAATAATCAATTGTTATATTTGAAGTACTGGTAACCACTATTGAAAAGAATTTCCAATTGCGCTCTTTATTTTTTACTAGGCCAGAGATAACGTACACGTTTTTCCACATTAAAAACTTTAGTATTTCGTCATTGTTTACGACTATAGTTTTTTGTAAATAGAAGTGTTTTTTTAATTTAAAACAACAAAAAACACCTTTACAGATATACAAATTTGATGTTATAAAAACTAAAATTAAAACAAATAAAAAGCAGTTTGATGCTCCTTCCACGCATTTGTAAGCAGCTTCAATAAAGGCCGACTAAGTGCAAAAAAATATATCTATGTGTAGTGATATGTCAGTAGGGATGTTACGTTGACCTAACGCTGATATACTATAAAGAAAGTTGACGAACTCGACCGATAAATATGCATGCCAGGATCGTGAAAAGTGGATATCCGTAATTTCTGCCTACCCCTCTGTGGCAGCAGGTGAATTTTTTATTCATTTATATTGTGTAATATTATACAGCTTGCTTAATAATCGTCCATTAACTCCAGAACATTTTGTTGCTACCGTACCTATACCATAAATATATGTATATCTTCCTGCGAACAACACGAGATGTGTGACGGTTTTCTAATTAAGTTGCCTATGAAATCCTCGGGATTTACAAAGGAAATATAATTTTGCTAGGTAAGTAAAATTTATAGCAAATAGTGCTTTGTAATGATAACAGTACAGCATCTTTTCGCGTGCATACTCTGAAAACCTACATCGCAGCAGTCGGTATTCAAAACAAAAGGCGTGCGACTGTAATCCCGTTAAAATTGTCGGTCCGCATTGCTTTGAAAAAACTCTACGCGAATTTGATCTCCCGAAAATGAAAAAAAGAGTGAAACTTTCGCTTGGCAAATTCCCTGCGTGAATTATAAATGACTTATCGCAGATTTAAGATTTAGTTAAACCATTTTACTCTGGTAATATAATATTAATTATTTGTAAATTGTTTTTTGATGTAATTAAAATACAATGGCTGATGCCACCGTGCCTTTATACGCTTTTTACAGCGAAGATCTGTGCCCAATAGTGGGACATATATAAACTGTACATGTCTCGTTAGCCCAGCTATTTCTCAGCTCAGCTCTGTAGTTCTGGGCTCTCAAGAATAAGTCTACGGTATCCCCTACCTGTTGTAGAAGGCGACTAAAGGGGCCTCGGGTTCACTGGGCGACAAGGATGGGGGCCTTTGTTGTTCGCTATGGTGTACCCGGGAAGAAGGCGACATCGGCTGGCCCGTGTCGCCTTGCACTGCGAGGGCACAGGGGGGGAGTGAGTAACTTTGAGCACAGTGCAGAGGGGCTACGGTGCGTTACACTGAGGATCCCGGAGCCCCTCGTTATGCACCGAGGAAAGGGCCACCGGGGAGGTTTTAGTGGGTAAAAACCCCACATAACCCCCTCCTTCTCCCCAGAAGGCCGGGTATCTTTCTGAAGATTTCCTCCCCATTAGCAAAATAAAAAGCTATTTCACCGGCTACAGAGCTCACACACAGCTAGCGCCGTTAAATCTTACAGCATGGCGGTCGACTCAGGTTGTATAGTACGCCAGCAACACAAGTTTGAACCGTGATGTTAAGGATATTTTTTGTTACAATTATGAAGAAATAAAAATAATTAGATGTTATTATTGTGTTAAGAAAATACTGCAAGTATTGCCATTTTACCTTGTTTTATTTTAAAATTAAATTCTCAATTGGCATTTATTTTATAATGATAAAAATATAATGTGGCGTATATTATATTTTTTCCTAACTCATGTTAGGTATTACGTTCATCCTTCTAAGATATTATTACATCGCAGAAACATCGACCATAAGACACTTTAATATTTAATCTACGTCTTATGCGTAAAAATATATTCCTAAAGAAGAAAAACACCTTTACAGATATACAAATTTGATGTTATAAAACTAAAATTAAAACAAATAAAAAGCAGTTTGATGCTCCTTCCACGCATTTGTAAGCAGCTTCAATAAAGGCCGACTAAGTGCAAAAAAATATATCTATGTGTAGTGATATGTCAGTAGGGATGTTACGTTGACCTAACGCTGATATACTATAAAGAAAGTTGACGAACTCGACCGATAAATATGCATGCCAGGATCGTGAAAAGTGGATATCCGTAATTTCTGCCTACCCCTCTGTGGCAACGGAGTGAATTTTTTATTCATTTATATTGTGAAATATTATACAGCTTGCTTAATAATCGTCCATTAACTCCAGAACATTTTTGTTGCTACCGTACCTATACCATAAATATATGTATATCTTCCTGCGAACAACACGAGATGTGTGACGGTTTTCTAATTAAGTTGCCTATGAAATCCTCGGGATTTACAAAAGGGAAATATAATTTTTGCTACGTAAGTAAAATTTATAGCAAATAGTGCTTTGTAATGATAACAGTACAGCATCTTTTCGCGTGCATACTCTGAAAACCTACATCGCAGCAGTCGGTATTCAAAACAAAAGGCGTGCGACTGTAATCCCGTTAAAATTGTCGGTCCGCATTGCTTTGAAAAAACTCTACGCGAATTTGATCTCCCGAAAATGAAAAAAAGAGTGAAACTTTCGCTTGGCAAATTCCCTGCGTGAATTATAAATGACTTATCGCAGATTTAAGATTTAGTTAAACCATTTTACTCTGGTAATATAATATTAATTATTTGTAAATTGTTTTTTGATATCATTAAAATACAATGGCTGATGCCACTGTGCCTTTATACGCTTTTTACAGCGAAGATCTGTGCCCAATAGTGGGACATATATAAACTGTACATGTCTCGTTAGCCCAGCTATTTCTCCAGCTCAGCTCTGTAGTTCTGGGCTCTCAAGAATAAGTCTACGGTATCCCCTACCTGTTGTAGAAGGCGACTAAAAGGGGCCTCGGGTTCACTGGGCGACAAGGATGGGGGCCTTTGTTGTTCGCTATGGTGTACCCGGGAAGAAGGCGACATCGGCTGGCCCGTGTCGCCTTGCACTGCGAGGGCACAGGGGGGGAGTGAGTAACTTTGAGCACAGTGCAGAGGGGCTACGGTGCGTTACACTGAGGATCCCGGAGCCCCTCGTTATGCACCGAGGAAAGGGCCACCGGGGAGGTTTTAGTGGGTAAAAACCCCACATAACCCCCGCCTTCTCCCCAGAAGGCCGGGTATCTTTCTGAAGATTTCCTCCCCATTAGCAAAATAAAAAGCTATTTCACCGGCTACACACAGATAGCGCCGTTAAATCTTACAGCATGGCGGTCGACTCAGGTTGCATAGTACGCCAGAAACACAAGTTTGAACCGTGATGTTAAGGATATTTTTTGTTACAATTATGAAGAAATAAAAATAAAAATAATTAGATATTATTGTGTTAAGAAAATACTGCAAGTATTGCCATTTTACCTTGTTTTATTTTCAAATGAAATTCTCAATTGGCATTTATTTTATAATGATAAAAATATAATGTAGCGTATATTATATTTTTTCCTAACTCATGTTAGGTATTACGTTCATCCTTCTAAAATATTATTACATCGCAGAAACATCGACCATAAGACACTTTAATATTTAATCTACGTCTTATGCGTAAAAATATATTCCTAAAGAAGAAAAATTGTCCTGACATGAAAAAATGTAAATTCATTCCCTTATGTTACTTCAAGGCGAAACCTCTCATTTATTTTATCAAATCAAACGTGACACTAGAGAAATGGATAGAAAATTATTTATTTATTTAAACACTTTTTTCTGCATGTCGTGGTACTTTTTTTATAGTACCAACCTATTCATAAGACATCAAATGCTGCCCTAGTTGCCATGTTAGTTAATATGTCGTTCTAATTTTTAAAATCGTATCGATTTCCAGAGATATACCCTCAAATTAAACAAACATAATTTAACTTTATTATGCTTAGAAAACAATTAATATCACATGATTTTTTAGACAAATCCGTACGGGACCAAAATTTTAACATCTGACACTTTTTCTGACATTTTATTGAATTTTTCCCTAAATGGAATTCCTAGCGGAACCGTTTACATTAATAGCCGAGGCGCCCTCAAGGGCTTTTGTGGACAAGTGTCCTTCTGAATCTCGCAAGGCTAGGCGTCCGTTTAAACAAGAATAAATATTGAGTCTGTTTTTTAAACAAATAATAGCAAAGTGCATTAATTCGTGTTTCAGTGTGCGTGCAGGAAAGGATTGGAATAACTTTATCACGTCAGTTGACGTCCATCCGATTTCAATACATAATATCTTCAATAGCAGAGTGAATAAGCATGTTTAGCTAGTATGGCTTACTTCTCATAACGGGAACATTATCGCCGGATATAATAGCTTTTTACTTGCATGTTTTAACATCATGGCGTCGCCTCGAATGTTCTTTTTAATACATATTTTTACACACGTATGTATGAGATTATGGTGACAGTATCTCGACAAGTAATTAAAGGAAGTTACATTACGTTGACGTTACATTTCCTGCGCGCTTCGTTCTTCTAACCGAATTTTCATTACAATATACCTGGTTCATATACTATTATCATATTTACCCGAGTATTATACATTGCAAGTAGTACTACATAGAATGGCCAGAGAAGCTGGCCTTGACTGCTTCATCGGATTGAGAGGTGGCATAGCTCTTAGGTCGCTTAGCCTGAACCTCTATCGTTAGTAACTCGACACAAGGGTCCCCCCGGTGGGGGGTAACCTCGGCTTGGACGGTTACTATGTTACGCGTAAGCATTCCGATCCGAGGGTGCCCGAGAGGGCCTAAACAGGTGATGATAATTTTCACTGTTTTGGTTTGTATTTGAATCTTCATTTATGAACTTGTATTATAAATGTTAAGCAAATTATTAATGTCTCGTTAGACACCAGTTAACAATAACATTAGAAATTTTCGTTTTAATAAATCGTGATGAACTGCTGGAGACAGGTTGAGATTTACTTTTATTTACATTTCTTGTAATACAAATCTAGATAATGAAAGAAATGAAAACAAAAAATCGCTCACAAATATTGGGTCTGTCCTTTGGGTGAGAGGTAATATTTTTCATTAGTATAGTTTCTTATTGATCTTGTCAAATAGGCGAGGAAGGTGAAAATTTATAATAGGATGTCTGTAGATTGAAGTAATTTCGTACTTACTACTACCACACTTGCCAGCTATGCGTGATATTATGCAATGAGAAAAACCTCTATTATATTTTAAAATATAGAATAAATAAATTTAAGCATTGAAAGCTATTCGATATATACTTACGATCAGATGGTGTGGAATTCGATTCTCAGCCGGTTTGTTCCAATAAGTTTCTCATTTTCGGCTTCTTAAGTACAAAAAAATGTCTCGGCTCATTTATGCCCGATATGGCGATGTGCTTGACCCATCGTTGGCTTTATGTCTACCTTACTGGGTTAAAAAGAACATGAGAACTTATTTCACATATTTTTATGTATTTACACTATAATGATAGAAAACGAAGCAAGCTAAAGAACCTTATTACAAATGTCAGGGGAACAAATAAATAATTAACATATATTTTTTTTTGCAAATATTATTAACATTCTTGTTAATAAGCCTAGACTTTTGTTAGGAGATGGTTCACGTCGCTTATCGCATGGTAAATTAGAGCCCACGAACTTACGATTCGCAAGCTGTACCCTTAACCGTTAAGCCATTTTTTTTTGTACGAACTAACACAGTTGGCCAGAGAAGCTGGCCTTTACTGCTTCACCGGATTGAGAGGTAGCATAGCTCTTAGGTCGCTTAGCCTGAACCTCTACTAGGTAGTAACTCGACGCAAGGTAATTAAGCCATTGACGCTTTGAAGCATCATTAAGCAGAATAGTGACTATCAAAATACTCTTATGTATATAATATTATGGGGCTAATTTAAAAATAAAAATACATTGCAGCGTAGACACAAAGCAACAAACAGATTCCCGCGCTGTTGTTCCGCCGCTCAGCGCTACTGTGCTCACATCCAGCACAAAACAAAGGAATTCTCTGAAAGTAATCCTCTTAAAATATTCGGCCATTCTCGCTGTTTTGCAACAACACTCCACGACTTTTATTCAGAGCTAGGAAAACAAAAGAAATGTAGTTTTGATTTCTTTAATGCGTCAATAGCCTAATAGTGTAATCGAAGTGAGATAGATAGATAGATAAATTCTTTATGGAACCAAATACATGTATAAAGGCGAATTTAATGCTATTTAGTATTTTCTTCCAGCTAATCTTTGGTGGTTAAGAGTAGGCAGGTCATTTAAAATAGCGTTTTAAGGATAATTAATAAGATAAATTAAAAAAATATTATATAGAAACCGATGAACAGTTTGAGACAAATTTGAGCCTAATAATAAAGAAAAGAAGAGAAACCAGCCAGTATGTGTTCAGGGGTAACAACCGGATTTTGAACTTCTAATTTAAATAATTCCTAAACAAGTGCATGACCAGCAAATATAGTGCAAATGAAATCTAAGATGGCAAGACGCACAAGGTCAGTACATGCCTATTCCCTTTCCTCTTGAAAACACCCAGATTGTAATTGGAGGGAAAGATAGACGCGGGCTGTTTAGAAGATTGTAGTAAATAATAAAAAAATAGTTTTTTACAATCCTTTGCTATTACGTATAAAGAGATAAAGCGCTTCGTTCGGGCCTGTGGGATGTCCGCTACAAGGAGATGGAAGACAAGAGTAAGTCTCGATCACCGATAGTGAAGTGGAGATTGGACAATTAGAATGCAATTCCTTTTTTTTTGACGGGGGGAAATTTTCAACAAGATCTTCTTCAAGGAGTGAGGGGCTCCGGGATCTCCAGTGGAACGCACCGGAGCCCCTTTGCACTGTGTACTTCTTGGGAGAGTACGTCCCGGGGCGGAGTGGGAGGTTAATCCCTCCCCCTACACCTGTGCCCTCGCAGTGCAAGGCGACATGGGCCAGCCGGTGTCGCCTTCTTCCCGGGTCCACTTCAGCGGTCACAAGAGTGGGGCCCTTGTCGCCCACTGAACCCGAAGCTCGCTTTCTACGACAAGCAGGGGATACCGTAGCCTTATTCTACGAGCACAGAACTGCAGGGCAGAGTTGCACTGAAATGCAATTCCTGTGCTAACTCTGCAAAGCGCACATGAGCTTGCGACTCACCTGATCTTAAATGACCCCCTTGGCTTACAAACACCTGCTTAATGTATTGATTAAAGAATGATAAGGTATCGATAAATTTTACATATAGGACGTTAAAACTATCGTCTTGTTACAGAATTTGAAAAACCAGATCATGACGACAAACTTATGGGTAGAGCAGTCGTGGTATGACTACAAGCTGCGGTGGGAGCCGCGTGAATACGGTGGGGTCCACATGCTTCACGTGCCCTCCGACCACATCTGGCGGCCAGACATCGTACTCTACAATAAGTGAGACCTCAACAATCGTCTGTTTGTTTAAATTGTTATTTTAAAAAAAATATTAAAATTGACACTGTTCTAGTAGCAACGAGATTATTAATATAACAGATAAAATGATAAGGAAGTATAATAATAAATATTTCGTATGCTTTACGGTCAGATACAAAAAGCGATGCTGTTCGTTACAGCGCGTATAGCCCGCGATTGGCAGACTTCACATGTCTTAGACAATTTTCTTACACATGTAGGTTCCTTACGATATTCTCCTTCACCGCCGAGTAAATCAGCACTTAAAATTGCAACAATTTCATTGGTGCGGATCGAACTCGGGTTGCTAGCGTACTATACAACTTGTGGCGACTGTCCGGACACTGAGCTGCCACGGCTGTCATGTCCTATGATATATTATATTTAATACATAGTACACATATATAATTACATGCTTAATTACTACATTATGTGCATATGTATATAAATGACAACCAGACGAAGAAACATGTTTAAATATATAAAAAGTCAATAATTAAATATATAATCTATGAATATCTACAAAAAACTATTTTTTTTATTTATAAACAGTTTTTTTACATTACTATTATTAATAAAATATTATTTTAATAGTACATTATTAATAATTTATACATTGCTACTAGAACAGTTTTGAAATTGGTTTAAATTCATTATTTAAAATCATTTTAAAATGTGTATAATATTAAATAAAACTAAACACAATTCAAGCAGCACTTTACTTCACCGTTTATAAATCAACACAAATTTAAACATAACGTAATAAACCCATTTAATACATCCTTATTAACTAGTTCTTATAATATTCCTTGTTAATACACAATAATAATCTTAATTAAAAAAATTAATAATTATGCTTAGATAAGGACCAGAGCTTCTTGTGAAAAGGTTTGTTATATAAATATATCTTTTTATTCCACACTCTACCAACTACGTCGAAGTCGCCGTTAAGAAAAAATATACAACGCAAAAAACAAAACAAAACACAAATTATCGAACCTCTAAAACATGTACTTATAAAATTCTTTTCAAACAAAAAAAAAAACAAAAATGGTTCAGAATTTGACATACAATAGAGAACCTCTTTTTTGTAGTTGATTAATAGAAATACTCGCCCGGAAAGAAGGATCATGAGTCATCGATGTATGTACTTTAAGTTGTAAACATCATTAGCTTAATGGCTTAGGGTACGGAATAATGAATATTGTTAGAATTATTTAAAAATAACACATTGCTCTTAGCGAGAATATAAACCACTATTACATAATAACTGTTAACGAATTATACAGTGATAATCCACAATGCTTGCTATAGACTTGTTCCTTTGATCCAATTCGATAATTGCATCCAGATAACGATCCTGAACCGACTCGGATGGCAGAACAAAATCGAATTACGGCGGCCGATATCACAGCCGTGAGGTACATTTGACTCAATACGTTATAGCTAACTGCACAATGTTTATAGTCAGATTTCTTTTGAAAAATCTAGCAAATTTTTTAATAAAGGTTAATTTTATAATATAGGTAAACCAACATTCTTGTTAACCATTCAAATGAACTTTAATCGTGTGCAACGAGATGGTTTACGTCATCATATCATGGAACGTTTACACTTTGGTACTTTTGTTTCGCTGCATATAGTTAATCTATAGTTCGTATAGACCAGGTAGGCAACCTTCAGCCCTTTAGTTCTGGGGTCGTACAATAAGACTATGGTTTCCCCTGCCTCTCGTAGAAGGCGATTAAAAGGGGGCTCGGGTACATTAGGCGACAAGGGCCCACCCTTTTTCGTTCGCCGTTGTCGTCCGCCAAAGTGGACCCGGGAAGAAGGCGACATCGGATGGCCCATGTCGCCTTGCACTGAGGGGAGGGATTACCTCAACTTTTTAGGCTCTTTAAAAATTTTGAAATTCTGTAAATTGTAATTATCGCCTCTGCTGGCTCAAAAGGTTGCCGATCTCTGGTATAAAACTGTTCGTGTCCTTCCACGTTTGCATACTATCTTACTAATGTTTAGTACGTTTTTGTTAGTTAGGTACGTATATGATTCAAATTTGTTTTAATTAGAGACCGGGCAAGCGATGAATTGAATCAAATTCTATAGGTTTAGAAGTCGAACCTGTTGATTACAGACTTCACGTAATCTAATCTCTCAATCTAAACTCCATTTTCTAACGCAGAGAAAATATCGTTCCCATTTTTCGGTTTCCACAATTACAAAAATTTCACAAATTTAATTTAACTGTGGGTACCCATCTCGGTGGTCTCGTTCACAAACTCCCTGATCCTCATAAAAGCGGGAGGCGCTTAAAACTTTGGTGCGATAACATTTGTAATAACAAAGTTAGCGGCGGAATGTCTCGTTTTGATATAAGACCTCGAGAATTTGCTTTCTATATAATTAGACGAATGACGTTTGTCGTAAGTTACGAAGAACCATTTTTAATGTCATTCCATCAGATAATTCTATGACGAGAATATTTTTTATTTCCAAAATACTACTGATTCATATTACAAATGTGAAATTAGTATGTCTGAATGTTTGACAGCCAATCTCACGAAAATTACTGGTGGGAATAGTTTTTATGTTTTATATGTGTTATAGTTGTATATAATATTGCACAAAGATATACCGTGGCCTGGAACGTGGAATACGTTACTTTTGTGGAATATATAATTTATTTATAGCGCACAAATAAATAACTTTTACTCGCAAATGTAAAAAAACGGAATGACATAATTTACTGCACATAATATTTATTTTTGTAAAACAAAATTGTCATGAAATTGCTATGAATATTAATAGGTAGGATGAGCATAATAAAAAGATCTGTCAATTCCCCGAACTATTATAGTATATAATTTCAACAGCTACAAATACTTTCAAGCCGGAACACAGTAACGCATACACAGACATATTTTTTTTGGACGAACTAACACAGTTGGCACAGAGAAGCTGGTCTTTACTGCTTCACCGTATTTGAGAGGTGGCATAGCTCTTAGGTCGCTTAGCCTGAATCTCGACACAGACATATGGCGATCGACTTACGACTTGACAACACACGTTCGAATCCCTTGTTACATCCCTTCCCGTGTTACATATCGGATACGTCTTGTCTTTTTATTTAACATTATTTATCTCCTCGGCGGTAAAGAAGAAATATAGGGAAACCAGCATTTGTCGGAAATTTTACTATGCCGTTAATCGGCCTTGAGAGAGTACGGCAGTGTCTTATATAGGAACAAATATGCGCTGCTTCTTAAATGTTTACTTTTTATCGGTAAAAAAAATATTTTTATTGCTTAAAAGAAATATTGAAGCAAAATATTGGCAAATCTAAGTGTCAAATTTTCGCCTTGAAGGATATTATTGCAGTACAAACGGCGCTGAGTTATAAGGCAACATTCATTCCGTCCTGTCCACCGCCTTCAGGCGGACTTTGACAAATGATTCGGTCGAAACTCGTTATTCATTTCCGACGTCTCCGCAACCTGTGCCTACTTCACTAATGTTCACATTTCTTCCTTTGAGACTCAGATCACTTTTCATCCATTGAATTTTAAGTTTAAAATGACATGAAATACTCTAGAATAATAATAAACCATTTATTCGGTTAGACAAATTACTACATATACAGATTAAACACACAAATAAACAAAAAATGATAGAAAAAAAATTATAATCTAAATAAGGTTATACAAACAAAGTAAAATTATCTGTTGCAACGCGCAATCGACAGAGTTCACTGTTTGCCATGTCGACACGCCACATGGAGGCAACACTGAGTACTTAAATTTGAATAAAAATAAAATTTAATGAAAAATACTGTATTTTCTAAGTTTATGTAAGATATCCTTTTTCGTTTAAGTTTATGTTTTTTTAATGAAATATAAATAAATTAATAAAAGAATTTTATTTTATTTTAAGGATATTTTATTGTCTATCATGCACAATTTTTATTTTTTTGTCTTTATCTTCCGAGATATTCAAACTTTCTTATCCGACACTTTATATTTGCTGACGGCTATATTTGTTATTATAAATGAAGAGACGCACAACACCTTTTCCTGTAAAAACTACAGAAGGGTTTTAGACAATACTAGCTAAAGTGTATGTGGTTTACGACTGAGAGACGACTATAAATGATGATGGCCTATAACTAAGAAAACAACGATCATGTTTTTTAATTCATTATTCGTTATTTATGTAACAATATGTTTATATCTGTAGCAATAATTATTATGCTATTAAAAGGTAGGTGGTAGAAGGATGATTTGGGGTTATATGTGTCTTTTAATGCCAAATCATTAAAAAATAAAAATAAAAAAATTGTCAGAACAATAATAATTTCGGCTAGTTATCGTTTAGTGATATGAAAAATAGATGGTAGCCGATTCTCAGACCTACTCTGAATATGCATATAAAATTTCATAAAAGTCGGTCAACCCGTTTTGGAGGGGTATACTAACTGAAATTGTGACACGAGAATTTTATATATAAGATAATATTGATGAACCATTTAGAATCTATATTTTTTGGTTTTATAAATAATTAATCGCATATTCGTATACGGTAAAATAAGGTGAAATGAAACTGCTGTTTTTTTTAAATACATAGAACAGTCTATGTTTAAAATTGCTCTTAAAAAGTTGTTCGTTAGATTACGTGTTACTTGAAAATTCAAATAAGGCAATTGTTTTATCAGATGCTTTTATCGCCTAATTATTACATACCAAAATGAAAAACATGTAATAAATGTTATATTAACAATTTAAATATATTTCACGCCACGATGTACGATACGATTAAATAGGTTTTTATAAAAATTAGTATAAGCATACTGGTCAGTGTACATAGTATATAATGATTGAAATAATTACATGATAATTATAATTAACACCTGTGTACACAAAGCATACTCACACAGCAAATACGTAATTACAGCAACATGAACATGCACAATTTTTTTTATAGGCTATCTGGAAATCTCGTGTTAATGGTCACACTCACGACGCGACAGATAACACACAAGAAACATGACGGGTTCGTAGCTGGGGGCCCGTGCCGCTTGTAAAAATGCGTTAACATTGCAGTGCCGACGGCAACTTCGAGGTAACGTTGGCGACCAAGGCGACCATCTACCACCAGGGATTAGTCGAATGGAAACCGCCCGCAATTTACAAGTCCTCCTGCGAAATTGACGTGGAATATTTTCCGTTCGACGAGCAAACGTGCGTCCTTAAGTTCGGTAGCTGGACGTACGACGGATTCAAGGTAACTGCGCCACTCGCCCGCCGCGCCCGCTCACCGCTCTGTTTGTCCGCAGCGCCGACGGCAACTACGAGGTGACGCTGATGACCAAGGCGACGGTGTACTACAACGGCATGGTGGTGTGGCAGCCGCCCGCCGTCTATAAGTCCTCCTGCTCGATCGACGTCGAGTTCTTTCCTTACGACGTGCAAACCTGTGTGCTTAAGTTAGGCAGCTGGACATATGACGGCTTCAAGGTGACGCCCCGCTGTACGCTGCTTGGCGCCCGGCGCGGGCCGTAGCCCTAGGGCCCGCCGCCTGCCCGATGTCCATGCAGTAGCTTGTTCGCTCGAACGTAATTCGTCGTGTAATTAATCTTACTTTCTGTCCATGTGGTATGTTATGTTCACTTACTTTGAGCGTGCGACGGTGCTAGAGTCGGGCGTAGAGCGAGCGTCCCCCCGCGCCGCCCGCTCCCCGCCCCCCGCTCTCTCATCCTGCAACTTTAACATATTGTGATGATGATGTTGTTATTATGTGGAGTAGCAGTATTTCAACGTGCGTGTCCACAAATGCTCCAGACTGGGTCGGTTCCACTTAGTTCGATCGGCCTCCCTCGCTCGACACGGAAAGGTATAAAATTTTAAACGCCAGGTGATATGGGATGCAACATCACTCGATTCTATCCTCTCCAACACGTCCCACTCCGGTTGAGCCGTTCCGCGCTAAGTGCTGATCTTGCCAGCTTGTGGCAAATGTTAAATATTGACTGATAACATACGTAACACGGGTATCTATCTTTGTCTTTTTAATGGCTGTAGCTTAGTTTTGAGCGCTGCGCGGGGCGGCGTCCTCTCGGTCACACCTCTCCTTAGCTGGCTCCGCTCGCGTCACACGTACACAGAACACACATGACCCCTCACTCTAATGCTTGCTGCATGTTCCTCTTGTCTCTGCATACACTTCACTCACCGCATGTTTCCAGCTTGACTCTGAACCCAATTGCATTCCCGATCACGACGGCCGCACGCCGCGTACAAGGCCGCGGCTCTAACACAGCTTCACACGATGCCCACACGAGACGAGGTAACACTACACATAACGTAAACCAAATACCTGACACTTTTCCGAACATAAAATGACATCATTGTTCATATTTTATACCTTTCCCTATTAGCGACTCTTTAGCTGGCTGTAAGAATTCAGTGTCGCTGACCATTGCATGATATCTAATACCATTACAATTACAAGTCAAATACAGTCCAACTCAACTTCAGACATGGAGTCCTTAGTGCACACAAATTGAATTAGACGTTGAAAGTAGTGGCCGGTTTCGTTGGTGGAATTTAACTATTCAATCGACGTAATCCAATTGCATGCAACCGCTACACTATAGAATGTCTACGCTGATGCCAATACTAAATTATGTTAACGAATTTGATGAAAATATTGGTATAATTAAGATGTAGCAATACAAAGTTGGCATGGAGCGTTAGACTGAATTCGTGGAGCGCCGCCTCCCCGCAACACACACAAGCGCGGCGGAGCCGGTATTCCGATCTCCTCTATATCTATTATATGACGAATCGCAGGGAGCAAAGAACATGGGTTTTATCCGTGAAATAGCAACCGACCGAACCAAGGTCACCTATTCACCGGGGGGACTCTTGTGTCTTAACTTACTAGCAATAGATATTACGGTGAAACAGTAAAAGTCAGCTTCTCTAGCTAATCTATGTAGGTTCGTCAAAATCAGCAGAGCACATCATATATTTAATAACAGTCGTTGCAATAACTAACTTAACGGATTTCATTGCCGATTTAATTAATGTTCAATTCGCAACATTTCGAGTACTTGACAGTGATCATAGTCAATGAATACTTAGTAAGTCTGATTTGAATTCTTAATTTTTGAATTTCGTTTACGTTAAAAGCAATAGCTTGATAGCCGAGTATCTTAATTTTACAATTTTATGATCAATTTTATTTTCTGTTTTCAGTTTCATGCGTACAAAAAAGTAAAAACTAGTGTCCAGTGAATATAAATTGCGTAAAATTAGCTTTACATCAATGTGCTACATTCGCGTAAAATAAATGATTGATTGACAGAGTATTAAAACCTCCTTGCGATTGCGTCAAAGAGTCCGATACGAAGACCGACTCCCAATTCACGTTCGCCAGAATATCCGAACATTCATCACTAGGTGTGTTATATGTGTTTACGCGTTGTCATTACTTCGCATGAATTGATTGATTATTGTTGTTGTCTTCTTTGAGAATAAATGTTTTAAATGAGTGCTCTTAAAACGTTTAAATATTTGTTTTAGATCGTTTTGTCGACACAGGTACCTACTTGGCACACTCTGTGGTATGGTTCAGTCGTGTCTATGGACACCTCGTCTTCTATGGACGCCATTTTAATGCTGTTACAATTAAATGACGCTCGGGTTTGATTTAGTGTTTTAGCTCAATTCTTGTTTTTGATGTGTGATATTTTAGCATAGGTTCACATTGTGTGGCTGGGTGCATGTATCGAATTAAATACACGATTTTTAAATCAAAATAATAATTATGTGTTACAATAATTTAAACTAATAAAATGAATAAAATGATTATTTGCGTTGGAACAAAAATATAATGGCGATTTGCTTGATAAATAATTTTAAAACTTGTAAATATTTATTTTTGTTCTACGTAAATACGTAGAGATCTAAAGTGCATTGTTACTCGCCTGTCTATTAAAGCAAAAATAATTAAAAGCATTGCCAAATAAAGTGTGTGTTTTATATGTATTTTGTCATTCGATGTTTTTTTACTTAATGTTACCTTATTTAGATTTAAGAGACTCCCATCTTTATTAAGTTTTAATTAATTGAAACCAGAAAATTTTAAAAAGTTTTTGAAAGTAACAATTTTGTCCCCAACTACTTACGCTTCATAAATTGTAAAGTGTTTTTAACAAGTATATTCACAAACAAAAACAAATCAAATTAAATCAAACTAAACGTTAAACGCCCTCATTTACTTCCGAAGTACCATAGTTATATTACGAAGTTCTTGGCCTATATTATCATTCTTCTTCCACATTCTTGCTCGTTGTTGTTATGGAGTACCGTGAACAACAATACCTAGTCTTGTCATAAACCTACCAACATCACAATCAACAAGCATTTGAAACTTCGGAAACCAAGTCCAACAAGAAATAATCGAAGGTTTCATAAATGAAGTCGTTATGACTGCACAAATATTAAAAAAAAACACAGATGAATTAAGACCCTTTTTTAAAGTCGGTTTAAAATATTGATTCAACTTTCTCTTCTTCTTTCTTCTGTTGTTCTCAATGATAAGTACTGAATAATGTTTGGTGAGTCCGTGTGTACAGGTGGACCTCAGGCATATGGATGAACAGGCCGGCAGTAACGTGGTATCGGTCGGAGTGGACCTGTCAGAGTTCTATATGTCAGTTGAGTGGGACATACTGGAAGTGCCTGCTGTAAGGTGAGTGTTTATTTTTAAATTATTGTGTATGTGTGTGTGTGTGTGAGCATGAGTATGTGTGGGCATCACAAGCATCCAGAGATAATTGCTTCAGTGTCTTAATAGGTTAAATTTTGCAATTGGTGTTAGTTGACCTTAGTTTTACATTCCCGGGACGAGACAGGATATAAATTCAGTAGTTTATTTATTTTATTATAAACAGAAGAAGCTAGGTAGACATAATGATGCCTAGCAAGGGCAGACAGGCAGATTGCCACCTCACAAATCCGCCCAGCTCGCCGAGTGTTCGTATTCGAATTCACAAAAGGTAATTGAAAGTGTTTGCGCAAAATCATTTGACGAATGAATGTCTGACAGTTAGGACTTTGGTGATTGCATATAATTCAGAAAAGAGTTATCGGGCGAGCGATTGGTTTTTCCTACTTCTTACGCGCCGGTGTGAATTAACCTTAATATAAATCGACACGAAAGAACTTCCAGCTTAATATCTTTCACAAAGAATTTCACATGTCTCTTTTATGAAATCCAACGATTCGTACATCATCTATTATGTCACATTACAAAAGACTTGCGACCTTTCAAAGCGAATTGAAGTGCTGCCTATCATGCACATCATGCTGAAAATAATTATGTGTGAATTGTAGAGAAATGTATTATAATTAAAGTGTGTGAATGAACTGTGTTCCGAGACAATGTTATCAAGCAAAATTAATTAAACGATTTAGGAGTCACCCCACAAAAGCGTTTGAGATATCAACAGCACCGTAAGAAATGAAAGATAGATTTAATTTCACTTTTAAACCAAATCTTTTGGAAAGAGATAGGTATGCTATATCTTGTAAAAGCAATCGACCGGGTAGTGGTTAGGCTCTCTCGGGGGGAGGGGGCGGAAGGGAGGTCCATAAGCATTCCGACAGTAACCGCCCAACCCAAGGTTACCCCCTCACCGAGCAGACCCCTGTGTCGAGGTTCAGGCTAAGCGACCATGAGATCTATGCCACCTCTCAATCCGGTGAAACATTCAAAGACAGCGTCTCTGGCTAGCCTGTGTAGGTGAGAGAGACAGAGGTGCACAAATACATAGTAATGTGACTAAATAAGGAGCATTCTAAGGCGAGATATAATTACTTTACCTTAAACATCTTCAATGTAAATTAAATTCAATCAATAAGCGTCAATATTCAATCAATAATTAGGGTACGGTATGCGAAACTTGAAGTTTACAAGAATGTCTGTCTATATATCTTATTAAATTAATATTGTATGCCGCTCTGCTCAGCTCAGGGCGGTTGGCTCAAGTTGCATAGAACGCCAGCAACCCGAGTTCGATCCGTTGCAATTTTGTGCTGATTTACCACGCGCTCGGCGTTGAAGGAAAACATCGTGACTTCACATGTCTTAGAAAAATTTTCTAAGGCATGTGAAGTCTGCCAATCCGCAGGACTATGCCCTTATACTCTCTTTACAGAGAAGGCCTGCGTCCAACAGTGGGGCATATAATATATATTATGCATATAAAGGTTGTAACTTTAGTGAAAACTTTTTTTAGCAATCTTTTTCAAAAAAAATCATAGATAAATTCTCTATGTAGGTTCTTAAAATTATAATTTTTTATTTAAAATAAATTCATAGTTTTTTTTATATATTGTTCTCGTGTGAATTAAGACTAGCTTAAATTTCAAAGTAAAGTTTGAAAGTTTTTAACACGATAAGTTTTGACTGTAGCGTTATTCAGCTTTAATCAAATCCAACGAAGTAGAAACTTCTCATCAATTAAAATTGTTATTTGCGCTCGCCACGTTTAAGCACCTCTGTATTGAGAGCTCTTCACTTCGAGTGCTAAATCTGAATTCACATATTTTACAATTACATTAATTCGCTTAAAATAGAATAATAACTGATAAATATGAACTGCAATCAATCTATTGGTGAGCTTAGATATAATGTAGTCACCTTTCGTTGGTTTATGGCATACATTTTGTTATGTAGCTACATGATACCTGTCACCATCAGACATCAAGGCGCGCGGCGGGTTACCAACTTTTATTTTGAACATCCCTCCATCTCAGATACGAACGTACGTATAATAGAACGTATAATAAATGACGAATTAAACCGTCGTTTATTATACGTTCAGCGATAGATTGGGATAATTTATTCACATCATTTCGCTGATTTTAAAGCATGCATCATTAAGGAATTGCGTCTCAAAATCGAAGGTTGTAAGGTTTCAATTTGAATCTTCATTTAATATCAGGTAGTTTCGTAGTCAAGCATTTGCTTAGAAATAAATGAATTAAATGAAATTTGTTTTGGAAAGTATACAGGTACAAATTTGTTTGGTAATAGCCGCAATAGCACGAACAGTGGTCCCAGTTTTTAACCATTCACTCTCCATTGATTGAAGCTAAAAAATTGATGTAACATGACAATTATGATTAGAAATAATAATTATTTTTTATTGTAAATTAGTTATTATAATTAGAGATTATTACGAGTATATTTACGAAAAAAAACAAAAACCGACTTTAAATCAAATCAAACGTTAAACGTGGACGCCCTCTTTGTATTTACGAATTCACGTCGGAATATTATGAAATTAATTAAATTGAATTATAAATATAATATAATTATAAATATAATTATAAATAATATGAAATTAATTATAAATTAATCAGAACCTAACCAAATTCTCTTCAAAGTGCTCTTGAAGTGCATTTTTTCCAATAAATTAATGAATCATCGAACTCGGTTGGCGTGATATCGAGTTACCCGGCCACTTGTGGTGAACATACTTGATGCAAATTTAAGACATAAGGTTTTCTCGTGGATCCCATTGTCAGAATTGAATGGGATACAGGAAGCTGTAGCTTTCAAATAAAGAAAGAATTACCAAAACCGGTTCACCCAGTCGTACCACAATCCTAGTTCACCCACAATATTATCTTTGATATTTGACTAACGGACTATTATAATTTAGCAAAATTATGGGTCTTAATCGAGTATGGAGTAAGTGCATTTTGGTATTGGTACTCTTCGTAGAGGCAGTTACTCTTATTCGATCAGAGCTCCACAGAAAACCGAATCATGACTTGGTTCCAAGCTTTAAACTGCCACGTCAAACTGTCACGAGCCGTTAGCGATGGTAGAAGAACTGGTTGAAGAAATTCCAGCTGCGCCCCTAACGTTAATTAAAAAAAGAAAGTGTTAAAAAAGCGAGCCGTAATAAGCGGGGACAATTTGTAAGACACTTCACAAGGCGGTTGGACGACGTCGTAAAACTGATCGTTACTAAGCCTTAAGTATAGTTCTCGAATGTTCCTAACTGATACCACTGTCTGGGAAAATAGCCATCTTGCTAACACGTTGCTTAATTTACTTCTTATTAGTAGGTTATATAGATATGAAAAAATATCTTAATAATATATCTACAGAAATATCTAATAATTTTGCACTTAACTTTATAATAAGAATATACTTTAACACGTCCCAAAACGCATGGGGTCTAAGTACTCGTGCAGTAAAGTATCTTCAGGGCGTTATCCTCCCATCTCTGAGAGCGTTATCTCCTCTCGGTGCAAGAGAGCCGTTATTAAGCCAACGTCACTTACCTCGGCGTCACTTTACGAGAACTTTGATGCTAACTTAAGCTCGACTAAAACAGTATTCATTCAACCTTATCACAGAGCGCTTCTATAAACTCGACATGTCTGTGTCGTAAAGACTGAAGTTATATGTACTACATTTTAAATTTTGCTATAGAGTAACAGTAAACGAAATTATTATTTATTCGTGTAAACATTTTTTTACCTAAAGAAAAGAAAAATAATGAATACGGCCATTTACTTTACGCAATCTTTCTTATATTACGAGTTAATTTTCCGACTTGATAAAAGAAGGAGGTTCTCAATTCGTCTGTATGTTTATTACCTCAATACTTTCGCCTGGATGAAACGATTTTGATGATTCTTTTTTACTTGAAAGGTGGTGCTTCTCATTTCCCCATTAATAATTGCTCCAATTCCGACAACGGCATCCATGAGAAAACCATATGTCGTATTAAAATTGCATTATGTGCACAATAAATGGACCAATAACTGAATATCACGCGAACCGATTTCGATGATTCATTTTTTATTGGAAAGGAGATGATGAGATATGGGAGTTTAGTTAGACTCTGATTAATTCTATTTCCTAATTTTCCTAT
Organism: Meandrusa payeni; assembly: GCA_029286785.1. Lineage (NCBI taxonomy): Eukaryota > Metazoa > Arthropoda > Insecta > Lepidoptera > Papilionidae > Meandrusa > Meandrusa payeni. The sequence continues at coordinate 9,634,539 of JAGSMX010000017.1, forward strand.
TCGATTTGAAATCGGTTCTAGTTTTTATTCGTAAGTGTTTGTATTTGTTACTATTCTAATGCAGTATAATAGAACCTATGAGTTGACCTTTAGGGACAAAAAGTTTTATAGCGTATTCGATTTCTATAGATTTCGTAAAGGAATATTCGACTTGTAAAGGTTAAAATAACATTAATAAGCATGTAAAATGAAATACCTGATGTGTTAACGTCCGCCATAAATTCCTTTATCATTTCGCAGTACGTACTCTTTTGCTGTCAAAAATATATAAAGAAATGGCCTGTGTGAACTTGAAACACTTGAAATGAACTCTATAATTACTCGGTAATTATAGAGTTCTAAAGGGTTGAGATTTTGAGTAATGGAGTTTTGGAGTTTGACGAAAAGGAAACTAGACATCTTTTCTAGTTGTCTAGGTTTTCGACTTTTATGAGCTTCTTTTGTAATGGCTAAGTCACATGATCGGATGTTCGATTTCCTGATTACACCAATAAATTGTACCGTCAAAAAATAATTTTTGTGTTAGGTCTGTGGCGATGAGCTCACCGCCTGTCACATTTGGGATCTATTAAGCTTGGCAAAAGATAGGCTTCAATTCTATTTACCCCGCTAAATCTTCGAAGGAAGTGACTGTTTTATTTTTGTTACGTTGGGCTTTATTTGCTTCTTTGATACGAATAAGCTTTGACGAAAAATCGTAAAAATGCAATATAATAATTGAATCACATTATAAACGCAGTAGTACGGTACTCTAACTACTACACTAGTTGGTATACTGATTAGAAAGACTTCTATGTCTTTAAGGCAAGCGAAAAATTAGACGAACATCAACCATATTAAACGCTGTGTCGTAAAAAAGCTTCGGAACGTTTACGACGTCGTGTTACCGCTCTGCGAGGTTAAGGTCCCCTCTCATATATAGTTCCACTCCTTTATCACGAACCGTCATTACTCCAAGGACATACCGGCGACGCTTCGGGACTTGTAATTTCGCAACTATAAAATCGTATAACTTCGTCACGGACTGTTTAATCAAATTGCGTTGCAATATGATTATTTGAACCAAGGTTAAAATATGTCAGCCCTGTAGTTCTGGGCTCTCAAGAATAAGACTACGGTATCCCCTGCCTGTCGTAGAAGGCGACTAAAAGGGGCCTCGGGTTCACTGGGCGACAAGGGTGGGGGCCTTTGTCGTCCGCCAAGGTGGACCCGGGAAGAAGGCGACATTGGCTGGCCCGTGTCGCCTTGCACTGCGAGGGAGTAACCTCCCCCCCGGGAAGAGCACTCCTTGAGTACAGTGCAGAGGGGCTCCGGTGCGTTCCACTGGAGATCCCGGAGCCCCTCACCATGCACCGAGAAAGGGCCACCGGAGAGGTTTTAGTGGGTAAAAATCCCACATAACCGCCGCCTTCCCCCCAGAAGGCGGGGTATCTTTTTGAAGATTTCCTCCCCGTTAACAAAAAAAAAAAGATTAAAATAATTATATAATTCAGTGGCAAAACTCATTCAAAAGGTTATCTATGTAACATAGTCTATCTATTGTTAGCAGTCTTTTCAATTAAAAAAAAAATAGTATTTTTTTTAATTATAATAATATTAACTTTCCCCAAATAAAGGGAAAAGGAAATGGAAAATGAATGAATGAATAATAATATTTACTTTCTAGTTAACCATTTCAAATAAGCTTAGGCTTTTGAGGAGATGGTTCTCGTTACTAGTCGAATGGTGGATTCGAACGCACGACCTTATGTTTCGCAGACTATACCCTAAATCATTAAGCTAATAACGCTTCTAAATTTCATACATTTATACATATTAAATCATACACAGAATGTTGCATTAAAAAATATATAACATTACATTACACAATTATTAACACATTAACATAACATTAATAATATTGTCCCCGCTTATTACGGCTAGCTTTTTTAACGCTTTCTTTTTTTAATTAACGTTAGGAGCGCTGCTGGAATTTCTTCAACCAGTTCTTCTACCATCGCTAACGGCTCGTGACAGTTTAACGTGGCAGTTTAAAGCTTGGAACCAAGTCCTGATTCGGTCTTCTGTGGTGCTCTGATCGAATAAGACTGCTTCTACGAAGAGTACCAACACCAAAATGCACTTACTCCATACTCGATTAAGACCCATAATTTTGCTAAATTATAATAGTCCGTTATTTTTATTGCAGTTATTTAGGATACAAATATATACCTAGCAGAAATTCTGTAAGAATAGCTTCGATAGCTAGATATCAACAAATCGATACAGTTTAAGTGACACATTTTTCATCAAGAACATCGAATCTTCTTGTCTAAAGACAAATCACCAAAGTATCATCTTTAATTAGTGCCACAGTGTTATCCACACTAACGGGTCAGTTGGTCACAAAGTCGATAAATCATATTTTTGCACATAATATGTATCCGAGATATCAAAGCACACAGTTAATATAAAGCATAGACACTAAACTATCAGTGCTTCTTCTTAATTCTCGTTTTTATATAAAGTTCAAATATTTATAATTAAGTAATTTGATTTTGTGTATAAATTAGAAAGAAAATGGGTTGTGTAGACGTAATACCTTTGTAAATAACTTTCAGCAAGAAGCTTAATTCAAAGTGACATTGAATTGTAGACAACGACATGCCTTCGGGAATATCGTCCATTATCGCTGTGTTATAACGCTGAAAGCTTCCTAACTCTTGCTACTTAATAATTAAAGTCCTCGTAAGTTATCACGCTTCATGCTTATTAAAATGGAAGTTTTCCAATAAGCTTCTAAGGAAGAAAAACTTTTAACATAACTATCAAATACTTATAAAATGATAAACGGGTAGGTTAATTCTGACCTGGTTTACAGAAATCTGCTATTTTATTCAGTCTAATCGGTCAGGAGACCTCTATAGATTTAGATGTGCACAGCTCTTAGGTCGCTTAGCTTGAACCTCTTTAGGGCGATAGAGCCCCCGAGAGATCTCGGCTTGGGAAACTGTAACTTAAAAAGTCATTTCTGAGATATATGAAAAATTTTAACATACATGTATTCAATTGATCGTTTAAAATAATATAATTTTTGTGGATTGACTTTCTTTCCCAATATTTATATTTTCATAGTAGAGAAGTTCTACGTAATAACATTGAAGCGTTTTAAGACGCACTCTAGTAAATTGATCATACAAATATGCATTGTTATGTCTCCCTTTCCTTGTAAATTGTGAGTACATTGTGCAACTTATTTTGATGTGGCTGTCATAAAACTTCGAACTTCCACTTACTTCGTCATTCCACTTCGTTTCTAGATATTAGATGAAATGTAATTTTTTAATTAAAAATTCCATTCTACTTTTAGTCGATAATTTTGATGTAAAAATAAAATTTAAGAGTTAGATTATAACATTTTGTTCACTTTTAAATCGTCACTATGGGTCAGGTTTTTGAAACTGACTGAATAAATTAAAAAAAACAACAGCAATTATACATTATTATATATTATAATAGCGCCATTTATTAGTATTTGACTTTAAGGTTTGCAGTTGGATGTTCTTTTTTTTTTATTGTTAGATTGCAACCACAGACCTGTGTCCGTGCTCTTTTCCAATACACTTAAATTGTTCACTCTGCATTATTAAAAAAGTGCCACTTCTACAGTTACTATTTTCCTTTTTTTCTTTCTTTATAAAGCCTGAATTTGGAGGTGGCTAGAGATCGTTTTGGGTTCACGCGACGCAGACGCCCCGCTGCATTGCTATTAGCTTCTCCGCGACCGCTGTGTCCCTGCTTCTCATGGCCATTTTCAGGTTGTAGCCCACTATCCTCTCCCTTGATGCAGCCATTGCCTTTGTCATCAGTCTTCCTGTGGCGTCGTCACATAAAATGCATTTGTATGTTAGAATACTGGTAAATCAAAACTCTACGAGATGACGTTAGTATGAATTTTGAAATCGTTAGTTGTTAGAAAAAGAAGAACATTTATATTGAACTAGTTGTGCTGTTTGGGATAATAAAGTTAACAAGTATATGATCCGCGTCGCGGTAGCTCAGTGTCCGGTTGGTCGCCACAAGTTGCAACGCTATCAATCCGAGTTCGATACCACAATAAATTTATTGTTGCAAATTATGTGTTGATTTACCACGCGCTCGGCGGCGAAGGAAAACATCGTGAGGAAACGTACATTATCTAAGAAAAACTGCCATTATACTCCCTATACAGAGAAGTGCTCAGCAGTGGACATATATAACTGTAACTTTAAGATAACGCTGTTAAGCTACAAATTTTAAAATATATACTTTTATAACTTTAAATAAAAAGAATGACCTGTTTAAAACGAAAAATGGTGACAACAATAAAAGAAAACAAGTGATATATACAGGAATACGTAATCTACACGAACTAATGAAGACTCAACGCGCAAACGTTCCTATAAATTTATTCATGTTACCCCAATATTATCACATTCTACCAAAACTCTTATGAAAATGTATGCTAATAATCGTGTTGTTGCGCAGGAACGAGAAATTCTACACGTGCTGCGACGAGCCCTACCTGGATATTACATTCAACATTACGATGAGGAGAAAAACACTTTTCTACACGGTTAACATCATTATACCGTGCATGGGCATCTCTTTCCTAACGGTGCTCACGTTTTACTTACCTTCAGACAGCGGCGAAAAGGTAAATATTTTTTGCATATATATACAAATTATACGTCGTCTTCATATAAATATACACTCATGAGCAAAAATAAAGGGTCGTAATAAAAGGTCGGTTAAGAAAGTTGAATATCTCGGATTTTGTTTAATGACGAACTATACACATTGGCCAGAGAAGCTGGCCTTGACTGCTTCACCGGATTGAGAGGTGGCTTATCTCTTAGATCGCTTAATGTGAACCTCTTTTGCTAGTAACTAGAAACAAGGGTCCCCCGGTGAGGGATAACCTCGGCTTGGACGGTTACTATGTTACGCGTAAGCATTCCGAACCGAGGGTGCCCGAGAGGGCCCAACCACGACTCGGTCGGTTGCTATTTCACGGATAATCTAAAGGACATTCAAAAGCTAAACTAAATATCTCGGAAGACAAAGACGCTAGCTAACTGAAATAAATTGTGTATGATAAACAATTAAATATCCTTAAAATAAAATAGTACATAGACTATGTATCATAAACCACAATACTACTAAAATTGAATGTAAAATACTGTACTCTCCAAGTTTACGTAAGATATCCTTTTTCGTTTAAGGTAATGTTTGTTTTATAGAAATATAAATAAATTTAAAAAAATATTTTATTTTATTTCTTAACCGACCCTTTACTTTTGCTCACGGCTATATAACACTATATAATACATACTTTGACTATAGCTAATGTTATACTCGTACATAATATAATTTATTAACATAGGGCGCCCTACCATCCAGAACTGAATTACTGAACACTTAACATCGGGTGGAATCGTGGTCGAGCACTTGCTTTGAAAGAATAAAAAAAACATATATATACAAGTATAAACACATATATACGAGCAAAAACAAAAACCGACTTCAAATCGAATCGAACGAAAAAAAATTAAAACGCGCGAACGCCCTCTTTGTATTTACGAGTTATCGTAGGAATATTACGAAATAGAATTAATTAGAACCTCACCAAAAATATCATCAAACTTCTCTCGACCCTTACCAATAAAAAACCATCGAAATCGGTTGGCGTGATATTGAGTTATTCGTACATTTGTGATGCACACACTCGATGGTAATTTAAAACTTATATGGTTTTCTCATGAATGCCACTGCCAGGATTCAGACCACACACACAGAAAATATAATTAAATTGGATTTCAGTAAACGTAATAAACAAATGCGACATAAGTTAAATTATGAAAGTTATTGGCTTTTCTATTTCTTTCTGTCTCTTACACAAAATTTCTTATATTACTTTTTCAACTTACAGTTTAACTACGTGTAATTACAGCACGTGAATTTTATTCAAATTTAATATCATTCATGCTTATACAACCCGCTTCATTAGTCACAATTCCATCGTTAATCTGGTAGAATATCACCGAATAACACAAATCATACAAATTTGTCGGTTGAATAATTTCACCAACATTGTTTTATGTGTTAAGATATTGCACGAAACGAATAAAGCAAACAGCGTGAACGAAATTGCTTTAACGGCGTTATAAAGCCGGCGTTAAACCTGAAATATAACACGAAATTTATTGGCTCCATCTTTCCACACCTTGAATACTAAATTTCAAGAGAGTTTATAATAACCATCCATCACGACGATACCCGGTTCGTCTTATTACAAACTGAATTACTTAGTCGATAAGATAACGTGTTTAACGATGTCATTTATTGAGTGTTAATTAACGTGTAAACTTAACTAGTACTTAATTGATTTTGAAGATGCTAAGTAATGCATAATTAATATCTAGAAAGTTCCAAATAGTATCCTAATTTTATTCTATTATTACACTATTAAATATTTAATGTTGGTGTTTTAATTAAATATCACTATATCTTTTATTATTTAGTAATTTAAAGGTTAAATCCTGTGTCGCCTTCTTCCCGGGTCCACTGTAGGGGACGACAAAGGCTCCCACTCTTGTCGCCCGAGGCCCCTTTTAGTCGCCTTCTACGACAGCCAGGGGATACCGCAGCCTTATTTTATAAGCCCTAGTCTATGGGGCTGCAGTTCGGAGGCCTTATACCAAGCCTTCGAAATAAATTGAAGTTAGATTCCTATTATATGATGGTACTCAGGGAAAGCTTTCAACTTCACTCATTGTCATACTTAAATATCACTATATCTTTTATTATTTAGTCATTTAAAGGTTAAATCCTGTGTCATACACACACATACACACACATACGTTGTATTTGACCTTGAAATTATTAGTTTCTGCTTCTTATCAAACGTTTGATTTGCCTGCTAGCAAATATGGAACTTTGTGCTTAATCCTCTGGAGATGGGCGCGATAGTATTTATATCTGCGACATAGTTTGTACTAGTGCGAGTTTTCGTACTAATTAGTACCTGTATTCTTTTTCTGTTCCAAATAAAAATATTGTTACTATTCTTCAGATATGTTACAGAAAAAGTAATTAAAGCAAACGTTACTTAGAAAATGAGAGTTTTGTGAATGTTATCTAGGTATGAACAGAGTACAAATCGAATCAAACGTTAAACGCTATTACGCGCGGATGCCCTTGTTGTATTTCCGAATTATCGTATAATTATTACGAAATCAAACTTAATCAGAACGTAACCAAACTTTCATAAAACTACTCTCAAAGTACATCCTTTCCAATAAAACATGAATCATAAAAATCCGTTAGCGTGATATTGAGTTATTCGTTCATTTGTGGCGCATATACTTGATGCAAATTTGAGACTTGTAAGGTTTTCTCATGTCAGAATTGGACCAAATTTAAATGGGACCACACGGGAAGCACTAGCTTTAAAAACAGTTTGAAAAAAGGTTCATATAATAATAATAAATTTATTTATTCATCTTTCACAAATTTAAATGTACAGTTAACTTATACGTTTACAGTTTACGTAGTTCTTAAATTTGTGAAAGACTGTTGTCTGAACTAGTAACTGTAAGACAGATCACCAGCCCCCCACCATACTTATGATAGTTCTGTAATTTTATTATTAATATTAACTTAAGAATTAGCATGCAAGAAAGTGTGTGGTGTGTGTGTGAATGTGTGGTGTCTCTGTGGTGTATGCGTGGTGTGTGTGTGGTTCATGTATCTGTGTGTAGTGTCCTTTATATGTTATTTAATTTATGATGAGAGAAACATACACAGATAAACATTAAGAACCTTCTTTTTTAAAGTCGGTTAAATAGTCAGTAATGCTTACCCGTCTTTGTATGAATTCACAAATTTATGCATATCAATCAAACGAAAAGTATATCAGGGTCATGTCGTCTCTACCTACTGTGTGACTGGTGTGAGCTCTTATGTGTTTGATGTGATTTGTGTACGAGACGATGATAAATTTTACATATGTATATGGTAATATTATTACGCTTAAACTACAACAGAATTTATCTCTACGAAACACTAATGTTAACATACAAAACGCCGATACACAGTAAATTCCATAATGTGTCACTAAAAGCCGAACGGGCAATTCAGACTTGAGATAAACAGGCATACGTGCCTTTTACCAGACGATCTTCACTCAAAAGGTTGGAAATGGGGACCGACGGTAGTAAACATGAATAAGCTTTGAAATCAATATTTAAGAGTCCACTTTAGCTACAGATACGCTTAGGTGTTTAAAACACTTTTTTATTAAAATAAATATAAAAAAGGTAAGCGGTCGATTTACGATCTAGCCAGCGTATACAAATAACTGTCCATTTTTCGGATTTATAAGAAAACATTAATTTTTAACGTCAAATCTTCTTCTTCTTAGTCATCTACTTCATTGCTGAAGGTCGTGACTAGCACAAAGAGTTCGCTCGCTTAACGATTAACTTCCACGTGTCCCTGTCCTCGGCGGTCTTCATGGCTTTGGTTAATGGCAGGCCTGTGAGCGTCTCAACTGCGTTTGCCCACCGTTAAATAAAATCTTTATTTTCAAAAAAAAGATATCAAACAAGAATACAGTGTTTGGATCTTTAATTATAATATATTTTTTTTAATTACATAGAGGGCTTTTGTTTTAGCATGTCATGATTTCAAGTAAGTTTTTGTTTTTGCTCGTAAATATACTTGCGTTTATTTATTTATTTGTATTTTATGAATTCTTATATTAAGGAAAATTTGTGACATTTCACAAATTTAACGCATTTTCCAAGATAAAAGTCTTAAATAAAACACACACTTAAACTTAAATAAAACAACTTAAAAGTAGTTTTATTAAAGTCCTGCAGATATCAAGGGTTTTATTTTTTTGTAACAATGTTATTTATTCCTCTGTTAACAAAGAATCCAAGGCGTTTAATGATTTACTTTACATGCAATTTGTAGTATCCGTATTTACAAACCCGTTTCGTCCAACAAACATCGTTCACAATTTTAGACAGATATTTTTGGAATTTATAATCATAGTAAACTGCGAAACTTGAACTTAAACGAGCCTGCTGCAATTCAACCCACCGCAATTAACAAGTTCTTGCCCCACCTTTGTCGTCCGCCAAGGTGGACCCGGGAAGAAGGCGACATCGGCTGGCCCGTGTCGCCTTGCACTGCGAGGGCACACCTCCCCCGGTAAGTGCTCTCAATGAGCACAGTGCAGAGGGGCTCCGGTGCGTTCCACTGGAGATCCCGGAGCCCCTCACCATGTACCGAGGAAGGGCCACCGGGGAGGTTTTAGTGGGTAAAAACCCCACATAACCGCCGCCTTCCCCCCAGAAGGCGGGGTATCTTTCTGAAGATTTCCTCCTCGTTAAAAAAAAAAGTTCTTGCCCCAAGACGGTTCTTCTTCGCTGCTTCTTTAATTTGCCATTATGGCCAAAAACACGACTTCTATTATTATACATATAATGGTTCTAGCCCCATAGAACAGTAAAGCCAGCGAGTTTAACATATAAAATGACATACGATAAACTTTCAACATAATTTTCTTCAACAGGTTACACTATCAATATCAATCCTGATCAGCCTCCACGTGTTCTTCTTGCTGGTGGTGGAAATTATCCCACCAACGTCGTTGGTGGTGCCGCTGTTGGGAAAATACCTAATATTTGCAATGATACTTGTGTCTATTAGGTAAGTATAGCGTTACGTACATATCCAATTTTTTACATTGGCGAAACTATCACGAATGTGCCGGTAGAAGGGTAAGTTAAGTCGGACTTGTACCGATTAAAACACCAAGATGTACCGGTTTTGTCGAATCTTTGCGCTGCTTCAGGAACGATCTCATATACATCCATGACCCTGTCTATGTCAGTCATCCATGAAATAGCAACCGACCGAGTCGTGGTTTGGCCGTCTCGGATGCCCTCTGATCGGAATGCTTACGCGTAACATAGCAACCGTCCAAGCCTAGGTTAACAAAATAAAAAGGTTACCCTTTACTGGGAGGACTCTTGTATCTGGCGATCGAGGTTTAGGCTAAGCCACCTAAGAGCTATGCCACCTCTCAATCCGGCGAAGCAGTCAAGGCCAGTTTCTCTGGCCAATCTGTGTAGTTGGTCAAAAAAAAAATATGTCAGTCCGTCAGTCAGCAAGCAGTCATTGTTCCACACGGTCCCTCAACGCATCCGTGGTGGTTTAGGAAGTCATCATGGCCACTGCCGATGGGTGGGGTTTGGCTTCATCTTGACCCATGTGGCGGTTACAGTCTTTTTAAACATAGTTATCGGATTTTATAGCCTGATTCTTTGATTTAATCCTTTTGACAAAGTACTCGAAGATTTTTCGAGAGTGCCAATCGACATCATTTCTCTGGGCGAGACAGTACCTTGACGGGGGTTCCTGTAAAGGTCTATCTACGGGTCAGTTTCATTACGTATTACACGCCAGAGGTAACATGTATTACTGACGTAACTGTTTTATACAAATGAATTTGGATAAAAATTGTTTACTTGGTAAAATTTATATCCATGTACTTTAATTATTGTAGTTTTCTTTAGCTTACTATTTTATAGGTTGGTCTTAACCTAGTTGCTAAGAGTTTTATAGATGATTAGATGTCTAGATATGTCTACCCCACTGAGGTAATTTCAATTTATCTTAATTCCTTATCCAAAAACTCTTTTAACCACATTTTCATTGTTGGCAAATTGTTGATAAACTTTTTGTCTTTGTGTATGTATTAAAATAGTCAATCGTTTTTCTTTTAGTATTGGGAAGGTAGTTGTTTTCTATTTGATCGTTGGGGGCCGTTCATAAATTACGTCACACGTTAACGGGGAGAAAGAGGGTCGACAAAGCGTGACATCGTGTGATAAGGAGGTTATGATTGTTATTACTGCAATTTGTTTCGAGGTATTTTTTTAAATGGCAATGCGGGCGCTCGCCTGAAGTTACTATTTAAAAGTTACGCTAGAAACTATAACCCGGTCCCGGCCAATAACATAGTTTATGGCGACAATATCTTCCAAGGTGAAAGAAACCCAATATTATAATAATAATAATAAGCCAATAAGCCTGATATTGTGCTGATAGATCGGTCAACGCGACAGTAGGTGCTCGTCGATATTACCATCCCGCATGACAAGAACCTTGTGAAGGCCGAAAGGGAAAAAATCACAAAGTACCTCGACTTGGCTCACGCGGTGACCGCCATGTGGGATGTGGATTCGACGATCATTGTCCCGATAGTCGTTTCCGCAAACGGTGTCATAGCGAAAAGTCTCGATCAACATCTTAAGAAACTTTCGCTGGATGGCTGGGTCAAGGGCCGGATACAGAAGGCAGTACTCCTGGACACGGCAGGCATCGTTAGGAGGTTTCTCTCTATGTCGCCCTACCCACCGGTTGCTTGGGCCCTGCTTCGTTGCCGGTGGCACACACTAGGTTAGGTTTTTATAATGTTTTTGTATTTTGTATGATATTTTTCTGTATTTTACTTTTTATAGAAATATTATAAAAACTTAACTTAAGGTATCAAAATAAATAAAAGAAATAATAATAAAATATTTATTTTCAGATAACTTAATCCATAGAATTTGTTAGTAACAAAATAACTTAATAACTATGTTAGTACATACAATTTAAATTAAAACTAAAACTTAAAAACTAATGAGCTGTCCGTCAGGGACAAGCCAATAAGGTGCTTTATGAGCCGCGAGTCATACCGCTCTGCAACAGTTTTCATGATGACGTTGGAACTGTCCCTCATTCTACAGAGCAAGGAGGCCGCTTTTTTCCTGATGATGGCACAAAATCCATCAGTATGTGCCTCGGCGAACATTTCGGATGCTCTGCAGAACTTGGGCAGCCCCATGAGCATCCTGAAGCCGTTATCCTATTGGTCCCGTAAGGCGCTGATTGTACGCTTCGTGTAGCTCGACCACAGACTGCACGTGTAGAAAACTTGGCAGAAGGCCTTAAACAGTGTAAATTAGAAAACTACTATCTGCAGTATGCTAAAACGCAAAAATCAGCCAATCAATTTTTTAACTCTTTACAGTGATTAGTCCTATCTCCACCTGTAGAACATTTATAGGCTATTGTTATGTTTTCCTTCACCGCCGAGCGCGTGGTAAATTAGTACATAAAATTGCAACAACAAATTTATTGGTGCCGGCACCGAGGATCGAACTCTGGTTTATAGCGTACCATGCAGCTTGAGGCTACCGCCCGGACACGAAGCTACCACGGCTCTTATTAGCTCGTTATTATGTAGCTATATTTACATTACACTTGATTCAATAATTTTCAAGTTAACAATGGTATGCTGTTACGAAAACGACCGCTTGATCACATATATTTATATCATAAAGTTATTATTTCTTTATTTATAACCAGATTTCTATTTGGTTTTTGGGAAAAAGAATGTATAAAATTCTTTTCAGCTAGTTTGTGCACATGATTGCCCTTTTGACTTTTTCCACCAATATATTCCCTTCTAGCGCCACATAGAAAAGCAATTTAAATACTTGTGCCTCACTCCGACCCGTTTACAAGCCACAGAATTTCCATATAAATTGAAGCCCTTTGCCGAACAAGTTTTTTAATACCATTATTTGAAAACTCAAAACAATTAAGTTATTGTTGGGTCTTTATAACTTGAATGATTTTATTGTCACGGCATATTTTAAAATTTGTATGTGACAACAATAACAACACATTATAAGCAGTGATAGCCTAGGAGCTAAGCGTTCCAATTAAGATGTTTATTAAAATAATTATATTTTTATTTCTTTATAAACTCTTTATTGTTTAAACTTATAATAAAAAAAATAAGTAGATACTTGTAAAAATGGGCGACCTTATCACTAAAAGCCATCTCTTCCATGAAACCTTTGGATGTAAAGGAATTACAAAAAGAAGCGGTGGGAGTTTATAATAAGTAACGATATACTTAAATACTATATAATAATAAATATTTACATACAAACATACAGATATACATACTTATAATAGAGGTTTATATATATACATTTAAAAAGAGTACTTGTGTGGCGGCACGTTACTTTGCAAGTTATTTCGCAAGTTGAAATAATCGCGTTTTAGAAATGGTTACAATCAATCATATAATTCGATATGAGAATTGGTAAATACCGAACACACATGTTACAAAGCGAGAATATAAAACGAAATATCTGGTGGAGGACTGTTGTTAATTGTACAATGTTAAGTCATAACCATTTCCTTTTTGTGCTCTATTTTCTTACTTTTATTTATTTTTTATAATATGTAAATTTTTTAAAATCTTTTCTAGTATGATTATTGTAGTGTAGTGTAGTTAACCATCGCATTGGTTCGACTGTAATGTTGCTGTAATTTTGTCTTCTAAATAACATTGGATACTTTTGCATTTGAAGGTACTATTTCTTTCTAGTCTATTTCTATTTGAATCCGCCTGTGGATTACGGATTGGAAGAACAAATGATACAGAACTTCAATCTGTTGTGTTACAACATCTGTAATTGCTAGTTTAGCTACCAACTGCAATGAATATTTCTTCGAACGAGGATTGAGGTCGTGATCACGTAAGATCACGTTCGAAAATTTTTAACACGACTAATACCGCTAATAACACAGCTGAAAATAAGCGCTGTCGCATCCTTTGACAGCACGTGCTGAGACGGTGTCCAATATTGGCATCACATCCCATTTGTCTGTTCCTTCCTTTGTATTATTTTTATTTTTCTTTCTTTTTTTATTTGTTTTGTTATAATTTGTGTAATGTGGATGATATATGTGATGTGTTTGTGTATTGTGATGCCAATAAATAAAATGTCTATGTCTATTTCGATTCGACGAATATTCGCTGACACATTCTGTGTCTAAATTGTACTTATATATTAGATAAGATTTAGATTTAGCAAGGGACTTTTATACTTAAAAAAGAAAAAAAACGGCAGTCTATTGGTACAAACCGACAGGAATACTCATTCGTGTTACTCCATATTTCTAAATTAAGGCAATTACCTCCCTTACGTGACGGCGTCATTACGTTAACTGTAAATGAGGTAAGGAGCACAACAAGGCCACATTAATCGGCTGGTTCAGTTATTAGCTCCACCACTGCGTAGGTAAATAACAAAACTGCTTATTCAGGGCGCACCATTCCTCCCTTCAACCAATCTAACCAACGCTTAGGGCTGGCATTTCTTCTGTTCAGTAATAACTCGATATTTTTAAATAAACTACACTCGTAAGAAAAAATAAAGGGTCGGTAAAGAAATTCAATATCTCTGAAGATAAAGTAGGATAATGCAGTTTTTTCATTAAATTTTATTTTTATTTAAACTAACTTCTTCTTCTTCTTTGTCGTTCCCTTATTTCTGATTTCTGATCGTGGTCACTAGAGCCCCTCAAATGAACAATCTGCCTCCATCGGTTTCGGTCCGAGGCAGCCCTCACCAGCTGGTAGAGATTAGGAGAGGAGATGGCACTTTTACTTGGTCAGACCATCGTGTTGGCGACCGGCCTCTTGTTCTCTTGCCTTCTGTATTGCCAACGATGACCAGCTTTTCAAGGTTGCCATCCCCTCTACGCATTATATGCCCGAAATATGAAAGTAAAACTAAATTCACGTAAGATATACTTTTTTGTTTGAGTTTATGTTTTTTAATGAAATATTAATAATTCAAATTAATAAGCATATTTTCAAGTCAAATTCAAAAACCGACTTTAAATAGAATCAAACCTTAAACGCTATTACGCACGAGCGCCCTCTTTGTATTTCAGAATTATTGTACGAATATTACGAAACAATAAATCAAAACCTAACCAAAGCACATTGAGAGACCACACGGAAAGCTTTCAATTTAAAAAAATCATCAAAATCGATTCACCCACTCGAATCGAGTTCTGAGGTAACAAACCTCCTCCTTTTTGAAGTCAGTTGAAAATAAGATTAAAACGTGATCGGTTTCTCATTTTACGATGTAGACGCATATCGTATCCAACAAGTTTTCATCAACTATATATCAAATTTTTCAGTGTCCAATTTAGTGATGTTCTTTCGAGCATAAAGATCTCATAGCTGGCAACCCTACTCTCACAACACCCAACAGATCACACGATAAATCTTGATTAATTACTGTCTTCATTACATGTTCCCATGAACTTGCAATACAGCGATCATTCTAGCCAACTCATTCCCTTAATTAAAATCTTTTGTATTTTTAATTAACTGCGCTGTATACAAAAAACTTTATTATATATTATCGTTTTAGAATAAAAAAATACCTTTAAATAGTTATTTAAACTAAGAACTGTATAACACTTGTTCCAAATAGACAGACAGAGCTGTCAATATCTATAAAGCTTATAATTTTTTTTTAAATGAGTATTAACA
Source organism: Meandrusa payeni (assembly GCA_029286785.1). Lineage (NCBI taxonomy): Eukaryota > Metazoa > Arthropoda > Insecta > Lepidoptera > Papilionidae > Meandrusa > Meandrusa payeni. Next base: position 9,649,993 of record JAGSMX010000017.1, read on the forward strand.
GCCCTCCAAACCTTCCCAGTGCAGATTTGTAATTTTTTTTTCACACGATGTTTCTCATCATCGCATCGCACGTATTAAATCGGCTTGTGATCAAAATCGGGTCGCTTGCGTTCTATGAAACGTAAGGCACGGATATTGAGCTACCACGCTTATTCTTTCACTTTATTAGTTTACGTTTACTACAATTTAGGGGTGACGTACGGTAGGAATGACTTTGAGTAGTAATGAGTAATTTTCTGTTCGTAAGAATCCGTAAGCTAAAACTCTCGCACAAACGTAATGCAAATTTAAGTCTTATTTGGTATTCTCATAGATGCCATTGTCAGAATTGAACGAAATTGAAATGGGCCACAAGAGAAGCACAAAGCTACGAAAAATCGGTAGAAAGTTATATGGTAACAAAAAACATATAGATGAATTGAGAACCTCCTCCTCTTTAGAAGTCGGTTAAAAAGCGGTGGTGGTTAAATATTCATGGCATTGATGATTAGAGTTAGGTGATCATCGTGAAGAGAATTGTTTTCGTGTAACAAAGATTTCGAGTATAAAATTATTCGTGTTCGTTTTGTTTCAGTATATGTGTGACTGTAGTGGTGCTAAACGTTCATTTCCGGTCGCCACAAACACACCGGATGGCGCCCTGGGTAAAGAGGGTGTTCATACACATCTTACCGCGACTGCTGTTCATGAAACGACCGCAGTACAAATTCGATACAACAAGGTAAGTGGAATTAAATATATCAGGTACAGAATTAATTGGGTATAATAACGAAATACCAAAAGACAAATATTAATAAAGATTGCTACGTTATAATAATTTCAAAATAACATTGACTCTAAACTAATATTAAGGAAACGTTTGGCTAAAGCGTCTTTGAATGAATGAATGAATATACTTAATTGTGCAACAATAAAAAAAATACATCACATAAAAACAGAAATAATAAATATACAATTTTCACATTAGTCGATGTAATGCATGCGCAATGGGCAGTCTTGTCGCAAAGAGCGATCTCTTCCAGAGACTTCGTATGGACAGAAACTTGCCTCTAGAAAGATTTTAGTGAGTCTGTGATCATGTTTATATTTTAATGCAGAAAAAAAACAATAACACATAAGTAAATATTATTTATCTGTTGTTAATATTAATAAAGAAAGATAGTGCCTATGTACAGGTTCTTAAAAGCAGACAAGGATTTTGTGCATCTAATGATTTGTGGCATGTGTGTGAGTATTCCAAAGTCGGACTGCTTCTACCTAGAAAGATTTGCTCAAAAATTTTGTAGCATACTTTGTCATTTTAAGTGTCTTTCATCACTGTACCATTTTATGTGCTCAAATTACCGAAGCTTACCTTTCCAAACAATTTTTAATACTATAATTCAGAGTCACACCGAGTCATCTTGATGATGCGTGGGTTTAATTTTAAATTGATGAATTTTAACTGACTTCAAAAAGGAGGATATTATCAAATCATCTGTATCTTTTAATGATTGTGCACACTTAGCTGCGTCATTTATAAATCGATATATACTATTTTTCTTTCTATCATTCCAAGTTTATTTTATCCCCATCTATGAAAGGATTGGATACAATTGCAATTTTAAGAAATTTGAGATTCTAAAATTTAATTCAACAGATTCCACAGGCTAAGAATCCATCAGATTTCATGTAAAGGTTAAGACAAACGTGCGCCCTCTCCCGTCCGCCGTTCTCTTGACAAGACCCGATGACAAATGTATATTAATTATAACTTCTCGGTGTCTTCCACCGGGAAAGTTGTGTGCTTACTTAACGCCGTCCTGACCCTAGTAAATTTAATATTAATAAGCTTAAAGTTGAAAGTAGATACATTGCCAAACAATCAACGGGGAGAATAAATTTAAACGTCTCGGGACTTCAGCCCGTAACTGGGGTAGCCTCCGATAGCAATCCGCATTTCGACGAGCTTATATCATTTAAAAAGTGACGAGGTGATAAATGTATGGAGATTGGCCCATGTCCTTTGTTATAAACGTTACTAATATTCCTGTCAACTATTGCGAACAAGCTTAAGCTTGTACGACATAGTTCACGTTGTGGGTTTGTACCTACACCCTTATGTATCATAGATCGTACCCTGAACCACTGGGCTATTGACGCCTCTTTAGAAAACTTGCAAAAGTCATTAATTTAAATTGGGTAAGGTTTCGATAGTGAGTTGAAGGAAATAATGTATCGTGAAACTACACCATGTTTACCAAAACGTTTGTCTTTGTAGTGGCCCATAAATATAACTAACAGAATGATATAAATTTATAATCGTTTCAGTAGCGTGAGGCGTTTATTAATATTTATTTAACATTAAACCCGCGATCGCTGACTACGAGGTCAAAAGAAAATATTAGGCGAAAAATTCGTTTATAGAGTCTGCGCAAGAAGGCGCTTACCTATAACTTTCACGAGCTACTTTATTTTACGACGGCAGCGGGCGTTGGGAACGAAAGTTTAATTTGAGATATACTTTTATCGTAGACATTACCTTACTTACTTTTAAAAAAACTCATTCGCCTTTTAACAATGATAATATAGTCTTTGTAAGATAACACGGTCCGGGAGAAATATGTATAGAATTATGCACTTACGATTTAAATAAATGATTCAATTTTAATTGTTAAGTTGAATTTCAATAGCTTAGAAAATAACGGAGTGAAAAAAGCATCGCACAAACAGGAGACCGATATATTCTATCTTATTCTCTCGGCGGCTTAATCCTTGAGATGTATTTGTTCGTTTCTTTTTAGTGTCGTCTTAATCAAATACAGCGATATCAAAGAAATAATAATTTTGTAAATTAAAATATAAAAAAGATTATAATTTATAAAATCAATTTATTTTTAATATTGTTAAAGATTTTCATAAATAAAATTGGACGACGTTTTCGTCGTTTGATCAAATGTTTTAATTTATTTCCAGCATTGTATTGACAAAGACATGATAATGACGATATATACGACATATAGATAATTTTCTCCAAATCTCATTAGTGCAAGCTTGCCTGATAAACTTTGCAATGTTTGCCTTAAAATATAATTATAAGGCTCTCAGTATATTAAAACGTAAAGTTCAAATTAAACAACATGGCCGATAGCATTTTCAAACAGAGGGTGCTCCCAAACTCCGAGTAGTTATTAACAAGCGACCCTTCTGCTTGCGTACACAACTCCCTAACAACTTAATATCGGCGGGGTGTAATAACTAGTTTGCTAGCACCACGCCGGAGATTCCGCAAAACTTTGGAATTACTCGATATATTCTGATTTAGATTTCGTCGAGTAATCGTCGTAGATAATTTCTAAGTATTTACTATAAGATATAAGCTCTCAAATTCTTTTAACCCTTTTTAAGAGATAGACGGAGCTGGAACAGCCTAGTAGATAAGCGGGCGCGGGTTCGAATCTCAAAGAGTAAAAAAAAACCACTTGCTCAAAATTTGTGCCCAGAGTTGGCGAAAAGCTTATCACTTGTCATATATTACACTTAATAAGCTTTGTGAACAGTGGTAATGGTGAAACAACATGGCTGGTTACTATAGTAATTAGAACAAATAGCCAAATCATTTCCGTCATCGAGGTTCCGTCTACGAAAGAAAAGGTCGTAGGTTCAAACCCACCATCTGTTTATTGATATAAACCATCTTCTAACGCAAGTTTAATCCTATTTGGGAAGGTTAACAAAAATGTCAGTAATTTTGCAAAAAATTGTATGCATTTCTCAAAGTAGTCGTTTCATTGATTTTTCTAAGGTTTTGGTACACATTAACTTTGATTCCGAAGATATACCAGAGAATTTATAAATAGGTGACATTGGTAGGTGTATGACAATCTAAGACTAGTTAAGTACTCTCTAATGACAACGAGTACGAATGTGGAACTAGAAAGAGAATATGGGCGCCAGAACATAACGCTATATTGTACGGAAATGGAAAATACGAAAATGAAAAAAAAGGAAAAGATCGATCACGCGTAATAGCGTTTAACGTTCGATCTGAAATCGATTTTTGTTTTCAATTGTGAATCATCGTACATATACATATACTTAAATCCTAATAATGCATCGGGGATGTTCGCGGATGCACAGATGGCATGCTTTTTTGCGACAATGCGCAAGAGGTGCGCAGGGTGCGGACCAGCTCCAACAGCATCCTGAGCATGATTGCTCAAAGGCTTGACTGTGTTTATATAAACAGATGCTGCGCCGTCTCACATGGGGTAAGGTATTCATAACCATAGTTAAGCCTTTAGTATAATATTATATTTCTTTATTTTATATTATAATCAAATATTTGTAATAATAATTTTATATTTTTATCTTATAATTTAGTTTAAGGTTGTTATTTGGTAGTTGTTTGAAGTAATGATGAGTCTTAGTTACTTTGAATAAATGAATATTAATAATAATAAATAATAATAATAATACATGTCGTTTGACTACCAGTGTGGTGCATTGCTAAACGTGCAAGATAACGTTACGATAAGTTTTAAGTAATTCTGCCTTCCAACTAGTAAATATTCTGCGCCTTGAAGGAGAGTAATAGCAATTAAATTAATCGTTCGGGGCGATTTCAAGCCAATTATTTATGAAGTGGAGGATTGAATAATGACGCTACGAATCATTCATGAGCAAAGCCACTCGATATTATAATCGACTATGGCAATGGTTAATAACAACTCTAGAGCAGTGGTCCGCCATCTTGTCGTCTAAAAGAGCCAAATTTAGATAATAGACAATTGAAATTTATTCAAATAGTGACCTTTTTTACTAAATCCTGTCTAGTCGTTAGTAGGAAACCTTATTACGATTTATAGTACACTCTTGAGGTTTTTAAATAAAATAAAAGGTTTACTCGTCTATTAGAAGATACGATAATAGGTAAATAAGTAAGTTATATTCCGTGTTGCTAACTAAACAATTCATAGAAGAGCCGTACCCGAGGACCCAAAGTTGTCGACCACTGGTCTACACCCGGCCAGTGGTACACATACTAGTGCGGCGCCGCGTCTCGCTTCGGTTTCAGATCGTTACGTAAATGGATCGCGGGGATAGATTAGACCGCATGTTACAATGCGGATGCCGCGTATTCATAGATTATTGCGCGCCCCAGGCAACTCATCTCTTTTCAAGGCTATCACTACAATGGCTGGCTTTTTACCTCTATTAAATGAACGTTGGCTTCGATAGGCAATTTTCTTTTAAAAGTGAAAAACCATGAATACAGCTCGAAAGGATTTAATCGCGGTTTTATTATATAACTAGCGTACCCGGCCCGCTTCGCCGGGCTTGAATATGCTTTATTTTATTTAAACAATAAACTTACATCATTAAATATTTAATTTAACTCTCACAGTTTATTAAATTATTAATTTCTCTCCGTATTCATTCTCTTCTCGAACGGGTGAAGATAATTACATACACCCATGTACATTTCAGTAAATACAAAATCATTTATAAAACACAGAAATAAAAGTACGCCCTACGGCTTGGGCGTGGTAAATGTGAATTATCTGTGAATTAAGGGCATTAATAAATAAATACTTATGAAGCAATTTAAAATGTTGATATGAAAATGAAGTACTCTCGTCTATACTCGTATACTTTCGTCTACTCTCGTGTACTCTCGTCTACTCTCGCGTACTCTCGTCTACTCTCGTGTAATCTCGTGTTCTCGCCTACTTTCGTCTACTCTCGTGTACTCTCGTCTACTTTCGTCCACTCTCGTGTACTCGTCTACTCTCGTGTTCTCCTCTACTTTCGTCTACTCTCGTGTACTCTCGTCTAGTCTCGTCTTCCCTCGTGTACTCTCGAGTTCACTTGTGTACTCTCATGTAGTCTCGTACTCTGTCTACCCTGCTGGGATTCCTTTGGAGGGAAGACTTTGTTTTTTATCTATAAATAATGTATATTATACAAGAATAGATATATAAGAAGATTCAAGACTGAACTAATATTATTTTTCTATATACGAGAAAACAGTGGACGTTTCAGAATACAATCTTTTTTATACATTGAACGTTGTAGATACGAAGTTGTCTATAACCTTAACCTTATAACAATAACCGGAAAAGCAAAACTGAGCAAAAGATCAACTCTTGAGCTCGTTATCGATTCGCATTAATAATTCATGTCGGAACTTGTGTATAACCATTTTCCAAAATTGCTACTTTAGTTCGTAATATAGTTTGTAACCTGTCTGCCAAGTGGTTGAACATTTTCTATTGTCTTTGTCTTCTTATATAACTTAGCGAAAAATTCTTTTGCTATTATACTGTCTTACATTGATATTACTTTCAACTGTGTAAATATTCAGGCATGTTAAATGTTATCGTATTGTCGTCAGTGACGAACGCTATTTTATTTCCGAACTATCATAGTTGTATTACAAACTTCTGTCATCTACATTCTCTTTCTTCCACATTCGTACTCGTTGTCGATAATACTTACCCACTTTTGGATTGAAATAAACCTACTAATATCTCAACCCACAACTTTTAGGAGTTTCCTGGTATATCTTGGAAAGCCAATGCCCAATGCCTACAATATTAACATGAGACCTAATTGAAAGTATATCAAATAAAGAATTAAAATCGCTTCAAAACGAGCGACGAGTGCATGTGCTAGGAGTAGTAAATATATTTCAAACATACTTAAAATAAACAGGCGCATTGGGAACCACCTCTTCTTAAAGTCGGTTAATAAATTATTATTTTTTATACTAGCCTCGCGGTTTTTTTGTATCGTGAAAGGCGTTGCTTGTGTCGATGTTGTCGGTCAGTGAGGCCGATACTTATTTTGTGACTTCGACACCGGAGTTTGAAGTTGAGGTGAGTGAGTGAAGTGCCAGAGTTCTTAGGTCGCTATGAGTACTTCCGCGAACTGGCGACTATGCTGAATAAAGATTAGGATGAAAATTTTCTTTCAGGTCACGTTACACGGCGTGTGGGGTGGTGGTGAGATGTGGTGGTGCAGCTCGACCACTGTACCCCTACAGGCTGGCGGCCGCCGACGACGACTGTTGTGCGCCGGGGGCGTGGCCTCCACCTGTCGTACCACCACGACCACTGACGCGTACACCAAGCAAAGAGGACTTGACTCACACTACATACGTCAATTCTGGGTAAGAGTACACGACGAAATAAACAAAAGGTACATACTCATACTATATACGTCAATTCGGGTTACAAGTATAGAGTGATCCAAACAGGACGTACACTTTTAAGGTGGTGAGGGTCTGCCCTACACAAGCCGATGACACCGAGATTCTCTTATACTAAGTCACATTGTCATCAGTACTGTTACTTAAACTACTATATCGCATACAGTAAACTTATTTAGCATTTATATTGTTTAGTAAATAAAACGGAAACACTTACAACATCATGTATTACAAAAAAAACAATTTGAATAATCGTGGCGAACCAATCTACCGAAGGTAAAAGGTTTTCATTGTCATGACACACTACTTTAGAAAATATTACTTCAATTACCCTAATTGGAGAAGTCAAATTTAACAAATATGATCAGTCATCATTATTTATGCAGAATGGGCGACAGTAATCGCTTCGGAGGTAGTTGCGTGGTGCATGGGTCCAGCGAGGGCGGTGCCCTTGGGACTGGTTCCGAAGAAGAGGCTCTCAGCCCTGTTCCAGACCCACCTCCAGGCTTCAGTCACTCCACCTGCCCGCCAGAGATGCACAAGACTTGTTTCTGTGTGCGTTTTATAGCTGAACACACGAGAATGCTCGAAGATTCTACTAAAGTGAGGACACTAAAGTTTTTTTTATAGTACATTTACAAGGTAATCTTGTGATAATCCAGTTAAGTGGTCTTTCGACGACATGGATGACGCAAAAACGGTCGCTAAAACTATGAGATTCGATTGGGCTACTAGGATATAAATTTCCAATCCCATTTTCAAATTAATTATAGAAATATACTTGAAGATTCTTTTGCCACATCTTACGACGCTTCCTGAAGTATGTTAGTATTCCCTCTAAAAAGTAAAATCACATTTCGCATAGTAGTAGTTGTGTCAGTGTGCAGAATGTTTTCTTTTTGCTAAGTTAAGAAGTTAGTAATTTGAGTTACTCATAATGGAGATACGATCTCAACGATTTCTCTCTCTCTCATTCTTTCTTTCCTCTAAATTGCAATACACTACTGCTTTACAGCAAGCGCTGTGATCCGTGGAAAGATCTTCGACCGGAGTCCGGAGACCTGCATCAAAGCCTAAGCCGAGATTAGCTTTGGTTAGAGAGGGAGATTAACTTGACTTGCGGACTTTAACTATAAAAACATCACGTTCTGCCAGCTATGACATATGACTGTAGTCACACGTATAAAATGTTACAGGTGAAAGAAGATTGGAAGTATGTAGCCATGGTCCTCGACCGGTTGTTTCTCTGGATATTCACGCTAGCAGTGCTGGTGGGGACAGCAGGGATCATACTGCAAGCGCCGACGTTGTACGACGACCGAGTGCCCATCGACAAGCACTTCAACCAGATCGCCACGTCGACCCTAGTGCGGTGTCCGCCGCCATCGTAAACACCAACACATGCAACGGTGTCTACATGACTCTTATTTGTTTGTAAATCGGTTGTGAAACGGAAGAAACATTACGTGTTATAACATTTCAAATACCTCTGACGTAACGTCTGTTTTGAACATCGAACAATTTTTTTTTTAATATTTAGAAACAGCATTGTGTTGTAAGTTTACAGGTTGTGCTTTCCATCTTTTGCACTTTTCCAAACACTTTTAATCATATTAAAGAAAATGCATTATTAAATCGGAATGAGGAATTATATTAAGTCGTCAAGAATAATCAACAACTAAAACTTTTTGTTATTATACTTCAGAATCTTTATGGCACCACAGTAGCTTGGTTCCTGGACATATTAAACAAAAATGGAAAAAATATAAAACTGTAATTGTTCTTGCACTGCACCCACCGACCAGACAAATCGTGGCAGGCATTGCTTGCTTAGGCCGCATCGATACAGTTTTACTCAATCATAATAATGATACAACCTTAATAGCAAGCAACAAGCGAAATAGAAGCCAAATGTGTCTCACATTATTTAGTATAAAAAAGAACCTTCATTATCATTAATTATTTTAGGTTCTCAGACGCTAATAAGTAAACGACTGATAGAACAAGAAAAAAAAATGTAAAAATATTTATTGACCAACAAGCAATCGTGGGTCTTGAACGCGCTACGTCCTGGATTTAATGACAATCTTGAAAAAAAATAACTATTTGTTTTTGTGCTCGGTTATTGACACATTAATGTACTTGCTCATTTCTTTTACATAATACATTACCATTTTAAATATGTAATTATATAGAAAAAAAATTATATCGAAAAGTCTTGCGAGCCGATTGCAGTAAAGCCGTGAGCGAGCACCGTTGCAGTATGGCAACACCTAACGCACACCCGTCCTGCCCGCACGTGTTCTATTCCACGACACGTACATTGTACTAGCGTAATTTCTCTTCTCATAATTCTTAAACTTTGCACCCAACATTTACCAATACGCACTCATGAGCTATCCTTCTTATCCTCTTCAAATTAATGTCATCTAAGTTCTATCGTCCTATATAACCTAATTATTGCACATCATTAAAAACATACATGGTGACAATAAAAAATTAAAACTGATAAGATACTTGCGTTTCCAATTTAATAAATCATAATTAATCATAGTTACTTACCATGACCACGTTTCCTATCAACGACAATTTCCAACATTAATTTAAATAAAAGTGTTAACATTAAAAAAAATTAAAGCAATTAATTATAAAGGGCAACATTAAACTTTCGATATTTAGAACATTTTTGTAGTGTTCTTAAACAAGCGTTCTAAAACGCAATATTAAATAAACTAAAACGTAATTATGTGCAGTAATAAGCTTAGTATTTATGTAACGTAGGTTTGAAACTTAGACATTAGTACTAAATTAAAGAAAAACGAAACACCACCAAATTGATGCTGTCTGTGTTCAACAAGATCAGTTAGTTACTAATTAACGTAGGGAAGTAGTGTCATTGTATTATCGTACGTATTTATTATGATACACCTCGCTTAGTCTTGTGAATTATTTGAATTTAAGCTCTCATTTCGTAAAACGATCTTAACATTACTCTTTAGGTAGAAATAACCAAATTAACATAAATGAATAACTAGATTATCTGCCAACACTATATCGTTATATTTAAATTCGAAATAACTTTCACTTTTTAAATCTCTTCTATGCATAATCTCAATTGTCGTAGAATAGAACATGTACTACATTAAATATAACGATTTTAATATTTTTAAGAGAAGCATAGTTATTAAAACAAGTCATCGATTTCCATATTCATCAATGAAATCAATAATTTAGGGTTATTTATTAAATTCACTAATCAGAAAGTCACATTTTTCTAACCATCTCCGTGTAACATTGTATAACAGGCCCAACATAAATCTCCTTATGATAATAAGTACAATATAACAATTTACTTTAAGTGATAATTGCTCAATTTTACGAGTATTTCTAATAACGGACGTTGATCTGTCACTGGAGCTTTTCCATAACGAATACTAAATATCAGTGTAATGAACCCATTTCGTTGATTGCGATTGGAATTGACGAATTAATCAGTGGCAGATTTCACAATGAGCTCGGTACTACATAACGATACTCGAGAATATTGTCGGACGATGATTGTGCGTGGTATGTCGAATGGCGAAAAATATTGCCTTTTTGTGCGTCAACTGTAAATCTACCACTGCAATTAATTGTCACATTTTATACGTAAATTTATTAATGTAAATATCAATAATTTTAGATATGCTTTTACTGAATGAACCAGTGTCTTAACGTTGGACTGGAATTGAAGATTAAAAGAGACGCACTTAATTATGTTATGGAGTTTAAAGTATTATTTGATATGATAACAATTTAAACACGATCGTGTACAAAGATTAACGAAGTATTCACTGACGACGTAAAATGCTTTTTGTGTTGAAATAAATGTATAAATAATTTATAGGTACGCACTCGAATTGTGTGGACATTTGATAGAAAATTATTATAAAGTGGCAGTACGCGAGGACTAGGTAATGTACTGGTGCATAGTTTAGGGTCCCTGTTGAAGAGTAATTGAAAGGAATGTGTAGGTATTTAAATTTAAAATAACTTAAGTATTAAGCACATTTGACTGTTTGCAGTAGAGTAGCGCAGCTCAATTGTAGTAAAATAAATTTGTAATTTATCTATTTATATTGTTAATAAAAATGTTATAAAATAGAAATAGAACTTTTAATACAATCATTTCTGTTCATGTCCCTAAATCCCTTTGTCTCCTTTGTAGTATTGAACTAATGCACCTTTTTTTTTTATTAACGAGGAGGAAATCTTCAAAAAGATAGCCTTCTGGGGGGAAGGCGGCGGTTATGTGGGATTTTTACCCACTAAAACCTCCCCGGTGGCCCTTCCTCGGTGCATGGTGAGGGCCTCCGGGATCTCCAGTGGAACGCACCGGAGCCCCTCTGCACTGTGCTCAAGGAGAGCACTTCCCGGGGGGGAGGTTACTCCCTCGCTCCCTGTGCCCTCGCAGTGCAATGCAACACGGGCCAGCCGATGTCCCTTGACGCCCAGTGAACCCGAGGCCCCTTTTAGTCGCCTTCTACGACAGGCAGGGGATACCGTAGTCTTATTCTTGAGAGCCCAGAACTACAGGGCTAATGCACCTACCAATCTGAAGACGGACGATAACGTCCGTCTATAAAGATGTAGTGAGAAATTATTTTCCTTCGGGAAAACTCGGATCTTTATCGGAATACGATGACAGCCGAACTGTTGATGAATGAGCGTATTAAATGAGTGACGTGTTCATATCTATTAATATGGAGCTATTTGAGAGAGCACGATAAATACAAATTTTTCGGAAAAATTACGAAGGAAAATTTTTTCTCGCTATATGTATACTAGATGTGACAAATATAAAGAGTGTGTTTACGTTATTTTTATTAAAAAATACAAATGAATTGACTACCACCTCTATTTTTAAGTGAAAAAAAGAAGGTTGACATTTTTAATGGCCGAGTATAAGGTTTGACAGTTCACTTTAGTTGATAATATAATTTGTCGACTTATAAATCAAATAATTAGTGACTATCAAACAACAAAATCAATGAAAATCATAAAAGATTTTAACATTGATCATTTCAGTCATAGAACATACACTGATGCACAGATTTCAACATTATTTATTTTATTAAAATGACTTTTAATGACTTCAATAATTAATTAATGATTAAGTTTTAATAAATAAAAAATCTGTCGGTATAAATATATAGGGTTTATATTTTGTTTTATATACTTAAAAGGTACACAATCACATTATCACAAGACATTTTATAAACCATACTTTGTAACATTTTACTCAGGCTCGGTGACGTAGAGCCTAACTTAATTATCATGTAAACGCGATTGAACGACGAAGACATCTTTCTATTCCTATAATTATTTATAGGAATAGAAAGTCCTATAATTATTTATTTTATGTGTTTAAAAGTCAATTTTATCGGAACACAGGTAATCAAATTGACTTAAATCTTTTGAATCACCACCCATGAAGTTCATAAATACTAGCGAGGTTGCAATTGTGAAAATACAAGGGGTATTTCTTTAAAATCCCTAGGACGCATCGGCTTTGAGCTGGTTACACTAAACGGCTATGTATGTACATGAATAGCATAATATAATATCATTTTGTCATCAGGAGTGTGTGGAATGCAGATGCACTGAACATAAAAATATTCGGTAGTAAAAATTAATAATTGTATTATATAAGTAGAGGGTTTGTCAATAATCTAGAAGCACGATTGATTATCATTGTGATATCTACATTCCAAACAATGCAATAATTAAAACGACTGGAATATTAAAAAACGCTACTACCTAATTGATCCGATTGTGCAAAAATTACCAAACATCGATTTTGTTTTCCTACCACCTTTAAATATTTCCAGTGCTTCTTTTAATGCGTCATCCTGTATTTCAAGATGGTCTGATCTGTCACCAAAAAGAGATTCGGGACGCACAGTGTTAATATTTTTTTCCTTCATAGGTGCAGGAGAAATTATAGGGATAGATTGCGATGCTGTCATTTCCTTTATCTTTCTATCACGATTCTTCATGTCCAAATTTTCTTTAACAGGAGTACCTAATATCTTGACGATATCTTTAAATGTCGTTGGAGATGAATGAGAATTATTATGATTATCATTAGGAAATTTATTTTCTGCCAGCTTTGAAAATGTATTTTTCCCATCTGCAATTTCTTCTCGTTTTGAATCATGCTCTAAGGTTGTTATCAATTTGTTAATTTTGTCGTCATCCGAATCACCACTTTTAACATCCACACTGAGAATCTTGGATGCACCGTCCAAAATTTGCCGTACTTCCTTTATTTCAGACTCATTGTCGCAATTACGTTCGACATCTTGTAATAGATTCATATATTTCATGATAGTATCCAAAGTAAATTTTGGATAGAATTTTATAGTTCTGAATTCTTTAAAACGTAGTGATAATTTTTCTAATTCGTCCCTAAAATATTGATAAAGAATTCTCAAGCGATCGTCATCAACATTTAATTTATATTTTAAATCTTGTTGGTTTTCGATACCTTTTCTATTCACAAATTCTATTTGATTATTAATCGACGTATTTAAATTTTCGAAGTCATGTCCAAATGAGCTGCCGTGAAGAAAACCTAGTGAGATTTCTTTTTGCTTGTCGCGTCTCTTAAACCTTTCGTATACGTCTTGATATTCATTCACTGCGACTTTACATTTTGGATTAAGGGGAGTACTGCCCAGTGTTAACGCATTTTCAACTGCATTCACAGTACAATCAATTGTATCCTTCACATCAGAAACATCATTAATTACCTTCTGATAGTCATTATGCAATAAAGACATTATGTCTTGGATACCACCAAATGCTTTTCCATTCGCCTGAAAATGAAATTTATATTAAGACCACATCCATTTAAATAAACGATATATAAATAATAAATCATAAAATGATAATATAAATGATAAATCATAAAACACATTTATTCAGGGCAACATTTTACATAATGGTTGCCCTAAGCAAATAAATCTGGATAGAGTTAGGTATGTGTAGAGGAGGCATTTGCTTTGTTTAGTAGAATTTTATGTTGCTAGAATAACAGTTTATGATTTCGAGGAATAATGGACCATGTAGGTGTCTTACAAACAATGTGACGTCAAATATGTCACCCCCCACACCATGAGTACTGTAAATCGCTATCATATATTATAATTATCAATACCAAACATAATAAAACAAATACCTATTCAATTATTTGTACATTAATAGAATTAAAAACAATCTTTTTATGACGTATATATAGCGTAGTTTCTTTTTAAAGAAATTGTCACTCAAATGCATGATTTCGTTTGGAATTCTTTTATATATTTTTTTACTCAAAAAACTCCTTAATACGTATAAGCGTATAGCCCTTAATATGTATATAAAAAAAAATGCAATACATAATGCACAAACACGCACACGACATACAGAGACGAACATAACACGAAATGCATTATACATTTGCGTTCACGTGACCTATAAAGTCTCGTCTTCTTCTTTCATGCCATGGCTTGGGAAAAGGAAGTATTTTATACTTACGTGTACCGTGAATATCAGAATTATAATTCCGAAATAGCGAACAACAGCGGGAAGCAGAAACCAACACAACATTATTTCGTCATAAAATAGGAAGACTGACACTATGCTTTTATTATAAATATGTATTATTTTGCGTATATTTACTGAAATAGCCACGCGTTACGCGCTACAGGCCATCTGTTTAAATATTTAAGTTCTTATTATAACTGCCAATTACGCAAAGGAAAGGAAATGTCACTTCGCCTCGCTCTTCTTAAAATTATAAGTAATATTTCTTATTAAAACAGTGAGATTTCCCGAATACTTAATCTAGGTCCTATGAGACAACTTCTTCGGCCTATTACTGTTGTTTACCTAAAGCCAAATTAGCTAGTGTCCTACAAAATTTAGTAATTCGCAAATTGCTGGTACGCTAATGTAGTCACCGTGGTACCCAAGGGCTACGGAGGCCACATACTTAACACAATTGTAATATTATCTTAACCAGGTCTCCCGTAATGTTCTGCTATTCGTACTAATTTTTAACTACTAGTATCTCGTCTCCACTTTACAGAGCATAAGATAAGTGAACTCTTAGATCGCTGAAAATGCACCTCTAATCTATCTATAAATAAAAGAGAAAGATTACTTACCGATTTCACCCGCTCGAGAAGAGAATGAATGCGGAGAGAAATGAATAATTTAATATATTGTGAGAGTTAAATTAAATATTTAATGATGAAGTTTATTGTTTAAATAAAATACACCAAAATCTAGCCAGGCGAAGCGGGCTGGGTACGCTAGTACCGAATACAATTCAAGGGAAAATGGGACCCAATATCGAACCTTGTGGAACTCGGATTGGACCAGAAAAGCTAGGCAGCATATTGCCTAACGTTATATAGAAGCCGGCTGAGATTCGGCTCGCCGGACTGATTTTAAGTTAGACGGATTGTTTGCTATTAAAAATTAAATCGTTCAATGAAACAAATTACTAATTGTAAAGACGTTTATTTGATTAATTTTATTGCCTTATATTACAGAATATCACAACTTTAGACTGACGACTCTCGTCAACGTTGACACTGACAGGTTGTGGGAGAAGGCAAAACAGATTATTAATTATAATTTAGATGAAATTTGCTTCTAATTTGTTATCTGTGAAAATGCAACATTAAAATAGATGAACAACTGTATTTAATGCGAAAAATCACAAAACGGCTTAACCTATGACATTATACCTAATTGATAAATATAACAAGATTATTGTCATATAATTTTGTTTTCATTACATGCATGTCACGTTTGAAATTTACGGTTTATTACATTGTAAAAATTAGTAAAATGTAAGACAAGATTTTTTTGCAGGTGCAGTTTATAACGACATTCGAACCACCGGGATCCCCCCAACTTATTCGCCAATGACATTTCACTATTGCCATTGTGCCAAAAACTGTAATCCAATTATTTCAATTTCGAAGTGTAATTTTCAATTGAACTTTTGGATTATTTCATTTCATATTGATTAATTTATCGAAATGTAGCGACAAATCTAGAAAATGTTATTGCGTACGAGATTATTAGAACAACACAATTTTGTAGTATCAGTGGTACGCCAAATAATGCACACAAAAAAAACCATAGTGACACAACTGACCTTAGATTACAAAAACTGACAAAAGTCAAGAACTGTGATGTCACTGACTGTTTTACGATATTGGTTCAGCAAACCCGGGGCAAGGCTCATCATAAGTTCATAGTTCCGGTTTTATTTCATTTTCATCTCGCATTTAATGTAATTTTGGCAAATTGATTGATATTTTAAAATTGAAGAAGAATTTGAGGTATTCGTTATAAATGTCATTATAGACATCAAAAACAATAGTGTCTTTATATTAAATGAGCTTCCATTAAATAGATTTGTTACAGTACATACAGACGAAATACGCTCATCTGAATGTACATGAAATGGACTTGCTATTAAAATTCTTGTAAATATAATTATAAATTATAGTCTTGTCTAGTGAACATTCGTATATTTGTTATAGTTTGGCACCATCATGAGCAAATTTTTTGCTATTTTTTTTAATAATTTAACAATCTTTAACATCTAACATTAATAACGCAATTAAGGTTAAAGTTCTTTATCAATGTAATTTCTACGCATAAAAGATTGCCAAATTTACTGCCAATTAATACAATTGGAGACGGTAGATTTAATTAATAAACATATTAAATATTAATTAGAAAAAGTTTCACAAACAAAAAAACGAAATAGCACATTAATTTTTAGTAGAGAAATTGTTCTGATTATCACAAAGTTTTAATTTTCTCATAAATTCGGTCACAAATTTGAAATGACCAAAGCCAATGTATGGGTCCTCGCACGTTCCTTAGCTAGACAAAACTAAATTTAATTAATTCTCTTACAGAGAGAGACTGTAGCTAGAGAAAAACAAACTCAGTTTATATTCAAAACAAAAACAACAAGCTCTTAAGTCCTTTCAACACACGAGCTCATTAAATCTCTTCGAAGTGACTCTCTTTGCAAATGCCAAGTCGAGATTATGTGCAAATAATGATATTTTTGTATGTAAGAATATAAAAATTTAAACTCATAAGATACCGGACCGAATTCGATCTGTCACATCAGGGGGTCCATCAAGCTCAAAAAGCTTTCCATTCTTGGACTTAAAAGTTCGATTTACATGTCTAATTTACTAAGTTACGCCCGTGACTCAAATGAATATGATCTTTTTTTTTAAAAGATAGCTAGCAATATTTCTTTTTTTTTCATAAATATTACTAACATTCCTGTTAACCATTCCAACTAAGCTTAAGCTTGTGCTAGGAGATGGTACACGTCAATAGTCGTATGGTGGATTCGAACCAAACGATTCGCAGACCGTAACCTAAACCATTAGCCCATTGACTCTTCATCTTTCTTTCAGTTCGGTTCGATCAATTTTTCAGACATTTATCAATTCATTGTTGTATAGTTATTTTATTTATAATTGTTAAAATTAATAAAAAGTGAATACGTTGTTTTTGTTTGTGACACCTAACCTGTTATATTAATTTTTTTACATATATATTTATCGTCTGGATACGAGTAATTGATCACTAAAAAAAATGTAGGGCAAGATACATTAATAAAATTAGCATAATCAATAATAAAACAGTTTTGTATGTTAATAAAGTAAAATAAAATTTTTCAAAAAACAGGCAACACTTAGAAGAAAAATAAAAATTATATTTTTTAAATAATGCACCTGTTAAATACGAGCTGTAAGAATACATTGTTATGTTTTAAAAGAATCATTCACAGTGAATTTATTTCATTAGCTAGCCCAATATCCATTTTTTTTTAATTTCATTCATAAATGTATAAAAAAAGGTTTAATTTGAAAATACTTTTTCAAGGCGACATTACTTTGTATATTTCGATTTTTTTTAATCTAGAATAATTTAATCAAATACGATTTAAAACAAATCTACGTGTAATATGATATGTAATTGGAAATCATTTAATAGTTATTTACGTACAACCTTAATATGTAAATGTATTGCTTAGATTTATTACAATGTAAAGGTCAAAAATATAACAAATACAGACATGTTGATAATATAAGTGAATGAGCATTGGCCTTCTATATTTATATACACAACATGATGTATATACGTCCGTTTGTATGGGAAATAACTAGAACGGCAATTAATACTTCGTTTTTGTATCTACCAAGAATCTTAAAGCTAGGCCTAATATTATTAATATATTAAAAAATGATTTCCATGAAAAAAAATCTATAAAATAATAAAAGCGAAAAATTATAAATTAAAAACATAATAAACAAAGTGTAGCAGAAATCGTTCGCTGTTTACTTAAATCAATGTTCATTATCATACGACATTTTATGTAAGCAAATCATAATATAGTGTTTTTGCTGGCAACATTTCATAATAAAAAATATTTTAACACTTAAAATAACCATTGGAATATATTTCTTTCTAAGAACGGATATATACACGAGATTCTCTATTCCCACCATATACGTAGGTTCAAATTCCCCTATTGGAGCTTTTGAACCTCCGTCTAGACCGTGAGGTCGGGAGGGCATAACAGTTAGATTCGTCGCGGCTGACGTTTTAGGGATTAGCCTCGACGTAAAAAAAGTTATTCCTAAAAAAAATCCGTTCTAAATGGTAGCAGTCAGCAGTCGCCACCTGATAACCCGGGTAATGGGGTCTACACCCCGAGGCCCGTACCTGCGAGGTTCACGTGAACCTTTTAGATGACCCGTGATTGAGTGACTGACCCACCATATTTATTAGGCCCAAAAATAATATTATACTATTCAAACCGGGAAGAATAGATGACGTAAAATTTTTCTTTTTATTTATGACTTGATATCGTAAAGTATGTAACTATGATTTAACTTCTTTTTTTAATTTTTTACTATGAAATAGCAAAATGTCAACTGCTCGAAATATTTAATATAAGTAATCTATCAAAACTATTGTTATTAAAATTATTTTTATCTATATGGTTACTCCAATATTATATTATATTCATACCACTGTCCTTAAACAGAGATCAACCTTTTAAATATTCATTACTTTGCTGCCAGAGATAGGTCAAAAAAGTTTCATCCTTCCATACATTTGTATGTTTACATAAAACCTCATGAGATGTGAAAAGCGTAGAGTTTCAATCATAATACAAGCTCCAAAAGGCATATCAAAATATCGAAAACTTTCATTTAAAACTGTTGAATTGTAATCACTAATTTGCACTTGTAAGTGATTCAAACATTAACCACTATTAGAGTTTCACAAATAGTCCAAAGTGTCAGGGAGTTGGATCCTCGTCGTCCGCAACTCGGGACGCTATCTCATCTCTCTTGGGGGGAACTGGGATGTTCAACGTGTCCACCCGTGTCGGTGGGATCGGGGTGATGTTCGTCTTCGGCAAAGGAGGTATAGGTGGCGTTGGGGTGTCGTTACGTGGCTCGAAGCTCGCTTGTGTATCGGTGGGCGGGAAGCCGTTGTTCATCCTCTGGTAGTGCGGCTTCCAAGTGTTCGCTGGAGGTGTGTAGTTTAAATGGTCGTATTCCATTTCTGAAATTAAATAGACACCAATAAAATGCAATAGTTTTAAATACAATTTATTTTGAAGCAATTTGAAGCGTCAATAGCCTAATGGTTTAGGGTACGGTCTGCGAATCGTAAGGTCGTAGGTTCGAACCCACCATTCCGCCTATTGATGTGTGAACCATCTTTCAGCACAAACTTAAACTTAGTGGGAATGGTTAACGAAGAATGGTTAAAAATGTTTCATGAAAAAAAAGATACATAGCTAGGTTTCCTTATAAAAAAAAATAGAGGAAAAATGAATGCAGGGAGCATTCATTTTTCCTCATTAAGTAGTATGTTTGGTCCCAAAAATAATATGGCTTTGCCTGCCACTCCAACTACAATTACATAGAAAAACTGACAATTGTAAGGCGCACATTAAAAGGCCATGTACTCACCATATCCCTCTTTGTGTTTTATCTCGTCGTAAACGTGATCCAGCTTATCGTCATCTATGCAGTGGTAAAGGTTGGGATTGGTTGCGTCCGCATCCTTATTCTTCAGCGACGAGAATGGATCATAATCTAAAATTATAAATGATAAATAAATATGTTTATTAATATGAATAATAAAGAATGAAACAATTTAAAATAATAGACAATGATAGCAATCTCGAACCGATGATCCTCATCAGGTCTGTATTATACTTATTCTAATGTCGAAACTATATGGAATATCTTTATTTCTAGAATAGTTGGACTTGTGATCTTATAGTTGACTATTTGAATTCCTACCGGCTGGGACGTACAAAAACATAATACAGCCTCTATTGTTTCCTTTCATATTAAAAGTAGGTCAAAAGCGAATTATTAATACTTTATTTATTTATTGATCACCAACACATTTAGCATTTTTAATATACAATATAGAAAAACAGTGAATAGTTGTAAAGATAATGCCATCGCAGTTACAGGTGAATGAAGACTGCATGCAATTTACTGGCGAGGACAATATTAAATAAGAACTTAAAAAAAACACAAAAAATAGAATTAAGCTAAATTTTTAATTAAAGTTAACACATAAAAATAATATTTATAGGTAAGTGACTTTTTAATGTACCAAAACTTTGACAAAAGAGGTCAATATTATTCGTTTATGAAAATTAATTAAATTCTATAGAGAGTCTATTTAAAGGCGCATTCTTACGTAGGTTTGACCTGAATAAACTTCTTAGTAATTGGTAACATGAAGGTCTAGGTAACCGCGACGGTATAGAAAATGCAAGAGCGGCGACAAGCTCAGGAGTGTGAGACCATTTGCAAGTTTATAAAGGAATGTCAGGTCTAGCCTGCGTTTTCGATCCCCTAGTGAGTCTATTACTACGAATACTAATTTATTTATATACTCACTATCATTAGAGCATGAAGCAGACATTCTCAGCTTCTCCAAGGTTGCATTGTCCAGTTTGCTCCCGGAGTTTAAGTTGTTGAATATTTGATTTGCATTGTTGAGCAGTGTGGTGCTGTCATCGCCACGAGTTGAACCTTGGAACTGAGTACACTGGGTTGTCGAAATGTTGTTGTTCTGTAAGCAAAACAAAGTTATGTTTATGACTAAGCCCTGTAGTTCTGGGCTCTCAAGAACAAGACTACGGTATCCCCTGCCTGTCGTAGGCGACTAAAAGGGATCTCAGGCTCACTGAGCGACAAGGGGCCTTTGTCGTCCGCCAAGGTGGACCCGAGACGAAGAAGACATCGGCTGGCCCGTGTCGCCTTGTATTGCGAGGGCACAGGATGTACTCTCCTTGAGCACAGTACAGAGGGGCTCCGGTGCGTTCCTCTGAAAATACCGGAGCCGCTCACCATGCACAGAGGAAGGGACACAAGTATAATAATAAAAACCGACTTGAAATTGAATCGAACGTTAAAAGTCGTGCGGTCGCCGTTCTTTTACTTTCAAAGTAATCAAATTACGAATTTCTGGCGCATATATTCTCATTCAAAATTTAAATGACGGCGCTTTCAGTGCACAAAAATTAAAAAAGAATATGACGAAGGAATTGAGAACTTTCTCCTTTTTTTAAGTCAGTTCAGAGCATGTTCATGCGTGTGTGTGTTCGCGCGTGTGTGTGTGTGTGCGCGCGTCTGCTGACATGTTAAAACTTCGACAAGTGTATAAAATTTAGTGTTTAATTAAAATAATTGAATTGTAACTATCACATCGAAATCAAGTTTAAGTATGAATGCTCACCTGGCTGTTGATTGGGGTCGGCAGTGTAATGCACGTGTGCTATCTCCCGCTTGAGGTTGCGCACTCGCTTACGGTAGTAAAGCAAGACGAGCACCGCCGCGGCGGCACAGAGAAGGGCCATGATCACCATCACCGTTGTTAGGCCGGCGTTCGACGAGCCTACTGAATGGAAATACATCTTAGGCTGTGTTACGAATCAATGGTTACAATAATTAATAATAATTCTGTCAGATCTCGTTCTAGTTTTTATGAATTGTCAATAGCCTTGAGGTTTAAGGTCTGCGAAACGTAGGTCCGTAGGTTTGAATCCATCAATCGACTATCCATGAACCATCACCTAGTATGAGCTGAGAGCCGTGGTAGCTCAGTGTCCGAGCCGTCGCTTCAAGATGCATGTTACGCTAGCACACTCGAATTCGATCCCTGGTTCCCGGCACCAATAAATTTGTTGTTGCAATTTTATGTCCTGATTTATCACGCGCTCGGCGGTGAAGGAAAACATTGTGAGGAAACCTACATGTCCTAGAAACATTTTCTATTATGTACTATTATTAGACATGTGAAGTCAGCCAATTCGCACCAGGGCCGTGTGCCGGACTATGCCCTTAATACACTCCTTACAGAGAAGGCCTATGCCCAGCAGTGGGACATATATAAGGGCTGTTACTAATTTTAATTTACTTGTAAGAAGAACTTAAGCTTAATTTGAATGGTTACAAAAATATTAGTCATATTTGAGAAAAAAAATAGCATTGATTTTTTTAAAGAACTTCGTGCATGAATCAATAAGCGATATATATGTCTCCACTTAATTTTTACTAAGCCGTGTAGAAAGTCGAGAGCCGAGATATATATACCTTTGTATCGTGGGAGGAGTATCCTGTAATTATTGACACATGCGTGTTATTTGCAACCTTGACCCTCAGGTCATAAGTAAAGCATTTAACTGACAATATTTATTTATTTATTTATTCTTTAGTTGTACACAATACAAAAAAGGTACAAATAGGCGGACTTAATGCCAGAAGGCATTCTCTGCCAGTCTACCTTGGGGTTGTGTAGAGACAAAGTAACGGGTGCAAGCTATGTGAGAAAATAATAATAATAATATAGTTTATTTGCAAAAAATAAAGTTGAATACATATAAAGGTGAGTCCCTTAACTCCCGAACTAGCGTAAGCTGTATCTCAGGAGCTAATGTCTTCCCCCTAATAAATAAATAAAAGAAAACTATAATAAATGCATGCATATATTTTATTCATACCTACTCACAAATAAATTAAATATATAAACATAATAATTATATATAATAATAAATAAATACATATATAAATTGATATATATAATTATATTATAGATGGATAGGGACAGCAATTGTCAAACTATTACTTGCTTAGGTAAAGCAAGGATAAGTCCAATAAGTAAGTACAATACAATAGTACTTACCAGAAGCTTGATCGATGTGGATCGCGTCACTAGCATGGATGTCGCAATGCTCGCCGATGAAGCCGCGATGGCACACGCAGCCCTTCACCGGGTCGCATACCCAGTTGCCCTCCGACGAACAATTGCAGGGCTCCATGCAATGGTCTCCGTAGTAGCCTTCCGGACAAACTGTAAAGAATATACCAGTTGTAAATCTATGTTACACTCAAAAATTAGACTGAGCCATTTAAGAAATATGTTGTAACTGTTGCATAGTCCAATTCCACTCTGTGACCCTAAAGATATATTTACTGTCATGTAGCTGATTTCTTGTACCCTTCTTTAGTCTATAACAATTTGTTCTAGGTGGACATATGGAGTGAATTAAGGAATGTCAAAGAAAAAGTGCAGACACAGCAGATTGAGAACGGTACTTACATTGCGTGCAGTAGCTACCGGTATAGCCAGGCGGGCAGCGACAATAACCGTCGTTGGGTCGGCAGGGGGCGGAGCGGGCGCAGCGGCACGGCTGCGAGCAGCTTGCACCCCACCAGCCTCCCGGACACGCCTCCCCACACTGCGCTCCACGCCACCCCGGCAGGCACTGGCATTCACCTGGAACAACGTCATATTCACAAATACTTTCTTTTTTCTTTATTTATTGGGAACCTTTGCCCTTTTGGGCATGTCAGCCCCATCATACCCTAACCTAAGTACACACACATAGGTCGCATAAATCAGCTTCCTCGCTCCCTCTGAAGTCGGGTTAGACAGCAGCATTAAGAAAGCACCCACAAAACAATATATTAAAAAAGCGTTGGTAATATTAACTAACGAATATGAGCGTGTGCGAACTGACTGACGATATTTATATTTAGTATATGTATACTTTACATACGATAAGGGAATGGAATAATTTGTCTGCGGCAGTTATGCCCTACCATTACGATGTATCGTCAAGAGAAGACTGAACTAAATTAAGGCGCCTTCAATTTTTCAAGCCAATTTTTTTATTTATCTATAGAAAGATAAACACCAAATTTTACAACATAGACACATACAACGGACGATAAGACATTGACAGACAATCCACCATTCGACTATTGACGTGAAACAACTCCTAACACAAGCTTAAGCTTAGTTGGAATGGTTAACGAGAATGTTAGTAACATTTCTAAAAAAATAATATTGCTAGCTTTGTTAAAAAAAAATGTTCACGCACTTTAGACAATATTGTGCGAGCAAAATCAAAAAGTCTAAGAACAAGGCAGAGAGAATATTGAAAGTGATATGATGATGATGTAAATAAATTAGATATTATTTAGCATTAATTATTATTATCTAGTAGTATGTATTGGTATTTATTGTATATGCTTTCTTTATTGTATTTTATGGGTATATAGTTCAATGGATAGATTTATGGGTGCAGTTTTCGCCAATAAACTGCCTGGCAGTTTGGCGAAATAATTTATGTAAATGTTATCGAATAAATTATAAAAAAATTAATAACATTTTTGAAATAAAAAAAATATATCATTTGTGATTCATGTGATTACGTCATTTTGACCATCAAACTTTACGATACGTTTTTAGGAGTTTCCTGGTATAACTATACCAATAAAATTTACATGGAACCCAATTAAAAGTAACCCCGTAACAATAATAAGTATATTTTAATAATTTGATTGTACTTGAACATACCGGTAACATGGTGACAATCAGCGCCATTTTTGCAATTGCACTTTTGTTCGCAATTAACGCCGTACGTGCCGAGCGGGCACGGGTACTCGCACGTGACCCCCGTGAAACCACTAGGGCACGTATATTTACCCGTTACTGGGTCGCAGATTGTGTTGCCTGGAAAACGAACAAGCGCTGTAATGAGATCTTTAGATTACATTGTGCAAGAAAAAAAAAGGTATAAATACAGAACAAAAGGTATACAGTACAATGATATAACAGTATAGAGTATGTAACACGATTGTTGTATCGTTTTACGTAATTCTCTGAGTGGAACAGTCACAAACAGTCTTAACACAGTTAAAACGTTTCTATAGATTTAACATATAGGACCACGGCGTCAACGGCGATCTTTAAAAATACGAGCGTGAATTGGAAATAAATTGTTGTACTTCTACGTTGTGCCCGATGAGCGTGGTGCCGGCGACAGAATTCTTCATTATAAATTGGTTACCAGCGCATCTAGAATATTTTAGGTGCTGGAAGCGGGACCATTTAATAGGTGAGCCGTATGCTCGTTTGCTCCAACCCTCGTAAAAAGTATGTAATGTTTTTCCTCGTAAACAAATTTTACACCCTTTAGATGTTAGGAGCGTTGATGGAGTTTCTTCGGCCACTTCTTCTCCCAGCGCCAACGCTTCCCGAAGTGGCACTTAAAGTTGGTTTAGCTTTTGAATGTCACTAGATTATCCGTGAAATAGCAACCGACCGAGTCGTGGTTCGGCCCTCTCGGGCGCCCTCGGATCGGAATACTTACGTGTAACATAGTAACCGTCCACGCCGAGGTTACCCCTCACCAGGAGGACCCTTTTGTCGAGTTACTAGCGATAGAGGTTCAGGCTAAGTGACCTGAGAGCAATGCCACCTTTTTCGGTAAAGCAGTCAAGGCCAATTTGTGTACTTCGACATTAAATATATTATTCTGTACCGTCGGGTGACTCGGGGCAGTTCTGCGCACAGCCGGCGCCGTACGTGCCCGGCGCGCACGGCAGGTCGCACTGTGCGCCGCTCCATCCAGCCGCGCACTGACAGCGGCCCGTCTCTGCGTCACACGACGAGTTGTTCGCGCACGGACAACGCTCTGAACACCGCTCGCCATACAGACCCGACGGGCACTGGGTCTCGCAACGCACACCTGAAATATAAAAAAAATATATTTTGTATTTTATTCCATCCTCCTCCTCCTGTCGGGTTTCTCAATGCTGAGGGTGGTGACCATGTCGTGGCAACAGTCTGTCTTTCGTAATCCGTTTTCCTCTGTCTCCAGCCGTGCGAAAGCCATCGCTAACCGACGTGCCGATAGTGGTGCGGGCTTCGACCTCGCGGTCTTGTCACATTTTATTCGAAACTATCCGTTAATTTGTCCATCCTTTCAACCCAAGGGGGTAGACAGACATCTTACTTTGCTTTTCACCAGGCTTATTAGTTCCCATATGTCACAGTACACACCAGACATGTATACAGCGGATGTGAGTAATGGGACCATTAGAGGGTACCCTAGGAAGAGGTGTATGGACCAGATTGATAGCATATTAAAAAAAATGCAGCAGTTCCTTCGATCGACATTTTTGTATGCGTAGATGTATAGATATAAATGAAGCGCAACAAGTGTTCCAGGGTCGTACTAATCTCTGCTATTTGTATTTAACCTTCCCGTGAGACATGGCGTTTCATAGTACATTCACTATCCAACGCAAAAACATCAGAAGCATAACGTTCACTTATGCCTGCAAATTGCAGCAATCATATGTATCAAATGTATAGAACATACAAATTTTCATAAGAATCGGTCAAGCCGTCTTGCATTAGAGGAGAAAAAAATCAAAAATAGGTAAATTAAGATCAACGAGTCATAAAACAAATATTTATTACAAATTTTCCAATATCTCAATCAACAAATATTTTATATATAATTTTTAAGTTCCCTATAAACTAAGGTCCGATCCACATAAAATTAACCTACTGACCTCATTAAAAAACTCTTCCCAACAAGGAAATAATTTCCGGAATCGATTTACTAGTACAATAAAATACAACCAAATTGACAGCATCCTCCTTTTTTGAAGTCGGCTGAAGACTTATATGGAGTACCTCGACCAATATCATCATATATCAATTTTACAGCCACTTACAATACTGTCACTGCAGCACTTTAAAAACTGTTGTTCAGTAAAAATTCGAGAATAAATGTCAAAACATAACTTTATTCTTATACTATATATATATACATATATATAGTATAACAATAACTCTATATATATAAAAGAGAGAGTGTGTGGGTGTGTTCCATATAGACTCCGAAACGACTGGACCGATTTCAATGAATCTTTCACGGAATCTTCAAATTAACCTGGCGCGTAATCCTGTAATTTTAGGTGATGATCGGTACACTCCTCTTTTTGAACTGTTAAACAAGCCATACGTCGTACTCTTATTTCTGACATTAACTTGAGCCCGATATGTTTTTGTATAAATGATAAGAATGATTTTGTATTTACTGATATGTATGTGGGTGTAAGTAATGATATTCACCCATTGGAGAAGAGTATGAATACGAAGAGAAATGAATAGTTTAATATATTTTGAGAGTTAAATTAAATATTTAATGATGTAAGTTTAACAGCCCTGTAGTTCTGGGCTCTCAAGAATAAGACTACGGTATCCCCTGCCTGACGTAGACGGCGACTAAAAGGGGCCTCGGGTTCATTGGGCGACAAGGGTGGGGCCTTTGTCGTCCGCCAAGGTGGACCCGGGAAGAAGGCGACATCGGCTGGCCTTGCACTGCGAGGGCACAGGGGAGGGAGTAATCTCCCCGGGAAGTGCTCTCCTGAGCACAGTGCATCTTTCTAAAGATTTCCTCTTCGTAAACAAAAAAAAAGTTTATTGTTTAAATGAAATAAAGCAAAATCCATCTGGGTACACTAGTTATAAGTATAAACTACACGGCTAATAAGATAGATATCCCGATGAAAAGCTTTTCATATAAATCCTATTTTTCTCGAAAGCTATCTTCCATACCATGGCTTTTGATTGCAACATCGACTTGTCATTATCCACCATCATCACCACAACCCTCGGGTGTCTGCTTTCGAAACGGCGCAGTGTTTCCGTAATGGTCATAAGTATCAAGCGAGGATTGAATAGGCTACCCTTCACTTCCCAGGAGAGGCAGCTGTTATACACCCCCTTATAAAATTCATCATTTGATTGTAACTTCTCGCTCATTGTGTCATCTCCGCTAGCGTTTTTCTTCGAACTTTTCATATACAACACTCGTACTGTGTCGTCGTCTTCCGATAAACTGCTTAAAACCATTTTATTTGATCCTCTCAATATTGTTGCATTATTGCAAATGTTGTCATAAAAAATCGAATTTCCCAGAACATCTGTTATGAAAACATAATATGTAATAAAAATAAATAATTTTACACGTCTTACCAATTTTCCTAGCAAGACCTGTGTACATAAGGTATAATAAAATATGATCTCAAATTATATAATTTTTATTCCTCTAAGTCTCGCTAAGTCTCAATAATTAAGTATCACTAGCCTTATGGTTTAGAGTACGGTCTGCGAATCGTAAGGTCATGGGTTCGAATACACTATTTAACGATATGCTTAGTTGGAATGGTTAAAATATTACTAACGTACTTGACGTTAGTAATATTTCCGAAAAAACAAATAATAGGTCTTTCTTTTTAAAAAAAAATCTAAGTCCATCTCAAAAGTCATCTATTACTTGCAAAATGTATTCTATAAAGACAACGAAGCAATTATTACTGGATGCTTGTGATGCACTCACACACAAATATGCACACACATACACAATAACTCTTTGTCGTCTAAAATTGTCTATTTAATAATAAGTATAATTTGTTTTTATCTGACGGTGCCTCGAGGTGGGCGTAAACTGCTGCGATTAAGTCAATTAATATGAAAATGAAATACATTATATAGTATTCTGTCACATTATTTTTAACCTAGCGGGGTAGACAGAGTCTACGGTCGGTACTAACGGTCGCTGTCTACTTTTCAACACGCTTATTAGGTCCCATACGTGACAGGTGCTGAGCCTATCGCCATGCGGCACAAATTTTTAGCAAGTGATTTTTTGTACTACCGACTGGGATTCGAACCCGCGACTATCAGATCATAAATCGCTGCTTTGCCATTAGTCTATTAATCCTTCCTTATAATGATGACCTTTAAATACTAGATTGTGATACTTCTACGTATATAGAATAAGACTAAAAGAGGCCTCGGGTTTACTAGGCGACAAGGGTGTAGGCCTTTTTCATCCGCTGAAGTGGACCCCGGAAGAAGGCGACATCGGCTGGCCAGTGTCGCATTGCCCTGTACCGAGGAAGAGCCACCGGGGTTTAGTGGATAAGATTCCCCCTGAACTAAAAAAAAGACTACATTCTACACCTAGCAATAAAATTTGAGTTTTGCGTAATACCTCGCCAGCTGCTTTCGCAGATACACTGGCCAGTGACGTGATGGCAGCCGAGAGCGTTGGATGAGCAGTCGCATTGGAGCGCGCAGGCCGCGCCAAAGTAGCCCACGTTGCAGCGCCGCTCGCAACGTGCACCCACGTACCCCGCGCCGCACACGCACTCACCTGATATCACCGACTTAAATTAGAAAATAGTTTAGGAAAATAAAATAAAGACACCAGTAGCATATTTGAGTAAATACCACTGGCCTAAAAGAACAATAAGTAGAAATAAATAGAAATTAATATGTCCTAAGAAATAGAAGAAAAAGAAAGATAGAATAGAAATACACAATGTAATAGAAAAGGGTATTAAAAAATAAGTAGAATGTAAAAGTGAAAAAAATGTATATGTAATATAGAAAATAATGTATTAAAAAAGAGATAAGAGAAGGACATATTGATTGTAAATTAGAATAGACATGGAACATGGACAAGAAACTAGCTAAAAAAACCAATAAAATAATGCGTGATTTTCGTGCCCGAATTTGAACACGACCGTTAGATGTTAAATAAAATGAATGTTATTTTATATTTATGTGTATATGTACTGGCTTGAATCACTATCAAATATTTATAGATGTTAACATGCACCTACTGTTCTCCAAATTTCTATATCTCCGCTCCCCTGTATAAATAATATATTTGCGTATGATATATAAATGGCACAAGCACTTAAGAACGAAGAGAGAAGCACTTGAGAATTTCAATAATTACCAGTTTCAAAATATAAGGTTGTCCTCTAAATATAAGGTAGGAATTAAATCGGGCATTATATAAAATTTTAAAATAACTATATTTTTAATTTACCAAGATTTAAAAAGGAATTCAAATTGCTGCCTTTAATATTAGTCAGCTCACTAATGATATATCAGAAAATAATAATTATACAAACCGTTAACAGGGTTGCAGGGGGCGTCGTTTTCGCAACTGCAGGGCTGTCGACATCTCAAACCATACGTTTTACCATCACACGGTCGATCGCATTTCAATCCATCGAAACTGTAATACATAACATACTAAATATCCTTCGGTCAGGAACACAACTTAAGGCTTTGTTAATAAAATAGCTACTGATCGAGTCGTGGTTCGGCCCTCTCGGGCGCCCACGGATCGGACTGCTAACGCGTTATAATGGTAACCGACCAAGCCGAGGTTACCCCTCACCAGGGGGACCCTTGTGTCGAGTTACCACCTAATAGAGGTTCAGGCTAAGCGACCTAAAAGCTATGCCATCTCTCAATCCGGTGAAGCAGTAAAGGCCAGCTTCTCTGTGCCAACTGTGATAGTTGGTCCAAAAAAAAAAAAAAAACAACTTAAGGTGTTACTTGTGTACTTACTACTTTACAATGTATTTAAAAAAAAGTTTATTCGAATTTGTACGTACCCGGGCTGACAATCACAATGGCCGGTCTCGTGAGAGCAGGTGGCGTTGTTGAAGCATTGGCAGGTGTCGGCACAGTTGTCGCCGTACTGCGGGAACGGGCATGGCTCTTCGCAGCGAAGGCCGCGATAGCCCGGCGCGCACAGGCACGAACCTACCACACCAACAAAGGTTTCTATATTTAGTTAAACATATATATTTTTTTATAGAAGCGCAAACTAGCAACCAGTACATCTAAGGTTAGCTGTAGCGGTGAGCCACGCATGAAAGGCAGGTGTATCGTTAAAAAGTTTAGCTACCTCATTCACAGAGTCAAAACTCGGAAACTTTATACCGCTATTTTACGAGGTCATATAATTGTAGGTCTCAAATTCTTCGGACACACGGTCAGACGAGACCCAGACAGTATGGAAAGGCTGATTATTACCGGTTGTGTGGAAGGAAAGAGAGCGAAAGGGCGGTCTCCTACAAGATGGACATACACACAACTCAGGACGCTACGGGAGCTACCCTACAATCATCCATCCAAATGGAGCAGGACTATAACGTCTGGAAGGAAATGGTGGCCAGGGCAACGCACCATAATCACGTCCCTCAATCATGAGGTTACGACATAGAAGAAGTATAATTGTGCGGCAAATGTTCAATTGCTGTTATAGCTTCTATTTTACATATACAGCCATCTTTCTAAGTGGA
Organism: Meandrusa payeni; assembly: GCA_029286785.1. Classification (NCBI taxonomy): domain Eukaryota; kingdom Metazoa; phylum Arthropoda; class Insecta; order Lepidoptera; family Papilionidae; genus Meandrusa; species Meandrusa payeni. The sequence continues at coordinate 9,681,787 of JAGSMX010000017.1, forward strand.
TAGGATTCATCTTATGAATATGTACTTGCAAAATTAGCTACGTACCGTTGATGGGCGAGCAGTGTCCGCTATTCTCACAGCGACACGTGGAACGGCAGCCCTTGCCGTATGTGAGTAACGGGCACTGTCGTGAGCAAGTCTCGCCGCCCCACCCCGCTGCGCACTCGCACACTCCCGTCCATGGATCACACCTACATCATGTAAATTTAATAAACATTTAAAAATAAAGCAATCCATTGATAGCATTGTTACAATATTTATGTTTGTATAACCATATCGAAACGCTCCAATCTGTTGATTGTATTTATAACAAACTAATCCCAACATCTCGACTACCCGGGCAATAATGCTGCGTATAGACTAGGCTAGATGTAACAGAGATTCGTATTTTAGTCGCGCCAGATTTTAGCGTATTAATGATAGATGCGTTGCTGACGTTTCTTCCAATGGGTTTTCTTTTGTCAGTATTATGGCTAGAGTTTCTAATGGTCCAATTACACTATTTGTTTGAGCTGTGGTCTTAAAACAGGATCTTTAGAATAAGAATGCTATTGCATTTTAGTAAAGGATCAAATTGAGATTCAGCCTCAGGGAACTTTCCTATTTACTAATAATTTGGCCAGTCGCCGTTACTCACATTTCGGTGGTGGAGGGGTTGCACTCGCAGTCGCGATCGCACCGCGAGCCCCACTTGCCGTCAGCACATGCGCGCTGAGAGCACCGCTCCCCGCGCCAGCCGGGCTTGCACGTGCACGTCCCGTTGAGCGGCGAACACTCCCCGCCGTGCTCGCAATCACACTTTCCCTGACACTCCACTCCGTACGTGCCCAACGGACACGGATGTACACACTGTAAAAACATGGAAGATCATTTTTTATGGTAGAATAAGAGATTGTTGCGAACGGGATAAATCCCTTATCGCCCTGTGCTATGGCGCAAACGTGACGTAATATGATTCTTCGTGACGTCTCATTATTCTTGCGTCGATCACAGGTGGAAGAAGCCCGTGTATCGCATTGCTCTTCTTATTTATGTTATCTTTCATCTTGTACTCGAAACTCTCGAACTAACGAAAAAATTAAACGTCAATAGTAGAATGGTTAATGGTAAGGTCTGCGAATCGTAAGGTTGTAGGTTCGAATCCACCATTAGATTATTGACGTGACCCATCTCCCAGCACGAGCTTAAGCTTAGTTAGAACGGTTAACAAGAATGTTAGTAAGATTTGTGAAAAAGGCTCTGATACCGAAAGCCAGCGTGGAAGGAAAACATCGGGTGAAGCCTATCGTATTACTTTTACTAAGAGCTAGTTTACACAAACTATGTGTACTCTCCTTAATACCACGAAAAAGAAATACCTTTGAGCGGTTGTCTGAAAATCTCAAAGTAGAGTTTGCAACGTATGCACTTCGAATGTAGAAGAAACGAACTGAAACGCTTTATGACACGGCTCTAAATTACCTTTTCTCCTGTGAATCCAGCCTCACACTGACAATGACCCGTTAAGTGATGACATCCAGCACCGTTGGCACATTCGCAATTCTTCTGACACTTGTCGCCCCAACGACCGGCGGGACATCTAAAAAAGTAGATCACGTTTTTTCACTGACAAACCGACTTTTTGTCACCTTGACAACCTCGACAACCTTGATTTTCAGCACTTTCGAGGGCATATAACACGTCAAACAGCTTAACATTGTACTTTGCCTAATTGTGGTTAATACAACTATTCTTAATGCAGAAGCCACTCGCAAAATTACTTTTTGCTAGTTTTAAAAAAACAAAATATCTATTTGGTTAAAATCCTTAAATTATAATGAAACGGAAAATATAATGCAATTGAATCAGTTTTAGGCACATTAAACAAATTTGTATACACATGCACTTACAAACGCATTCACACACACTCATTCCCACACACACCTTCCGACAAACATTCGCACACACACATGACACTCAACAATTAAAAATATTCTTCTTCTTTCTCCAATAGTTTTAAAAGTTTTGTGCACATCCGTAGGTCTGGTGATCCATCTCACGGGTTTGTTCCTAGTTTGGACACCAGCCCCTCGCTCATAATTGTAATTTAATTAGTAATAAAATTGTTTGTTTGTTTGTTGCTTTGTTTGTTAATGATTTCGAACAACAATTTAACCTTCTTTGACTTTTGAATGAATACATAACGAATAAATACGTTCAAATTCATTAACTCCACCCCCAGGACCTGTTCTCCTAAGAGCTCAGTGCAGAGGGGCTTCGGTGCGTTCCACTGTATTCCGGAGCCCCTCATTATGCACCGAGGAAGGCCCACCGAGGGTTTTTAGTGGGTAAGAATCCCACATAACCCCGGCTTCCAGAAGGCGGGGTACCTTGTTGAAGATTTCCCCCTCGTCAAAAAAAAGGCGACTAAAGTATATGGAAATGTTAACTCTTCACAATGGTTGACAACGCACGCGCAATCTTTTTAATCGGGATTTGTAGGCCTCTTCTCCAATAAAATATAAACTATAATAAAATCTTTTCTTATGTGTAGTACAACAGGTTATTAAGTTGATACTTACATATTGGCACAGACCTCTCCAGTCCATCCGGGAGTGCACTGACACTCACCAGTGATGAAGTTACATTTTCCGTCATTTTGGCATCTGCATTGTTGTTTGCAAGGATCACCATTGGGACATTTTTCTTCACATCTTAAACAGAAATCATAAAACTTATTAATGTTTCACCAACAATTCCATACACCTAACCTAGTCTTAGCAAATTAAAAAGGTTAAAATAAAGTTAATTGTGTTTATTTCCTAATGTTTTTAATTAAATTTAGTGAATTCGTAATTTTTTTTACGAACTACGCAGATTGGCCGGGGAAGCTGGCCTTGACTGCTTCACCAGATTGAGAGGTGACATAGTTCTTAGATCGCTTTACCTCTATCGCTAGTAACGGGACACAAGGGTCCCCCGGATAATTTAAAAGACATTCAACTTAACTAACTTTGGGTGCCACTTCGGAAAACGTAAATTCGTAACTTTAGACGTATAACCTTCGCGAATACATTTTTATTCAATGTGCATCTAAACGTACAGAAGCGGGAGTGAATCATTCTGAATTCATATGAGCTTTCATCCGATACTTTGATAAGTGAGAAGTGATATGAAATCGACTTCGAACTACCGACATAGTCATGAACATTTATTGTTCTCTTTATTGTAATCAAACTAGGGCAATAAATAGCAATACATTTTATGGCTTATAACTATTGGTATGATGAGCAGTCGCTTTACCCCTTATGTTTAGACTGCAGTGGATTCGTGATCGTTGAAATTGCTATATCATCAATACTCACAAGGGTCCTGTAAAGCCGGATGCGCATTCGCAAGCCCCACTGGCCGGGTCACAGGCCGCTCCGTTCTGGCACTGGCATTTCTGTTGGCAGCCATCGCCGAAGCTGTCCAGCGCGCAGGGCCGTTCACACGCGTCCCCGCGCCATCCCGGTGCGCACGCGCACTCGCCCGTTAACGGCTCGCAGGTACCGCCATTGAGACAGCGACAGTCGTGCTGACAATTCCTCCCCCATTTGCCATGCGGGCAAGCTGCGCATAAAGGCATTAAGTAAGGTTAAGTGAAAAAAGTTGATTCTTAAGAAATGTCAAGGCACAGCGTCATGCTATTCTTTCCAATTCCAATCTTTCCATTGATTTTCATCTTTCCAATGATCACAATTTTACAGACACACACATGAAGTAGAAGTAGTATTTATACTCATGCGTTCAAATTTGTTTCCTTTTTCCCATTCCTAGTTTTTTTCTTTCCTAATTGAAGACCGCCAAAACACTCGTTTAGGGTTGCAGATAAAAATAGGCTGTCAGATAAGTGTGGGTGTGGAAAGCGGATCATCATGGCATAGACATCCGCTTTTAGCGAAGTTATATGGTTCCCCGCTATGTCAGTTATCCGGTTGCCATTAATTTGGTCTCAAATTTAAAGTGTCATTTTTGTGGATTGACGCACTAGGTTTCACTGCTTATGTTGCGGATTTTTAACAATAAATGAATTCTCCATTCACAGTGAAACCGTCAGAAAATGCACCATTCTCATGTAAAAACTATAGTCTTATAAATGTATATCAATACATAGGTTTTATATTCATTCGGAATATTACCGATGTTCGATCGATGTTTGGAAGCAATTAATTGACGACCTTCATAAGTCAATGATAAAGATAATGAATAGCTTATCGTAATTAACACCGGCGTACGCTAACGTTAACCGCATGAATTTACGTAAACGGTTGTATTTAGATGATCTATTGCTCAATGTCTTTTGGTTTTATTTTAAACTAATAAAGAAATAAACTAGGGATTTTTCCGAACAGACAACTTAGAGACCCTTGAGAAAAGTTTACTTCCCTTTTTCAAAAATTTGGAAAAGGGCTACAACGTCTACGATGGCGTCTGCTAGCGGCGATGATCACTTGCGCATTGTGCAACACTTGGTGATCCACAAGCGCGTTTGCCTCTAAAGGGTCCCTACATTAACAGTTCGCCTGCAGTCGTGTCGTATTAGGCGGCCTGCCGTCCGAGGTCTATAATAGCCCATTTAGTATAAACTTCAAAACTTTTTTTTTGTGTTAACGGGGAGGAAATCTTCAAAATCTTTCACTTAAGAAAGTAACAGGGCATAGTCCGCCACGCGTACGGATTGACACTCTTCACTTTTCAAATTTTATGAGACATGTAGGTTTTCTGACGATAGTGCCCTTCACTATCGAACGTGACAAATCAGACATTTAAAATCGCAACAAATAAATTCATTCTACATCACCGGGGATCGAACTCTAGTTGTTATACCGCCCGGATTATTTTCTATACAATGAAAAAGAGATGTCTATCATTTCTAAAATATATATTCTGTTGCTATTCAAAAATGTACAACAAATTATTTAAACAGTATAGTTATTTACGAGTAACAAAGACTTTGCAAAGCTCAAATTAGCACGCTCAAAATAAATTTGTAAACAAGCTATTTGTTCACATATCTTATACGCCTATGTATAGAGACTCTGACGATCTGAATTCTATACAAACAAGTCGCTACTAAGGAATTTAGTAAATTATTTTTTTTTTTTTTGAATAACTACACAGATTGGCCAGAGAAGCTGGCCTTGAGTGCTTCACCGAAAAAGGCGGCATAGCTCTTAGGTCAATTAGCCTGAACCTCTATCGCTAGTAACTCGACAAAAGGGTCCCCCCGGTGAGGGGTAACCTCGGCTTGGTTACTATGTTACGCGTAAGCATTCCGATCCGAGGGCGCTCGAGAGGGCCGAACCACGACTCGGTCGGTTGCTATTTCACGGATAATATTATTTTGGTATACGGAATTAACAAAACACATTTTACAAAAAAATATCAACTGCACCTCTGTACTATATTCCGATTAGTACTAAATTATTACTCGATGATAATTATCCTGCCCATTGTCAAATGTGCACAAAAATGCAATTTCTAAAATAACCATAGACAACGTTACTTTTTTTAGTTCAAATGCTAATGGCAAAACCTCATGGAATTTTAGGCTGAACCAATCATTATCAACAACATAGCGAATCTGCTAAGGCCAGCTTGCGGTTACGGTTCGCTCTTTTAAAAAAACAATCAAAGAAATATAAAATACAAGTTTGTGATAAAGCAACTCCAAAAAAGTTTGTTTTTGGATTTAAAAAAAGACAACTTGAGTCCCGGCTGTTTGTAAATCCAATTACGTTACAGACTGGCGCAAAATTGGCATCAATTGCGCGACAAGAGTATAAGGGCAGGTCGCGTTCAACTACTAGTGCACGATATATATCGAAATTACATAAAATATCGAAATATGGACGCGATATATCGCTTCAATCCGATGTTATCGAATCATGTAATATCGATATATTTCACCCGATATACGAAATATCATAAGAAATTTAATAAACCAGCATTTCATTCTTTCTTTTATTTGTGGTTAACAACTTGAATAAAATAAAACCCTTACTTGCGCTGCCTTCCCGAAGAGTAATAAAAGTAGAAGAGAAGGGTAGTATGTTACTACACTCCTACTCTTCACGATGGCAGGACTCTACTGCTAGCAGAATCAAATCAAATCAAATAGTCTGGTATCCGAAGCGAGAACCTCTCAGTTACGCGCAGAGTACTCTATTAGTACAAAACTTTTCGAATATTTAATATTAAGCGCCAATTAATTATAAACAAATTTCGATATATGAAAAATATCGATTTATTTGTACAATATATCGTGTAGTATCGATACAACCTCACGATATATAATATCGAAAAATATATCGATATATTTTTGGCATGAACATCCCTACGTTCAACTCACATATGTCGCAGGCGGGACCCCCGTATCCGTGGTCGCACGCACACGTTGCCGGCGCGATACACTTGCCGTGTACGCACGTTTCCACGCACACAGGCACGCACTGCTTCCCCTCCGAGTCCGGTGCATATCCCGCGCAACATTCCTCCACGGGCCTGTGCTTGACCAGCGTCTGATATTTGTCCACTCGACGGAACTTTATTTTGTATTTGGAACATCGCGGTGGCACGCTGAAACACCACGCGTACTCTTTCACTTGATACGGCTGCTGTTCGGATACTTTTACAGATGTTGTGTATCTGGAAAAAATATAATTAAGGTGTATTATAAGTGTGATTATATTCTGTGAAAGAAGTATATTTACCAGTAAAAACAAAAGTATCATAGTTACATTAGGAAGTTCTGGCGCTTAAATTCTCTTTAAGTCGATTAAAATGCGTGAAAACGATAGACGTTAGGGAGGAAAGGTTTTCGAATAATATATATAAATAATAGAGAAAGTGTCTGGGTATGTTCCATGTGTATACAGGCTCCGAAACGGCTGGACCGATTTCAATGAAACTTTCAGGGTACCTTCAAATTAGTGACGATCGGAGCACTCCTCTTTTTGTTTTAAAACCCAAATCTGTATTGCCACATGCGTTGTGTATATTTTTGTCATTATGAACCATATTGAAGTACAATGGAGTATATTGCATGTACATGGGAGTAGGTAATGATCTTCATCCGCTCGAGAAGAGAATAGAAAAGAAGGGATACGGTGAAAAATGAATAATTTAATACATTTAATGATGTAAGTTTATTGTTTAAATAAAATGAAGCAAACACTAGCCCGGCGAAGCGGTACGCTAGTAAATATATATTTCAGTATGGACTCCGCAAATTAGGTGGTAAACAAAGTACTTAAAATAGTATAAATAATTATATATTTTATTACATATGATGGCTAGACGGTCTATTAGATCTAAAGTCAGTTTCATTTCACCGTATAACAATCGGTAATATATATTAAATCATTTTATACATTATAAACTTAATGAGTTGAAACGCACAAGTAAAACTCAACACCTTGCGAAACAGTAAGCGGGTCAATGAAATCGACCTGCCCGTGTTTAGCACGTAAAAGGAAAGGCGAATTGATGCTATATCCGGCATGCTTAATAATTTGCAAACGCACTTTCTGCGCGTGGTATAATTAAAATTAATTAAGAAGTATTATGCATGATAAACATAGCCGCATTATCTTATTGTGTGTGGGTTTGTTCCTATAGGCTACGAAACGGCTGGACCGATTTCAATGAAACTTTCAGGGTACCTTCAAATTAGTGACGATCGGAGCACTCCTCTTTTTGTTTTAAAACCCAAATCTGTATTCCCACATGCGTTGTGTATATTTCTGTCATTATGAACCACATTGAAGTACGATGGAGTATATTGCATGTACATGGGGGTAGGTAATGATCTTCATCCGCTCGAGAAGAGAATAGAAGAGAAGGGATACGGTGAAAAATGAATAATTTAATACATTTAATGATGTAAGTTTATTGTTTAAATAAAATGAAGCAAAATCTAGCCCGGCGAAGCGGTACGCTAGTAAATATATATTTCAGTATGGACTCCGCAAATTAGGTGGTAAACAAAGTACTTAAAATAGTATAAATAATTATATATTTTATTACATATGATGAATAGACGGACTATTAGATCTAAAGTCAGTTTCATATCACCGTATAACAATCGGTAATATATATTAAATCATTTTATACATTATAAACTTAATGAGTTGAAACGCACAAGTAAAACTCAACACCTTGCGAAACAGTAAGCGGGTCAATGAAATCGACCTGCCCGTGTTTATCACGTAAAAGGAAAGGCGAATTGATGCTATATCCGGCATGCTTGAATAATTTGCAAATGCACTTTCTGCGCGTGGTATAATTAAAATTAATTAAGAAGTATTATGCATGATAAACATAGCCGCATTATCTTATTGTGTGTGGGTTTGTTCCCTATAGGCTACGAAACGGCTGGACCGATGTCAATGAAACTTTCAGGGAATCTTCAGATTGACCTGGCGAGTAATCCTATAAGGTTTGGTGACGACCCGAGCACTCCTCTTTTTAAACTGTCAAACAAGCCATACGTCGAACTTTTATTACTGACATTAACCTGAGCCCGATATGTTTTTGTATAAATGATATTGTATTCACTGATATTTATTTATTTATTTATTTAAATCAACAAAAATTATAACACCGTTACAGATAATACCAATATGATGTTATAAAAACTTAGTTAAATATATATTATTAAAATTAAAACAAATAAAAAGCTGCTTTATGTATTGACAATAATATATAAATATAATAAAGTCAAACACCTTCTACGCATTTGTAGGCAGCTTCGATAAACACAGACTCTGTATGATATATGTCTGATATGTATATGGGTGTAGGTTATGATCTTCACCCACTCGAGAAGAGAATAGAAGAGAATGAATACAGAGAGAAATTAATAATTAATATATTGTGAAAGTTCAATTAAATATTTAATGATGCAAGTTTATTGTTTAAATAGAATAAAGCAAAATATAATATAATAAATAGAATAAAGCCCGGGGAAGCGGGCTGGGTACGCTAGTAAACATATAAAAATCATCAACAACACATATAATAACAAAGATGTCGTGAAGGGACATGTGAAGCAGTGGGACTTATTTAGGCTGGTGCTTTACTTTTACCGACTTAGAAAAGGAGTAAGGAGGTTTTCAATTCGCATGTATGTTTTGTTTTTCTTTTCAGGATGTACTTCAAGGGTAGTGTGATGAGAGTTTGGTTAGGTTCTGATTAATTTTATTTCGTAATATTCCTATGTTAATTTGGAATTACAAGAAAGAAGGTCAAATTTGATGTTTTTTTTTGATCAAGAAGTAAAATTACAATACAACTCCTAAATTCCGTAGTCTTGATTTTGAACATTTCAAACCATTCCGTTATTCACGTACTGTTTGTATTTCGGACAATTCCTTGGACACTCATTACTCTCAAACTATGTTTTTGTAAGTCTCGATCATACGTTACAGATGCTAATAAAGGAATTAGTCATAGCCAAGGATTTTTTTTTAATTTAGAGCAAACACATTCCCGATTACGGAATTCGAAAAATTTTAAAAACTAATACGATTTTTTTGCATCTATTCTACATGTGCGCACCATCATTCAACATTGCGAGGCACAAAATTATTTTTATAGCGCTGATACCGGAGTAACTTTTGCAAATTAATTGTTATATTGTTGCTTGGCAATGAGCCAACAAAATTTACCAGTCTTGGCTCTGGTTGCTGTTTGTATATCTATACATATATATATATATATATATAATACATATATATAAATAATAAGAGGTAGGTTATGATTCGAACCGATATATGAGTTTCCCGTTTTTCAGTTTAATTTTTTTTATACTTTCTAAGCAAGTGCTTGACTACGATCCCACCTGTTGTTAAGTGAAAATGCAGTCCTGCCAAATGCCTATTCACTGTACTCTTGAAAATACCCACTTTTTTTTGATGAACTACACAGATTGGCCAGACAAGCTGGCCATGACTCCTTCACCGGATTGAGAGGTGGCTTAGCTCTTAGGTCGCCTAGACGGAACCTCTATCGCTAGTAACTCGACACAAGGGTCCCCCCGGTGGGGGGAACCTCGGCTTGACGGTTACTATGTTGCGCGTAAGCATTCCGATCCGAGGGCGCCCGAGATGGCCGAACCACGACTCGGTCGGTTGCTATTTCACGGATAATCTAAGGGACATTCGAAAGCTAAACTAACTTTAAGACTGTACGAATAATGAAAGACCAAGCAAAGCGATTCGTTCGGGTTTGAGGGTTGTTCACAACAAAAAGATGAAATCCTGCAGTGCGTCTAGAAGTCCAATAGTGGAACGGGGATGGGAGAATACAATCAATACATATTACTATAGTATATATTACTTCTAGTGGAAATCGGTTAGCGATTGCTGCCTCTACGACGTTGAGGCAATGCGGTTGTAAGGGAGATTTTATTTAACATAAACAAAGATTTTTATTGCTCTTAAAGTTTTCGTCAACGTCCACGCGAATAGTGACTACACCTGCACAAACCAGTATTTGTGCTCGTCCCACGCATGTTAGTAAATGTATTGCGAGATAACACATTCCAGTCGGTCTCAAGTGCAAACAGTGTAGCAATATCGTATCTTTCTAAGAAGCGGACAAAAGCCTCCTATATATAACCAAGTCTTAGCTGGAAGAACGCACTGGATAGACAGATATCTATACTTTTCGTAATTGATATGATAAGAACGCTATAGTGAGCATTTCCATGGTAACACGGACGGCACACATGATTCAAATACCGAGAAATTGTTCTTTTGTTTATTATCCCATTGTAATTCTAATTAGTTTAGTCTTTGTTAGCGCTTAGTAGTGGTATAATTTATGCTGAAATATGACAATTATTATCTATTATCTTTGGTTTCTGAGTATTGCTAAGTCGATCGTAAATAAAATAAAATAAATAAAAGCACTTATCCATACATATTTTCCAATACTTTTATACATTTACATTAGTACATATTCAATAACATACCTGTGCCATATACACCAGTGACTTACTATTATGTATACTTTATTATACTGTCTTCTTAGACATAGACATATATTTTTAAAAAGAATGAAAAATAGACAAAACAGTTAAAGTTACACGGACAAATAATACAAAACATATGATGCCTACATCGGACACCGTCTCAGCATATGCTGTCGCGACTGCGACAGCGCTGATTTTCAGCGGTGCCCGGGACTACTTAAAGACGTGCGCGCGCAATTTTACTTTTATATGGAATTTATACAGACAGTACAAGTATAATAAATATGATACATAAATAAAACAGTTATGAGATTAAAATATATTTTATACAATAAAATAATAGATGAAAAAAAATCATAAATATTATTGAGTCAAAAATAAACTAAAATAAATAATATGATAATTAAACGTAAAAAGTTTAAATTATATAATATAATTGTGACACAGCCACTCAGTGTTCCCTTATTTCATGGGAGATGGAAGAGCAAAAGACGCAAGTGGCTCGGTGTCCTGACACTCTTAGATCGCAATGCTTACGCGTAAGAAAGTAACCGCCCAAGACGAGGTTAGTCATCACGGGTTGGATCCTTGTGTCGAGTCACTATAATAGAAGTTCAGGCTCCACCTTTCATTTCAGTGAAAAAGTCAAAGTGAGCTTCTCCGACTAATCTGTGCGTTCGTCATAAAAAAAACAAAAGACGCAAGAGGTTTTTAGGCCTTTTGCGTCTTTTGTTTTATGATCATTTTATGAAGATCTAATAATGAAAAACGCATACCTAATCCTCGTCTCGGTATTCTTCGTTTCTGAAGGTCGTGCTTATCTTGAAGCGCCTATACCAAAAGTCAACGAGCTGCCTAATCAATTTTATTAAATTAGAATCGCTACTTTCAATCGATTTCAAAAAAGGAGGTTGTCAATTCCACTGTACGTATTTTTTCTTAATAACTTTCTACTGGGTTCGATTATGATGATTTTTTAAGTTCTTTTGCTTCCCATGTGGTCCGGTCCCATTCCAATTTTGACAATGGTATCCATGAGAATACCCTAAGTGATATATTTTCATCAAGTATGTCCGCCGCAAATGTATGTATAACTCAAAATCACACCAACCGATTGCGATGATTCATTTTTAATTGGAAAGGATGTGCTTTAAGGGTGGTTCGATGAAAGTTTTTAGGTTCTGATTAATTCTATTTCGTAATATTCCTATGATAATTCGAAAATACAGAGGGCGGCCGCGCGTAATAGTTTTTTTCGTTTGATTCGATTTGAATTCGGTTTTTGGTTTTGCTCGTAAATATACTTGTTACTTGTTAATTTAAAAAATAATATTAAATGCATTTAAATTTATCAGTCATATAAAATGACCAATTAGCATATTTAACAGCCTAGACAAGAATGGGTTAGACAAGATTGTATTGGCGCCCAAAAAGGATGACAATAATAAAATGCAAATGTATTCGGCACATTAAACAATATAATAGCAAGAACAAATACGAGTCCATTAGTATTGGATTATGCGGCACAATTATAATTATCTGTATACTATAATATACGCAGAAAGTGTACTTAAATTATAAACAATGACGACCGGATTAGACAAACTTGCCGTATCATAATCAGCTAAATATGTTCTCGAATGTTTTACAGTGAAACCATGTAATATGTTAACGATATATATTCCGGTACTATTTTTGTAAGTGCAGTAATAGAATCTTTCCTCTCTAAGCTAGAGCATTCATCTTGTAAATTCTGGATCATTATAATGTGTATTAACACTTATCGTATTTTTAAATTGCGATTTAATGAATGAACATCAACGTGAAATAATGACAAATTTTCTTTTGTAAGATATTAATATTTAATGTTTCTTTTATTTTTAACGAACTACACAGTTTGGCCAGAGAAGCTGGGCCTTGACTGCTTTACCGGAATGAGAGGTGGCATAGCTCTTAGGTCGCTTAGCCTGAACCTCTATCGCACGTAACTCGACACAAGCGCTTGGACGGTTACTATGTTACGCGTAAGCGATTCCGATTCGAAATATTTAATGTATACAGTGGCGAGATAAATAGCATATTAATGGTATATAAGTTCTTTATAAGTCGCATCTAAGTTTATAAGAATTTATCATTTATGTAAGATGGCATCCAAGCGAAGGTCTCAGATCAAGACGCGTAACAAACAAATAATGACCTAGTTGTGAATTTCTTACTTTTATGTTTAGATATTCATATATATATTTACTTATGTCACTAACTAATAATCAAAACTATTAATAAACAATTAATCGCCATTGTATCACGACAAGAGACTAATATTTAAGTGGAATATTTTTCTTCAGTATTTATTTTCGAATACATAAATAAGACAAACATATAAAAGACGTTGGAAAAGCATGAATAAAGAAAAAGTGACGCAAATAATTTATACTGTGATGGTGAGAGGTAGAGTCGCTAGAGGGCGTCCTGTATTTATATAGGTATAATACCGATCAAAAGCATCACACCATAGAACAGTGCCTTTTTTGTTGTTGACGGGGGGAAATCTTCAACAAGATACCCCACATAACCCCCGCCTTCTGTGAAGTTATGTGGGGTTCTTACCCACAAAAACCCAATCGGTGGCCCTTCTTCGGTGCATGGTGAAGGGCTCCGGGATCTACAGTGGAACGCACCGGAGCCCCTCTGCAAATAGAATAGAACAGTGCCTAACATAACTCATGTTACGTTCCGCAACCCAACCCGTAGATTGTGTCCGTACTTACAACGCAATTAAACCGAGACATCCTCGGGAAACGTGCACGATAATTCGGATGACAAAACAACGCTTGAACAGGATAGGAACTTATTCACGTTTTGGATGTGAAACAGACAGATTTTTCGCCAGATAGAAGCGGTATTGTAGTTTTTTCTGCACGGATAAGCGTTAGTATCTCCAGAACTTTCTTGCAATGCGTTTCAAGAATAAAGGTCCAGCCGATTGGATGTGGTGGAATACCGTCTCGCTCTAATGAGTATGCCGGACTTTTTGGTAGCTAGTTCGGCGTTGCCTTCCAAGTGACTGCAAAACTGAACGTCACTCGATACGTAAACACCGAGGATTACGAAAGTGGAAGTCGCAACAAAGGAAGTGCTCCTATTAAGGGGATGAGGGGACGACCACGATCCGGGACTGTTTAGGAGCCTCGAATTCATTCGCCGCATTCAGACGCATTCCCGAGAAATATTGGCCCACACTGTATAATAGGCTTCCTTAATCTGCATAGCATTGGACGGTGCTAATTTACAAGATATCATTGATGTGTAGAAAATAAAAGGTAAGAGACATTACACTGCCTTGTGGAACGTAACCAGAGAACGCCGGTGGCTAATTTAGATTCAGAGCATCAATATCGACAATGATCTTGATGCTTCGACAATCGAGGAAGTGGGTGATCCATTTACATAACTTATCTCTCCGTTGGTCACATCTGGGTCGCGTTCCTTTTATCTCTATGTATACAAACAAGAGCCAACACTTAGATATAGACGAGTAATATAATAATACCACACGCATTACTAACAACTGTTGCGTATTGCCTTATGAATCATCTTGTAGGTCAACTTACTTGATAATTATAATAATACGAATATGGACGAATGAACCCACAGATAGTAGGTAGTAATAATATATCAACAACAATGACAAATACATCGAACTCTACACAATGTAATAAGTAACCGCTTTGTTATGTAACAATTGTGTCTAGACTTAAGCCTGAATATTAACAGGGCCCTTCATTCATTACATTATACATATATTTCATTACATTCGTGCCGGGTCAGTAAAAAATCATTGTTTATGCGATCAATATACATGTTGGTAAATACTATAGAAATTACTTAACGAGATCAGCAAATGATTTAGTGTTGCCAAATGTTTTTTAAATAGTAATTTTAGTAATAATTAAAAAAAAAACATTTTGTTGATAACTATTCAAATAACGGAATGAGTTGCGTAAGTAAAATTATTGACAACACCGATTGCCTTTTATTTCTGAAATATATACATATATATGTGCTCTATGCGCGCTATATATATATATATATATATATATATATGTATATAGTATAATCCATATTTAAATGTATAGTCATAACCTTCCAATACTCAATCAACAAATATTCTTTCATACAATTTTT
Organism: Meandrusa payeni; assembly: GCA_029286785.1. Taxonomy (NCBI): domain Eukaryota; kingdom Metazoa; phylum Arthropoda; class Insecta; order Lepidoptera; family Papilionidae; genus Meandrusa; species Meandrusa payeni. The sequence continues at coordinate 9,696,971 of JAGSMX010000017.1, forward strand.
AGGAGTTACCTAGTATACCTTAGGAACCGAAAGCCCAAACAAATCATTTCAAACACACAAAAAAATCGAAATCCAAAAATGACAGTACTATGATTGCACACACATTGTCGAATTGAGAACTGCCTCTTTTTTGAAGTCTACTAAAAGACGTAGACGAAAATCCCGAGATCATTTTGATTGTGAGATACTCACATTTCCTGCCTCGTGCACACATTGGGCCCGTCCAGTAGAGCAGCTGTCCCCGCCACCAGCGCCAAAGCCACAACCGTCCGCCACATTTCGCTTGCTGTTTACACTATTTCACAATACACCCCATAAGTCCATTGTTTACACACGATTACACGACTACACGATTACCTCACAATATGCATTTGCACATGTTTACCTGCAAAACAGAAAATTAACTGTATGAATGCTATACACAATAGGAAATGAAAGATGAAGACAGGGGTATTAAATATAATATGGAAGTACAAAACTCAATTTAAAGTTAAAAAATACCGTATTATATAAAGCCTTAAACACACAGTAATACACTCCGATATTAATTCCATTGTTGCTATTTGTTAATCTCGTAAATAATGACGTCTTTCAAATATGTCGATCCATTTCAATCAAATTTATTATATAAAAAAAAATATACACATTTGGCACAATGACAATTAAATTGTAATAGATTGGAGCCCTTACCCATTAAAAGCGAAAACGTCAAAGCAACCTTTATTTTGACAGGGATATAAAGGTCAACCAACTCGATGGCAAATATGACGTAAGAGAATCAATTCTCTACATCGATACGATTTGTTAATATCGATTATATTAGATTTTAAGACTAGCTGCGGGCCGCCATGTTGCCCGCGATAAAAAAAACTATTTATTTTAATTGTTCGAAAATAAAAGTAATAGCGTATGTTACTCTTTATTACATCAGCTATATGCCAATCTAAATAGGTCCAATCGTTCCAGAGATTAGACGGAACTAAAAGACACAAAAATTGTAAAAAAAATGTTATTTCGGTATATCGTCGACAAAATTTTTAAATTAGATTATTACTTAAAAAGAGCCTACTGTTAACAATATTTTCATACGGATAAAAGACTCTTTCCTGTGACATCTAGTGAGCTTCACGTTTAATTTCTTTAAGTGTCTTTAATCCATATAAAAATATTGTTAACAGTAGGCTCTTTTTAGTAATAATCTAATTTTCCGAAAATTTTGAAAAATGTCATTTTTCTATTTAATCGACGTATGTACCGTATATATTCATATGCATATACGGTACATATCGTAATCGTCTAAATAATCGTAAAAAGGTTATTATATTCGGTTATATAACAGTCCAATTTTATTTATTTGTATAAATTTAATATTTGTCTAACAAAATTGACAAACATAAACAGGTTTTATCGTCACGCGTTCAATAGGTCAGAATGAAGATGAATACACACCTCAAACTATAGAACATCTAATAAAAGACTGTCCAAAATTTAACAAAACAAGAATACAGCATAAAATCAAAAACAGAAGTTACTCAAAAAGAAACTACAATCCGAACATTCACCACACACATAATTGAAATTTACAGTAATCTTAAAAAGTTTAACAAAACGTAAAAATAATATACTTTACCAATAATAATGAAATAAATATCTACCAAATCTCAATTCCTGTTTCCCAAAAAGCTTGCTATTATATGTGACCCTTGTATACCGATAGCAGGGGCAATATAAAAAGGCATTTACAAAATACTTTAAATTCTAAAAAAAAAAAAAAAAGAATAGGTCAGAATGATGAAGAAAGTTCACGCAGCGAGAAGATTCCGATCCATTAACCGCCAAACCGGTGCTAACGGTAACTCAGAACACTTTTTAATCTCAGGCTTTTCTATTTGCCGATTTCGTTGCCAATGTGTCCAAGATTTTATTTTTTTAAATATCTTAAAGAAAATAGCTATTGCTTATTTCGAAAAAAAATGAAAACTGTACAAGGTGTATCACAGTTCCACCAGATTGAGTAGGAAATTATAATATAATTTGATAACACTACAGAAAATCTTATGTGGTCAAATAGATTGTGTGTGTTCTTGTTTAAATTTCGTGTTTATTAACTTGAAACTTTTAATAGTCCTTCTGTATATTCAAATGAGAGGGTTTGTAACCATTTGGTAATATATGCCTTGTCCTTGTTTTGATAAAGGGTTTATTCGTAACATCTTATATATTTTATTGTATACTAACTGAGCCTGCAAACTTTGTACTGCCTTAGTTTTTGTTATTAGTTGTAAAACCTCAACCAGGTTTCGATTATAAACGGGACAAGATTCTATGACTGACATTTATGTTATGACGTATGTCTGTGTTCAGGCTCCTGCCGGAACAGTAATGTAGTTCCGCACCGCGCGTTGATCAACATTTAATTATTGTAGGCGTTATGTCGTGTAACAAGTGCTATACCGGTACAATGCCGATACTGAGTCACTTGCCAAACTACCGCGATACTATTAACATCGTTTTGACAATATACTTAATTTAATGAATTTTGGGCTTCGATTTACACCGTTCTATACGCTAAAGATAGAACAGTCTGTCTGTTCTGTTTTAAGTTGTCATTGGTTGCCTGAATAACTTAACGTCATTCTGTCTCATTCACTCCCTTTTTTTTAATGAGGTTTTATAAATTCTGATTAAAAAATATATTTTATTTTATATACAAACTTTGTCCTTAAAATAACTTAAAAATGCATCAAATTTGGTGCAGAAGTTCGGAAGTTATGCTCGTACATACATTTACGGAATTCATTTTTATTTATATAGATAGTGTTACCTGGCATCACATGGCACCCAACGATTGTTATGCGTAATAACTACTTCCAATGATATCTTAGTGATTTACATGAACCTTATTGTATCTTTAATTCACAATTAATAATTTAGTTGTTCATCGCATTAACTTGGCATTGTAAACAATAGCTTATTAGTTTGTAATATGACTTCTAATTAATTTTTGTAAAAATGAAGATAGCGAGGACGCGCAGTGGTCACAGCATTCGTTCAAAATTTTCCTTGTACAACGTTAAGCTGTCTCAATAAAGCAAGTGTACTAGTTATTGGACTATTTCATTCCACAAAACTTTAAATAGCCTATAACATTTTTAAAAACTTTTTTATTAAAATTTTTTGGGCTAAAGAGCTAACCTATGAAAAGACATGGTAAAAATTCCACCTACGACATCACAGCTCTTGGATATGATAAAAATAATTAATTCGTTTTCATCAACGGACCAAAGTGACTTCGTTGAATTGTACAGCATCCAATTCCATCGACTTTAAACATGTGTAACATACAAAGCAATTCAGCAAGCAACGTGTTGGTTTTCGTGCCACCAATTAGGTTACCAGGCATAGTTAATAAAGTCTATTAATACACAAGTGGGTTGCCTCGTACTCGTAACGCTACTAAAACATCGCACACTACCGACACGCGATTTGGTAACACTAACTACGCCTTATAAAGAATTTATTTTCATGCATTTTCATATCCGTCCACAAAACGTCCATTCGCGACCGTCGGAGGTTGCGAATAATCCTTGCTCATTACCACTATTTTATGGGCAGGCCCCATCCCGTAGATGTTAGGAGCGTTTCTGGAGTTTCAGTTCCAGCGCCAACGCTTCTCGAACCGCTCCCGTTGGTACTCAAATTTAGTCTAGCTTTGAATGTCCCTTTGATTATCCGCAAAATAGCTTAAAATGCATCCAATTTGGTGCAGTAGTTCGGAAGTTATCCTCGCACATACATTTACGCGATTCATTTTTATTTATATAGATAGTGTTACCTGGCAACACATGGCACCCAATGATTGTTATGCGTAATAACTACTTCCAATGATATCTTAGTGATTTACATGAACCTTATTGTATCTTTAATTCACAATTAATAATTTAGTTGTTCATCGCATTAACTTGGCATTGTAAACAATAGCTTATTAGTTTGTAATATGACTTTGAATTTGACTAATTATTTTTGTAAAAATGAAGATAGCGAGGACGCGCAGTGGTCACAGCATTCGTTCAAAATTTTCCTTGTACAACGTTAAGCTGTCTCAATAAAGCAAGTGTACTAGTTATTGGACTATTTCATTCCACAAAACTTTAAATAGCCTATAACATTTTTAAAAACTTTTTTATTAAAATTTTTTGGGCTACAGAGCTAACCTATTAAAAGACATGGTAAAAATTCCACTTACGACATCACAGCTCTTGGATATGTTAAATTAATTAATTCGTTTTCATCAACGGACCAAAGTGACTTCGTTGAATTGTACAGCATCCAATTCCATCGACTTTAAACATGTGTAACATACAAAGCAATTAAGCAAGCAACGTGTTGGTTTTCGTGCCACCAATTAGGTTACCAGGCATAGTTAATAAAGTCTATTAATACACAAGTGGGTTGCCTCGTACTCGTAACGCTACTAAAACATCGCACACTACCGACACGCGATTTGGTAACACTAACTACGCCTTATAAAGAATTTATTTTCATGCATTTTCATATCCGTCCACAAAGCGACCATTCGCGACCGGCCAGGTTGCGAATAATCCTCGCGCATTACCACTATTTTGTGGGCAGGCACCATCCCGTAGATGTTAGGAGCGTTTCTGGAGTTTCAGTTCCAGCGCCAACGCTTCTCGAACCGCTCCCGCTGGTATTCAATTTAGTCTAGCTGTTGAATGTCCCTTTGATTATCCGCAAAATAGCAAACCGAGTCGTGGTTCGGCTCTCTCGGGCGCCCTCGGATCGGAATGCTTATGCGTAACGTAGTAACCGTCCAAGCGGAGGTAATTCTCACCCTTGTGTCGAGTTACTAGCGATAGAGGTTCAGGTTAAGCGACCTAAGAGCTATGCCACTTCTCAATTCGATGAAGCAGTCAAGGTCATCTTTCATCATTCTCTGGCCGATCTTTGTATTTCGTCATTTAAAAAAATAATGGATTTTTATTGCAGAAGGGGACAGATCAGCATGCGGCTCACCAGAAGTGTTGACTATATCACAAGACGCACAATAAACAACAATTGACCCAATGACCTTATGTATCGTGTCACAAATTCCAACTATTATTATCGACGCTTTGAATTATCAAATAAGTCAATCTGGCACGTTAATTGGATTAATAGTTTAGCATCATTTGAAGACTAATAAGTGTCTAAGTCTTTGTTACCCAAACAGGATAAACAGAATTGCCATTGTTATCTAACTAACGTTTTTAACCGACTTGAACTATTTTTTATGACAAATTCTTTACAATCGAATGTAGTATTTCTTAATTTATTCTATTTGACATCTAGTAAATAGGTCTCTCTAAATTTCTAGTTACATGTATATGTAACAGTAAAAGTAATAAACTGGTTAATATAATAACCGTTAATTATGCATTATATGCATACTACCTACTCTCCTCCTCCTCTCCTCCTACTACCTCTACTTTTTAGCTGGTATATATTCTAGTTAAAAAAACACAACAACAAGAATTCTTTGTAAAAATTATTCAATAATTAATATAAAACATTAAATACAAACTATATTTTGAATAATAAAGTAATTTAAAATAGTTAGAATATTACATATTTTTTAACTATAAAAACATGTTTTTTATTTTTTTTTAACTATAATTTATTCTCGCTAAAAATACGAAAAAAGATTAGAAATCTAGATTCTAAAAAAAATGATTGAAGTAATAATTTATTTTTACTTAGCTAATGAATTAAAAAATATTTTTTTTAATATATGCATAAAAATGATTAACGAGAAAATTTAAATGATTTTTGTAAACAACGTACAATTAAAACAATTAAAATAAACATCATATAAATTATCCCATTCGGTAGGAAGCATTTTCCAAAAAATAATTACACACATAAACGAACATTAAAATCACTGAGGGTGACGCATTTCTCCGGATACCGGAATTTAACGTGCGTCCTTCAACTCTGAGTGATAACACTTCCGCGCCGATAACATCCTTCTCAACAATACTAACTTTACAAAGATTATAGCGAATACATTTTGTTTTTAAAATTCCAACGTTTCGAGCACATTACAACTGGCAGTCTTCCTTTTGTATTGAATGAAACTAATTTTACGGATTTTATCCCGGTTTCATCTTATGTTTGAATTCCTTCAAACACTTTACAGCAGTCGTAATTAGTAATTACTGATAATTTTAAATCAGTTATCGATCTCACACAGGTCTTTAGTTATATAGTTTTAGATTTAATTTAATTTATCAAGGATTATTTAAATTAGGCAAATACTATATAAAATATGATATACGTATTTATAAATAGCAATATCAATAGCCTGAGTCTGCCTGAAAGCCTGCGTTCTGCGACCATGTCTTGGACAATCCTCACCATTTCGTACAAGAAGGTTACCATGTAACCTACAAGAAAGAGTATGTTTAAAGTTTACGATATAAACTTCCTTTTTCCCTTTTAAATAATATCCGCCAACGATCTCGCAAACTTTGCTTTTCCTCGTATGATTTTTTTTTAAGACGAACTACAAAGATTGGCCAGAGAAGCTGGCCTTGACTGCTTCACCGGATTGAGAGGTGGCTCTTAGGTCGCTTAGCCTGAACATCTATTGCTAATAACTCGACACATGCGTCCCCCCGGTGAGGGGTAACCTCGGCTTGGACGGTTACTATGTTACGCGTGAGCTTGCCGAACCGAGGGCGCCCGAGAGGGCCGAACCACGACATTCAAAAGCTAAACTAACTTTGAGTGCCACTTCGGGAAGCGTTGGCGCTGGGAGAAGAAGTGGCCGAAGAAACTCCAGCAATGCTCTTAATATCTAAGGGGTGGGGTCGAACGATCGTAGCGTTCTTTTGTTAAAGTTCAATTTTTTTATGGCTGACTACCGTTAAGGGAAAAATCATCATTCATGTGGTATTTAATTTGCAAAATATTTTTAATATACTATATACATTGGTTTTCGTGTACATGTATATGTTGAAATACGCAAATATTCCGACTCGTTAATCGTTAATCGTAAATGACGTCACCGTCTCAAAAACATAATTTTCCTCACGTCCTCCGGAGACGCACGTCCGCAACGACGCACACTCAGATAAAGATATAACAAATCCTACGAACCTAAGCGCCTCAGCGACTTCATTGCAGATAATGGAAACTTTAATCTCCATCTCATCATTTCCGCTGCGTCACAGGCAAGTTTATTACTAAAAGTTACGGAAGTTTCTATAGCCAGTCTCTTCCCTCAGTGTGAACGCTTCCCGAAGTAGCAAAAATTCTTTCTATAGCGCCAGAATATATATGAACTGATTGAAGCATTTGATCGCGACGTGCTTCGGTAACTTCGGGCGACGTCGAGTTGAAATGCCATCACGACTACATTGTCGGCTTGGCTAATTTACTCATAATATAGATTCGCCCAACGAGCTATGGAGTGGGCTATGCTCGGAGTATCTCTACGAGATCAAATCAGGAATGAAGAGATCCGTAGACGAATGAAGGTAAGCGACATAGCTCGCCGGATAAGTATGGGACCAAAAGTTCTTTATTGGAGACCACGGACCAGCAAGCGCAGTGTGAGACGTCCACCCGCAAGGTGGTCTGACGATCTCATAAAGGTCGCAGGACGCAGCTGGATGCGGGCCGCTTACAACCGGTCCTTTTGGAAATCGTTGGGGGAGGCCTATATCCAGCAGTGGATGTTTTACGGCTCAAATTATGATGATGATGATAGATTAAGCCAGTGTTCAATGCGGTATAGTAGTCAAATTCTTTGGGTAGGCGAGAAACAACGGATAAGCCGCATACTCTTTGGCCTCTTTTTTATTAAACAAAAACCACTCAGTCGGTGACGGGTACACACAAAATTATTATACAAACTACTGGTGGTATTGTTATACCCATGTTAGATAAAGAATTTAATTTTCAATTAAGAAATAAATCGCATGAACGACAAACTATAATTGAACTAGTAATCATTGTTTCTCCGTTTGATAATCATCAAACATATATTAATTTGAAATAATATAATAATAATAATAATTAAGGTGAAATAATAATGTTCTCATAGACATGTCCGCCTAGACACTTAGACATCTGTTATGAATTTCTGTGCCGTAACATAAGGGTGTTCTGGTATTGTATAAATTCTAAACAATCTTGTTTAATTTAAGAAGTTCAGGATTTTGGAAATTTATATGCTTAAAATAATTTACAAACTTTACGTCCTTTTAACTATATCTAAATAGACAAAGGTAGCATTCGCTAGCCGCTTTTTTCAAGGATTTGTTATAATATCTCTCTATCTATAAAATCTCAAGAAAATTAAAAACGCTTAGTCACTCACTGTAGCAACGAGTCATCAAATCTGTCAAATAGATCGTGACAGGTACGTGCAGAGAGAGACAAAAAAATTATGTCAAGGAACCTTAGAATCGAAATTAAATTATTATATTCATCGACTATTCGTTACCACGACATCGTGACCGAAATCAAATATTTGCTCTCAAAGCAAGTATATAAATAACCCCTGAAATTAATCAGTCAAAAATGTTATCCTGGATATTAGATAAATTATTGTATTTATCTACAGTTCTTAAAAAAAACATTCCAACCTTAGACCGCAGTAAGTAAAAATAATTGCAAATGCGTCACTTCTTCAAGAGCACACGACTAAAGCGTCATAAAATGTTAAAATGTAACATAAAAAATGCCATATTAGAGAAGTGAAACGTCGCTTGGATCGACAGGAAATCCGGGCGGTACTCCCCGCTGCTCTACAGAATCTGACCTGCTACAATTTAGTCAATGAACAAGCTCGCAGCCCGTATCACAGAACAAAGTTCGTAAAAAAATGCGTGCTTGGTTTTACTCGTTCGCATTTTTTATGACGAACCTACGCTGGTTGGCCAGAGAAGCTGACCGCACCAGTTTCCTGCCGGGTTTGAGAGGTGGCAGAGCTCTTGGGTCGCTTAGCCTGAATCTCTCGACTTGGATGGTTACACATGGAAAACATTTTAAAGCTAATGCACTTACAACCCCGTCAACAAAAAAAAGATGGGCTGTAGTTGGGTTCCGAAGATATTCCAGGAAACTCCTAAAAATATATGCAAGAGTGCTTGATGATTGATGAGACACGAATGTGGAAGAAGAAAGAGAATATAAGCACTACAACTTCGTAATATAACTATAATAAATCGAAGATATACGATGTGAAGTTGGATATTGTTTTTATTAATAGTAAATATACTAGTATGTTTTAATAATCAGAATGTTACAATTTGAAAAGTCTTGTTTAATCAAATCTACGTAGTAAGTAGCGAATACTTGCGAAACCATGTTTATTAGGCCAGCGATACGAAGAAGTAATATAGCCGAGTGCTGCACCAAGTAACGTGATAACATGTTTATACTAAAAATACAAGGCGAGGCGGGGGTTTTAATGCGTAATTTGAGAAGCTTAGATTGTGTGTCACTAATTTAACACTGAAGAGGTACCCTGCAGGTGATCCGAGACTAATTTGAAAAACGACAACGTACGAGTTCTTTATCTTCGAGAAAGACATCATTGTTTCATAAAAAATGTATACATATATTACAATATAACACCTCCAATTTACGTCAGTATTCTTCGAGCACCACGTTATGTATATTTAATCTTACATTGGCAGTTTTTATAGCCATTTGGGGGTGGTAGGGTATCAGATCACCTCTTGTCATAATTAGGTCTACTCGACCTCATTGACCTAGCTGATAGTAAGCAATAAAACTTTATTTTATGTCGGTGTTGGTTTTATCTCGATATTTTTTCTTTCAGTATATAGCCATATGATCACATAGCTCCATATAATTATAGAATGATTAAAAAATTCGTCGCCTCGTTCGCTTATTAACAAAGAACCATTCTTGTTAAGATTTGTCGTTAACATTTAGGTTAGCTTGAAGTTGATAAGAAAAAACTAAGGTGGACCCGGGAAGAAAGCGACATCGGCTGGCCCGTGTCGCCTTGCACTGCGAGGGCACAGGGGGAGAGGGGAGTAACCTCCCCCCTCAGGACGTGCTCTCCTTGAGCACAGTGCAGAGGGGCTCCGGTACGTTCCACTGGAGATCCCGGAGCCCCTCGTCATGCACCGAGGAAAGAGCCACCAGGGAGGTTTTAGTGGGTAAAAACCCCACATAACCGCCGCCTTCCCCCCAGAAAATGATATGTAAAAACAATGACAATTATTAGTAAGTCACACCATAATTGTACACACAGCAAAGAAATATATTGGCCTCATTGTTCGTAGTTACAAATATCGCCATCTGTTTCTAGGATTTCCAGCTACGATAAAGTTTTGTTTCTCACTTGTTTCTTTCAGCAAAGCGGCACATTATAGAAAAATTATCAATTTATTAATCATTCAAGTTTTATTAAATATCTATAAATATAATACGAAAGCAAAATACTCTACAACTATCAAGTAAATTTCAAGTCAATTAACAAGTCAAGCTGCATAGCATCTACGTGGCCTACTAAGAACTACACAAATATTATCTAAAATGGATTTTTTATCGTAATCAAATGTATATGGCATATAAATTTATTTTTTATGCTAGATAATATATTTTTTTTAATTGTCTCAGACGCAATAATTAGTGCTATGAATGCAAAAAAGTTCTTATTAAATAAGTAGCGAGCCCCGGTCGCCGGTTACTTTAATGAGAACTTTTTAACAAGATACTACAATGATATCTTGTGAACGTTAAGTTCACGAGACCTCTCACATTGATTTGGTTGGATGCATCTGGATATTTCAATTCTAGATTAATGTATATTTCCCATTCACCAGTCAAATGCGTATAGGATACATACGATTTTGGGTAAAGCATGCGAAACACAAGTTCGTAGGCTCAAACCATGCAGTATTCACTTCTTTCTCACGGAATCAAATTTCAATAAAAATAAGCAATAAATTTTTTTGTCTATAAAAAAATCGAAAAACTGAAATAACACATACTAATTGTTTTACCATTCAGTGCCATTCAGCAAGGAAAATTCCAAAGTCCACTATGCTTTCAGTTAATATTATATATACAACTTTTTAACCCATCATCATCACCATCTGCTTTTCACTTTATGAAATCGTGACCGCATCGATCTTTACATCAGGCACAAATTTCAGCAAATGATTTATAAGTACTTAAAAAGCACGAACGAAAATGCCTTGGTAATACAATTGCATTCTAAATAATTACTATGTATATTATAGATATATGTACGAGTATGTATACTTGTCCCCCGCTAAGAGTCTTATAAACCAACGGACTAATGAGATCTACTGAATTTGCTCAACTATGGATTAATATTTTTTATTTAAAGCTAAGCATCGACCTATGATCTGACGATCGTAAGATCAAGTCTTAGGCATATGGCCAATGTAATTTTTGTTTTCCCAGTACTTAAACACAAAAAAATCACTTGCCAAAATTGATTCCTATTTACCCTTCAAGGGTTAAAAATACATGAAAGCCTATTTTTATTTAAATTAATAACAAAAAATAATACGAAACACAATAAAAATCCAAAATAATACCTTCAAAACTCATAACCCGATAAATGAAAAGAGTATTTGTCCTCAAGTCCTCAACCAATCAAACACATTAGCTGATAGCAAACTTCACTTTAGTACCCTCGAATTACATAAAATTGATAATTCCACAATTATCTGTTACACCAAGTAAAACAATAACACAGTATGATATTTATGATTTACGATGAGAAACACAGGCGGCATATAGGTTGCTATTATCAAAACACACTCCAGTGGCGGTGAGTGGCACACTAAAACAATTGCGACCGTTATGAATAAAGCGGGTCAAACGCGTCGAATCGTGGGCACGGGCGCTAAGTAAATATTCAAGCGATTGCCACAACCCACCAGCGAAAGCGTTTACGCATTATATTAATCACTAGTTGCGCCCCGCGGTGTTACTCGCGATTAAAAACTATTTGTTTAATTTCTAAAATAAAAGTAGCCTATCTGCCAGTGAAAGTCCCGTCAAAATCGGTCCAGACGTACAAACAGACACAGCAATTTTATTTATTTGTATCTAGGTAAGATTACTATAGAAATAATGTTATTTTTTTCTAAGAGTACAAACGCACTACATCACGTAACTCGGCCTACCTATGTTTAAGGAGGCGTCACGACAGCCTACGACATTTTATTCTCGGGTGCCCTTGCGCCAAGTTACTGTCAATAGAGGTTCGGACTAAGCGGACTAAGAGCGGACAGCTTCACTGCATCGTACACAGCATCGTCAAAACAAGACATTTTAGGTAAAATGTATGATTTATGCAGCAAGTCATTGATTTACCAACTTTGTGGTAGGTTAAAATTCAAGCAGCCAATGCTGCCTGCCAGCCAAAGAGGTTTTGTTTCAGACAAATCTTTCACTAAAATTTGTGCCTGATAAGTCCAACCATTTGATCAACCTTAGTAGGTACCATACATGAAGGTGAACCCATTGCTTGATTAATTAACTTCATTTTATTAACTAAAAAAAACACGTATTGAAAACGCACATCGCTTAAGGCATCGTATAGCATATGCAAAAACCATTTGTGTTATGACCAAGCGAAATCAACGTACGTGACAAAAAACATATTTTTGAAACAATGAAGTCCACAATTACAGTGGCTTGTAAGCAAGTTTAACACATTGTTTTTACTTCTTTAAAGTGCTTGCCTTGTAATCATTATTCAGAATTTTCATAATTTTAACTCTCTATCCATAGTTACTTTCATAGCGTAACTACACCAAATAGGATACTGCACTATGCTGTTAACTGAAAACATAATACATCTCATACTTTGAACTAAAGTGTTTTTTTTCTCTATATTGACTTTTGCCTTTGCATCTAATATCAACAATGGCGTAGATAATATTAGAAATTTAATTAGCAATAAAAATAAGATAGATATATTTTTAAGATTCTGTAAATATGTAGTAAATAAAGTAATTAATAGAAATAGAATATAATGTAATAGATATAAGATTAGATAATAAGCAGAATTGTATATATAGAAATAAGTTTAGTAATAAAAATAAGAAATTGTAGAGTTTTAGAAATAATAGATATATATAAGTAAATTGTAACTAATTAGAAATAAGAAACTTAGTAAATAGTATTGTATAATATATAGTAGACAAATTAGTTAGTAGGAAATTAATGTAAAGATAAGAACACCCCCAGCCAAACATGCTGGGGAATAAAACTTAGAAATAAAAAAAAAAAAAAAACATCAACAATGGCACTTATGGATAAGGAAAAAAAGTAGTTAGCCTAGGTAGTAATTGTTTTCCACTTTTTAACCTGCTTATTTGGTTATGAGACAGGATGAGACCATATTGGGCACAATTTAGCAAGTTATTTTTTAATAAATAAAACCGACAAACGGACCAACCAACCTAGTTGGAATACTAACCCCAAGTATTCAAATCACCAATCGAATGTTAGGCCTTGTATTAATTAATGTTTACAAGAAACAAACAACACCTCCAACAGTTACTACTATGTTACAACAGTACTAATATTGTTCAAATTATTATGCATTTCTTAGAATATTAACAATGTAACAACATGATGAATATTATCAACCCATTGTTAACTAAATTGTTGGCTATGACGATAAGCTTCTACGTATAAGATAACACGAAACTTAATGAATGAAACAATAATAAAAAAGTGCTGCTACACAGAACCCTTTATGATAATTACAAATTAGCTTATGATTTTTATGTAATGGGATGCGAACGTGAAGCGAACACCGCCGTCTCATCCCGGATGTTACGAAATTGTACATGCAATTAACAGGAACGAAAATAATGTTTACATGGACATGAAATTAACAGTCCCGTCTTGTATGGTACATATTTTGTATGATGACTGTTAACCAGAGATTTTTCATTTTTTGTTATTTTTTAATAAAATAGAAATACACAATTATCCAGCTTTTGGAAATAAGAACATTCCGCTATTACTTCTTTAGGAAACTAATAAGCATGTAGTTGTTTAACAATACTACATATAAAAAAATTACATAACTAAAACCAAAGGTCTTGTCTAGGTAGCACTCTTGATAAAGCCAAACTACCATAGAAAAAAAGGACGACAGTTGAAGATGGAAATTGATAATATTTCTGTCCTTTTGGACCAAGGGTTAATAGATTTTTTTTTTATTATTTAAAGTGGGAAGTTGTAAAAAAACTATGTTTTACACTTTTATCTCCATACCAATTATGATCAAACTTGAAATTCTATTTCATGCATACAGCACTATGAACGAAGTGCGACAAGAAAAAGTGGACCTTTAAAATTTGACTTTAACTAGAATTGAGAATAGTATGATTTACCTGTTTTAAACTGTAAAGGTGGATTATTCAAGAAAGAGGGACAGAAAATTTCTTGTGATCTTGGCAGTGAAAGGTACAATTTACAGGATACAGGGCCAACTTATATAAACCTAGTTTCTATTGTTTGTTTATCATTTTATTTACGACTATTGTAATAATCACATGATAAAACATTCTGTAGACCATAGTAGTTTGTTTAATCCTGGGATTGCAGTGCAAAATTAAGACACAAAACACATGACTTGGAAATCTTTTTTAGATTTATATAAATGTAAAATATAGACAGATTTTGGTAACAGAGTCAGAGGCATGAACTATTTTGAGGCACAAATCTTTCTTACTTTAAGTTGAGTTTACAATGATTATTGTTATTATTACATAAGATCTTGATAATATTTATACCTCAGTATGGTACCATAATGTTAATACCATGGAAATGCAAGAATGAAAAATATAGACATAGAAAAATGTAATAACTTCAATATAATTTTTATTTAAAACAACACATTTAACATATTAATATCTTATAATGCAGAAGATGTAGCTAAATTATAATATTCAATGTTGTTCAACTTGATTTCATATATATTTTGGAAAACAATACAATACTAAGATAAATATGTGTTTATCAGATGAAACATTTACAGTTCTACCTAAATTACGCATAAATTAAGTTGCTTAACCCAAAAAATTTGTCCCTTGACATAATTCTCTTATAAGACTAGTGTCTAGTGTAAAACAATTAATTGTTTGATACAATAATCCTTTACAATTTGCCCGACCCTAAATTGAATCTGTTCCAATATTTAAAAACTAAAATATTACAAAGAGTTGGAGACGACATTGACACTATATCCAAATAATGTACGTAATGTTTTTGGTATGTGCAGTCTTTACAGAACAAGTCGATATAATAACATTAAAGCTACTTACCCGGAAACGTTAATAAACTCCTTTTTATTACCGCCGTGATTCACTATATCCTCTTCAATCACTTAGTCGAACAAAATAATCATAATAAAGCACTAAGTATTGTTTGAGGGAAATTTTAAATGTAGAGTAATATTTTATCCGAAATAATTTATGGCATAAAATGATAAATAAGTTCCACGATATTAAAAAACTATAATCACGGAGTTTATGGATTAATTAGTAAAATAAAACTTTCTATGAAATCGGAGTAAGGCATTAACTACAACAGTCGAACTCAATACATGCAATGCAATGACAATGACAAAGAGCATCAATAGAAAACAAAATCCTTGCCATCTCATCGATTTTTTTACACTTTCTTCTAATCGATATCCAAAACTTTTTAATATTTTCTGAAAAGGCTTACCTATAATTATTTCATTTCGCTATATAATTATTCTTGACCTATTTATAGAATGAATACACTTATTTCAATCTACTATCAAAAGAACTTTGGCTTTGTATGTAATAATGTAGTTTTAGATAGTAATTTTAATTTCCTATTATACGAGTATTACCATGTGTAGTTATTACCTTGGAAAATTCCAACTTAAAGAAGAACCTTGTTTCGTGCCCAGTCTTCAAAAACCTATGTGATTTTTATTATTACAAACATTCTGAAACGATCTAAGTAATTTGTGTACTATGATGTGTGATGGGTTGAACTCCTTGGTTGCTTGAAAGAAATGTCAGCGAACAGAATCAGTTTGGACCTGATCTTTCGATGGTTATGCCGATTTGCGGTTACAAATAGCCAACGAACCGATTTTTGCGTATCCCTCAAAGCAAAAATGGTTACAAACACCCGATTTAAATCGATTCCAATCATTAGCATTTTGGATTAGACGTGGATTACTCTATTCTTGACATATGTCATATATGTGATAGTATGTAAGAATAAGAATTTTGTCGTAGTTGTTTTGTAGTTAATAGCCGTGGTTAATTGATTTCATTATAAAAGTAACTCTAATAAGTTAGTAATCTTACGGTTAGAAATTATATATATGATCAAGTAGAGTAGAATACTTGATTTTTTAATACTTAAACTAATAAGCCTTAAAATACGTAGATGCGATGGATTCTTCATCAATAGTCAGTTTTAACAACGATTCTACTCTAAAGGGCGATTATAATAATGTAAGTGTACACGAATTAGCTTTACATGTGATGAGAGACCGATGTTTACTTCTGCAGCGAAGATTAAATACTTTGGAAAATGATAACATGAGATTAAAATTGGATATATCAAAGACAACTTCACCTTACATTCCTTTACAAGAAGACGAGAAATTGCAACTGCATCAACAAATAGCAGACCTCAACAAACAAAAGTCGCAACTTTTGCATCACGTTTTCATGGTGTCTTGTGAGAATAAAAACTTGTGGAGCAAAATTTCGTCTTTAAAAGGTAATGGAAAACTTTCTAAAGATACAACAAAACAACCCTTGTTGCGCACCAATACGTATGTTAATAATGCTCTGAGGTCGAGTGCAAATTATCAAGAGAAATATTCAGAATCAAGCTTAGAAGAAATTTCACTTAAATTGATTAACAGTTATATTCAAGAGAAATCACAGCTGGTAGAGCAGTATGAACAAATGTCACAACTACAAGAAATAAATGATGATATCTTCAATGCAGATTCAATAGGTTTTACTTATATGGAGAACCCGGCACTAGATTCATTAAAGGAGATACATGAACAAACAGAAAAACTACAACATCTAAAGAAAGTGCTAGTTCAACAAGAAAATGATTTAAAATTAGCAATTTCAGAGCTTGAATCAGTTTTACTTGGTAATATTATGTATTTCCTTTTAATATTTAATATCCATCTTTATTGTTCCCTGGGGCCGAGGGTCACCAAAACAGCAGTTCTTAACCAGCAGATCCCAATCTTCTTTATTTTGGGCCTAGAGTTTAATATTACTTAATTTATAACTTAATTTTTTGGATTTGATATTTTATTTAAAACTTACTGAATTTTTTTACAATGTTGCTGAATTTGCTCGAAAGTCTTTTTTCTTTAGGGTCACTACCCAGGCACAACCTATACCTTTAGTACAGTGCCCAACCATCACTTTGGCATGATAGTATTCTGACCCGAAGACCCCCAACCCTTTTTTAATATACAGACAGAAATCACTTTCCACCAAGGTTGTAAGTTCCCATGTGTGACAAGTGGTTAGCCTATTATTATACTCCAAGCACAAATTTGAGTAAGTGATTTTTGTTTGTAAAAGTACAACAGAAAATCCTTACAACTTAGCTGGGATTCTTTGTCCACCAAATTATTAAATTTATGATTTATTAATAACATTAACAATAATTTTGTTTGATGTATGCATAAATTTGCATGACATAATACTAATTATAATACTTTTTGTTAACATGATTTATTTTTTTATTTATATGATAGTATTTTTGCCATTGCCCTTCATTTTCCCACTACAAATGTTATTAAATCATTTTTGTCATTACAGAAGGCTACAAATGTCCAACATGCATAGCAAATAAATTAAAAATAACAACATCAGAAAACAAAGAGGTCGAAACTGGTAGTAGTCTTGGTGATTTGATTATTACCATGGATTCGCATAATCACAACTTCACTGACAATAATTCATCATTGGCCGAGAAAAATTCAGACAGTGAGTCAGAGAAAGATGTCAAGATACCCTGTGATAAAATTTGTCCCATGTGTGGGCAAACATTTAAAAAGCATATAGAGTTTACAGAATTCCAATCACATGTAGAACAACACTTTATTGGTGAAACTGAATATGATTCTTTCACTAACAATTTAGACAATGGTCCCAATTCTTTTGAAAATATCCTTTAAGGTTGTTTTTAATACTACAATAAATTGTATGAATGTTTATGTTAAAATTAAAATAGTAGTTAGTAACAAAATTGCCCCATAGTAAGATAATTTATTGACTGTAGCAATGACCATTTGTCAAGAGTTTGCAGTAAGTACAGCAACTGATTTTTAGGCTAATATTTAATTTTTATTATAAATGACTGATTAATTGTTTAAAATTCCTCTTATTATTCCAATATTGCCAGTAATTTTTAGGATATTTTGTTTGGAAATATAACATTGTAAAATAAAAATTCTTATAATTTTTAGAACTTTTTAATGGTATTAAAGCTACAAATTAAATTTTGAACTTAAATCATAGATATCTTTCCTAATTTAAGCTAAGTCAGTTGGTTTAACATCTGTTGAATCGGATGGTTGTTGAGTAGACTTCTGTAGTAGATTTTTGCTGAACCATTGTGGTCTTTCTTTTTTCATCTCAACTATTCTTTTTCCTTTCCAAAATTCATTAGGCTGTAACAAAGGAGTAGTAAATATAAAGTGATATAAACAAACAGATTCAAGCAATACATGTTGTTATGGTTTTGCTAATGCATCATGAAAAATGTGTTCCAAAATGACTACTCCATTGTTTGAGCTATAGGCATATTATACAATAGTGACAAAGTTTGTTCTTTTTATGGGTTATAAACTAGTACTTTCGACCACGATCCCACCTGATGTTAAGTGGTGATATAGGTGAAAGAAGGTACACGGTAGTTTAGTAAGTGCCTGTTCACATTACTCTTGAAGGTAAACTTTGACACTGTAGTAAAGTATAGCTTATCTAGGTTTTACAGCATACCCTAGAATAAAACATATAAATCTGCTTAAACTTTGTTGATGCAAGAACATTGTTTGCATTAACAAATATTTATTAAGTATGAAATTTAGCTTTATTTATTTAGTGTACTAAACAAATTAGGTTTCCAATTTTTTTTTAATCGTTTTATTGACACTTTGGCTTATATAAGTTTTCTGATCACTGCCCTTCACAATATATCTAATGTAATAAAATATATGTGCATCAAATTGGAGAAGGAAAAGTGAAGGCAGTTTGGTTGGTAACAACCATAACATATTGCTGTGGATAAATGTATTATAAAAATAAATGATTTTACTACCGTTTGTGGTACATTTTCTCCCTCATAAAGTACAATAACATCCTTCTCAATGGGACTGTTGCCTAATTCCTCTTGTATTTTAGCTTGAATTTCTTTTGTTTCTTTTTCTACTCTTTTGTAGCAATTCTCTGTAATAAAAAGTAAAATGATATTTACTGTCTTTCTTCTACTCTAGTAAAAAATCCTCTCTAGCTAACAATCTTCAGTCTCTACTAACTGACACAAATCACGCAAATTATTTATTTGATGAACAAAAGATAGTAAATTTTTGTTGTACATTATTACAATCTAAATTTATTCTATGCTAACTTATGGTTGCTTGAAATATATGAATACATTATACATGTTTATTTTTATATAAATGTTTTAATTACCACAAAGACGTCCACGCTCATGATGATGGCCACAATCATTACACACTATGATGTTAGTTTTAGGTACAAGCATTTTCCATACATAATCTGGTGACCCAAACTTCCTTTTCCATCTTTTTTCAACAGTCCTCCTGAATTTTGGAACAGCAAGCAATAAGCCATCACCAATTATATCCTTGATTGATAAAGGTTTCGTAGGATATATTTGTTTCTCATGAATTTGGACTAAAGCTAATTCTGAAAAAGAAATAAATTTAAGTATATAAAAAGGAACTCCCACATCATTTTTACTATAACAAGGCGGACGGACAGACAAAGAATTATTCATTGACATATACCAGGAAAAAATTTACCAAGTGATATTTTGTACGCATGAAACTGATGTGGAAACTCATTGACTACAAGTCTTCTGGGAACGTTGGGGTTCTTCAAATTTTAGTTTTTCATTGCTATTCATTAATAATTAAATGTACTTTTATCAGAGTGCCAGGATATAAGTTGTAATAATAGGAAATTGATATTTCGAATAAATCTGGTTCACTGCTGAAGAGAGGAAATACTGGTATTCTGTAATAATAAAAGCCTAATTTATTAATCACAGGTACAGGTTAAATCTTAAAACAAGTACAGGCTAATCTCTCTTCAAATTTTATAGTTTCATAAAAATATCTAATTGAATATTACTTATCTTTTAGAAATTAAGTCAACATGTAAAATTTAACGGTAAAAGGAAATAAAACATACCTTTAGGTGGATGACCAAACATATGAAAAACATTTCTTTCAACTTTCTTTAAAACATTAAGTAGATATCCAAGTCTGGGTAACATTTCTAAAGTCACGCAAAGTTTCGTTTCTGTAATTTAAAATATAAAAATATCTACAAAATTAAGTAAACTAACAAGCAAGAAAAATAAATCATTAGACTTAGAGGTAACACAAAATAAAATAACAAAAATTTAAATACCTTATGTATTGCTATTCAGGATTAGGAATTCAATTTTAAGGTTATCAATATTAGATTATGTTGCCACTTGAAAGAAGTAAAGGTGCATGATTTTAATGTAGTTTTAGTTTTATCTATTATATCATGTACCTAAGTGTTTTCAAAATATAACAATTTTTTTTCTCTTAGGTTTACAAATCAATTGTATGTGACATACTGCGACAAAAAATACATTTAACAATAAATATATAGCCAAGATTTCGAATAGCTTCCTGTTAACTAAATCTCCATTTATTTTTAGGTCAGTTTCGAGTCATACGGTAACTTAAATTTAAAAATATAAATTTTTATTTATTATATATACTAAATGCGCAGTGGGATTTTGGAATAAGGTTATGTTACAAACACAATAAATATAATTACCAGTGTTAAAGTATTTATTGTTTTTAAATAATACTTTACCTATTATTTCTAATTTTAAGCAAAAGCCAACAGCTGTCACAAAAAAATATTAATAGCAACACCGTATAATATGGCCGATGACAATCAGCTGGTTTAAGTGGGGAGAAAAAGGCTCAGCGCTTATGTGCTATGTGTGTTATGTAGTTCATGTCCGCAAGCGTCTCGTAGCAGTTGTAGCTATGGCGTGTTTAAGTCCGAGTAGGCTCTGTGCTCGTGTTCAAGATAAGTTATTGTGTCAATTTGGACATAAAGTTCGCAGGCAAACTGTATTTGTGAAACTCAAACCTCCAGGACCAACTCCATTGCGAATATTTGGACGTACATGTCAGGTTAGATATCCTGATATTTAGATTTTTTTAACTTAATATTATTGATACAGTCAATTACCTTACAATTATCTTAAAGACTTTCTAGGATTTTTCATTATAGGACTGCATAAACATATACTTTATATATAAATGTAATTTTTACATAACAACATGACATTTAACCTAAAAGTCAGCTGATCTATATTTTTAGCTTCTGAATTACAAATTTGTTTTTCTAGAGTACTCATAATTTATCGTAGTTTTACTACCAGAATAAATAAAGCGGGGCGGTTATTCATTGAGAATGTTAAAAGTGAAATCTTCGCAAGTCGGCGGACCACCGATCGCCCTACGAGTTTGTTGAGTTTGACAACCGATTTTCTCTACTATGTTAATAACTTTTACTTTCTGCAAACAAAACGTATCGCTAATTAAATATTGAATAGGCCTCTTATAACAATTTTATAGGCAAGTTTATTTGAAATAGTCGCGCTCTCGTATGTCACTTTTCAAATGATTTAGTTTTTTTGTTATCATGAATTAAACTGGGCTGAAATGAAAGTAACGTTGAAAAAATTTAAAATACTGGAGTAATGTGGAAAAAGGAGTATATGATGAATATAGCTTTTGGGCAACTCTGTACGTGGATCGTGAATCGTTGGTCGTTGTGTGGAGTGCCGCGTCGTGCTTTCTCGCGCAGCGTGCGGGCATGCAATGTAAAATCTCGAGTCACACAAAACTTTCTAAGCAACAATTATTATTTTTTGCATTAATATTTCATTTCCACCTTCAATAGCTATTGTATTACGAGTCATTTCTTTACTTACAGTCATATCCTCGTTTACGTTGTACACTTGGTGATAACAAGGAAAATATTTCAGTTTAAATTCCTGCCAATTAATATCGTCATTTGTTTGGAATGAATCATATTTTTTAAATTACAATTAATTGTTAATGCGATTAAAGTAAATCTTAAATAGCATTATATTATCACAGAATATTTGACGCAGACGGTAATAGAAAACCGCATCGTTTGGAAAAATGTCTATAAGGCTTAAAGACATATTAATTGTTTTTTAATGAAATCATTATTTAAAAGTTTTGAATTATATTTTTAATAACCGGTCATTTAATTAATTTCATAAATAGATTTATATGTATTTAACATATAATATACTTGAAATGGAAATTACGCGAGACGATGAATGAATGAATGTTATTTGTTTATGCGGCGGTGGTCTAAAGTAACATAACACGCTGGCCGACTATTAGTGAAAGTTGTGAGAGATTCGTTGAATTTTTAATAGCGATAAATCTGGGTACGCAACCTGTCGTGCCAAGGAGCGCTGTGGAGCCTTTCTTCTTTCATACTAGTCTATTTGGCGAACATTGACCTCGTTCGTTGCTACTATACAAAACCAGACACCGTGTCTTTGATTGTGATCCGCGTACCGTCCTTGACTGATTAAGTAAGAATTTTGTAAAAGCGTCTATTTTGCTTACCGGAAAATGTAGGTTGTATTAATTTGACTTTAATTATATTGAAATTTCGAAGTTTATGGCGGGATTAATATTGATTATTTTGTAATGACAACATTTTCTTTGCTCTGTCAACTCTAGTTACTATTACTATAAGTAAAGGGAAGGAATCCAATAAAAACCTTGTACTTTTAGTAATTATCAAGTTAGTTTACTGTCATTAGTAAGTTTCTATTATTGTTAGTTATTTAGGTAAACGATTCGGTCGAGTGGGCACGGTGGTACGTAACGTCCTGCGTAAATGAAGCTCACTAGAAATGCGGAACACATAACTATTTGTTCAGTCGACATCATTGTATAAGAGTTTGCGGCAACACACACTACATAGCATATGTTATTTTCGACTTACAACATTTTCTTCAATTCTAAATTACGTGCTGACAATACAGAAAGGGCCTAGTGAGTCGGAAAATGCGTGAGGTTATCGAACACAATTGTTAGAACTTTAGGCCTACCGTATCATGTAATCGAATTTAAATATGCCGAATGTATATTGAATATTATTTCCCGATATCTAAACGAATTTCCAAATGGATTTTCGTAATATGCCATCACATTATTATTCACTGAGCTAGTCTTATGATTTTTACTATAGTTTGGACGTAAATTGCGTAAAACAACACTATTCGAGCTTCACGGGTGTGGGTTATTGATTGTGACATGATAAACTTTCTGCGTCTGTTTGGATACAGTTACAAACTGATAGAGTAAAACCTAATTTTTCAACCGACTTCAAAAAAGCAGGAGATTTTCAATTCGTTTACATATATTTTTTATGTTTGTTACCTTATAACGTAATTATTATTAAATTATATATAATATAGCGACTAGGTGAACCCATTTTGATGATTCTTTTTTTATTTGAAAGCTGGTGTTTTCCGTGTGATCCAATTTCAATTTGGTTCAGTTCTGATAATAGCATCAACGAGAAAACCATTAGTCTTAAAAGTTCGTCAGCACATTGTAGTCTTTAATGTTTAATCTATCATTGATTAGATTTGAAATCGGTTTTTGTGTTTTTACGTAAATATATTTGTTGTAAACATCTTTGATAAAAAAATAGCTTAAACAGCAATCGCTGTCCGCTTTCACCAAGCTTATACTCAGCTTATTTACTTGATAATAATAAAGACATGACAAAAGGTGTCCAAAATCCATCTCCATATACCGGGTATAAATTCTAGTAATTGATTTTATTATACGTAGTGCAAACTCTTTGGTAAAGCGCAGACTGTTCTGCTCACAGGTTGGGCAATCGGAATCCCTGAGCTTTAAAAAAATAAATGCTTGTAACATGAGCCAATTCATTATAATGAACAATAACATCGTAAACTTGAACCTTGTACACTTTACTATATTTACTGGTTTAAAAACGTAATAACGATCATATTTAGCTTTAGAGCTTTTTACCAATGGAAATGAAAAAATAAGCGCCATCTTTATTAACAGCATCTAGCTTTACGTAGATGTGATAAATATATTCATAAGCAGTCTTCAGTATTCCGTGACGTCATGTCTCTAAGGTTGTGAATTGCGCAGGCCGAGCCGCAGTGCCATCGACTAAACATGTCAAATATGTTCTTATATTTAAGTAGCGGCCGTCACCGCTTACCAGACGTCCTTGCGGACGCTGTGTTTAGCTTGGTGCAGTTGAGCAAGAATGTTTCGGTCGGTACTCGCAAACAATGAACTCATCAGCGACGGGTATGGATAGATATTAATTGCAGGCGTTTACATCTGATGTAGTCAGTTGATAAGGGCGACGCTTCTCCATATCGTGTCGGGTATTTTGTCGTTTGAAGACATTTAACTGTCCGAAAGTATATGGATTGATATCTCTTTAACAATTGTCATGCGAACAAGCAATACTTAAAGTTGATTTCTTTTAAGAAAACATTACTAACATTCTTGTTAACCATTTCAACTAAGCTTAAGTTTGTGCTAGGAGATGGTTCACGTCAATCGTCGAATGGTGGATTTGAACACACGACATTACGATTCGCAGACCGTACCCTAAACCATTAGGCTATTGACGCTTGTGATTTTGTATTCGTTTGCACAATGTCTTATATTTATTGGGTTTATTTTGGTATTGCAGTGATGGCTTAGTAGCTAAGAGGACTTACTATTTGATGGTAGCGGGTTTAAATCCTAGTCTGCTTGTTACCATTGTCATTAAAAAAGAGTGCTATAGTTATTATAGCGGCTTTTGCTGTTAGATTCTTGGGACAGGGTATATTATATTTGGCCTTTCGCCCTGTGAGTGAGGTAAACTCTTTATAGAAAGGTCAAGGCGGGATCTGAAATTCCCGTGGTAGGTGTTTGAGGGCGGCGGTGGTCATTTGGTGGAGCATGAGGTGAGCCCTAACCTGTTATGCCTCTTCTCCAACATCTCCATTAAAATCAATAGAATCTGTAAAATAAGACCAGTAAAATACGTTAATGTTGGGCGATGAAAAGAACATGCTTTTGGTATTTGTGTCTTTAGATAGTGTGATGGTTATAATGATATGTATTTTCTGTCGAATCCAAAGTATAGTAGTAATAAGCTTGGACTTTGTCTCTAAAGATGACGAATTAAGTTTCCTCCACGTTCGTAAATCGAGATTTTCTCCCTTCTCGGTAATACCAAAGCAAAAGTTCACGGGCGTACTCATTAAATATATTACAAGTTACATATGAAATGTTTTCGGGTTTTGAGACCGTAACGAAGTCAAGTGTCGCAACGCGCCGAGAGTAACGCACGCTGCAATATGCTTCTCGTGATGATTGCTACCAAGATATAATTAAATCTTAATGAAGAATATACGGTATATACATTTGAATATATGACCATTATGGAATCAAAGCTATTGGTCTCTTGCAAGGTGGTCTGACGACCTTATAAAGATTACAGGACGCGCAAGCTTTTACAACCGGTCCTTTTGCAAATGTCCTATGGCTGAAACCATGAATGATGATGATAAAGGGTCTCCGGCGTGGCTATTTTTCTTTAAATGCGTAGGTTATATTCTGTATAATTATACGGGTTATTATTCTATGTGGTTCCGCGTTCCGGGTGTTGGGGTAGTCTGCAATGCATGTTTGTAGAAGCTCGACTTGTGTGTACGCGAAGGTTAACCCAAGTTTGTGATAGCTATCATAGCCGATAGACCAGACTTACTACGTGAATACTTATCACCGTGGGCATTATGTAGTGTTCTTAGAAGAAATAATAGTAGACAATAAACGGCCTCTTGTTACTTAAATAAATGAATTCACTTTTGTTTTTAAAAATATAAGCTTTCACGTCCATTAACACTGGCTGAATCGATCGAAACAGCTATACATTTTCACCAAGCTTAGTAGGTCCCTTTCTGATTGGCGAGTAGTGCCGTCTGAGGGGGCGGGCGGTGATACACGAACGGGCATGTGTTTTTTTTAGGTATCGAAGAGTCAGAAAATTCGCAGGTATAAGATGACATCGGTCAACTCTTAAGTCGAACGTTTAGCCTTTAGACTAGACTCACTGAAACTTCCGTTCCCGAAAAAAACTAAGAAGAACGAGTTTCTCATAAACGTCCCTTGAATGATATTGATTGTTCTGACCGTCTCATTGCTTAATATTATAAAACATTTATATACAACTCTTTATAGTCACGAACTGTTATGCATATCCGAATTTTAGAAGAAAGTTAATCGAAATATATTCCGTTTTTAGAAAGTCGTATTCTGCTGTTAGATTTGCCATTAGATATTATAATGAAGATACTTTTAAAATTTTCAACGGACAAATTTGTGGAAAGAGTTTAAGTTAAAATGGAGTCGGGATACAATAACTCCTGAAATAGCCCAAGCTCAGGATGTGTCTATAATCGCTAAGTTAATCGTCCCTTTAACCCGGTAATCAAAACCTTTTTCTTTTTTGTTAACGGGGAGCAATTCTTCAAAAAGATACCCCGCCTACTGGGGGGAAGGCGGCGGTTATGTGGGGTTTTTACCCAATAAAACCTCCCCGGTGGCCCTTTCCTCGGTGCATGACGAGGGGCTCCGGGATCTCCAGTGGAACGCACCGGAGCCCCTCTGCACTGTGCTCAAGGAGAGCACTCCCTCCCCCCCTGTGCCCTAATAGTGCAAGGCTACACGGGCCAGCCGATGTCGCCTTCTTCCCGGGTCCACCTTAGCGGACGACAAAGGCCCCCACCCTTGTCGCCCAGTGAACCCGAGGCCCCTTTTAGTCGCTTTATACGACAGGCAGGGGATATCGTAGTCTTATTCTTGAGAGCACAGAACTACAGGGCTGTCAAAACCTACATTTAACAAACATATAAAGATAGCATAACCTTGTGATCAATGTAGTTGGCTTCTATGTGGCTAGGTTCAATTCGGCACAAATATATTATACTTTGTCTTACTTTACCAACAAAAGATACCAATAATATATTAAATTTTCGGTGGTTTCAAACTGCTTTAATTTGTTCTATATAAGTTAAAGAAGCACAAAATTATTTGAAACCAATGGTAAGTTCACGAATCGTCATTTGTTTGATACATTATATTTATAAACATGAAGACTTTGTTGTGCTGTGCTGAAAGCTTTGCTCCCCTGACCAACAGCTAATAACTGGGTTTTTACAACAATATAAATAAAAAATCTTACAATGTAGAAGTTTATTTTTAAAAAATATTTTCCATGTTATTAACAGACAAGAAGGTTATTTCAGGTCAAAGATTAATGACATTTTAAAACTCAGATGTGTTGTGACATAGAGATATAAGTAATTGCACATTGTTTAAATTTGCAGCACATGAAAATAATATTTTTGATTAAAGTTTATATTATTTACATTTAAACTGGATGAATGAATTGTCCATTTACGTACATTTACAATTTAGGCTATAAAAATAAGTAATAACTTTATTGCCTCGAACATTATTATTATAATATAAAAACACGCTTAATCTCTCACGCCCTCTGAAACTTAGTTCACTATCTGTTACTCACAGGCAGCCAGCAGTTTTGTTCGAAATTTGTTAATTTTTGTACGTAATCTAAAAATGGAACCCCATTACTCCTGGCTGTATGGCATTGGAATCCTACACAAAAATATCGTAAAAGGCTTAACTATTACGCTTCATCTTATTAAAATTATATTGATTTAAATTATTATTTTCATAACGATATTTTGATTGAAAGTTTGCTGTGGTTTAGAAATAGACATACAAGATTTCTTTTTAAACCGTGTATCGCATAAATTGACTATCCTGGAAGCTGACCTTTCTATGCGGTAGCATACTCTTTGTCTCACTAGCTGTTCGATGTTAATAGGTGCTGTTTATATACTTACTCCCACATAAATCAACCAGGAACCATAGACTGCTAAATACGACAAACTTATGGAGCTATTAATAATTTATCGACGTTCCGTCGCCGAATTAGAAAATACGCGAAAGAAATGTTGACAATTTTATGAGCACCGACGCTTTCTACTACTTTTATCACATTAAGGAAGATACGACGACAATTGCTATATTGTGATATCCGAGTAATGTTAAGTTTAATGACTTATTGCAATCTTCCAGATGGCATTAATTATATGTGCAATTATCGAAATGTACGGAAGTATCTTTAAGGAGTCTACACTGAGTTTCCGGTTATTTTCTTTGTGCCTTTACGATTATTCCGTACACATAAATGATAAGCATTTATGGTCCATGACCGCCGTGACACTACTCATGTTCTTTGTTTCACATCTGACATTTAACGATAGCAATGAAAGTGATGATTAATATATGGTGTAGATTGTATCAGGATGTGAATTGAAGACCCGGTAGTGATTAAATTCCATTTCGTCTGGAGGTCACGGGTAGAGGATTTTCCGGGAGGTACTACTTAACCTTTTACATTGTGTAAATCCCCGTGTAGTCTGTCATTATGGTTGAATAATTTCATAGCATTTTAACATTTACAATTCAGTCCTTTCACCTGAGATATATTTATTAACATTAATATGCAATCCATGGCGCACAAACATGCCATTTTGGTTATGTGGTTATTGTCAATAACTCACGCCTATTTTTCCATTTAAAATAAATTCTTTCAACCGTAACGCAAAGCTTACAATTTGGTATCGCATGTTAGTAAGCAATTTTAGTTAATATCATAGTAATCGGTGGTTTTGACCCTCTTAATATATCAATACGTCTAGTATTACTATCAAACGCGTTTAAGTCTTTATAAACAGCAAACTTCTTGGTGCTACACAATGCTACGCACATTGTAGCTTATAGTGTACAAAAAAGTTTTTTTAATGCGCAGTATTTAGTCCACTTAATGCCTATTTAGTTTTGGACGTTCTATTAGTATTTTTAACATAGTCATCAAGCCGTTCCATTTATCTTAATCACCATCATACGTAGTCATAGCAGATACTACCTGGATTTTTAAAATACTTGTAATAAAAGACATACGTGTATTGACTGTAATTGTTTAACATCGGTATCGTTGGGGGAATTCCTGGCTATTTATAGTAGTTAAGGTAAAACTTTGTACAGGATCACGTCGGTGCCAGTATAAATATTTTATAACTTTACAACACAAACAATATTACTTCTTTTATCACTATAAAATATTTAAGCGTTCCATTGTATCTTTGTAAAGAATACATACATAACTTGGTTTCTATAAAATACTTTTAACTTATAGCAATAATACATGTAGGTAAAAAGGCACTTTTTTTATGCCGAGAAGCTTCAGCAATTTGAAGTTTAGACTTTATTTTCAAACGCTTTCAGCTTTTCGCCGAGCTGTTTTATACCAGGAATTGAATCTGAACAAAACGTGATTAGCACGTGATTTTTTTTTGTAATTAAGAAATTTAATAGCGGGAAAGCGAAATTGTATGAGCCATTTGTTATTCG
This sequence comes from Meandrusa payeni, assembly GCA_029286785.1. Classification (NCBI taxonomy): domain Eukaryota; kingdom Metazoa; phylum Arthropoda; class Insecta; order Lepidoptera; family Papilionidae; genus Meandrusa; species Meandrusa payeni. The sequence continues at coordinate 9,726,894 of JAGSMX010000017.1, forward strand.
AATTCACAACCATCAGATTGTAGCTATTAGATTAGTGATGCGTTCAGGGTCAAAAGAAAACTAAAAGTATTATCTTTTTCTTGATTTAAGTTGATAGTCAGATGTAATCGAAATAATAGAGAAGACTTAATGTGTATCCAATCATTTAGGAATGTAGAAGTGAAAATTCTAATGGGTCCTTGGAAGTTTATTTGACAAAGTTTGACTAAGCGAGCATACGGTGCCCGATCATTGTGTATTTAGTTAATGACTAGGTTACGTGGCGGTAGCGACCGATATGGCACGTGTCAATTGTCGTTCGCTTCTATTTTAAGCAGCAACGGTGATCGGTTCGCGGGTTTGAAACTCTCACTTTCTATCGTGCTTTAATTATTATGTGCGCTCGCAGACACATGCAATTTTACGTGCGGCAATGTTGTTCATCAATTTACATCACGGACGGTTTTTTTTTCGTTTAATATTTTAGCAGCACATGGGTTCCTGTCCGAAGTACATACGCAGTGCGTGTGCCGCCTCTAGAACGTAAAAACGATATTTGCATTACCAGTTATTGATATTCTAGATTTATTCTTGTTCAAGTTTGGCTGGACCTCGTAACGATGTGTTATGCCTCGAATCAATATTGAATAACGTGGCATAACAGAGTGATACGTTCAGTTTTTATCGTTCTAATTACTTCTAAGGAAATAATCAAACACGCAAGGAATAGACAAAGAAATTTACTTTGAATGTAGAAGGTCTACGAGGCGTCTACGACATGAATGTGTTTGTACGTTCTAGTCTTGTGATTGTTTGATATTTAAAGGTGATCTTAGTAGCTTTAAGTATAGATACGATTAGATTCGTTAGGCAACAGCAACCAATACCGTCTGTTTATCAAATTGTTGAAGCAACGTCTAGGAAAGCATTTCGCATCCTTTTGATGCATTGTTATAGTTCAATGTATTTACATAATTTATCTTTTAGTACCCGTATGACCGGGTTCTTTGGTAAATAATGTAATAAATGATAAAGTAAGTAATATTACTAGCCAATGGATGACTGGATGTAAGGTACATGATATGGAAAATAGTTTATGTACATAACATATTTCTGGAGGCCAGCATTATATTCGAGTACTTTGTTCTCTAGACGAAGAGATAAAACAAATAAGAGCTTACTGTCACGCTAGAGCTTAAGGTTCAACCGCAGTAGTTCCGTGTGGATAATTTTTTGTCTTAATTTTAAATGCTGATTTAAAGCAGTAAAATACCACTTGAAATGGCTATCTTCAACAAAAATTCAACTGTGAATGTTATTCACATACTTAAGGAACCTACACTTCTAAGACACGACAACGACGGACTGGACTATGTCCAAATTTTCTTCGGAGACGGCCTGTGCCTAGCAGTGTGTTGTATATAGACTTTTAAATACAACATAATGTATATAGACAGTATAAGAAAAATCTTTACAATTATAAATACACTACATATCTTTTTTAGTAAATTTAAGCTAAAAATTTATATTGTGTTTGAATTAAAAAGTACTTAAATATTTTCAAATTAGGCCTGTTTAGTTGACGTAGGTGCCAGCCAACATTGTTATGACGTGCGTGAAATCGCATGGAAGTAATTAATATACACATCACGATTACTTAAGGATGTTGCCAAATATTAGGTCAGAGCTCAATTTCATATGTTAATAGTCTGTGTATCTAAGGCGGATAGCTAACACAGGACCTGATTTAGTTGTATATAATGAGAGTGTACATTATTTTAAAGGGTTTAAATAACGACTTTACGACGCTAAATTTCAGTTTGCCACTTCTCTGGTTCATATGCTATACTATGTAATAAATTTAAATGTACTCGTATATAATGGAATATCTTTATAATCGATTTATTACGTTATTTTGAAATTCGGTCTCATCCTACCTTTAATTTTGAATCTAAGCAGAATGAGCTCATTTTGAGTTCTTGTTTAGTTTATTCTTGTAGAATTTTATTAATCGTAATTCCTAAATACAAAATCTATCTAAGGTTGGGCTATTCATCTCGGTTGTTAAAATTATGTTATTTTTTAATTTCTTCACCAATCATCCTTGTTTTTTTTTTATTTATTCTTATATTGCAACCACAGACCTGTGTCCGTGCTCTTTTCCAATACACTTAAATTGTTTACTCTGCATTTATTAAAAAGTGCCACTTCTACAGTTACTATTTTCCTTATTTTTTTATATATATAATGCCTGAATTTGGAGGTGGCCAGAGATCGTTTCGGGTTCACGCGTCGCAGACGCCCCGATGCATTGCTATTAGCTTCTCCGCGACCGCTGTGTCCCTGCTTCTCATGGCCATTTTCAGGTTGTAGTCCACTATCCTCTCCCTTGATGCGGATTGCAATCTTCCTTGTTAGGAATCATTCTTCTTCCGACCACGTCGACGAGCCAACTTTGTGCTATTATTTGAAATTTGTTTTAATAACCCGTGAACGTGAATGCTGAAAAAACTCTAATAAATTAATTCAATTAAAATTCCTAACATTAATTTTATTTACATTCAAAGCCATAGTTTTTTCATTCCATAGTTTTCATTATGATACCTATACATGACGACTTTCGTAAGGCGACATATTCATTCATAATTGATAAACTGTTACGACTAAAATTTATCTTTAAGTCCTAATAAATGTATTATTATGTTATTATTTATGTTAGGCCGCATAATTTTAATTTTAATAACGGGCCAAAAATTTACTATTAAAATGTGTAAAAAAATAATTGAGTCCTATTTGTTGTATTTTTCTAGCAAAATAATTATTTTCCTTTTAATGTTAAATAATTAATGGCATGCTTTATTTATAAAAAAAACTTGAAAATAATGGGATAATAATAATCTGACATCTTTTACACATACGCCCATTTAAAAAAAAAAAAAAAAATGCACTCCAATTAAATATACCGTGGGAGCGATTGCTTTTTATTATAATGATTTATGTATGTATATTATTCAAATTTGTTCATCGTGTAATGATACGCCCAGCAGTGGGCCGCAGTAGAGTGATGACAATATAAATAATTCTAGCCTGAGATTTATTCCAACTAATCTTAAGTTTGTCCTTGGATTCGAACCTACGACCTTACTTTTCTTAGTTCATGCCCTAATATATATAATAGCCGAATAATTTAGGTTATAATATATAAACTTGTTAATAAAATATACCAAATTGATTTTATGACACGTCTATGTGACTTGGTAATAGAATTATGTACTCGTAACTGTGTTAATGTGTATAGAGCAATTGTAGCGAGCAAGGTTTACTTTTTGATAGTGAGGTGACGCTTAATTGCCAGTGCGACCTTTGTGTCGCCCAGGGTACTCATTGAGATCGTTTGTCTAGGCTGGAGGTCGTCACTCGACCAATCACTTTTTGCAATTATCATTGAGCTTAGTGCTGCAGTACCAAGCTGCGCCCTAACCACGCGTCTGTGCTCTGTTATATTTTCGTCGCGTCATCGACATAGTTTTTGTCCGTTGCTCTAAAATGTCAAGGCGACTTTTGCCTAATTTGTGTTTACTAATACAACTGTAAATATCCCTTCCTGTAAAAATGTGAATTTTAGTGTTTCATACAGATAATGTTAACAAGCTAGTCTATAGTTCAGATGTTAAGTTAAAAGTTAGAGTTACAGTCTTTAGATATGTCCCAGCCCTTCTCTGTAAAGAAAGTATTAGGTCAAACTCTGTCACGCGGCCCTAGTGCGGATTGACAGACTTCACATGTCTTAGCAAATTTTTCTAGGACATGTAAGTTTCCTCACGACGTTTTTCTTTACCGCCGAGCACGTGGTAAATCAGCACATAAAATGGCAACAGCAAATTTATTGCTTCTGACGCCGGGGATCGAACTCGAGCTGCTAGCGTACTATGCATTTTGATGCAACCGATCGGACACTGAGCTGCGGTGGCTCTGATATTAAGGATCCTTCAGATGTTAAGGATCGATATTAAATGAGGTAGCTATATGCTTTTTTGAAGATAAATACACCGTCGAAGGTCACGCATTAGTAAGCGGTTCCGCCTTTTCTTCGGTCTGTGAGTTAAATATCAGTCTAATTCTCAGATCTGTAGCATGCCCAGCGGCTATATTACATTAGCATATAGTCAGGGTGATACCTGCACGATTCATTCACATGCATGATCATGCGTGTCTCACCTGATACTATGTGATCACCGCCGCCCACTTTAATAATTTTTTGGACCCTACGATGATTGGTTAGGGAGGACCCCAACAGTTTCATTAAATGTTTAAGAGCTGGCCATACTTATCGGTCAGCCGTCGCCGTAAGCCCTATAGAAATAACTATGTCAATTCAATCTCTAATCATAATTTAATTCTATGAAGAGGGAACTTCGGTTTGTGCATTTACTTTAATCGCAATCGTAGCTTTTATCAGAAATGTTGCTGAACTAGTAAGAAGCAATGTAAAATGCTAGTCCATAAAGTTTTCTTATATTCAGTTGTGTGTTGTGGTCTTACAATAAAATACCGACACATGGAACGCTAGTAAATTCCAGTTCGTTGTTCACTTAAAGAAGCAAATGGTTTCAATGAAATGAAAAAAAAAAATAGAAAACCATAAACATGTATATAAAAAAAGTAAAATGTAAATCAATGTATGGTAAAAAATATCTTTTTATTGTAATAATTCAAGTTACCATAAATCAGATTTTTTTACAAATTCTCTTATTTCAATTCCACCGCGACGTCATGTAATGAATGGTTATCGCAGATGGTTTAATGTTAAATATTTGCGGTTACTTAACCCGAATTCAATTACTCTTCGATACTAAAAGGCATTCTTTAGCGCCAATAAAGATTTTACATGATTCATATCGTGAACTACTCATGTACAAATGAGAGATGTCAGTTTTTAATGAAAAACGATACTTAAAAACAAACTGCATGTGTAAAATCGAACGGTTAACTAGTAGGTTATTACTAAAACTCTAAAAAACAAGTACTACCAAATACATATACTATAACAATATTTCTCAATATCTTTTCAACTCTCACGGGATAGACGGGATGGTACAATTTTTATTGGAGAGGATTTACTTTAAGAGTAGTTTGATGACAGTTCGGTTAGGGTTTGATTAATTCTATTTCATAATATTTCTACAATAATTCGGAAATACAAAGAGCGTCCGCGCAATAGCGTATGACGTATGAAGTCGGTTTTTGTTTTTGCCCGTGAATATAATAATTTTTAAATGGAATTCCACAGTAAGTCAAAATAAAAAAAAATCGATACAAAAAACTATACTGTGTAATAGCCTTTTACTACTTTCTCAATTCTCCGCCTATATAGTATATATAATGTACCTCGACAGCCATGTCGCCATTCATCGTATCCCGGTATAGACTTAATATGAGATTGGGAGTAACATCGATTTCATGTTTCGTGTTACCATAGATAAGATCAGATATTGGTGCCATAAACAATAATTTAGAACCTTTTAAAAATATTAAGTCAATCGATCGGGTGTAATGATAGGTATGGACACGAAAATTGTTTTTCGTCGAAGGCAGTAAAAACACCCCTCGTATAATTTAGCTCGCCATGTATGTATTTGAGTGCATACGTGCGACGCCAGTTTTGCAACGCGAGGGGCCCATCAGGTGGCTGCACTCGCGTTGCATAAAGTCGATTGCAACACCCGGATCGCGGTCACTGCCGCACCGGCAAGCCGCTAAGGGCAAACGGCCCTTCCCAACTATGTACAATCTGGACCATTGAATCATTCAATTTGTCTTATATCCTACTCTTAAAACACCCACATTGAAATCGGAGGGAAGGTAGACCAGGGTAATCTATTCCAGTCTCTTGCTTTAGGAAGAATGAAAGACAAAGCAAAACATGACGTTCGATTATATAACACCCATAGAACCACCTAGATAGATGATTCTATTAAAAAAACCATCAATGACATCTTCCTAATATGGCGTTACATTAATAAATTTATATGATCATTATAAAATTAATAGTTTTATGGTTTAAGGCACCACCTAGAATGTGTGAAATTTTATACAGACGCAGGTGGTCCCAAGTGTGCCATTGTTATTGAATTGTCACACTAACCATCGACCAACTACAAATCGAGTTGTGAATATGCGATATACTCGTACCGTAATCTATAAATTTCATAATGATCATATTAATTTATTAATGTAACGCCATATTAGGAAGACATTATTATGCGTTTTTTTATTAGGATCACCGACAATTGTTACGATGATTCAAAACTGAAAACAATACACGAAGGCTTATGTAATTCGAAATGCACAATCACTTACAGGTAACCACAACATTTGACACAAAAGGTAGTTCGTAGTAAGGTTCCCTTTTTATTTTTTGCTTAATTCAAAAAAAATTACGTAACTAAAGTAAATATGAATTAAAAATACAAATTAATCATAATTATGTTGGGGTTCTCTAATTAGAAATACGTTTAATAAACGGCTAATAAAAGAAATAGTTACAAATATTAAACGATGAAACATTATTGGAGTGCCAGTGGTACGCCATCGGAAAACCACAGTGGTGCATTTGAACTAGAAGATATAAAAAAAATCAATATCTATGACGTCACTGCGCGTTCACTTTGACACGATTGTAATAGCAGACTCTTGCCCAGCGCTCTAAAAGCTCGGTCACCCGTCAATCCGTTAAAGTAAAACTCTTCTAGCCTATCATCAGAAGTCATCCTAGAAGAAACAAGAATGTAACAACAGTTTATAACTTACAGCAACCTTAACTGCTCGTGGGCTTGGTTATTCTTTAAAAAAAAAGTTAAATAAAAAATAATACTAAAGTTTAAAAAAAACTGTAATTTCGTAAATAAAAAAATCATAAATATTTATGAGTCTCATCCCATCTTTTTTACTGCTGTAGTGACTAAGCATTCTATTTTCGATAGTCCTAGTTTCGAATCACAGTTGGCTTGTGCCAATGAGTTTCCAGTTGCTTCGGACTTAAGCTTAGTGAAAAGTGAATAGAAATTGCTGAAGTAGATGAAAAGATACGAGAGCGTGCTATTTCATGTAACTCTTAGTAATGGTTTATACGTATATAACTATACTAACTATACTGTTTGTAAAATTCCTTGTGACTTTAATATAAAGTCTAATTAGATAAATACAAATATTTTTTGTACAACATATGTAGACAGATGCAAGAAATCTAAACGTCAAGTTAACAGCGAATGCGGTCATGCCGCGCCCTCTTTAAGTTCGCGCCGAGCTCTGCCGTAATGCCCTTTTCCCGGAAACATTTCGGCATACTTTTCATTACACGTGGCCTAATTCCAATAACTTGTACTGCGAGTGATAAATTGACATATAGTTAACTTTTATTGTATATTGTAATAACAAAGAATATGTCAGTAATGAAAAATGATGCCTAATGGTTTAGGGTACGGCCTGCGAATCGTAAGGTCGTGGGTTCGTATCCACCATTGGACTATTGCCGTGAACCATGTCCTAGCACAAGCTTAAGCTTAGTTGGAATGGTTAACAAGATTGTTAGTAATATTTGTGAAAAAAAAGAAATATTGCTAGCTTTCTTTAAAAAATAAAAAATAAAAAATAAAAAATAAAAAATAAAGAACGAACTTACAAAAACTACAACTGATTTGTCAATGTCCTGGTTTTGAAGTCGGTTAAAAAGCAGAAATGCGGAAGCTATTCGACTAGACAAGAGAGTGACATTGTAGCCATATCTATAGTATTAATATTTTAGTTCAGTTTTGCTGCTACACAAATTAAGATATACTATTTTTTAACTAAAAAAAAAAATATTTCTTTACTAACAAATGTAAAGTGTAATTTTTCAGTCATTAAAGGAATAGTTGTCCCGTAGGGGCCGTAATTACAGTATTCTCTATAGAATTCTCAGTAATCTGACTCCCTGTCTGTTTTCATGCCAATCGCCACACACTGTGTACAAATTTATAGCGAGTGATTTTTTGTATTTTAAATCCGTAAAATGGCTATTCATTGATTGGCCACTGGCTGGGATTCGAACTTGCGACCATCAGATCATATGATTTTTTTTTGTTTTTACTGCTTCGTACCCTGAACTTTTTGTGGGTTAGAAACTTTGTCAATCCTACTCCATTCCTCTCCTGTTATTCGTTCATTCATTCTACTTATTTATTAAAGCAATATTATTTTTAGTCAGTTTTTTTCCTTATTTCCTAATACATTAATTTCACTCTTGCGTGTTTATTCGTACTTCTAATTTGAAACTACTTTCATATATATATAAAAAATAAAATATATATATATAAAAAATATTATATATAAAAAAATATATGATAATCATACATGTTTAATTACTTAATATCTAATTATTCCTATTTGCTACCTTATTTACAATATTTCTACCTAAATAATCTTAAAATATCTCTTATTTCTTTATTACTCATGACACTGCTTATACTATTTTGTGCCTATTTTTATTTGCGTTCTCTACTATACATTGGATAGTCTACAAATACATGTATCACACTTTCGTCTTTTTCAAGGTCAGATCATATGTTGGACCGCTTAGCCAATAAGAATCCATAACATTAAGGGTAGAATATCACTGAAACGCGACGATGACGGTAGGCATTTGTGCTAATTTATTCGTAATAGAGGTTCAAACTGCGTGCTCTAGGATATGGGTCACTTCCCAATCTGATCAAGTTCGGTTAATTTTCGGGCTAAAACAGCCGTTGAAAAAAAATATGATCAATGCAGTCATTATTAAACATCAATATACACCTTAATTGTAACATCAGCCGTTGATATAAGTATACAACAGGATCATATTGTATTAATATATCACTCAATTGGGACAAAACGAGATGTTATAGTTTTTTTTAATAACACTGCATATGTTTATAATGTCCTTGAGCAATTGCAATGAATGTGCTTAATGGCTCGCAAAATTACAAATCCGCACTAATGTTTATCGTTGCATATCGCAATAATCTCTAAATACGACTTTGTAGTCGTAGGCAGTTTCATTAAATGTGGTTTCATTTTTTTTCTTCTCTAAATAATAAGAAGATGTTTTTGAAAGAAAAACTGTTGTTTATTCGTAGAAATAACTACAACAGAACTTTTAAAAATGCTAAATACGTTATGACTGCACTAGTATACAATATGTAAAGAACATAAGTTTTTGATAAAAACTCGCCTAACGCTAGGTTGAAATTTCCTTTATTTACAACCGACTTCTCAATTCGTATGTATGTTTTTTTGATGTTTGTTACCTCATAACTTAGGACTGGATGAATTGGAAGCATAGTGGTTAAAAGTTCGATCGATCCGTGATACCTAGATTCCGAAGAAAACCACACAACAACTCTACTAGGCTGGTTTAAAATAAATGGATATAAAATTACCGACAATGATCGAAATATAATTATATACCTTATAATTTAACTTGAGAACTTCGTCTGTATACAGTCTTTGGTGTTTTTCGTTAAGTTGTCGACAGTCGATTGCGATATTGATGTAGTGGCAATAGTGGGACAGACGGACTGCGAAACAGACCTTAAAAGTATATAGTTACACATGTATATTACAGTGTATAACGTTATTTTGTTACATAGTTTCCTTTCCTTTCTTACGCGAATAAACGGACATTGAAAATGAAATATTAGATCGCTTGCTTAAAACTAATTAAGAACTTGTGTCGACCAAGGATGTTTGCATCGGTAGTTATACAAAAATTACAAACTACATGACAATCATATTTCATATCGTAGCTTCAGTTGATTTCTCGTATTCCGTTCGGAATACGAAACTGGACAATATATTGGAATGTTTTCTTATGAGAAATTGAAAAGAATATGACAACATATGCGGACGAATGTGTGCCCCTTTTTTGAAAAAGAACTACTTAAAAAAAGTTTCGGAAATTTTGCTAGTGAGGGCTATTTGTCCACCAAGTAAAATGAGTTGAGTCAGAGGTTTCACTGGGAATATAATATCCACTTTGTTAATGGGAAGATTTTAGAAATTACCATTAGGAATAAGGAAAAAATCCAACAGTGGTTATGTCATTGCGAAGGCATTTAGAGCGTAGTCGTCGTTACTGGCATAAAGATATTACATTCCAATTTTTCTTGTTACTCAACTTATCCTTGAGGTTGAATAAGTCTTATAACCTACCAACAGGTGGATTATCTGTTTGTTACATTTATTTGTAAAAAGTTCTTAGCCTTAGACCACTATGAAAGCAAAGTGCGTTTATTTGAGATAGTTTATTATTTAGATTTTTTACAAATTAAATATTGACTTTCTTTTAGGGGTCTCGCTAGCCCTGCTACTATGAGGTATGCATCCATGCATGTATGCATATTTCAGATAAAATTAACTCTAAGATAAATCATGCTTTTATTCCATTTCGCTTTTGTTAGAAATATTTATATATTAATTGTTATGAATGATAAACATCGATTATATGCTGGCTGGTCTTCCTGAAAGGTTAATTGATGTTGATTGTAAATGTTATGATAATTGAAAGCAAATGAAATGATACACTGGCCGTAACCAACAGAGCCAATAGAAGATGCCGAAGGCGGTACTTTTAGACACGGCACACATCGTTATGAGGTTTCTTGTGTCAGTTTTGTATGGCCTTTTACTGTATTTTACGTTTTAAAATTATAAATAAAACTTAACCTAAGATTTGGTAAATATATATAATGAACTCGAATTTAAAATAAAAAGATACATATTCTTTTTATTTTAAATTGAAATAAAAGACTTAGCAGCGTTTCATTATAATGTTTAGAGAAACGATTTTAATGTCCTTATTCAATACATCTTTTATAAAATATGACACGACATTGGCCATCGAGACATTTATATTTAAAAAAAATACAAACAAAGAATAAATTTATGCAAAGAGATCTTATATAGGTTTTTTTACGTATATAATAGTAACCTTAATTCGGCATAAATATATGTGAATATCTATTGTTGCAGCGTGTAACTACATGTGGTCCTGCGTGCGGTTCAGCCGGGATCGGCCCGGCGGCGGCCGGTGCAGTACGCCGCCTAGCCTCCAGCCTGCAAAGCACCAGCACTGGCTCTCTACCAGACTACGGTACACAGATCGTTGACCCTTATCGCTTACTAGAAGACGACCTCAACGGCATCTATGAGGACATACGATCGGTGAGAACATTTCCAAACATTTAGTACAAATACTACATTCGATGTTAACTTTTTTATTCTATACATGCGAATTTTACGATAAAAATCAAAGTATAAATATACAATTTTGTAAGACAGGAACCGCTATGTAGCTAATACCTATTCTACAGCGATTTTTTAAAATGTTACACTGTCTAGATCTTAGGGACCTTCAAGAAAGGAAAGAACATTCACATAGAAATAACTCACTTCTAAGCGGCATTTATTCCTCTGGTGTTGTAAATTTTCAAGATCAACGGTGACCATTTTCTATAAAAAATAATCTATTTGTTTGTACGCTGTCATTACGAACCGATTTAGATTTAGAATAAACCATGGAACTCCTTAAAATCGTATAGAAAATTGTTTATTGATTGAAATATTGGTTTATGGCAGTTCAAGACTAGGAAAGTACTCCTCTGACAACGAGCATGAATGTGAAAGTAGAAAAATTAAATCCGTCACAGTCTATCGTACGTTTACATTTGAATTTTTGCTGGAAATTTGATTTTAAATTGGTTTTTTTCTCGTAAAGATACTTGTTATGTACAAAACACTAAGCGGCTTATAACATTCACGATTTATTTGTATTAAAAAAAACACATATTAGTCAAAATTTTGACTTTTATTTGTTTTATCAGGCGCCCGCCATTATAATCAATCGTTCGGCCTTATTGGTACAACAGCTTGAACGTATGTATATTCTAACTGTTGTGTACCAATAAGTTTCTGTTGTTTAAGGATTCGAATTAAAATGTTTCAACGATATATTGCGTATGCACTGTCATGTTCCAAAATGAATGTGTCGGTGAAATGCTAATAGAGATAAAATATAGTTGTCCTTGCTGCATGGTAATCTACCTATTTGATAATTCACCTGTCAGCTTCTACTTTTAAAAGCTAGTTATAAACCACTTGTCTTTTATTTCGTATGGTACTTCGCACGTGTGAATTGAATTGTCAGCAACATGATTGTCTGTGAATCGTGTAGTTTGTATTCTACATTCTTATCAGAATTGCTTCTGTTTCCCGTTTTGAAGGTCAATCTTCTGTCCCAGTTGTTTCTTTTATTTTCGTAAAGTGGGAAATGAGTTGTCACCGTGGCCCAGTTAGTTGAGAACTTAGTTGTAAATCTAAATTGATAATATGTTTTGTTTGGAATGATAGCATTTTTATCACCGGGATCTATATTGTATACATGAATTTGAGTATATCGTTTTTGTGAAGCATGTTAGTAAGATTAATGGTTTTTGAAATGCATTTGTAAAGTAAATCTGCGAGAGATATTAAGTGTTTGTTTGATAAGGGAATTGTGTTGTGGACAAAAAATTCCAAAAAGGAGCGATGAAAATTGAGAGTTAGTGAGTGACTGTTCGTAAAAGACGCCATAGTTCTTCGATCAACATTCTTGTCTATTTACTGAAGTGTGAATAATCTATTGGACGTTAATGAATTCGTTGTACAATGATGTTATTAAAGTAGGGTAAAGGGTCCGTAGTCGCACATTGCATTTATCAATTAAAAATTAGATTGTAGTTGTTTGATAAAAACAGATATTTAGAAGAAAAAAAACCTTTATGAATATTATATATGTTTAGAACTTCCTCTACCGATTTAAGTTTATTAATAATAATTTTTGAAACGTATTTAAAATATTTATAGGTGCTATTAATAATTAAAATAATAATACCAATTATAATTGATATTTTTAGCAGATGCGATGTAGCAGTGCAGATCGATTTAGGTCTTATTGTTTAGTATTGATCTAGCCCTTGATCTGATTTAGTACAAATACTACATTCGATGTTTACTTTTTTTTATTGTATTTAGCATTCGAATTTTACGGTAGAAATCAAAGTATAAGTCTACAATTTTCTCACACAAAAATCACTATGTAGGTACTACCTATACCTGGTGTCTAGATCTTTTGGGACCTTTAAGAAAGGAAAGAACATTCACATAGAAAGAACTCAGCGGTGTTTATTCCTCTGGTGTTATAAATTTTCTAGATCAACGGACATTTTTCTATAAAAAATACTACTATAAACGATCGTGAAATCATCTAACTACGAAAAACTACGGTACGGTAAAAATGCTATGAGATGTCCATCCCTACCTGATGCAAGATATTGATGAGATAAGATGGACTGATATTGGGAACCTCTATCTAGATGAGATCGTTCTATGTTAACTACAAATTTTTAAATGATTGTGTATTGCCCGACCTCCTTCTGATAAGTTTGATAAACGCTACGAATCGTGCCAGATATTCTAAGAAATCACTCGACGCTATCAAATCGCTAACGTTTAAAGTTGATTTTCGTGTGTATAGGTCACTGTGGTGTCCATTGATCCGCAAGTGTGTCAAAGACACGACGTGATAGCACGCAGGTGGGTATTGCTTGTGCAACTCGCGCATCATAATTGTGCTTTGCGATCATGTTACCCGCATCGTTGTTAAACAAATTTCAGGTTCCGTTGATAACTTTCCTTTGATCTGGGTGCTTTAATTATCATTGTGCGATTTAATTAAAAAAAAAGCTATATTCATCCTCCAATATCTTTTTTGGTAGTTGTGTATCTCTTGTGTAACGAAAAATTGGATAAGTTTATAATTATTAACTTTGGTCCGAACTTCGCGTTGATCCCATTTATAGTTCTACAGAAAACTGTGTCAGTCCAGCTTTTCGGCCCGCTTCCTATTTACTTTTCGATCTTGAGGTTTTTTTTTAATTAATGCTGATATTTTTAAACGGTTATAGGGTGGGTTCGATTAATGATCGGGTGTGTTACAAGATTAACACGAAATACGTGTCTTACGATGCATTGAATCCCTGTCACTTTTGGAACATAAAAAGGTCGGTCTGGACTTATTCACATTTAAAGTATACTTAGAATATAATGCCTCCATGACATTTATTATTTCTGATTTTAATTGAACCAATCGTATTCTCTAAATGGTTGGATTTCTTAACCTGTATTAAATCTGTGGATACTAACTTTTTAGATGGTTGTCTTAACGATAAAATAGTAAAAAAACTGCTAATGGACTAGAAAGGCATCAATTATTCCAAGCTTTGTGCTATACCGGTTCTTCACTTGATTATTATTCAACGGGTTGTTCCTTCGTGATGTAATGTGATCGTCGCTTTTGAATTTATCATCCCAACGTGCCACGTGTATCTCAATGTGGTGACAAATTCGGCAAGGTGGAAAATCCCGCAATAATCTATTATGCTAGGTGACAGCATATTTTTACGGGCGACTAGGGGCCCTTGTCGTCTGCTACAGTGGACCCGGGAAGAAGGCAACATAACCCTTGTCACCTTGCATTGCGAGGGTACCGAGGGAGGGATTAACCTCCCCGGGTGGTGCTTTCAAGCATAGTGCACAGGGGCTCCGGTGCGTTCCACTGGAGATCCCGGAGCTCCTCACCATGCACCGAGGAAGGGCCAAAGAAGATTTCCCCCCCGTTAACAAAGCAAAAATAAAAAAATATATTCTTTTTTTCTTTTGTTTTAGCATATTTAAATAAGTAACATATATTTATTTTACTATAAAAATAATAATAGGCATTTTCTAAGCTATTTAAAATCACATAAGAAGGCATGGTTTTGTATATCGTACTATCCCAGGCTATATACAGTCTGGATGGTTAAACGATATCTAGATCTGATAGCAACAATTATAATTCGAGGTTCACGGGTTATTAAAGACTCGAAATGGGTTGTCTTTAGAAATCAGAGGCGTGTCTTGCTTCCGATGGCCTATCCTGCCTTGTAGAGTTCGGCCTTTGTGGCCATGTGCCACATACAATGGCTATGTAAACTCATAACCATTTTGTGTTGTTGTTTGACAAAGACTACTATTGCGTAAAAGCTTTTTCGTATATCTTAGGGAATGGTAAATTGACACAAAGTATTTTAAAAGACATAGCAAACCCCACTCACCGTACACTCAAATTGATTATTGTAATCCGATTGTAGGATATGTTCGAGCATTCCGATCCCTTGAGTCAGAATGCTATCCGGAGTAATGGTCCAAGCTGAGGTTCTATCTCAGGGACTCTTGCGTTATGGTATTTATAATTGATGTACAGGCCGTAATCCGGTGTAGTTAAACATAATAAGCGATAAAAAAATGAGCTCTAGAATATATTGCATGCTCGGTCTCCTGTTCGAAGTCGTACCGTAGCCGCTTTTACGGTCGAGGCGGTACGCTTGTTCGCCTACTTTCTTGTTTGGAAAACTCGTCTAAAACTAGGCGCATACGTGAATAACGTGACTCTCATTTCTAAACGCTGGTTTCCTTGATGTGGCGGTAGTTGCTAAACAGCAGGAACGGCAATGAGACGCAACTTTGAAAGTTCAACTTTCTTTTACCTAGCTTGTTCATGTGATTTTTTTTTTGTTATTTTATTTCTGTTATCATTAACTTCAGATGATAGCAGTAGTTATAGAGAAAGGTTATTGGATCGTTTTCAGTGGTATCTTATCTTGTGTTACGGTCACTACTATTGAGGTTAATCTTGTTAGAACAAGTTTCTATTATCGTTGTATGTTACATAAACCGTATCTACCGTCGATACGTATACTACATTACTTGTACTCACTAGCGGATATCCGTTATTACTTGCTCCACAAGTAGATATATGTTACGTTAAATGCTACAAGCTTTTGCCAGTTTTCATTTTAAGTACAATCTTAAGTAATTCCATGTGTGCCTAATCAAAATATTACGATAATAGATAGCATTTTACCAAATATTTTTATATATGATTATTTATTTATTTATTATGAAAAAGTAATTTTATATTTGTACTCAAGCCAAAGTTAGCTCAGTGTCCGGCCGGGCGGTTGGCTCAAGTTGCATAGTACGCTAGCAACTTGAGTTCGATCCCCGGTGTCGGCACCAATAAATTTGTTGTTGCAATTTTATGTGCTGATTTACCACGTGCGGTGAAGGAAAACATCGTGAGGAAATCTACATGTCTTAGAATTTTTTTCTAAGATATGTGAAGTGCCCAACCGCGTAGCGGACTATGCCCTTATACTCTCTTTACAGTGAAGGCCTGCGCCCAACAGTGGGTCATATATATTATATATATATAAAGGCTGTACCTTTAACTTTTAACTCAAGCCAATGGAAAGATTAGAAACCTCACTCAGATCCCACAATTTACACTGGCTGGGAATCGAATTAGTCCATGCGATCTTAGGCGAACAATTTATTGCTTTTAAATTAATGAATTCAATGTCGAATAAAACTATTTTTACGGAGAGTATCACTTATTTTTGAATTGTCGATGTTTTATTTTTTATCCTCATGTTCAATTCAGTGTGAAAATGACGGCTGTAAAGTATTCGAATCGTCGAGAATTTCAAAATACGATTTAAACGTGATAAAATTCGTAAAACTAGTTTAAGTCAATTAGTTATGTTCGCGTAAATATAGTAAGTATATAATACAATGTTGCCACATTGTAGAGATTATTTGTTGCTTTATCCGTTATTTTACAAGCAATCACAGACACTAAAAACTAGTAAGTGATGAAACGCGTATATAGCAAGGATAATGTCTTTAATCGTATTAACGGCAACATTCAGAAATAGCTTAAGAGCACTCAACTCTTGTGCAAAATAGATAGCAACGGTGAAATAACAATTAAAATCGTCTTGAAACTGAATGTCAAATTTAGTAGAGCGGAAACTGCATCTGAAGTGGGGATTGTAACAGTCTGTGATCACAACAGCGGATCTGTGATGTGCAAAACAATGACACACAATTGTAAAATTCTATGAACGGATGTAATCAGTGTTGCAAGTCGTGGCCCTTATTATATGCATCTGGCTTTTTAGGCTACATCCGTCGTAATAGTAGTCTTCATTCTTTACCATTCGTATCGTCAATAGCATAATAGGGTACGGTCCGCGAA
Source organism: Meandrusa payeni (assembly GCA_029286785.1). Classification (NCBI taxonomy): domain Eukaryota; kingdom Metazoa; phylum Arthropoda; class Insecta; order Lepidoptera; family Papilionidae; genus Meandrusa; species Meandrusa payeni. The sequence continues at coordinate 9,744,067 of JAGSMX010000017.1, forward strand.
ACCTTGGAATCTATCTTTCGACAATTGACGTGAACCATCTCATAATTTAAAATCAGTCGAATGGTGGTTTATCATACATTTATTTGCAGACCAGAAATATTTCCTTGTATCGCTTGTATATACTATAACTGAATATTTTATATGTATATATATATATATTGATTTTGTCATAATCAGGGTCGTCGGTGCATCTTTATACTAATATTATTTGGAATGTTGAACAGTAAATATTAATTCCACTTAGTCTGTCATAGTAGGGTTGCGCTATACCCAGCGATGGAAAGCGTCGTGTGAAACCGCGCGAAACCTGACTATTGACCTTCTTTCCAAGTCCAAGTTTGAGATGACAATTTCAAATAACTTGGTTCGCTCGACCGATAACCGATAACATACTCTACGACAAAACAAGTAAATATATATAACACTAAGATAGCGCTTTAGGAATTCTAGTTTTAACTATGACGGCTGGTAGCATTTAGTGTGTAAGTGTATTCAATGTTCGAGAAATGTAGACGTGTTTCGGCGGATATTAATAGATTATAAATATCATATAAGTGGCTGATTAGTTAGGTGTAATGGTCTCCTATAGGCATAGATTGTTTGGAATTTTTTTTTTTATAAGATGCGAGGACAAGCATGCTGCTTTACTGATGTTAAGTCATTTCTACCGCCCACAATCAACTACCACAGGAATTTCAGGAGCGTTTTTTTATTAATACTTTTTTATATACAACTAATCTGTTGTGAAATAGACATACAGTTTTGGATGGTAAAGCGCACTAGCTTAGTAAATGCCTATTCACTCTGCTCTTCAAAACACATACATTGAAAGCCAAAGCAAAACGCTTTATTCGGTTTTGCGGGATGTTCACAACAAAAAGATGAAAGCAGCAATGGCACTTGAAGGTGGAAGGGGGTTTGCTTGCGGTTTGTTTCTCTAGCAGGTTAGACAGCAATAGCCACAGTTTTTCACAGAGCTTATTAGGTCAAAAATGTGACATACTACCACTAAGTCGAACGTTTATCGACAATCTTCAGTAGTATTGTCATTTTTATGTCGTAGCAGTGTCTGCCGTAATTGATACTGCTAACCGAATTTCAGTTGTCAGGTTTGATTCACTAACAAGGTCGATTTGTACATCGCGGATATTATTTTAGGTCATTGACTGTTTGTTAATTCCGCTATTGTTTTCTATTATTATTTTCTATTTTATTATTATTCAGCACTTGAACGTTTTTATAGGAGTAAGAGATACAATTTCTGTATTCAGTAGCCCGATATAACATAAATACTGCGTCATGTATCTTTATAATTTAGGGATGTTAGGAATTACTACATTAATACGGCGTATACAAGAAGAGGCGTGGCTTTACATCGCATTGTGCATATAACAAACGATTGGAATGAATTGCCCGAGTTAGTCTTTCCCTCAAATTACAATGTAGGAAACCTACAAAAAATTCAAAATAAGAGTGACCAGTTAAAGCTGCAAAAGCTTGGAAACACTGGAAATCAGTGAGGGACCGTATACATACTGTTAGCGACAGTTGGTCCTACTGAATATTATAATCTATAAAGTTAATGGACTGAGTGAGTTTAGTCAACTAAAGTACTTTTATCGGTTGTCGGCAACCAAGGCCGTTTCCGCTTCCGTCCTAGAAAGAGATGCGTATACTAGAAATTTAGGATAAAAAGGAGAGGACTCTCTCTGTAGACAGTTAGTGTAGTTTAGAACAAGTGAGTTATGCTGGAGGAAAAGCCCTTTAAAAGTTAATCTCTGAAGCAAAGTCAGTAAGACTTTAATAAATTACCTCTAACGCTCTTGATGTATTGCTATAAATTATTTGATAAAATGTAAATTATGTTGTGTACGATGTTGAGCAAGGTAGCTCACAACGGAGCCGTGGGGCTCCCTCCCTCCGCAGGCGACGAGTCGGGGTAGGCAGGGGGCGTTTCAAACGCCTCCTCTCGCTGCCCCCGTAATCCGAAGCGGGGCCTGGATGGGAACCTGGCCCCAGCATGCTTCGGCGTCGTCGGGACTTCTCTGAGTGCCGGAGGAGTCCCCTTCGAGGGTGAAGTCCGGTCTTGCCGAGACCGGCCGGTCGTTGGGGTGTCCTGTCGCTGACAGATCCGGGGCACCCCGCTCATAACGGCTGATGGCATTCGCGGTAGGTTTAGTGGGTATGGGCTGCCCAGGCCGAGTCCCTCACATCCCTCCGGGCCCACCCAGGGTACCGGAGGATGGTTAATAACTCGATTCCCCCGCGTTAACAAAAAAAAAAAAAGGTAGCTCACAATACGTACAAAATATATATATACTTAATATATTACTTAGTGGTTTTAAACAGCGTGTTGGACTAGAATAGACAAGGGCGTAATCTTTGGTTTGGGCACATAGGTTTGATGGATGAGAATAGGAGATTACTAAACTTTATGTTATAAAATTAATTGCAGTGTCAGTGTAAGTTTAGAATACCCGTAATTGAAGATCATGTGTATGTAGATGTATGGACATATAAATATAGTGCACCAGAGCTTTCACTGACAGCAGAGACCTCGATGATTTACCTTACCGTCAATATCCTTACTAGATTAGTGTCCATGAATAATTAGTGATAAAAGAAGAGACTGCTAAGGTCGGAGAAGCGTGTCATCTGTGCTTCCATTTATCCTTGTGTGTTCCATTTTTAAAACAACCGCAAGTACGAATCATTATTTAATCAAGCATTACATAGCAATACTCATAACCTTCTAATCTAATTTTCAAACAAATGTGACGCTATAGCGACGAGCACCGCACAGCGCTAATCAACGTGTTGCGTGTCAGCCTGACACTGTTGTAATATGACATTGACTGCTCGTGTCCTAACAGAGATTTACACATTTTTGTTGGCATATTCTAATTTTATGAGAGATGGACGCAACCCGCAAAGTTTCGAAGAAAATTTCGGAACCTTTTAAGTCTTTTGCGGTTTTCATAAAGCCTCTTTATTTCTTATTAAGTCTTTCAAATTTAACACACGCGCTCTCTACAATGTTACCAACATTTTAAATTTACATCAACTTTACATATAACATCTTGAATTTTAATAAAAAGAAAATACTAATAGACATCATAACTTATTTTATAAGTAAAAACTGTTTCAACAGTTTTAGAAATACTAATACATTTTTTTATCAGAAAGGCAAGAACTGGCTACAGGAAAATTATGTTTGATATGCACGTAACTATTTAATATCTTTTAAAAATAATATATTTTAGAAATCTGTTTACTAAAACTATGTTTTAGTATACCTTTTTATAAGCTCATTGTCAGTCATTTTTTGTTCTTAAGGAGTAATAACATTTTTATGCTTAATCCAAAAATGATAGCTGACCGGCTCACGTTTATTTTTATTATTTTAGGAAATGTTTTTTTAAGCACTAATAACCTGGTGATTTGAGGTGTGGATTGTGAAACGTTAGGTTCAAACCCACCATTCGACTATTGACGTTTAAAATCTTCAATTGAAACGATAATATATTTTTTAGTATGTTTAATTAAAATATATAATCCACAAGGATAATTTAAATAACACAAAATTCGCAGCTTGAAATTCAATCCGTAAATAATTACGATTTATAAATATATAAATTTATAAATATATTTACAAATTATAAGAATATTAGCAAATAATTGCTAGAAATATATTAATATTCTTTGACCACAATCTCTATTCGATTTCACTGTTTTGACATTGGCAATTAAAACGTAAAGCGTCTTCGATTTATTAAATCGTCGCTAAGCAACTATTGGACGAATATAATTATTGAATGTTTTTTTTTTATTATAATTAATTTTTATTTCAAAATAAATAAAAAAAGTGACATATTTTTCATATTAACTGTGTCAAATCTTACATGCCTCTATCTAGTTTTTTATAGTAAGGGTTTCAAAGTTTTCGCGTCATCTTAAAATATAATAGATAAGAACAAGACTAGATTCGTATGTATTAATAATTTATCCAGCCACCTCTAATAGCTACTCCAGTGATTTACATAAACTAAAATATTTATTAAACGCTAAAAAATCTGTTGTATGCTAAGCCTTTACCTATAATTACTTACAGACCATTAATATTATCGGCGTGTATTGAATATTGCACAATTTACGGGCCATCGTGCCGCACCGGCCGCGGCTTTCGCAATCGCCCTTTTGTCGGATTCGGCGGCAAAACTACGATGCATCCTTATCCTCTAATAAATAATCTCATTCCCACTTGCCAGTACATTTTTTGTTGATTGTTTAATATGAATTTCCTGTGCTTTCCGCTCTTTTAAACGATATTAAACATTTTTTTTAATTATTCATATTATATTTATGTCAATGTGTAACTATTTTAAGTTGATTTTTTTTATCTAGCTCACTTGACTTCTACAACACCCCTACGGTGTATGTATGCAGTAGATTCTTTTTTAAAGGTCCATAACTGTTATCAAATGAAGTCGGTGCGTAAATCCACTGATAGTTCATTGTACAAAACGGCTGTACTTGATAAATTGCTGAATTATGAAATATACAGATTTCACACACCTTTCAATAGGACATGGACATTAAGACGGATAGACGTTGGAAAACTTTTTTATATAGAAAAATGAATATTCACAACAACAGAGGACATGCTGGCGCGTTGTCGGCCTTTGAGAAGCGAACCTTCGTTTCTGTACGGAATGATGCTGACGAAAACTAATCGCACAGGCTGGTTGTATAGGATAACGTTGGATTTCCTCCCCGTAAACAAAAAAAAAAAAGAAAAGGATAACGTTGGAATTTGGAATCTCGGTCTGCTACATTACGGTTGCTTGTACCTTGTAAAGTGGCACCCTGACCGTCAGGTTGTATGTTGGACATTTAGGAAATCAACAGCTATTGTCGTCTTATATTATCCTCTCTATTATTGGGTAATAATCACATGCTAAATATTAAAATTATCCAATATTATTATATAGTATTAGCAATGTTTCCTTCCTATTTAAAGTTCATTACTTATGTTAAACTTAATCATTTCTGTAATTAGGATGTCAATGAATACATTAGCCTAAATCTTAAGCATCTATCTTCATAGTTCATTTTAATACACGGCGGTTCTATATTACACAATGAAATATTTGAATTGTTAATACATCCCTGTAGGCGACAGGTGATTAACGGAATATTGTCGCGTAATTTGTTTGAACGGTTGTTGTCACACATCCTTAATTTCCATATATCTCTTGTTTTATGAATGTAACAACGTACTATTGTATGTTGTGTTGTGAAGCGTCTAGTAATGTTTAAGCTAACAATAAGGTGTATAGGTGAGGTTGTTGAAATGATAACAGTAATATTCTCGTGGCGAAGGTTCGATTCTCGATGGCGTGTTTCGTCATGTGACAGTCTTTGGTACAGTACAGGTTTCTTAAGTCCAAAAAATACATTTCCTAGAATTCGTGCCCGACTTGTACAAATGTTAAAAAGTAACATGTTTTAGAGGTCATTTGTAAGATATGACCTAACAGAAAATGCTACGAAAACCGAGCACAAAAAGAATTTTAATGTCATTCGTATAAATCTTTTTTATTTGGAATCTCCGACTGTCAGATTGTTATTAAACGCGTAATAAATAATAAAGTTAGAAAAACCGATTTCTTTTTATTAATAAATTAATTAAGTACCTCTTTGAAATCTTATAATTAAAATCTCTGTTGAGTACAACGGGGCTTGCCTCATGTGTTAGGTGTGTAATTGTTCCCGGGAAATAATTCCGCCGGGAAATTAACTATCATATCGCCGATTTTAAACGTATATATGAAAATGAATATTGTTTTAAATAGAAGTTGATTGAACCGCCTAGTTTATAACCAAACTTGTCTATTTGTATTATTAAATGTATAATAAGCTGCCTTCTTTCTACCCCGATAGGATCGTCTTCGTCATTTGAGGACTTATATATATATATATATGTTGTGCTGCCTAGTTTAGTAATTATTGTATATTCAGTGTTCAAGTTCTAACAATTGCATTGGAGACATCCGGGTTTAGAACTGGCATTGCAAGCTTACTAATTAAGTGTCCTGTCACTGAACTATCACGGCTCCCTCTCCTGCTTCGATATCTATCAATTAAAAGAAAATATTATAATAACTCTGGCAGGTTATAAAATAACAAAAAGTTAACAATATAAGAAAAAAAAGAAATAATAATGCCAGAAATTTAATTATGCCTTGACGGCGGAATGCTTAGATTAACGTAGACTCGGTACGAAATTTTGTTAATAATATTGTATTATTTAGACTTTAAATAGAAATATAACGGATATACCAATGATGTAAAGTTAACATTATTATTAGTAGAAATATACCGGATATACCAATGAGGAACATATTATTAGTTACGCTATGATTCGATGGGATATTACAATAAGTGATTAATTTTTTTACTTAGGCTGTCCTTTAGTAGGGATAGATATATTCTTTATTTCACCAAAATGTATGTACAAAGGCGAACTTAATGCTATACGGCAGTTTCTTCTACCTAAACTTTTTTGGTTAAGGCTAAGGGTAGTGTCGTTTTAAAAGTGTTATATAGATGAATAAGTGTTTAATACGTCTATATAAATATAATTATATCTATATAAATATAATAATAATATATAAGTCTTGGAATGGATGCAGCGCATAGGTCGGAAAAGCGTGGGGCGCCCTCCCTCCAGATGGACCGACGACCTTGTTAGGATAGCCGGAAGAAGCTGGATGCGGAAAGCTGAGGTTCGCATGTGGTGGAAGGCATTGGGGAAGGCCTATTTCCAGCAGTGGATAGATACAGGCTGATGATGATGATGATGAAATATAATTATATATATACCAGTTTGTCATTTTCACATGTTGTTGAATGGGTTGTGGGAGATGGTATAGTAAGGATAATACGAAGAGATTTTACAAGCAAATTGGTCCACTAATAAGTCTTACTTCTTACTTCTTAAGCATTACCATAAAATTAATTATATCCTTTTCAATTACAAGTTGCGTTTGTGCAATCGATGCTTACTTTAGCATTTTTACAATTCTCACAATAAAAGTCTACGGACAATAAAACTACTTCTGTGGTGTTAATTTTAAGAAAAATTACTGTGATTCACATTGTTACGGCGGCTCTTGCGACAAACTTGCCTCTGTCTGTAGTAAATGATCATTACAAAATGTTGATTGCTCTACGGCAAAATCACTTAGTGCTCTACTATTTCTAAATTAGGTGTTACGGAATTTTCGAGGACAAGTTTGGTGAAAAAAATGTTTTTACAACGGCTTTTAACTTTCTAATAGGGATCATGTTGACTTGATAATAAAAATAATGTGATAAAGAGGACATTGATCTAAGTCAAGTTTTTGTTACATTACGAGTATCAAAGCTAGTTACGAGCAGTAAAACGGGAGAGACTTGGTGTTTGACGTTCTAACGACATAGTTATTGTAGGTTTTTCACACCCCTGTACTTCTGAGCTCTCAAGAATAAGACTACGGTATCCCCTGCATGTCGTAGAAGGCGACTAAAAGGGGCCTCGGGTTCCCTGGCCGACAAGGGTGGAGGCCTTTGTCGTCCGCCAAGGTGGACCCGGGAAGAAGGCGACATCGGTTGGCCCGTGTCGCTTGCAATGCGAGGGCACAGGGGCGTAACTCCCCTGCTCTCCTTGAGCACAGTGCAGAGGGGCTCCGATGCGTTCCTCTGGAGATCGCGGAGCCTCTCGCCATGCACCGAGGAAGGGCCGCCGGGGAGATTTTAGTGGATAAAAACTCCACATAACCGCCGCCTTCCCCCCGTAAGGTGGGATATCCTTTTGTAGATTTCCTCCTGTTAACAAAAAAAAGGTCACGTTTAGTGCACGCCATACATGCGATATACAGATCTTGGATTTTGGTCGAGATTATCGTTAGTATTTCAAAATATCTGAAACCAATATATATACTGTTGCCGTAAATATATACAACAAAATATGTACGGCCACAGGCGCACTTCGCGTTATATTTCGAATCAATTTACTTTTTACGCCTTAATCCCTTTAGAATAAAATGTGTTGGAGTGTGTTTTCTTTACTATACAGAGAATTTACAACGTATACAATAAACAACTAGTATATTTAGTTATATGGTTAAAAATCATCGGTTAAGAGTCATCGTCATTTAGATGTCAATTCGAGTTTAGTTGTTCTTATGTACAGGAGCTGGAACGGAACACAAACCAAGCGGAACTGAACACCATAGCTACATACTACTTTGACGGGCAGGGCAAGGCTCTGAGGCCAATGGTCGCCACACTCATGGCGCGAGCTGTCAACTATCACGTCTATGGTGAAAATAGGTAAGTCTATGAATATTTTTCAACCGATTTCAAAGAAGGGGGAGGTTCTCAATTCGTCTGTATGATTTTTTTATGTTTGTTACCTTATAAATTTCGACTGGTTGAGCCGATTTTGATGAAAAAAAGGTAATAATTTTAGGCAACATGTTCCTCATCAAGTGACTACATTAAAGTAAATAATGTAAAATCCTTACTGGATCAGGATGTTTGGAACGAAGTCGTTACGTAATTATTTATTCGTATTTTAGATCCTTGGTATTGCTTTAGTCTTTTTTTAATACTGGCTTGTAGGAAGATCGATATCAGTCATTCTACTAATAATTTCATATTCATGTTAATGTTCTTTTTATCTACTATAACTTATCGAAATGGCAAAGTGCATCGACAATTTAATTTATAATTTTCGATGATATTTCCATTAACTTTATATACTCTTTAGCTAGAAAAATTCGTTTAATTATTCCTAGGTAATTACCTAATATAGATACAAATAATCCGTTGCCTTGAGTCTTTTCGAAGACAGAGAGAGTAGAGACAAATTCTTCATTTTTTTTCTCGTTCACCGCGTTTCTAACGTTTTCAGCGTTTAAGATAGTACCTAATATTTGCTATTAAAATAAAGCTGTGACGAAAAAAATAAGTTCTCATGTTGTTACATCCTAGTCAGGGGTATCAATTATCGACCACTTTTAACAGACAACAACAACTTTTAAATTTTAAGTATAGCTATCATAGATTGACATGATGGAATTGTCCAGACGTTTATACCCAGTGTCGTTAACATTCAAATATTTTCCTTCATGAACAATTTAAAATAGATTAAAATAGTATCATTAAGTACTGTGTAATGTGTCTTTAGATTTCCCATCAGGATTTTCGTGCGTGATTTTCAACCGCACTCTATCTTTATTAGTCTGTATTTTAACGAGATTTTAACGTTTTGGAAATTAATACTGCTTTATTAATTTCATTTTAATGGCCGTCATAACAATCTCTTAACCGTTTTAGCTATTAATGCCCTAATAATAATTAACCCTACGATAACATTAAATAGTATAAGAAATTAGTAAACTAAAATAGACATAGACATTTATTTATTGGCATCACAATACATAAAACACATCACAGACAGAATACAAAACACACATTAAAAAGAATGAAAAATAGACATAACACAGTTAAAGTTGCACGGACAAATAATACAAAACATATGACGCCAATATTGGACACCATCTCAGCATATGCTATCGCAAGGATGCGACAGCGCTGATTTTCAGCGGTAAAATATTCCTTGGTTTCCTATATCATATTATTAACTGTCGTAGTTTAAGGTTATGACATCACACATTTCATTTATCATTTATTACATGACGGCAGAAGATGACTTAAAAATTATGCCTGACTAACACAACTGACACTTCACACATATTCTTCTGCGCGTCTTGAATTACCGATGCCATTGTTCATTATTATGTAACGAGTTGTATTGATTTTTATCGCATTATAATGTTTAAATGCGCCTTTAACATTAAGTTAGTCGTGCATAAGCTTAAATTAAATAATTCCAACAAATAGAATAACCGTTCAAGCCGAGGTTACCCCTCTCCGGGGGGACCCTTATGTCGAGTTACTAGCTAATAGAGGTTCAGGCTAAACGACCTAAGAGGTATCCTACTTTGACATGTCTTTTATTATTTTTCTAAAATGAGATTTTAGTCGTAAAGCTTTTTATAAAGCTAGTATAAAATGACCTACCTACCTACCAATGCGAAATGTGTTCATATTCATAATTTTATATTACACTTGTACACCTAGAATGAACAATTTATATATATTTAGTAAACGTGTAAATTAATGATTATCGCAGGAAAACAGCGGTGTAATTACTGTTTTCTATTGACCTGGTACTGGTTGGTTATGCACAATTTAATTACATTCTTTGTTTCCAATCAAGGCCGCCTGTAGAGGCGTGAGAGTGCGAAAACCGTCAAAACAAAATGCTTCGTTCAAGGCCTACTTGTTAGACATTGAACTATGGCACTTTGATGTGATGAGCGATTGCCAACCGAAAGCGCGGACTTGAAATTGTGCAATGGGTTCATTGAATGTTGTTTTGCCAACGACCTTGCTTTTAGTATTGCCGCTCAAGAGATTACGTTTTCTTTATGTTTATATTTAATGACTCGGCTTTATTTGTAAAAATATTTCGTTTATTACCGTAGTACCGCTTTAAATCGATAAGTCGAAAATCTCCATTACACGAAATCTACCGATCACCCAAGTCAGTGGATTTCGTCACACACATACACTGCATATATCAGGAACCGTTATTCAGGGTAAAACATAGGGTTAACTATTATATGCTAGTTAACTACTTACCGTAATATGGTGGTAATTATTTTTTTAGTAATTACAAAGTACGCGTAATTATAAACGACTAAAAAATAAGTACCTAACTAACTCTGATATGAATCATGAATCCGCTGTGGATTCACGATATATCACTATATACGAATACTATAAGAATTATATAGATTCAGATTTTATTGGTATTATAATAAATTACAAGTCAATTAAAGTTAGTTACAGCCTTTATATATATAACATATATGTCCCACTGCTGGGCACAGGCCTTCTCTGTAAAGAGAGTATAAGGGCATAGTCCACCACGCGGCCCTAGTGCGGATTGGTAGACTTCACATGCCTTAGAAAAATTTTCTAAGACATATAGGTTTCCTCACGATGTTTTCCTTCACCGCCGAGCGCGTGGTTAATCAGCACATAAAATTGCAACAGCAAATTTATTGGTGCCGGCACCGGGAATCGAACTCGGGTTGCTAGCGTACTATGCAACAAGAGCCAACCGCCTGGATACTGAGCTACCACGGCACAAGTCAATTATTTACTACAAATTATTACTAATTATTAGTATCACAAATTACATTAGATAATTGAATAGAAAAAAAAAATAATGAAAAATCGAAGAAATAAAATGATTTTAATTTGTAATTTCATTTGTTAATTCCTCCACACTATAAAATGCCCACTCAACCAGCCATGACTTCAACCTATATATGTATCATATAACATCCCATTCGTAACTTTTTGCCATGATATAATCGACCACCTGATTTTAAATGATTCCCATTGGCCATAAATGCCCACCAAAGTAATAGTAATTTCGTTGCGACTTATTTTATCGAGTGCTGGTTGTTTTAACTTTACTGTGTAGAACGCAGAAAGTACACTTTACCTCCACTTCACGCCGGTATTCTGCAAGGACGTGGTACTTCCTCGATCGCTACGATCCATTCGTGCACTAAACACACTAATAGATTTATTTATATTAAAAGTACGAGCAAATTTCCACAGAATTTACTGTATTTACTACAAGCTGAGAACCTTTCAAGGGCGTGAACCATCTATCAGAAACTTAATTGAAAAGCCTTGGTGAAATAGTTAACAAGAATGTTAATAATATTTGTGAAAAAAGTAAAAAAATAAATCCATCTTATGTATCGCAAATCAAACCGGAAGCATTTGGCTATTGAGTCCTTAAATATAGTCTTCAAATAAACATGTAAGAATTTACTTATGATTATGATGGACTTTTGGACACATTCTTACGAGTACCCGTTGAAAGGGGATGAGGAAAATCACCGCAGATCACATTTGCGTACAATGTATGTAGTAGCATAGCAAATTGTCAATTCCATGAGAACATTCACGCTATCCCGATGTATCACGTGCCGATCCAAGCATGATTTGAATATTTAAACTGAAAGGTGCCATTTGTATTGTTTCTTTTTGAATAAATTATGTTTGTGCTCACTGCGCTTCGCTCTATTTATCTCAAGATGTCTGCGATTAGTGCGTACTAAAGCTAGTAAAGAAACCCAGTAATATATGTTGAACGTGTCTTGTTTGGTTTCTTTATATGGCAGACCATTCTCCAACCTTTACACTACAAACTTCTCTAATCTTTTACATGTAATACTTCTATTTTTTTTATTTATTTAACAAGTCACACAGATTGACAGCCTTATCGTGGATGTATACTGGGAATGTGAATTTTGAAGGTTTGGACATGTGAATTTAAACGTTACTACAGATAGTACTTTTTGATGTGTGTCACGGTACCATGAACAGCACCGAATTAACGTTGACATTCGCGAAGCTCCCTCCCAGCAAGATCCCTCATACCGCACAAACAAAAACCAATCTGTTTCATGTCCCCGTTAAACGTAGCAATTATGGTAAAAATTCAATTGACCGCAGAACGCACAGAACCTATAATAACTGTTTCTCTAAAATTGATATTTTTATTGGAAGTAAACATTCTTGCTCACTAGTGTATATGCTTCAGCGCATACTAGAATATTTTGGTCGCTCGCATAAATTCTGACATCCCAGTAAAGGTTTTGTTGGGCAGGCTGACTGAAAAAGAGCACGCGGTCGCTCACCACACTGCGGTCAGACGTGGTAAAGGCGCTCAATGCTTGTCAGTAAGCAAAGCCATTAAGACCGCCGAAAATAAAGACAAGTGGAAGAGAACCGAGCTATGAACACGTCCGACTGGACACAACTTTCAGTAATAAAGAAAATGGTTTAGAAGAAGAATTACTTTACTTTTCTGACAAATGCTACCGACTGAGTTGTGGTTCGCCCCCTTGGGCGCCGTCGGATTAGAATAGCATCACGAAAAGAGTTACCCAAAACCAAGTCCCCTCACGGGGGGCCTTTGCGCCAAGTGACTCCCTAAAAGAGATCAGGCTAAGCAACCTAAGACCGTGCCACCTCTGGAAAACTGAGGCCGCCTGCGTGATCAGCGTAGTTTATTCAGAAAAAAGTAAAATTTTTAATTCCAAACTATCAACATTTATAGACCACCACCCTTTTCTATTTCATACTAAACATCCATAAATTATACGGTTTTTAAGTATTTGCTTATAATTTTCATAGTTATTTTACAATACCAGTACAAATACTTAATTATCATAAATATAAAAAAAAATCAGTTGACATAAAGAACAATATGAATGGTCCTTACAAATATTTACTTATAAAAACAATCAAGTGGATATTAGACACGCACTTATTCTATAATCCTAATATTTATTTACTACCTTTATTTGGTGTGTAGTTACGATACCTGAATACTTGAGCAGCTAGAGTTCACGTAGCACCGTCGTCATAATGTTTCAAGCTGTTTACCTGTACTTGGAATGAATGGTTGAGATGTGGACTATGAATTCACTCAAATAGATGTAAAGAACATTTATTTAACTCAAATTAAATAAATTTGAGTTTTTTATAGTGAGTCAGGTACTTTTTTAACTGTATCCTTGAGCTTAATCATTGAGTTCCCAATTTTAAGATCGAATCGAAAGTAGAAAGGCCCTCTTTTGGCTTCTTCTTAATTCCTATCTGTTTAAAGGCTGCAAATGAAATTCCACATTCGACAGTGGACGTAAACCTTGTAGCATGTTTTGGATTGGTTTAATGAGTTTGAATATTTTTTAAAATAAATTTTATGAAAATTTGTTGGGTTGTTACCGTCACTAATAAAACAGTGCAAAGGTGATTCGCTTCACTGCAGTATTGTGCACGTGTCGTTCTTCATCGTCTGAACTGATTCGTTCCGGATACAACTAGTTCCAAGTGATCCAATGTTCACTTAAATGATTAGATACAAAGTGGTATTGAAAATAAGTTATCAAATAATGTTTGTATATATAAAAGTGTTAAATCGATAAATGTTGGGTGTTTAAGACGACCGTCGTATTTCGCAATAGTAAGGACACATTTGGATAGTAAATAATTGTCGTCTAGGTGATATCTTTTTAATTAACACGATTTCAAGTGCGATAACGAGTGAATAACTTGGAAAATACTGTCTACTAAGAATTTGTATTTCGTCATTGTTTAACGGTTATGCTTTATGGTGTTGGGTTTTTTTGAATAAATCCGGCCGTAATTTTCATATTTTTTATATTCGGAAAAAGGTCCATTGAATTTACACAAAATGAAACACGTTTTTTTGCGTGAATTCAATTTTTCTTTCATAATCGCATTTTAGTGTTTCCATTTTACATGCAACGTTTGAAACTGTAGCCTCCTTACGCAAACAACCCAGTTTTATTTGTTTTTATCCACTTTTAGACACTTGCGGACGCTTTATCTTTCTATCCATATGTGTACTATATAGAGACTGAGAACTAAGTAAATTGGAAAACAGTGTCTCGTTTTACCTGTGCTCTTGGAACCCGAGTTCGTTTCTCAGTGCTGAGGCACTAATAAAATTCTTAACTAATAATGAGCGATGAGGACAAACATCAAAAGAAAACGAGCATTTCAGATCTCTGAAGTTTTTTTCTAAAAAGAGGAGAAATCTAAAAGCCAATCACAACTCGCGTTGACTAAACTATGGACTAATACTACCTCTTAAAGACAGAGAGAGACCTTGTGCTCAACAATGGGCGTCATTTAGGCTGATACTAGTCTACGACTAAATACCTCTATCCTACTTCTTTATTTTTAGTTATGTTCATGTTGGTTCAATAAAATTGGAAACGGAATTATTATTTATTAGTTCCACGTTTTTACTTACATTTTTATGTGTGTTACAAATTCTTGTTACTTTTAATAAAAATGCATTTAGTTTACTGTTACTTGTTGAGCGGTTGAACAAAACTACATTGTATTGTTTACAAATTGATATACAAAATATAAGTTATAAAACTTTATTAATGTACTCCTGGATAACATACTAGTCGCCCCTAATACACGCTATATGCCACAATTTCTCACGGAAACAGTGCCTTAAAATTCTAATGGTTATAGACTCTTATATGTACAATGGACTGCCCACTGCTCATATATAAGTACGGTAGTAAAGCGTCAATACCCTAATTGGTTTAGGTACTTTAGGAAATGGTCTGCGAAATATAAGGAAGTAGGTTACAAAACCACCATTTTACTTAAGTCCTAAATAATCTTAGGAGATGTTTAGGATCTAAGGCTTTTTTAAAGGTAGTTTTATTAAAGACAATAGAATTGTTAGTATTCATAAATGAAACAAATCAAGAGTGATAGGCTAGGTAAGTACAAAATATCGCAATATCGTCCTAAAGATTAGAGAAAGGTAGAACATCCTACTCAGTGTTTCACTAGTATACTAAGATCTCATTTGGTATGAAAAATTTGCATCCAAACTACTTCAGTTATTAATAGTGTTGACTTCATCCCACAGTGCACTGCTGCCGTCACAGCGACAAGTGGCGATGATCAGCGAGATGATCCACTCGGCGTCACTGATCCACGATGACGTCATCGACCAGAGCGACTTCCGGCGCGGGAAGCCCTCAGTAAACGTGCTCTGGAATCATAAGAAGGTAACCATCTTGCATCTAATGATTGCGTAATCACTGCACCGTAGGATAATACAATCAATGCCATATCATTTATATATTTATCAATCTGTTACATTTATATATATGAGGTATTGATATTTCTACGATCGCGACTGAAATGCGCTACGTGCTTATATTACTTTTTAGGTAGCTCTTTGTCGCTGTATATGAGAAGTAGGAGCTACCTTTCTCATTTTTTTAGCCTAAGACGCCAAGGTTAAAAAGTGAATTACCTTTACAAAATCTACCTTTTACCGAAACTTTTATTTGCGATGTTCACACTTCATACCTTGACATATTGTGTCTCTACCATTTTAAACAAGCACCAAACCGGAAGAAACAATCGTAGACATAAAAGGAATAAGATAAGTTGTTATAGTTAAAAAACGACACTATATTTAATTTAACAATTTCGGTAAATATGTTTTAAGTTAACTTGCTGTCTCTACGGTAGTTTAAATGAATATGAAACATGGTATTAATATATCAGATATTTGTGTTCAATTCGCTTTTTCAATTAAATACCAATGTTTATTAAAAACCATTAAGTCTTATTTTAAATTTACATGAAATAACAATAATTTTTTTTTATGTTAAAACTACTAAATAAACTATATAAATATACCAAACTGAAAATAAAACTAGATATAACTCTAGTATTATCGCTACATCGGAATATTTGCCCATGACATGAATATTTTATGACATTACTAATGAAGATTTAACAGTAATTGTAGTCCATTGTGATGTCAACTGTCTGTAATTTTTGTACAAGCGCAAGGCCGCTGTTAGCCCGGAGGCTTTTAATAGCAACAGCGGCTTGAGAGGTTTCCGAGCACTTAAGGCTCTCGTGAGTCAATTCAGTGCATGAGTGCCAGGGAGTGAATATTGCCTTGGGCAATTTTTCTAAGGCAATATGAGAGGATGATCAGACGCTTTAATCTTTACTGTGTCAGCGTTCAAGGCAGTCTATTATGTGTTCAGTAGTGAGCCGTATACATAGTCTTGATCAAGATTATGTATACAATGAAGATTTAACATGAAAATGAAAATTGGAATGTCTGTTTGTAATATTAAAAACGGTACATATACCAAAATGACATTTTTTCTTTGGTCACGAATTCATTACCTGATTTTTTGAATAAATGTAGTGACAGCCCAGGGGCTAAGCAGCTTAGGTTGGGGTCGCCGAGACTAATTACCACACATCCCTCCGGGCCCACCCAGGGTTCCCGGGGATGGTTTGTAATAAGGAATCTCCCAACAAAAAAAACTACTATTTGATGGTCGTAAGTTCGAATCCAAGTCGTCATGTAACATTAATTGCCTGTTTTTTAATTACAAAAAATATCTCGATGTATGGCGATTTGCTCATAATAGGCTTACTGAAAAGTGGACAACGAAAGTTGTCTCTGTCTACCCCATAAGAACATGAGATATTTTTTATTATACATCTGGTTGATATACCAGCATAAATACTTGCTAGGTCTAAAACTATCTATTGACAACAAAATAGGAATGGAAAACCCTGCAATTAATTATACACAAATTAATATTCCAACGCAATGGGAAGATCATGTCGCGACATCTAGGTGCCAAGAAGGCGCATGAATTACCCCTGGATGGAGACAATATACATTAACATTTTAAAATTAGATTCAACTGTAGCCTTGCCTACTTAACTATCTAATCTCGTCTTCGGATCTAAGTCTAAGTATTTCAGTGTCACTGGGTATTCACGTTTCTTAATTTTAATGGTAACAACGAAATAATAATTTTACTCAAGGTCACCGCCTTTGGAGTCGTAGCGTCTTACAACACTTTGTTTTCTTTTGTCGAGGTTTTCATGCTATTTAAATAAAAATATTGTAAAAATTCCACTTGATTAGATCCGTCAGAGCATTTATAATTATAAGTATCTGAAAGACTGGTTATTGATTAGTACTAGTAAATTAGATTTCGAACGCGCGGTCTTTTGTTGTAAGTCCTAGTTTAGCTACTAGGCTATTGTCGCGTTTTTGTCATAACAGTTTGTTAATGCGTGACTAATTCATAAATGCCATAACAACGTTATTCACAGCACAATGTACCGGGCACCGTATCTGGGTTAAGATCAAGTCGTTCAGGTCCAGCATTGTTAGTCAGAGTTTGGCTTTTGTAATACATTTCTCGTCAATGGAATGTCTTCGTTGACTCAGCACCCTCTCATAGCGTACTACTGTAATTCCTCGATGGTGCTGAAGTCTATTGAACATAATGATCTCGCTTATGCGAGGCGCGTTCGCTTTAGCAATGTTGACTTTGGGTTAAGCCTGTACACACACGCGCCGTTTACCCATTTGTTGCGTAAATATTAATCTATTTGATTTGTACAATTAAACACTTATTCAGTTTCGTTCTTAGACACCCGTAAAAGTAAAACCTACAAATAACTTTCCTTATACAGTGTGCCCATTTTTTTGTATCTTCTCGGAATTCCTTACCTTAATATTATTTATTAAATGCAATAAATATACGTAGAAGTATTTAAGTGTAAGTAAGTAATCTAAGAGTAAGTGTAGGTATTTAGGCTTCTTAAGTACAAACACCCGCAGAATTCTTATTACGTAGAGTCTTCGTGTTTAATTACCTAAAAATAATATGCAATTAACCAACTTTCAATCAATAAATCATTGATAATATGTAGAAAGAAATATAACGTTATCAAACCGTCACATTCGTTGAACTTGAATAAAAACCAATTTAGGTCAATGAGTCAGGAACAGGTTCGTACTCCAGTTATATAAAAAAAGAATAATAAAATCTCTGAGAAGTAGTCCGCATCGCTTGCACTAACAATATAAGATACCAAACCTTTCTCTCGTACGTTCGAGGAAACGAGACGCAGCTACTTTATGGCAATATGGACGTATTGACGGTTCGAGTTTGTTGAAGTTTACACGCTAAAGTAACTCGTAAATAAAGATGTATAAAGAAGATAATGGCTTGACAAGTATATAAAGACATTTGTTGTATCACCCATAGTATGTTCGTGGTGAGACCCGAGATGCCCGCGAGGCGATGGCCGAAAGCTGGGCGACCCCCGGTGAAAGTTTTGTCCGACCTCACAGCATAACAACATCTTATACTGCCACAATTTATTTCTACTTTTATATGCTTGATATAGCTTATAGCCCTACAGCTTTTGGTTTCTCCAATTACTGATCATTTTTTAATGTAACTTTTTACTAGATGCTTCATTTAAAGACTAAAAACAAAGCTTTTATTACTGTATGTAACACTCATATAAAATAATGTTATCTAAAGAAATCGACTCTAGCTAAGATTTACTTGGGATTGGCATTTGAAGAGCAGTGGATGTACGGCTGCAATCATGATAATGAAGACTTTTTTTTTTTATTGGTTAAAAAACTAGTGCTTGACCACGGTCCCACCTGGTGTTGAGTGGTGATTTAGTCGAAAGATGGTACGCGCTAGTTTAGTAAGTGCTCATTCACTGTACTCTTGAAGGCTCCCACGTCGTACTTGGACGGGAAGACTGACGCCGGCAACTTGTTCCACTCCTTTGCTATACGCACGAAGAACGATGGCTCAAATCGTTACGTTCGGACGCGCGGAACATCGACTATTAAAGGGTGGAGATCCGCCGAGTGTCTAAACGTCCGATGATAGAATGGGGATAGAGACTTAAAATGTTTAATTAATTTTAAATTATTTAAGCAAGTTATTTTAAACTACGTAAACAATTGAAACTAGTTGACACAAGCCGGTTTGGATACCTTCTACCACAAGATAGAAACAAGGCTATCACTGTTTTCTAATAATCTGTTTGATAAAAATAGTACAAAATAAATTATGCTGTTTAATGTATTGTTTATTATTTTTCTATTACAACATATAGGATATATGATCGATTTTATTTTAATCTGACTTCACTAATTTAAAACTAAAATTCATTATCCAGTAGAAGGAAATATAATTATACCGTACTTGTGTATACATTTCCATAACTGTTGTTTCATAGTAGTGTAAATTAGCGTTACGTATCGTGTCGATAATACACAAGAACAGTTCCTTAATGCCGGGCATCAGCTGTCATGCAAATAGACTACGTCCATGTGGAATAACGTTCAAGACACGATCGTTGAGCAATAACTCCCACTTTAAATAAATATATTTGTTAAAGCTATTCCGTCCATTAGGTTTGTCAAGGCGGTTTTCGCAAGCCCTGACACAATATGCGATTGGAGTCACTTTACCAGCGGCCGTTGCTTGAAAAAAAAAACACTGATTTTCTTTTACCGGATTCTTTTAGCTAGTTTAGTATATCCCATATCTGTCAAGAAATCAGTACTTCTCTATGCACCTGGTATAAATTTTACATGAGATTTGCCATTCCATTGCTACAGGTTGGCTGTGAATCGAATCCCCTATGTAAGTAATTCGAACGATTGCTTACTGTGCGGCCTATATTGGTTATCGTTACTATGTCATAAACCTTGTACCAATAAGTTCATTTTTTACCGTTTATACTCGTACGTACAAAAAAACGCTTGAAATTTATGCCCGTTGTATCGCGATCGGCTCACGACGCTTTCTCTGTCTATCCCGTTAGAAAGAAAATGAAAGCATAATATTTGAGTGTTAAATGATTACTTAATTCATTTGACGGTTAAGAAATGACAGAAACTAGTGACGCCACTAAAAAATAAATATACGATTATAAGCAATTACGAACATTTAATTAATTCAAAATAAGCAAAATTCCCAATTGATTTCGAACGTTCATTGGTATTCCCCCGCCTTAACCTGATTTGAATAGAAACGGTTTGAAACAAAGGAGGACGATCCTGCGTAGAGACACGAAGGCCCCATTAGACTCAAACCTATTGCAGTGGAATGTTGTCCGTCTTATTAACGCAACTTGTACGCGTCCCGCGTTGCCGTGCGTCCTTCACGAAAAAAATGCCCTGTACGAATGCGCTACGCCACGCACTGATGTGATCTCGGTCGTTTTATGAATCGATTACTGACTTATAATGTCATTCACGTTGCTTCCTGTCGGTTTCTGCAGCGCTAGTACATTTATGGTTGCTAACATTTATGTCACACAAGCCCTTCCAGTAATCTATTCACGTAATGTGGCCTACCTGTATAATCCTATTCAGTCATTACTTAAATAGCCTACGAAGGCTCCCAAAATGTAATTTAAAGTTAGTCAGCTATTTGTATGTCATGATAGTTTTCCGATAAAAGCTATGTAATGAGTCGTTGGGTACTCTCAGGCGCCTTCGAATCGGAATGCTTACGCGATTAGAGTAACTCGTACATGAGAGACGTTAGACAATTCGGCTTTGATCTTTAGAAGATTACAATATAAAATATACATACATATACAATATAAAAAATAAGTTTAAAATCCGGGATATGAATTTAAATAATCATTGAAATTAGAACAATCTGGATTCGAACTCCTTTCCTACTGTACCATAAGTCAAATCTTTGCCAAACAACTTTGTCTGTCCAGATCTGAACTCGATTAAAAGGGGCGCATGCAAAAAAAGGCAGTTAGTTTTTTTTGTACAATATGTCAAGTATTTTTTTCCATTACAAAATTGCTAATATGAATTACTTGAACTTCTTTGTACAGAACAATTACCAAAATTACGTGTATTGTATAAAAAAGACGAATATTAAATCGCACTTACTCGCGGATGTTGTCTCACAGTGCCAACACTAGCAAAAGTTCTAATAACCCGTATTTGAGTTATGTCATACAAATATTCATATGCTGGTTTTTAAATGCTGTCTATTTAAACCTGTCATTAACGGGTATATGTGTAAACTTTGGGATGTCATGATATCAGGGCGTGTCTATTTGATAGCCGTCTTTGCTGTCTGTGCACAAATGTGGTTTTGTTTGAAGACCGCCAGTATGAAATTACGTGATTAGAATTGCTTAGATTCTGTCAGATATAAAATAAATAACAAAAGTTTTCACGCTCTTGTCTAATAGCGTTTCAATCTTGCACCGACACACTTCTAGTACTCTTCTTAAAATTGTCCACTAAATTCACTAAACTGGACTATATACATTTTCCTACGGAAGTGCAATACATTTGCTTCATATAATATATTTCTTTCTATCCTTATTCATCCTTCCTATACTCCCAAACCAACTTAGCATACCTTTCTCAATGACGTCTCCTATCAAACGACATTTTACACCTATCACGCGGCCACCGGTTTTAAATGAATACAATATTACATAACTTAAAAAAAAACCTGGTCAACGAACTGTGCCTCTTGCTTTTAACACGATTTAAATAAAAGAATGCTACAATAGGCTGGGTTGTCGAGGATGCGTCAACGTCAGCAGCGTATTGCCGATTCCTATCGTATCTGCGGCCATTGTTCAGAATATGTCGCGGACTTATTGTTCAGTGGACTGCTATGCCGCGGAATACCGAGTTTTAATTGAATAGTACGCGTCTGGAATTATTATATCTGTGTGATACATATCTGTTCGCGTGGCTGTTGTATTGCGGGACTGTGTCCCGCGACAAGTTGATAATTCGTAGCCGCTATGACGCAATTCGTCGTTTTTCTGTTGACCGGCCTCTCCTTTAAGCTGACGGATGTCCGCCCGCATTCCTAAATCGACAGTTACGTAACCGAAACATCTCCTCAATTTTCATACGGTTTTTCCGTTTTTGAAATATATATAAAACGAATTTATCGCAGTTTAATATTGATTTTAATGAAATGAAAATTTGCATTTATTGTACCAAATGCAATAAAAATAAAATGGCGTTAAGACTTAAAACAGCTCGGAGCAAGAACCCTCACTGAGTTGTTTGCAGTGATCTAGAATTTAAAATAAAACGCGAATAAAAAATAGTTTTCAATGTCCAAATGACTATCCATCTTGTTTTGCGGCCATTCAAATCCTGTTTGTATAATTATTATAATGAACACGCTGAAGGGGACAATTTAAACTAAAGCGTAAGATAAACAGTATTTCATGTCATAGGTTTTACTTATTAATTTAAGCACTTTCTATCCTGATAATCCTGCTTACCATATGTATGGAGAGTTAATGAAAATTTTATACTGTTATCCTATATCGTATTTATGTCAATTACTCTGAAAGTATTAGGCCATAGAATTCCATGCTACCCCAGTGAATTAGCAGCCTGCACTTATTGGGAATATACTCAGACACAGGTTTCATCCCGATATTTCCCTTCATAGCTGTGAACGTGGTGAAATAACATTTAAAATTTCAAATAACAAATCCATACGTACAGACACCGAGTATCGAAGTCTGATTGCTATCGATGCTATACTGTGGGAACGAGCGACGCCCGGTTACTGAGCTATTACGATTCTATTAATAATTAGTTCGTAGACAAAATTTCAAATACAAAATACCGTTTAAAGTGGTTGAAAATAATTTGAATGTAGTTGTTCAAAGCCATTAAAAATATGCAAAAAGAAGTAGGTCAAATACAAATGCAGTAAAAAAAATAGAGTATAGTTATTTTGTATTTGACATTTACTTCAAAGTTATAAAATAATTAATCAATGATCATTTGTAAAGCACGGAGGCGGGTAGCCTCGGACCTGCTGTGAAGGACGGTCATCGTACAGTGACTTTCACCACACACTAGTCACAGATGTTGTAGGGGAAAAGTGGAGGGGGAAGCGGAGTGTCTTCAACAATAAAATATTGTTGAAGACACTCCATTGATTTTTATAATAGGTATCGATTTCGAGAGATTCTGTGAGACTTTAAGATTCTAAGCTATAATTCGTCGATCTTCAATGACACATTGAATAATTTACCTTATTTAATTGAACGCCTGGCTATATATTGTATATATTTCAATAACATCTATTTTTTTATAGCTACGAAACTCTAGTAATTGTTATGTAGGTTATTATTTGAAGTCGCACGTATTGCAGTAAATCACAGCTTACACCCATGTTTTCACATCTCACTCGAAGGTAATTTGCAAATAATTATTTCTGTATGTCATTCCGATTTGGGGAAATCTGTTATGGAACTTACACTTTCTTGTCCCGCTGACGCAAGTGTCATTAAAGTTTGAGACAGACACAAACATTGCTTTATTTTCCTTATTCCATTTTGTATAGTTTTTATCCATATCATTAATAATTATTTGAATATAATTATTATAATTAAATCGTCAACACAACACCAACGATATTAACCAACTATATTTTTTTAAATGATGTAATAAGCTCTCTCTTTATGTCATTAGTTTTATATGTAATTTTTTTACACAATCAATATTTAGATATAAAGAAAATATATAAATATTTTATAGCAAAATAAACTCGCTGAGAACGCTGATGTCTTTTATATCAATTTAATTTCAATACGTCTGTAACGGAAAATAAATATTAATAATTTCATTGAACTTCCAAGATATTTGTTGTAATCGCTAGTATGGATCGTCATTTTTCATAGAATCCCGATATTGTTTTGATATTAACTGAAGGCCCAATTTTAAACTGCGATGTATATATATATTACCTTGACCCTCAGGGAAAGACATAGTTTCATTTCCGTTGACAGGAGAAGACTTATAAACTTTCATAAAGTTTCAAAAAATCATTTTATATTCTTTATAGCTACTAACTGGTTTCGTCAGTCTCCTCATAAATTTAATTTAATTTTGACATATGTTTTTGTAATCGGTTGTATATCATGTGTTTATTATAATCGTGTAATATATTGTTTAAGAAATAAATATTAATTGGATTACTCTGTAAAAGTACTATTTTATTTATATTTGACTTTAACACCGCTCAATTAATAGTTGGAATAATTCCCAGCCCTGTAGTTCTGGGCTCTCAAGAATAAGACTACGGTATCCCCTGCCTGTCGTTGAAGGCGATTAAAAGGGGCCTCGGGTTCACTGGGCGACAAGGTTGGGGGCCTTTTGTCGTTGCACTGCGAGGGCACAGGGGATAGGGAGTTACCTCCCGCCCCACCGGGAAGTGCTCTCCTTGAGCACAGTGCAGAGGGGCTCCGGTGCGTTTCACTGGAGATACCGGAGCCCCTCACCATGCACCGAGGAAGGGCTACCGGCGAGGTTTTAGTGAGTAAAAACCCCACATAACCGCCGTCTTATACCCAGAAGGCAGGGTATCTTTTTGAAGATTTCCTCCCCGTTACCAAAAAAAAGGAATAATTTCAACTCATATTTATTGTATTATTATTGTTATTTATCTGTTAAAACCATGTGACACAGTAGAATCGGAACCAAACTAAAGCATATCAATATAATTATTTGTAATCATCCGGTGTAATATTAATTTGCTGACCTTTTTATCATAGTTTATTATTTAATAAATTTCATCGTATATGTGAATTCGTATATTATCCCTTATCCGTTGTGTAATTTATTTTTTACAAATAATAATATCTCAATAAAATATTTCGTAGTTTAATAGAAAACTGAAAATAAAACAAAAAAAAGCTTATACAAAATAGTGGTTTCGTGTAAATAAAGACAGGTTACTATTACTTTCTATTGGCACTGGCGCAGAAGGCACTGTACCGTCGAAAGCAAAATTCGTTCAACACTTTCCTCGCTTGACCCACCTGTTTGTGTTTAATAAACAGTGTTAACTGAAACTGGTCGTGGTAACAGTACTTTGTGGGGCGTGTTGTCGCGTGGGTGACTGGTTCGCCGGCGGTCCGTAACTACTGCGTACGGAGCTTTACTGAACTATAATTACGTATTATACTTTATGTTACATGTGGATTGGCTTAAATTTTCACACTAAAAGGACGACCAGACAACGAACCCTCGCGTTGACACAAGTCAGTTACTTTGTGTCCTAATTTAGCACGTTGATACGTGGAATACGTTATTTCGAACAAGGGTCGCGTAGCCTCAGTATTGTAGACAGGGAACCTGAGACTTTGACCGAGCATGGTTCAGCCCTCTCGGGCACCCTCGGATCGGAATGCTTACACGTAACATAGTAATCGTCCAAGCCGAGGTTACCCCTCACCGGGGAGACCCGTTTCGAGTTTTTAGCCATAGAGGTTCAAGCTAAAGTGACTTAAGAGATATGTCTCCTCCAGTCCGGTGAAGCAGTAAAAGTCAGCTTGTCTGGCTAATCGGTATAGTTCGTCACAAAAGAAAACCCGAGACTAACATTGGAAGAACTTACTTTTACTTTATTATCGCCTTATTAGGTTTTTTTTTTCCAATTTTGTTTGGTTCCTCAATGTTTGTAAGTTTTCGCATTGGGTGAGTGGGAAGGGGTCATCGGGCTGTTCCTATAGGATATAATGCCCGATAACCCTCTGCCTATTAGGTTATCAAGCACTTTTAAACTTGTTAAAAACATACTTATAAAAAGTAAATGTATTATATAAAATAAAACTAATTATATAATATTATTTTTTATACTTTGAAAAATTAAAACGTGTAATTTAGTAATTACTCAAGTTCAACACTATTACCCATTAGTGACTTAGAAACATGTTACATATAGCATTACTTTATTAAATATTTATTTTTTATTTTGATAATATATCATTTTTAAATTTATAATTATAATAAAGAAAATTCTACTCAATGTTGAGTTCGATTATAAAAACTAGTCAGATCTTGTCGCAATCTGTTTCATCACGTTGTTGTAAAACTTTTTTCGGCTTCTCCATGTCAAGGTTACTTTCCTGTCCCACTGATGTGAGTGTGTGCCCATCTAGTTAAAGGTTGAGTAATTTCATTATCTTACAGCGCTGCGCCTAAAAACGCAGTTTCTCTGATATCTTTCAAACGCACGCTTTCAACAATACGCGTGGCGATTACTAAAACAGATTATGTACTAAATAAAACATAATAAAATTGATTTTACTTAGTTTATTGCGGTATAATTTAAAATTTGATTTTGCCTTTTGTTTTAAGTACAAAGTAGTGCTTGTGGACACTTTAAAATTGGCATAGGTCACTGTCTGTTTACTGCTTCACCGGACTGAGAGGTGGCATAGCTCTTAGCTCGCTCAGCCTGAACCTCTATTAGGTAGTAACTCGACACAAGGATCCCCCCGGTGAGGGGTAACCTCGGCTTGGACGGCTATTATTTTTACGCGTTAGCAGTCGGTAGCTATTTTATTGACTCTATTGGGACAATCTAAGCTAAACTATCTTATATGTCTTAACCGATTTCAAAAAGTTTCTTAAGAGTTATAATTATTCTCTATTTTTTTTTATTGTTAATGCACTCATAGGGCTATCGGATATGGTTTGCTTTTAATTAGGTCCGTTATTCATTTTGTTGACACTCCTGTGCGTCTAATATATTCCGATGTATATATAGATGAGATATTGGTAGGTTAATGACAATACAAGACTAGCCCTTCAACGAACGTAAGTGTGGAAGAAAAAAAACAATATAGACGCCAGAACTTTGTAATATAACTATGATATTTCGAATATAAACAGAGAATCTATGTGTAATATATACTGATATTTTTACTCGACAGAATATTTGTTAAACTAGCACATATGTACATAGTACATAGTAATAACCTGTGGTTTACTCGAGAGATGTTCGGAAATTCCTTAAGGTGTCAGTGTTTCCTTTGCGGTTCTTAACTTGATGCGGGCTCAGTTACACGGTTCGTAATTATTTCGGCAAAACCAGATTTTCACCGGCACACGTCTCTATATCGAGTCAGGTGTGTTGAAACGATGGCTCACTCGTTGGCCCCTAATCGCCAGCATGCTTGCATGTTTCGCAATTGCGACTGGTCGGCCACTCACTCGATACGAAATACTCGATCAACGGTTATTCGAATACACTTTGATACAGCTTAATATCAATTTATATTTATTGTCTTATATATTATAATAAATCTCAGTCTTCTAAAACGATGAAAGTAAATCGCGGTGACTGAAGGTCGAATATAAAATCTATAACAGCGTATATCATACATCGATTTTTCAATGCCCGTTTAAATTATTTGTATTTATTTCTTGTTATTAACTCAAAATTATAACACACATATTTAAAAAGGTATTAGAAAAGCAGTCGCATTAATGATGCTGTGTTACGATTCGTAGTGATATTCAAACGCTTGATATAGTAGTGGGCTGTTTAGGAGGGGGTTGAGGGGGGAGCCAAGGTCGGCCGCGTGACATACATCCCACCACATTCACCTTCAGTCCGCCGCCATCTGCCTACCACCACTGTCAAGGCTAAATTGCGAAAGTACTTAGCTCCAACACTACATACAAAGTGAGTTGCTACTTTGTTCAAGATCCGCCTTGGAATGTTCTAAGTATTTAACAATTATTACCTTTTAAAGAATGAGCTTTGTCATCATGAATATAGTTTTTTTTAACATATTTCATGCTGTTTATAACACAATTTATTTTACATATACCAGATTATTGTTAGTAAAGAGTAAAAATTTCTCATGATGTAATAGACGTGACCTAAGTTATATTGATATACCCTCGATCACGTTACCTAAGTGAACTATCATTACGATGTATGGCTGTAAATGAATGGTGAATAGAAACCTCCACGCATTCGGAATTAAGTTGGCGTGAAATCGTAGAGATTTTTCTGGTAAATTATTCATGTGGCTTGTGTTAGGCACTTTCGACGCGTTCTTGTGGAAGCCTTTCACTCTTATCATGTGTCATGGCACACAGCTGGTATCGCAGACGCGAAAATAACAGGCTTTTGATGACACGCCGATTTCTTGAATGAACTTGCTTGAAATTTTCATCGCAACACGCTAAAGCCATCATCACATTGTGAATAATATATTTTTCACTTTTATGTTGCAGCACGTTTAAGTAAATATAAGCTTTAAACCACTGTGTAGTTTTAAGAGTGTGACGAAGTTGGTAACGATGACGTGTACGTTATTTGATTTTATTATTTTTTAAAGCGGCGTTTTTTTATATAGCAGCGTAATGTCACTGTCAAATTAGAGTAGGTGACGTTAGTGTCCACAGGGGAGAAGGGAGTAAATTCCCCCCCCGGGAAGTAGTCTCTTTGAGCACAGTGCAGAGAGGCTCCAGTGCGTTCCTTTGGAGATCCCGGAGCACCTCACCGTGCACTGAGAAAGTAGTTAAATGGTTTTGTAAGTAGCGATCAAGCCAGTTCAATTTAAATCACTTGGATTATAGACGTATTAAAAAGGGTCATTTTAAGTACCCGTAAAGGATTGTGCTGTGAGAAAAATCTGTCTACACTTGTGTTTTACTTCAGTTATTACTATATGTATACATATATACATAATTACATATATTTATATTGTAAACAAAAATTACAGTTCCCAATATCTATTTAAAAAAATATATTATCAATAATTTCGTGTATCTCGATAACCGCTCTAACGATTTGTATCTAATTTTGAAGGTTCTTCCTTTCAAGTTTATCCACAAAAGTCTTTCGTGACAAAAAGAAGTAATTGTTTCACCTTGACGTGATGAGAGTCACATTATTCCCTTTCCTATTTATATAATTATACTCTATTTTAATTGAAAATTTACAATTAAAATAAAATCGCATTTAATCCATACGATTTACTATGAACCGATTTTAAAAAACTTGAAATCGATTACAAATAATGTTAGTTTTATTTAACGTATACAGTTATTAATCTAATTATTTGGTGCAGCGCCACGTTAGTTACGTGTTGCCGGGCGGCGCACGCGCGTAACGGTATCGTTTTTACTCCGGACAGTGGACTGCGGCAGAAAGTGTGCAAATGCGTGCGATTTGCGCATCCAACCGCACCATTACCCATCCTTCCCCTCTATTAATCCTTTTTCTTATCCCGTTGCGTGGTTAAGAAATTAAAAAAATGTATATATTGACAAATAAAAACAAAAATCGACTTCATATCGTTAAATCAAATAGTGCGGACGCGCTTTTTCATATTTGTAATACGATTGGTCAGAGAAAATTACTTTTACTGCTTGAGAGGTGGTACAGCTCTATGAAATTCTGTAGTTTTATTTTCTTTCCTCTTCCACATTCATGGAAGCTGTCGTTAGGTACTTGTTACCTTATCTTGGATAGTCGTAAATCTACCAATATCGCAACAAGTATTCCTCTATACAATTTACATGAAGCCCTGTGGGCTACATCGGGACATATATACACTAATAAGAATGATCCCAGCCGGCTAGCACCGATCAGTTTCCGTTTTGCTATTTCTTACGTATAAAAAACACTTATAAATTGTAGACAGTATCTGATGATGGGTTCACCACTGTGGCATACAAGACCTAAAGAGGTCAAAAGCGCAAAATAATTGTCTCTACTCCGCTAAAAAAGTTAAACGTGAGAGCCTATTTTTTATTATTACTAATGAACGAACTAAAGGCCGATAATTTAGACAAGCGTATGTATATTAAGCTAAAACGATTCAACAACCAATAAACTATCACGTACCTTACTCAAATATATGTACAACAGATTTATTTACACCACTGATACTTCTGCATAACGTTACGTGCGTAGATGGTCTTGGAATGGTTATTCATTATTGTAATGAAGTATGAAATATTTTAATTTGTTGATTCTTGTGTTAGCGCGACTGTCGTATCGGAGCGTAAACGAGCGGTGATGTTGTGCTAATGTTTAATTAGACATGATGGTTTGCTGTGACGTCAGCTTGGACCCGGATACACCACCTTCCACATTCGAATGATGTACTCAAGGAAAATTGCCATGCGCGAGGTTGGGCTTTCACTTCTTAATGTCAATTTCATCTTTACATATTACTTACTATTTTTAATATACCACTAACCTTACAGTAATAAATATTTTTATAATATAATAAGTGATAAAAATCAGATAGAGATTAGACGATTGACAGTGAAATCATGAAGAATGAAAGAGAATAAAGATATGCACTGATTTTATCAAAATGATTATTGTATTTATGTGGAGATACTGGACTGTCTCTTACTCTCTTTCTCTCACACTTTATTCTTGTTCATTTTTTTACGAAGTTTTACTACTATCATGTGAAAGTTGAGCCACACAAGTTTCTATTATATGTGTTAGTTTTACATAGCAAATTTAATTTGTTTTCTTAATATTAAAATTGTACTATCACATACGTACACGTGTTTTCTTATTTAAAAAAAATGCGATCATTATTTTAAAAGGAACAATTTTAAATAGTTCTATAATGTTTATTTTGTTCTGTGAAATTTCTATAATTTTCATAAGTTCTACATCGGATTGATTTCCTGCATGTGAATTTGATTTGAATTTTAATTTCAACTATATGTTTCTTTAATTTTAAATATAAACTAACTATTATTTTAAACGAAAACAATTTTTCATAGTCCGATAACTTAATACTTTTTATTTTCCGTGATTTTTTTTATAATATAGACTACTTTTACATCGTAAACTGCATTCGATTTCCTGTATGTGAAATAAAATAATTTTTTTATAACATGATTTAGTTTAACCGTTTAAATGATAGCGAATGCAAAAAGATGTTATTCAAAAAGAAATTTATTTAAAATGATGAATGCGTGTTTTATTATCGTTAACGGTTTTAACTTTGTAATTTCACTTGGCCGCGTGAAACGAAACTCTGCGTTCTGATTAACAGGGGCGCAAGATCAGATTAATTATTTAAAAGAAGTATTGTTAGCTTGAGTAGCATACAAATTATCAATGACAATGTAAAATACTTCCTACAAGTTTACGACATGTAAACGATCTACGTTGTAATTGTGCTATGATTGTAGCACCAAAGCGTAGCTTCGTAGACTAAGACGAGCGATTGGGTACTACGTTCTGGATTCTTGGTTTTAACGTTAATGTTTGTAAATAAATATAATTAAAAAATTGGACGCATTTGTATAAAAGATTCACTTTTTATTTATTTATTTAATAAACATTAAAAAAAATTATTGGGTTCTTGTAGACGGCGGGATAACATCAGGTGAGCCACATGGGAGTTTGCAAGGGCCAATTAAAGAAATTTTACAAAAAAAAACATGAGAAATAGTAATGCTTTGCCCTGGATGAAAATTAAAGGAAAATGACTCATAGCTATCAGGTACTCTTTCCACTACGTGAATACAACCGTCCATATACACTTACGATACATTGCCTTTATATTTCTTGTTAATCGTATTCATTGACCGCTTGTTCATGCAAAGGGCTCATAACCATCAGAAATCTTGATTAATTTACTTCAGGATATGATGAGTATTCATTAATAAGCTACATGGATTATTATTGATCGCGCTATATAACTAAATAATTTCTGCATTATAACACCTCGTTAAAAATAATATACCGCAGCATTGTGATACGGCATCCGTTAATTAGGTTTTGAAGCAGTTTAATGATCTCGTTACTGGATTTAAAGCATTTGCTGGCAAATGATAATCCGATCTAGTACAATAGAGTACCGCGCATCGTTCGTAAGTGGTCAAACAATTGATTTAACGTTTGTCGGGTAAGTGGGTTAAATATCCGATAGCGAATTTGATTTAATGCGCTCAGTTCCCACTCGTCCGTCCGTAAGTAGGTGCGCATAAGCCGGTCACTGGATGTAGGCTAACCAGTGTCCAGTGTTTGTTAATGAGCAGCGTGCCTCTTAGGGTTCCAGGATTGCGTGAGGAATTGTACGGACGTTTCCGAAGTGGGGGTATTTTAAATTCCCTACGATTATGATTAGTTACTTAGAGTATTTGCAAAGGATTTTTAGTAACACAATGTTGCATAATACATAATATATGTCATAAAATTTACGACTCAACTACACTTCGGATGAAAAAAGATGACTTTCGTTTGAACGTTCCTCTAGCAAGCACACCACAATTGTTAAGATACTTCCAGCTAGATCGGAAAATTAGAATCTAACGGCAACATGCCCGTCGGCAATTAAAAAAAACTATAGAATCTGTTAGAATGAGAATATTTCAACGTGCAACATTCACTAAAATATTAAAAACCATTATTACGTTTCTATTTATTTTTTGTTTGATCAATTGTCAAATTAAATATTGTTGAGGGTTGCTTTGAAATTTTTTCTTTAACATTTTTTGTTAAAGTAAAAATTTGAATGAAATTTTAATATATTAATTTATATCTAGAAGTAAGGTCTCATAACCAAATCTTTCGGGCGGGTCGAAATAGATTGAAGACTTTTTTGTTGATTACTATTTTAATAAATTTTGGTAGCTACCCACTATATTTCGTTCATATATTTATGCAAATAGTCAACTCATCTTATTATCCTTAAATAACCAGTATTATTATATTTTATTACTATCATGTGAAAGTTGAGCCACACAAGTTTCTATTATATGTGTTAGTTTTACATAGCAAATTAAATTTGTTTTCTTATATTTTAAAATTGTACTTTTTAATAATTGTTCTATCACATACGTACACGTGTTTTCTTATTTAAAAAAATGCGATCATTATTTTAAAAGGAACAATTTTAAATGATGTCATATTAATTGCGAGTTTTTGTTACATTTTATTAAATTATTTTGCTCAGATTATCGCACAATGAGCTTACAAAATGAACGATATATTGCAGTTTGTTTGGATTTATATTCATGTTTGAAATATTTTTTTCTGAGATACTATTATATATGCTGTAGACTGCTTATAGCCTCGACGTATTACATCAGCTATATGTCCTTCAAATGCTATAACATCGGTTGTCATTGTTAATTTGTTAATTTCAATATTAAGTTAATATGGGTAGCACTTTAACTTAAAGGTATAAAGGCCTCCGGACTCACAAAAATTCGAAATAGGAATGTCCTCACGAGAAACGGCGATCTGGCTACCCTCGTCAGCGCGTTCCGTCGTTCGGACTACCGCGCCACTGGCGAAACGCCCGCACTCTGCATTAGTATGCCGCCGCATCACAACTTTCTACACATTCTTGATGGCAGCCGGAGAAATGAGCGCCACCGGTACACATAACAATTATTTATAGTACCTACTTCTTGTCTCGTAAAGAAACCAACGCCACGGGTCTCAGATTATTAGTAGATGCTTACGTCAAGAAATACAAGCAAAACAAAATTAAATTAACAGAGCTCTTATAGCTTAGTGTACAATATCGTATCCTACGATAAGGTTTTCGATGTAATGGACTACGGACAATGTTATTTCCTTATCCCAATAGAAGAACGCGCGAGCAGCTTATTGATGTTAAGTACTTTCACCACCCACAAACCCCTCCTACAGAGATTGCAAGTATTCTTGGATATAATATATACGCAAAATATTGCAAAATTATTTAAGTAAGAAGGTAAGAACATCACAGATCACAGAGAAATCGAAAAACAGAATCTCATTGGTGCAAGATGGATGGAATTCGAACTTCTAACCGTAAGATATAAAACTGAGCTACCACTGTTATTTAAATTAAATTATCTAATGAATTAATAGGCAATTAATGCCTTGTTATCTCATGAAGATAATGAGCCGCGGTAGCTCCAGTGTCAGAGCGCGTGCTGTACGTTTCTTGTTGTTACAGAGAAGCTAGTTCGTTTCCAATTACAACTAATAAAAAATATATTGTATTTTTTAAGCGCTAATTACCGTGCATGAAAATATAAAAAAATAATTGATGTCAGTAAATCGGGAGAGGAATGCGGGATCAGTATGCGCTAAAATCCTCTTCAATTGATGGTGAACAAGAATATTTTCGAGCTAAAACAAAAACCGACTTCAACTCGAATCAAACAATAAACGGTATTCTATGCGGACGACTTCTATGTATTTATATATATGAATTAACATAGGAATATTCCGAAATATAATTAATCATAACCAAACTCTAATCAAACTACTCTCAAAGTACATCGTTTCCAGTAAAAAAGAATCATCAATATTAGTTCACCCAGTCGAAAGTTATGAGGTAACAAACAAAAAAAAACATACTGACGAATATAGAACCTTTTTGAAGTCCGTTGAAAAAAAGAAGATTATCGATTTACCGTAAACAGCGCTACCAATGAAATCCTAACCACGTTCAATTTATATAAAGTATCAAAAAAATTACCGATTGTTATAATTGTAGATTTTGTGGAATGAAATAGTCCAATAAATAGTACACTCGCTTTATTGAGACAGCGTAACGTTGTACAAGGAATTATTTTAATAAATGCTGTGGGAAACTGCGCGTCGTCGCCATCTTATTTTTACAAAAAATAATTAGAAGTCATATTACAAACTAATAAGTTAAGTTATTGTTTACAATGCCAAGTTAATGTGATGAACAACTAAATTATTAATTATGAATTAAAGATACGATATGGTTCAGGTTAATCATTAAGATATTATTGGAAGTAGTTATGTGTTGCCACCTAACACGATATTATACGAGTCGTGTCATTTTATCGTATTTATTTTGTCTGATCAAGAGACTGTATCGTAGATATGTTTTATAGCCAACCATTTTTTTTTCCACAAACGAATAATCTAAACCATATAATAACATATTGTTTAGTTATCTAGCCTTCACACAGAAATCTTAACCAAGGAACACTAATTATAAATAACTTAACGCTACACTGATATGCAAATTACTGTTATGACAGTCCCTAGGACAGTACTAATTTTGTACTTGCGTAAAGTTTACATTGGTCTAACATTACCTAATATTTACGTTTTCGTTCTAGGCCATCTAAACCGCATGTAGTTGTCATTGAACTGATTTTAATCACGGTCTCGAGAATAGTAAATTGCTTAACAATTTCTTATGTTTACGCCAATGTTAAACATTCAAGTAAAACGATTCTTTAATATCAATGTGTGTATTTTATTGCAGTTTAAATTTGATTTAAAATTTCGAAATTTCGTGCATTATACGTGCTGCGTGGCGACTGAGGTGTTGACGTCCCAATGGCGTAGCAGATGTTGTAGCCTTCTCTCTATTTTAATTTTTTCAGTAAAATGTCTAGATGCATTTGTAATATTGACATTTGCAGACTGTGTTTGCTTAGGCAGGAGAGATATAACCTTTTTCAGGAAGGAAAAAGGGAAAGGGGTGAACAGCTACGGCATCACCCCTACTCAAAGATTAGGTTCTTAAGAGCAAATGCCGTCGGAGCTACGGAAGTGTGCTAACGCGTCCCCGTAGTTCTGACTATAGGCATAGATTTGAACACCGCGGAGGTTTTAGTCGGTGCAAGTCCCAATTAATCCATCCTTGTTTCTACAACTTATCTTGATGGGCAAAGACGCTGGTAGTAGAATGGCTGCGTAACATCAGAGAGTTAACCGGAATTCCGAGAGCCGACCATCTGTTTCTGCCAAAAACGGATAGCAATATACTACTATTACGTACCAAGCTATAACTGACTGGAAACAAACTTTGCTTTTCAGATCTAGATTTTAAAATTAATATTTATGGTCACCGATGTTATGACAGATGATGAAGAATTTTAATGATGATCATATATATCATGTTAATTGGTTGCCGTTTCCTACACCCACAACACTAAATTCGCAAATGCGTTATCGGCCTATAAGAAAAAATAGTCCATTATCCAAAATGCAGAACTATAAATACAAGAGGTATTTAATATTTTCCCGAGCAGGATCAATAGCCATTGCGATCTATTATCTATTGAAATCTTGCTTATATTAAAAGAGACACATTAATAGTATAATTATACGTAAGATCAAATTCAACATTGCTAAATTAAAATCGTACATTATTTTAGAATGCCCATGAAATATTTATTATTGTTTTATTTAAATGCGTTTCCAATCCTGTTATACCTGTTATAGACAGAATTGTATTTTGATGAGTCATTTTGTGTTTCCAGGTGGCGATGGCCGGCGACTTCATCCTCGCCGTGGCGTCGATGATGATAGCTCGCTTGCGCAGTGATGAGGTCACTCTTGTTCTCAGTCAGGTACGAACTAAGAGATTGAAATACGGAATTCAATACATTCACAATATGCTGTGTACTTTTTAATAATGTACATAAAATTGTTAAAAGAACACAGCATAACAATCCCTGCTATTAAATACAAAGGTTAAGAACAATTCAATTTTAGTATACAATTTCTGTAATACTTGGTGTATTACAGAATGGAGTCGATATATGTATACGTATATGTATATATATATATATATATTAAATATTATGTATACGTATATAAAAGTGTCACATGTTATATTTATCATCAAGACTGATTTTATTCTTTTTTGTTTAAAAGGGTTTTTTTGGATTAAGTTAACTTTGTAGACATAGGGCCTTGAGATCCTTTGGAAACCCGGGAGCTCCTAAAATCGTATGAAAGGATTATTGTTGTTTGAAATATTGGTAAGTTTCAAACAATCTAGGTATTCGTAAGGTCTCCTTAATGACGACGAGAATGTGGTGGAAGTAGAATGGCGATATAGGCGTAAGACCTTCGAAATTTAATTATTATACTTCGGAAATAAAATAGTTTGTGTGTGTAGGAGCGTCTTATTTGAAGTAGGTTTTTGATTTCATTCGTAAATATACTTGTTGCTTATATAATTTTAAGGCTTTACAGAAAAACGGTAGACAGTCTTTGTGCAAGCAAGCTTAATTCTTATCTTGAGCTTTCATGGAGCTTAGAGCATTCTGCCAACTATGATATCATATACTATCAGGGACGGGGGATTTTGAGTTCGCTGTTTCCATTTGATATAAGATTCATTAATTTGTTGGACATGAAAATGAGGCATTGTGATTGAAGTCCCTGATGCCTTTTGTTCCATAAGCTGTAAATTAATATACAATAGACATGCAATCGTTTTAAAATCTTAATGTATTGCACTCATTATTGTAATCATTGAGGTTAAATGTCTCAATTAACGGTAATTTTAACATCACGCTATTGAAAATAGGCTCTTCTTGCGATCGAACAAACATATTATTTGTTGATTGTCGATATATGTAAATAAATAATATAATAAGAATAATTAATAAGGTAATATTCACATAAATATACAAGAAGAAAACATTAAAAGTTTGTGATAAAAATGATATAAAATTATTATTTTTATTAAATATAATTTCTAACAGCAAATAAAAACTTTGCTTTCTGAGATAGTATCTTGGAAAGCAAAGTTTTTATTTGTTAGTTATGCGTTAAGAACTAAATGAAAACAAATTGATGATCTCTTAAGTCAGTTAGGAAGATTTTTTTTTTTATAATTTCTAAACAAGTGCTTGACTACGATCCCACCTGATGGTAAGTGGAAATGCAGACCTGGATGGTAAGGCGCACTAGCTTAGTAAATACCTATTCACTCTATTCTTGAAAATACCCACATTGCAATCGGAAGGAAAGACAGACGCGGGCAAACTATTCCAGTCCTTTGCTGTACGAAGAATGAAAGACGAAGCAAATCGCTTCGTTCGGGTTTGGAGGATGTTCACAACAAAAGGATGAAAACCCGCAGTGCGTCTAGAAGTCCGATGGTGGAAAGGGGATGGGGGAATTAGATCATGTAGTTCCTGAGCACACTCTCCAAAATGCAATCTGTAGAAAACCGAAAGGCTAGCTACCTTACACCTGTGCTTAAGACTGGTCTTAGTATTTTTATATACTTCTCTTCTCTTATTTGCGTCTCATATCCAAAATATATAGTTCAATGTCCTTAAATTAAAAGAGTCGCAGCATACGTTAATGAGAAATGGGAAAATAGTGATACCTACCTTAAAATTTCGCTTTCCTATTTCTTATGAACATTGACATCGAGTGTTTTAACACAAGAATTTCTTGAAGTTATCAAGTTATTTTTTGGTTTCTTATGTTTTCAATAACGAGTTTTATATATAGGCATATAAAGTATTGTATTATACTTAATGTTGAATGAAAGAGTAGATACAATTTTAAATCTGTGATACAATGCTTCTAATCAATTTGCAAAACCGGATTAATGTTAGTACGAATTATTATTCAAGGTTCATGTAATTGTTGCTAATATTAAAAACGAATCTATTAATATTATATTTTAGGCTGCAAATTTCTTTCTGCACGTTTTAAATGTTCTTGTGCCGGTCATGCGACTGTTGAACGATTCAATCAATCAGCACTATTAGAAATTCGAATGTAACTTAATGCTTGTAATAATCCTCTTTATATATATCGATAGTAGAAAGCAAAAATGTCGTATTTCGATAATTGTTCCGAATGACTTATTGCTATAGAATTGAGCAGAGCAATGCCGCGACGAATGGTCTAGGTCTCTTCTGCATATCACGAAAAACAATAACGAAATCACCAGTGGAACGCACCGGAGTCCTCCTGCACTATGCTCGGAGAGCACGTCCTGTGGGAGGATAATCCGTCCCTCAACGCCCTGGCAGTCCAATGCGGTACGGGCCTGCCAATGTCGCCTTCTTCCAGGGTCCACTGTAACTGACGACAAAGGCTCTCACCCTAGCTCGCCTAGAACCCGAGGCTCCTTTTAGTCGCCTTCCAAAGGCAGGGGATACCTTAGCCTTATTCTATTAGTCCAGAACTACAGGGCTGATCTCCTCCAATCCTGCCGTAAGGAACTTCGTTCCAATAAAAACACTCTCATACTCTTTGCTATACTGTTTTACTTTTGTTTAGATTAATTATACTTATACCCTTATCAAGCTTACCTCAATTAGTAATATGTATATTTCAGGTGGTGACTGACCTCGTGCAGGGCGAGTTCATGCAGCTCGGCAGCAAGGAGACCGAAAACGAGCGATTCGCGCACTACCTCACCAAGACCTACCGAAAGACGGCCTCTCTCATCGCAAACTCCGTCAAAGCGGTAATTTTACAAACGCTCTCATCATCTGATCGGATCGACCTCTGAGTGGATCACGACAAACGCGATAGCTACTATTTGTTATTAAATGCCATCAAGTGACATTAAGCGTTCGCGTAAATATTCGCTTATCGTTCTATTCTCGTTCTAATACGTTCACTATAAAATCTTAGGTCCACACTGATCTCGGACAAGTAGCGGGTACATTTATTTATGCCACAAACACGTTGGTACAGATTTTACTAATAACGTAATCGCCAACAGGTTATGGGCCTCAACAATCAATGGAATTCTTCATTTGAACTTGCCGAAATGATTACTAGAAACAGATTTACCATCGATGATTGTGAAGGAACGCCTGCTAAAACGACGAAAACAATAAAAAATAATCTTTCACGTCACCTTTGCGGGCTTGAGAGATTGTAAAATATGTGCGTATTCAAGTTCCCCCTCATGGAGGTGACCCTTTGTGATCTGATTAGGATGAGGGGACAAATTTGTGTGTTTAAAGTTACAGCCTTTATATATATAATATATACGTCCCACTGCTGGGCGCAGGCCTTCTCTGTAAAGAGAGTATAAGGGCACAGTCCGCCACGCGGCCCTAATGCGGATTGGCAGACTTCACATGTCGTAGAAAAATTTTCTAAGACATGAGGTTTCCTCACGATGTTTTCCTTCACCGCCGAGCGCGTGGTTAATCAGCACATAAAATTGCAACAACAAATTTATTGGTGCCGGCACCGGGGATCGAACTCGGGTTGCTAGCGTACTATGCAACAAGAGCCAACCGCTCGGACACTGAGCTACCACGGCTCATTTGTGTGTTTACTATGTCTGTATTGCAATCGAATTTATTAAATTCCTGTCACGCTCCTGTATTCGTTCTTTTGCTATTAGTGCGTGAGGCAATTTATTTATAACTTAATAGCCCTGTTACGTCCGTGTATTTGCTTAGCCGTTAACTTATTTTATAGTTACGCTGTATTCAAATATTTATCTGTATAAAATTATAATTTTTTGTACGTACACAAGGTGTAAAACGAAAAATACATTACGATTGAGAATGCAAATAACATTTACATTAAGAAATAAAAAATCGTTTGGAGGTTACGTTATACCATGATATAATTAAAAGACATGTTGCACGAAGACACAAGTGCACGAAGCACAAGAGAAGAGGGGATTATTATAATTTCTAGGAAAGTGTCAGCGTTAACATTGCTGTTGTAAGCAAAGCATTAGGTATTTACATATTGGCGCCTTATATATCCTGTAAAATACATTTCAATAATTGTTAAGCAAAAATAACATAGATAGCTCCACTTAAAAATATCACTATCTAAGTTTATTGTAGTAGTGTGGAGGCGTATTGACCGATCGGGTCAAGTCGCCGCCGACTACTGCCGTACTGCGTACCGGTGCCACATCATTCCCGATAAAAAAATGTACTGTGTATGAGTATACACCACCGTACAATAGATGA
The DNA here is from genome assembly GCA_029286785.1 of Meandrusa payeni. NCBI lineage: Eukaryota > Metazoa > Arthropoda > Insecta > Lepidoptera > Papilionidae > Meandrusa > Meandrusa payeni. The sequence continues at coordinate 9,785,156 of JAGSMX010000017.1, forward strand.
CGCTTAAACTAAATATTTTTGTTTGTCAGGTGGCGCTGCTGAGCGGCGCTGATGAAGCGACGAGTGAGCTAGCGTTCCAATACGGACGCAACCTCGGATTATCGTTCCAGCTCGTGGACGACCTGCTCGATTTTGTGTCGTCGGCACAGGCAATGGGCAAGCCCACAGCAGCAGACCTGCGCTTGGGGCTCGCTACAGCGCCCGTGCTATTTGCTTGCGAAAAGGTACGCTTTGATAACAGACAAGTACTCAAATATAGAGACGGCTTCCGTTTTTATTAAATTCGTTTACGTTTATATTAAATACGTAATTTCCAAAACGTAACTTTAAATCGAAATCTATAATTTGTTCATAGTTTGGTCTATATATGGTCATTATAAAGCGGTCTTTAAATATGCTCATGTAGTGGCTGTACACATTCACCTCTTGAAATAGGGAAATGTTCAAAGAGCCTTATCTAACTTTACTATTATAACAATCTATAATATCTACTAAATAAATATTGTTTCATGACGATAACAATTCAACTATTTTTAGCGCTAGCTTTAGCTATTTTTATGTGAAGCGTCAATAGCCTAGGGGTTTAGGGTACGGCCTGCGAAACGTAAGGTCGTGGGTTCGAATCCATTCGACTATTGCCGTGAACCATGTCCTAACACAAGCCTAAGCTTAGTTGGAATGGTTAACAAGATTGTTAGTAATATTTCTGAAAAGAAAGCTTGCAATATTTCTTTTATAAAAAAAATAAAATAAATATTGCAAGCTTTCTTTAAAAAAAAATCATTTTTTCTGTCTATCTCCATGTGTTTTTAAAACTCAAGAACGACTTAATCGATCTTGATGAATGAAATATGCATTAAGAACATGACATTACTCAAATGTAGCTAGTTTTGGCATCGATGAGCCTTATGGTGTTCGAAAATAACTTTTACAGTATCCAGAATTAAAAATATAGTGGTCTTTGTGTATTGCTCATGTAGTAGTGTACACAATCGCCTCTTGAAATGGGGAAATGGCCAAATAGCCTTATCTATCTATACTTCTATAACAATCTACTGCTATACTATACACGTGTTTTTAAAACTCAAGAACGGCTCAATCGATCTTAATGAAAATCAGTACGAAACACGCGATATGAGGCTATTTTGGCATTGATAAGCTCCATGGTGTTAACGTAAATAACGTTTACAGTATCCAGAATTAAATCCGATGATCATGAGGCGATTCCAAGAAGCCGGCGACGTAGAGAAGGCGTTCGAATTGGTCCACAAGTCACGTGGCCTGGAGCAGACGCGCTTCTTGGCGCGCAAGCACGGAGTAGAGGCGGCGCGCCTCGCCGCCGAGCTGACGGACTCGCCATACCAAAAGGCCCTCGTAGTCACCACCGACCTGGTACTCAACAGGATCAAGTAGCCTAGGTAACTTAACGAACGTATAGAAAGGCATCCAAAGTTCTAGCGACATAGCTCGCCGCATATCGTGAGTCAGAAAAATAGATCGAGTCAAAACTCGACGTTTCAGAATGTGGTCAACACTCCCGAAATTTCCAAATACTCTTTGGTTTATATAATTGATGCTCTTTTATATGCAATCCTAAGAGTATTTCGAAATAGCCAACGCCATGGCCTTTGTATTGAAATAAAGGCATAAATTATAATGAGAATTTTGGATACCTTTTTTGTAGTTGACGTATAGAGATACATTTTTATTAATTACTCTTGTGTGTGTGTGTTCGAGCTCAGTCACTAGTGATCGAAGACTTTCGTGATTTGTGCGAACTGTGTGTGAGACATTTACATGACGATATGTTATCGTAGATATTTTACGACAAGTTAAAGGTGCCCAAGAATTATAATCTTTATACACACATATAGGTAGACGTATTTGATTGATATGTTACCGGCCATCTTTGTAAAGCTGCCATTCTTTAGATTGTCAATGCATTGAATTCAAGTCCAAGCAAGCAAGGAATTTAACGTATGACATGCATATTTTCCCTAAGCATTCCATATAATGCTTAGATATTCTAATGTCACGCTATTTAAAAGTTAAAGTTAAAGTTACAGCCTTTATATATATAATATATATGTCCCACTGCTGGGCACAGGCCTTCTCTGTAAAGAGAGTATAAGGGCATAGTCCACCACGCGGCCCTAGTGCGGATTGGTAGACTTCACATGCCTTAGAAAAATTTTCTAAGACATGTAGGTTTCCTCACGATGTTTTCCTTCACCGCCGAGCGCGTGGTTAATCAGCACATAAAATTGCAACAGCAAATTTATTGGTGCCGGCACCGGGGATCGAACTCGGGTTGCTAGCGTACTATGCAACAAGAGACAACCGCCTGGACACTGAGCTACCACGGCTCTATTTAGTCAAAGCAAAAAACTTCATCTATAATGCAAATGTTATTATGATAAACATTATTTTTTCATAATGCCACCAAAAAATTAATAACAAATTACTTAGAGATAAATGAAAGTAATGCAAAATAAAGTTTTTGAAAAAAAAAGTAAATTAAAAAAAAATGTCTGTTTCGCTAAAAGGCATTTCTTACACTGCAATTACTTTCATGCTGAAATAATTTCGAACGTAGCGCTTTACTTCGCAATTCATGATTTGTTCAGCAAAGGCTGAAATACTTTTGTCCGCGTCTTTACCTCCGATTACAATGTGGGTGTTTTGAAGAAAAGAATAGAATGAATACGCTTTTACTAAACAAGTGCGTTACAACACACAAACAAACAACCACGTAACAACCGGTGGAATCGTCGTCAAGTACTTGCTTAGGAAGTTAAAAAATGTACGATTTTACATTTCGGGCATTCTACGGAATGTCTAGGCAATGTGTGAAATTTTTTCATATATTGCCGTCTAGTTTTAGACATATATAATAAATTAAAGCGGCAAGCGCAGCATGGGATGTCCACACACAAGGTGGTCTAACAATCGTATTTTTTTTATATCCTCTCTAAGCAAATGCTTGACTACGATCTTGATGTTAAGTGGAAATGCAGTCCTGGATGGTAAGGGGCAGTAGCTTAGTAAATGCTTTCACTCAACTGTTGAAATTACCCACATTGTAATCGGATGAAAAGACAGATGCGGGCAAGCTATTCCAGTCGGCTGTGCGAATAATGAAAGACGAAGAAAAGCGTTTCGTTCGGGTTTGAGGGATGTTCATAACAAAAGGATGAAATCCTGCAGTGCGTCTAGAAGTCCGATGGTGGTTCGAGGATGGGGGAATTAGATCATGTAGTTTCTGAGTACACTCTCCGAAATGCAATCTGTAGAAAACCGAAAGGCTAGCTGACCTCCCGTCTGTGCTCAAGACTGAGCAGAATGGTTTCTTTTAGCCCGCCTTTCCACTGAGGCATAATGATATAATGCTTAGGCAATCCATAGAATATCGGCCGTCATTCATTGCCGGTAACACATATATCTAAAAGGAAATATTTATATATAATATTAATATTATGTGGAATTGATTTTTCTTTCTTTTAATTCGCTTTTCACATCTTTCACTTGTGTGACCTGATTTATGTTAAGTTATCGTTTGGAAGTATATTAACACCGTAAACTATCTACGAAGATTATGAAACTGTCGGTATAGAATAAGCGTGTATGAGATTCCTCGTTACCAAATACCGATGTACATAAATGTACAATCAATGCTCAAGAAGAATCAGCAGACCGTTGTTGCGAGCGGGGTGAGGTTCCCCGTTTCTTCAATACTTCGAATGTACATATATAGAGAAATTTTGAAAATTCGTCCTTCCATCTGTCTCTCTCCTTGTATTGTGCAATCTTTTCTCGTAGGTATAGTTTTAGAAGTACCTGTATGAAAACCAATTTAACAAAGTCTCAATGAAATTGCAAAAAGTTTCCACTGTAGAAGTCCCGTCCTCTTTCCGTTATATCGTTCAATGTGTAAATACTGGAAGTCATTGGATAAGTTACCCGTTTTATCTTCAAAACCAATTACCTCAGTTTCTTTAGTATACACTATACATTATAGACGTGTATTATCTATTCTTTTAATAGTATTAAATGCTTAGTTATATTCTTATACGAAATTGCACAATGAATATTCTAGACAAAATTGTGGAAACCCATAGGAACTAATTGAATAGCAATTTATGTAGCGTTAGTTATTAAAAATTGTAAATAATGACAACACAATAACGTATATTATAAAGTTCTGAATGGCAGGAATTTTATCATAATGAACCTCTTTGGAGTTGTTGCTATTTAAAAAAAAAAAACTTTATTCTTTATGCACAGGCCGACATAATGACCATCGTGTAAGAGAAAGCGGTGACTTGAGTTATTACTTTAAACAATTTTTTGATTAATAAAATCCGATTAAACCTTTTTTTGGTTCCGAACTTTTTACGAGGAAATGTTTGAAAAAAGAATTAGAGGCTTTAGTTAGTAGTTTGTTTTAACCCATCGTGTTGTGTTGAATACATATGTATTTGTATTACGGTGTCGGTTTACTGTTTTGTCTTGTGTGCGTTTATTTGTTTTTTTTCTTGTTTCGTTTTTTTTTCGTAAAATAGCTCTGGCCATTGTGTCGGGTTCTGCAACAAAATGGCGTTAGTGTTGTATGTTGTATGTACATTTAATGTTAAACAATGGGAGTCAATGAATTTTATTTATATACATATTTAGTCATGTATGTAGATTATAATGTTTTGTAAATATTAATATTTTGTAAAATGCTAAATCATGAATAATTTTATAAATATTAGTTACAAATGATTGTTTTATTTTATTTCTTTTGAGTATTATTTTACAAAGAGTTACGTTTAAGAGATCCTGAGGTTTGCTGAAAAAAAATTCCTACGTAGCATTAAGTTCGCTGTTGTAGATTATATAATAATAATAAACCATTTATTCGAACCAGCACACAGAAATAGACAAAAAATGAAACAAGAAGAACTTATCTACTAACAATAAAAAAACATTTCCTTAAATACTAATTAAAATAGGTAAAAAATAAATAAAAGATAAAAAAAAGAAACCAAGTAAATACGAAAACTTGATCTATTTGGTTTGCGATGCTGGATCGAATAGGTACCAGCTCAGCATTGTGTTGGCTGTGAAGCCAACGCTGGTATTCTGCTGGTACCTATGCCTTCCCGTCTGGCCGTGTTCTGTGCTCAGGTATTGTATGGACGATTTACCAAGATTAAAGTTAAGTTAAAAGTGCAAATTACAATATAAATATAAACGACACAAAAGAATACTCAAAGCTTTTTATTTCGGGAGAGGATAAAACGGGCTATGTTTATAAATAGGAATAAATAGATAATGAAATTAATAGATAATGATATGAAAGAACAACGAAGCGTTTCAGCGACTTATCTGCAAGTCGATTAAAAATGCTTTCATAGGCGCAATAGAAGATTCATCTATCTGTCCTTGTCTTTATCATAGAAGATACACGGGCATATAGCTTACCTGATATAAGTAATAACCGCCGATGCTATAAAGACACTTTTTCTGTGCTCCTGCTATTAAAAAGCACCTACAAACAATGAGAAGTGCCAAGATGTAGATTTAGTGTCATACCTCTCAAACGGAACTAGTTAGGGCGATATCTTATAAGAAACAAGAGAGTAATATTATCATCAAAGACAACAATAGGTCAAGTCAGTTCTCTCTGGTTGTAAATTGAGTAAACGTTCTACAGTTTTTTTCAAATTTAACTGTCCAAAGGCACGGCGATGCTTCACACCGGGACAGCGTTTGACTATGTATAAAGCACAGATACCAATAACCAAAGCTATGAAAACCGCTGAGGACAGGGTCACATGGAAGTTAATTGTTAAGCGAGCGAACAACACTTTGTGCTAGACACGACCTTCAGCAATGAAGGAGACGACTAAGAAGAAGAAGAAAGCAAAGATCCTGCCTTGTGTGGAGTACTGTTTTCATATCTAAATGTGTAGCCGGCTCATTATAAAAGTACTTCTTGATACATAGAAAAGACAGTATGTTTGCGGCAATCGATCCGGCCGCGCCCGGCACCGCCAGGACATACCAAATGCCAACTCAAAAATGACATGGAAAATTTTAGACACTCCTTATAACTAGGCCACCACGTGAAAACAAATCACAGACTAAATTGAACTGTGATTTATATGCATAAAGTACATTTTCGAAAAGCAATTTATAGACATGTTTTTTTTTTAAAGGTAATTAAGTTTGGTGTGAACCCATTACCTGGTTCACACCAAATAGAACCAAATGGAATAGGCATATGTTCTATTGAAGCTTCGTAATATTTTCAGGTATTTTAAAGATTATATATTTAAAAAAATTGTACCAGCATCGTCTCGTGACTTAGACTAATAGCAGTAAAAAGGAAATAATAAGTCTGTATTGATTTGTGCGCAAAAATGCGAATCTTAAGGTCACAGACCGTTACGTTTCGAATATGGAGCAAATCGCGACATCGCTTTATGCAAATAGTATGTACAAAGATAACATCACCGGTTGGACCCTTGTGTCGAGTTACTAGCAATATAGGTTCAGACAAAGCAACCTAAGAGCTATGCCATGTCTTAATCCGGTTAAGCAGTCAAGGCCAGCTTCTCTGGTCAATTTGTGTAGTTCGTCATTAAAAAAAAAACAAAGTTGAGGGCGACTCTTGTAATGATTGGTCTCATATATGACATTATATTATATTAAAAAATATGTCTTGTTCTCTATAATCTTCTGTTAATTGCCTTAATCTTTGATTTTATAGAAAAACAAGCATCGCTTATAATATTTTTCTTTCGTTGCTGGTCTTTAAGGAAGGGGTAGGCTTCTGTCCACCTCAATCATCGGTTGAAAGACTGAACGCGGGTAATGGTTTTATGTACGTCTAAACCAGGCTATTTTCCCGTAAAGGATTATCTTTTTACTTAAATGCTTTCGCGTCAGCACTTAAAACCAAAATTAAACAAAATTTAGGGTTTAAGTGCTGACTTCGACCCTTAAAGACTTTAATTTTGCATCTTGCAACATCAACTAAAACATTGCCAACGTATTATTAATAAGGTATAAATAAATTAATAAGGAATTAATAAAGATATAATAGTATAGAAAACCAATTAATGACCACTATGAAACTCAACTTTGAGCACAGAACAGTGTACAGGCGTTATTTATACATTTTGAATAATGACTGTCGAAGTTCCCTTGCTTACACTATAGCAGTGACCTAGATAAAGCGGCGTTTTATATTGTATCTGTAAATACATATATGTACTCGATGACTAGGGTGTTGGTACTTTAAGTCGTTATGGTTTCTTAAGGGATATTTTCAGTGGTATTCAGGCGTCGGTTCTGAAAGCAACTCCGGTTATTCCGCGTTAACCAATTAATTAGTAAAATAATTATAATATATCTATTTTTATAACATAGAATTTAAATTAATAAAATAAAATGATTTTATTAAATGTTAACAAGTCCAATAACAGCAAGATGAAATGTTAATTATTAAAGTTAAGATTCCGTGGAAGTAATAAAAAATATTTTCGTAAATATAAATTTATATTCGTGAGTGTAGAAAATACAAAAAAATTACAAATTATCATTATATACAAAATAATAGAGAAAGTACTCTGACAATAACTCTTAGTATAATACTTGTTAATTACAAATTCTGTAAAAAGTTATCTCATATATCTCATAGTGATTAGTCAACAAAAGAAAAGAATCCCCTAAAACATAGAGGTAACACACATACATATGTTATCTATGTATATATTTATATACATATATGTATATACAAATCCAAAATATAATATAATATAAATAATAAACAAGGATTTTATAATATGTTTACTGTGGCGAGTGTGGGAAATCAGATCAGAATGTAATTTTAGCGTGTGACGAAATTCTAACGTATATTTTATTTTGTATATAGCTGGAAAATCATTTTTGAATGATTTTGTGAGCAGTTATTATCATTGTAACTACAATAACGGCAATATTTTTAGATTATAGGGTTAAATTATTGTGTTTAGCACATCCGTCATTAAAATATAATTTCGAATTCATAATTCCTCTACTCGTATATATATCTACAAAATGTATATATGGTGTCAAAACATGTTAGTGTAGATTCGAAACGTCGAAAATTAAAGATAAAATTAAACCGCGATAAAATTTATTCTTCTTAAAGTACCTCTCCAACTTTCTGTCTTTCTGTCTCATCATCACAGTTGTGCTGCACTCGCAATTCTGGTCCACTCACTTATGTTCCGCAGCCATGACTTCTTTAATGATAAAATATATAAGCAGTTTCAATCAATTTATTTTAAGAATATATGTTTATAAGTAAAAAATATCGTGTCGAAGCATAATGGAAACGTACTCCGTAGCGTGCATGCCCTCACGATTTCCACGAGGTCGTTTCAGGACAGCAGTTTGATGTTATTTGCGAAAGCTCGCTCTGTCTAATCAAAACGATTCCGAGACCTTTCCTAACCGAACGTTAATAACATTTACTTATACCATTTCAATTTTATTTCTCTGTGTGAACATGAGTGAAGAACGTCTTTAGATAATCACGAAACTATTTAGTAGTATACAGTTAAGTGTATTTAATGTCTAAATGTTTGCATTGAAGACACATCAGTTACGAAGGTAATGTTTGAACTGCTTTTTGTAATTTTGTAACAGTTTCATTTGTTTTAAATAATAAAAAAAGGTGTTTCATTAAATAAACATAATGATCTAAATCTAATACTTAAATCACTTTTGTATTTTAGACTTAGATTATTTTAGTTATTTTCTCCTAATTCCGCATATCTCTACGAATGTTTTTTTTTTTATATTCTAATCGCAACTTTCTCATTCATGCCACACAATCTTCTCACTTTCAGAATTACGCTTAGAACACTTCTTAATGACCACATATTTACAGAATTGCTATTAATTTTTGTACTGCTTGCTTATTTGCTCATAGGGAAAAGTTGTAAGTATTTTTACTTTTGTTATACTTTCTAAGTGCTTGATCACGATCCAACCTAATTTTACCCGGAAATGCAGTCCTGGAAAGCCTATTGACTCTGTTCTTGAAAACACCTATATTGTAATCGAAGGGTAAGATAGACGCAGGCAAAGTATATCCGTCCTATGCTATACAAACAACGAAAAACAAAGCAAAACATATTAGCATAAAATCAGAGTGTATCCGACAATATTGTGTAATTTTAAAGAACGTTTTTTTTTCTTTTGTTAAAAAAGAAAGCTACTAACATTCTTTTTAACCATTCCAACTAAGCTTAAGCTTGTGCTAGGAGATGGTTCACGTCAATAGCCGAATGGAGGATTCGAATCTACGACCTTACGATTCCCAGACCGTACACCATAACCATTAGGCTATTGACGCTATAATATATTGAATTTTTTGGTATTTTCCATTATATAATGATGATTATTGATATAATATTAAAGATATAATCAGCATATCAGTTCAATTTAGAATATATGCCTAAATTTCTTAACCCGTGTTCGCTTAATTTGCAAGTTATGTTATGGACGACTTTCTAGTATGAGATTAAATCAAAGCGCGTCAAGTGAAATGAGTCAGGTCTGTCTGTACGAGGTGCGGCGTGTTACGATTGTGATGTCTCTGGTTGGAGTACACGTTGTTCGTAAATTACGTAATATAAATCCTCGTCTTTTATCAAGCTTCTTTGTAACAACAAACGAACGTATAACATTAAATATAACGTATCTTAAAAAAATCTGCCTCTTTGTTATTTGTTTCCTACCAGCGATTTGATGAAACGTCGATTTCCGATGGCTAGAAGATTTAGTGTTGTGTGAAATTGTTTCGGTGGAGATTATAATAAAAGAGAAAACCAAAGTCCTATGCCCCTTTGACCCTAGTAACAGATAGTAATCAGTATCCGCCTTATACCGAGCTTTTTAAGGTTCCATATGCGGAGAATCCACCTGACACAACTTTTAGGAAGTAAAGACAATTTATTTGTCATTTTCTTGTTAATAAAGTTAGTTAAAGTTACAGCCTCTTATATATATATATATATATAAGTCCCACTGCTGGACACAGACCTTCTCTGTGAATAATTAAATCTTAAATAAAAGAAGAATAGAAAAATTTTCTAATACGTAGTTTTTCTCACGATGTTTTCCTTCATCGCCGAGCGCGTGGTAAATTAGGCCATAAAATTGCAGGAGCAAAATTATTGGTGCGGCACCGGAGATCGCACTGATACTGATACAAGATCATACGGTTTTTTACTTGAGAGGAGACAGCATCACAATAATCGTTTATAATCAGTAATTGTAATTGTAAAATAATCGTCGTTGTAGTAAAGGGAGTTTTAACATATGACTCTGGCAGGAGGCTAAGCGTGCCTACGTCTGGTTCAGCGCGGAGAAGAGCGCGGGAGAGACGACGGGCCGTGCGCACGAGGGTGGAGGGAGAAAGGCTTGCAAGAGAACGTCGCGAGCAGCGCCAAGTGGAGAAGGTCGAGCAACAAAGGAAGGTTTGCAGTGTCTTTTTCTTCTTACTAAAGCGAGAGATTATCTTACTAAACAAGTATATTTACGAGCAAAAACAAAAACCGGCTTCAAATCGAATCTAACGCTTACGGGCGAACTCTTTGCATTTCCGAATTATCCTAAGAATATATCGGAATAAGATTAATCAGAACCCAATCCAACTGTCATCAAACTACTCTTCTATTACATCTTTTCCAATAAAAAATGAATCATCGAAATCGGTTGACCCATTCTAAAGCACAAAATAGGTAACAAACATAAATATTATATATTATGGTTAATCACGTCAACATGCGGAAGGATTGTTAAGGATTAGCCCTGTAGTTCTGGGCTCTCAAGAATAAGACTACGGTATCCCCTGCCTGTCGTAGAAGGCGACTAAAAGGGGCCTCGGGTTCACTGGGCGATAAGGTGGACCCGGGAAGAAGGTGACATCGGCTGGTCCGTGTCGCCTTGCGCTGCGAGGGCACAGGGGAGGGAGTAACCTCCCCGGGACGTGCTCTCCTTGAGCACAGTGCAGAGGGGCTCCGGTGCGTTCCACGTTGAGATCCCGGAGTCCCTCGTCATGCACCGAGGAAAGGGCCACCGGGGAGGTTTTACTGGATAAGAACCCCACATAACCGCCGCGTTCCCCCCAGAAGGCGGGGTATCTTTCTAAAGATTTCCTCCCCGTCAACAAAAAAAAAGGATTGTTAAGGATTCTGACTACAGTAAGCATTTCATTTAAAGATTCTTCATTACATAATATAACACGAACGGTATTCCACGGTTACGTAAATATTTCACTTAAGTACGTCAATCTTCCTTTGTCATATTGCGACTGCATACATTTCTACTATTGTAATAAATGCCCCTTTATTATGTCTATGATATTGTAATATTTTTTAAAGCATGCCTTTGGTGCTGATATCCAAAGAAGCTGAAATGATATCTAGGATAACATAGCAGAAAAATCGACGTTATATGTAGATTATAATAATAATGATAGTGATAATACTTCGTAAAATACTTATAAATAATAGCAGGAGAGCCAGCCAGGTCCTCATAGTTAGAGTGGTCATTAAGAAAAATAATGGCGTGAAATAGCATTGATATATAATTCTTTTACAACAATAGGGGGTTTCCAAACCCAGTCGGCTTGTACAAATGAGTTTACGTTTTAAGTAAAAAATAAATAAACTCGTGCATGGTATTTGGCCATGGGATTTCAGTCACTTATGGTACCTAATAAGCTTAAAACCTGACCGATTAGTGTCTCTGTCTAACCCGGTTTGTATGACGTGAAATCTTATTTTTAATAAAAGGTATAATATGTAGTGTCTGACAAATACCTGGAATGGCGCCCAAATATAAGACACATCCATGTCGAAAAAATTGATAGGTATAGATGTACATGCCATACGAGGGGCTTACTATGAAGTTAATTGTATACTTTGTAGCCCTTAATCCATCATACTAAGTAACTTAGCGGGGTTATTGTTCGAAAATAATAGTACCTGGCTGTACTGACACGCAGCTCGTCATGACGGGCAGTACTTATTGTGAATAAGCATGATATTGCACTAACCAGGCTTAGTCGACGAAATGTATTTTCGATATAACCAGCCTTTCAGCTTAGTGGGACCTGTGAAAGAGGGTCAATTGGTAATTTGAAACATGGAATGGTCATAATTACAATAGTCGATTGTTAAAATAGATTATTCTTTATACGCTCTGGCCGCAAACAAAGTTGAGTACGGTACTTTTCTCGCCCGTTCATCTAATCCAGGAAAACCGTTTGGTAGGTAGGTTTTTGTTTATTGTATTTAAATACACTTAACATATATACATGTTAAAATATATATATCGTACACCGTTTTATGTATATAAGGCGTCAATAGTCTGTTAGTTTAGGCTGCGACTGGTTATTTAGAATTTACATCTGTATTTATAATTCAGAAAGTGTGTGGGTATGTTCCATATAGGCTCCGAAACGGCTGGACCGATTTCAATGAGACTTTCAGGGAATCTTCAGATTGACCTGGCGAGTAATTCTGTAAAGTTCGGGTACGATGGGAGCACTTCTCTTTTCGAAAAATAAAGCTTTTATTTACTATAATGATATTCTATTGTTTTAAAACCCAAATTTTTGTTGCAACATGCGTTGTGTATATTTATGTAAATTTATGTAATTATGAACCATATTGAAGTTCGCTGTATATTGCAGTGTAATAAAGTACACAAAATCCTTAATTATTATCTTTAGTACTTACTAAAGATAATAATTAAGGATTTTGAAGTATTCAAGGTAAGTTATAGCGCCGCGAATTTGTCCGTTTACTGATGTTGCTGACATGAACATGGGTGTAGATAATCTTTACCCGCTCGAGAAGAGAATGAATACACAGAGAATTGAATAATTGAATATATTGTGAGAGTTAAATTAAATATTTAATGATGTAAGTTTATTGTTTAAATAAAATCTAGCCATGTTTGAAGCTCTAGCAATGTATGAAGTTATAAATAATGGGAACGATGAAACTGTTACTTAGGCTGGGGAAGAGCTGGCAACGTATGAGCCTTGGGGACGTGCAGGGGGCGGCGCTCCTAATCCACATGGTTTCCGCTTCACCGATCTGCGCGCGCGCGGCATATATCCTGAAGATGAACTAAAGGCAAGTATACAAATATTTTATTATACTTTGCTAATTGTATTAACTATTTTTGTAGATATAAATTAGTTAAAATAATCATGCGTATTTTAAATTCCTCTGTTTTCGAGCTATATTTAATATTAATTTTTTGCTCCGATCATATTAAGCTATTTAAGCAGTATTGTGCTTGGATTTTAATTTTATTTTATTAATCACACGACAACAAACAGCCTTTAAACAAAAAATGTTAATTTTAACAACCCTATGTGAATAACTAATTACGTTAGTAGAAATCAATTGTTTTTCGATGATATTAGAATATGTTACGTATAATATGATCGTAGACCACAGCCTTCTTAAACTGTGTATGTTTCAATACGTATTTACCTAAGCTACGTGTTTCTTTATGGGTTACGGTTAGTCCCGTTGTAAGCAAGTATAAGAGAATCTATATGTTGGCAACACTAAATATTGCCAACATTAAAATAATAAGGTGACGCCAATGTCAATGGTGGCAGCCTTGTAATTAAAAAACTTTTGACTTCTCCACCGGTAGCCATTGTACCTAACTGTGATTTTGTGTCCGAATAAACCTAAATTCAATATAAAGGGTTTTTCTTGTAATTAGCCCCCATACCAAGGCAGGAACCAAACTTTTCTACACTATATACATAATCAAAATTGTACACCTCCGCATATTGTAATGAGATAATACAGTTGGCTATACGTAGTACGTATACGTATGTAGTTTAGATAATATGACTATTCTTTTTCAAGGGCTTGAATTATATTAATTCTAATAGAAGCTCATATTTTGCCATATCTGTCTACCCTTATGCCTGCTTAAAAGACGTGAGTAGTTATTTGTTAAAAATAACATCTGAGATCGCTTTCCGCAGATGTTTGATGATGCGGACTCGTCTGTAATGCGACGATATTTTTTGTATGTACTTTTATGTACTCGATTCTAAAAAAAATAAATAAACCATTGTAACAATTTTTTTTTCGTTCAATAAAGCGCAACCACAGACTTGTGTACGTGCTGTTTTGTAACGTTCTTGAATTGGTTACTTCGTTTTTTTTATAATGCCTGATTTTTGAAGGTGGTGTTGGAGAATGCTCTGGTTCACGCGTCGAAGACGCTCGTTGCATTGTCATAAATTTCTCCGCGATCGCTGCGTCCCTGTTTCTCATGGCCATTTTTAGGTTGTAGTCTATATTTTTTTCTTTTGATGCGGCCGTTGTCCTTGTCGTCGTCACAGTCATCTCTGTAATAGACACAGCTGACTGTGTGTCTGGATATCGCCACTACAGCATGTTGGACGCTGTCGTGCAGTTGCATTGTAACAATTTAAAACATATCATATCTCATATGTACTCGTAGCACAGTCTTTTCATGTCATCGGTCAACAGAATCACTAAGTGAGATATTGCAATAAATCTTTATAAGGCAAAGGGTCAGCCGCTCCGTGTCTTTAAGGTGGGATACCGAGCGGTGACGTAAAGAGTACGAATAAAAAGTGTGCCAACCAATCCAGTCCTTGTGTACTGTGATGAAACTCTCTACCGTATGTCGTATTCATATGCCAAAGTATTTTATTACACGATACATGGTCAATTAAAGTGATATTACTCATTGATAACAGTTTAAATGTCACCGAATGAAGTGTTATTTTGAAATTAATTAAAGTCGAATCTCATTGTACGGAGTGTAAAATTATACGATTCCAAGTCATTGGTTGTTTTTTAAAGGCAGTTCATTTTTAATTTTATTGCTTTGCGCCGTTTTAAAATAAATTAAAGGTTTTTAATACCGATGTTATTTCGATTGGATACTTGATAAACAAATTTACAAACTGAAATTATTACATTTCCACTACTAGAATTGACAAGTACAACAACAATTAACAAGTATTTACCAGTAAAAAAACAATAAAACGAATTCAAATCGAATCAAATGTTAACTGCAATTGCTATCGCGCGGACGTTGCTTCTTTTATTTCTAGAAGTTATAGATACTATATTACAATATGGAATTACTATTATAATATAGAACTAAAATTTAATACAAATTATCCAGAACCGTAGAATAACCGGATACGCATCGAAACCCAGGTTCCTTTTTTTTTTTTTTACGGGGAGGAAATCTTCAGAAAGCGCCCCGGAGCCCCTCTGCACTGTGCTCAAGGAGAGCACGTCCCGGGGGGAGGTTACTCCCTCCCCCCCTGTGCCCTCGCAGCGCAAGGCGACACGGGCCAGCCGATGTCGCCTTCTTCCCGGGTCCACTTTGGTAGACGACTCAGGCCCCCACCCTTGTCGCCCAGTGAACCCGAGGCCCCTTTTAGTCGCCTTGTACGACAAGCAGGGGATACCGTAGTCTTATTCTTGAGAGCCAACAAAACTTCCAAATTGGATCATAAATAACGCACAAACATAAACAGAAAACAGGCGAATTGAAAACCTTTTCTTCAAGTCGGTTAAAAATGAAATAGGCATGCTCAATACTAATTGCATCATGCAGGACTGATCTGTTCAACCCGTGGTTGTACCCTCTCAGGCACCCTTGATTTATCGCAATAGAGGCCTAGTCTACGCGTGCGTCAGCTTACTTAGTTATAAAATTCTTCAGGCTATCAAAATAATAAATATAATTCATTTATAATGCATTGCCTTGCTAATATGGTTCTTTGAAAATAAAGACACCTTAGTATATTGGCCTTATCATATTCGGTATTCTTTTTATACATATTGTTATCTGTAGCATTGCTCTATGAGCTTGAAAAATGGTTTCAGGGAATACCGGGATATGAAGAATGGCGGCGATGGTCATCACCCAAAAGGCGTCATCGCCGGACGCCGTTACGTCTCTGTGAAGATCCACAGCTGTTCTTCGCAGAGCAACTGCGGCGCGCCGTCGATAACGACATACGTTACAAGCAGACAGCAGATCAGAAGAAAATATATAAAGAAATTTTAGGTTCCGCCATGCAAACTTTTTTTAATAATACATTAATGTTACATTATGTTACTTATCTATTTGGTTTAATGCCGAGGGGTATTCTAGCTTTAAATGCTAGCAATCTAAGTTTAAAACGCCTAATAAACAATCTGCGAATCGTAAGTCGGTAGGTTTGAATCCACCGTATTGACGTGAACCATCTCATAGCACAAACATAAGCTTAGTTTAGCACCGATGATGTTATTACGTTAAAATGAATGAAATATGATTCTAGGTGTCAATATCGTCGAAATTGTTTATAATTTTTAGTGTTGATTTACCATATATTCGGCGGGGAAGTAAAACATTGTAAGGAATCCTCCATATCTGAGAATTTTATCTGCCACATAATAATTGTCACTGGGAGTGTGTGACGATCTATAAACTGATACTTTCTTTACAGTAAAGACTCAAACATGTATCATCATTTTATATAAATAGTCTTACATAGATTTGGTTATATCTATTAGATGGCAGAATATTATCGATTCTAGTTACTATTAAAGCCGTACTCATAACTCAATGGCATATTGCAGCCATGTATATAAAAAGAATAACGTTAGGCTAGCGGAATTTAGGAGATCAATTAACATTACGACAGAACAAATAATCCAGTTCAGGAGTCTAAGTTATTTACCAAATTTATATTTAATAGTTCAATGGATTCAGACAAGTTAGTCATGACCTGCTTTAAAATTAAAGTTACAGCATTTATATGTCCCACTGCTGGGCACAGGCCTTCTCTGTAAAGAGGGTATAAGGGCGTAGTCTGCCACGCGACCCTAGTGCGGATTGACAGACTTCACATTTCTTAGAAAAAAGTATAGGACATGTAGGTTTCCCGACGATGCTATCCTTCTCCGCCGAGCGCTTGGTAAATCAGCACATAAAAATGCCACAACAAATTTATTGGTGCTGGCACCTGGGATCGAATTCAGGTTCCTAGCGTACTATGCAACCTGAGGCGACCGCCCGGTCACTGAGCTACCAGGGCTCTTACCTTTGAAACTGGTTTAATAGATGTTTATTTTGTAACTGAAATACGAGACGGTATTAAGTTAAGATTCTGAAGAATAGAAGTCTTAGTACTTTGTAGCACTTAGATGTACACCCATTGAACTTAACTGACATGTTACATCCATCTGTGCCGCAGTTACAAATGGTTTTGTAACAATACAACAAAGTGACTAGAGCATGGTGACAAAGTGAAAATATTTTCGCAACTGTGATTTCGTAAAAAACATTTAGCCGTTGCTTCTTCTGCTTCCAGAATTTAAAAAAAGAATGCTAACAATATTTTTTTACAAATATAACTAACAGTCACAATAAGCTTTTGATAGATGTTTCACGTCAATAGTCGAGTGGTGGATTCGAAGCCACGATCTTACGATTCACAGACCGTACCCTAAACCTTAGGGCTATTGAAGCACTATTGCACGAATGAGGGGTACAATCGGGGTAGTATCATGTCCTTGCAGAATACCAACGTGAAGTCAAGGTATCTTCGTCTTAGTTTCGCCTCGTAAGTGAAATGCCAGCTACCCAAATCTTTACAATAGCTTTGGAAAGCACTTGCAATCTCTTAAGTAGCTGTTTGTGGGCTGCGTGATCACTTCAGATTTGGTAGACCACATGCTCAGTTGCCCCCTTACTTTTTAAGTACGTTGCCAATTTAGCTGACACTGCCATTCACTTTGGCACTGTGGCCTTGCCACATCAAACATTTACTTCTATACATAAAAGTAGGCACTAAAATACGCCTTATAGTACATGCCGATGTAACTATTCTTTGAAATATTCTGACTATGCACAATGAAGTATAGAGTCTTATTTATCTTTTTTAGATGACATGGTTGATAAGAGAAGTAAAGCGATCAGAGAAGAGATCAGACACAACTTGGAGTACGAGCGTAAAATGGTAAGCGGATTTAGCTGAGTTTATTAAAATTGTTTTTAAAATTTAAATATGACTTATTTTTCAGCACACTATGGACGGGCCTTGGGGAAAACCTGGACCTGGCGGTACGATTTGGAGAAATCCACGAAATATCGGATTGAATTTCTCTAAGTCTATGGTAAGCTCAGTTCGGTCAATACGTAATCTTAGTAATATTCAATGATTCGTGCATACAATTTTTTTGAACCATAATGTAGTGACTAAGAGCTACGATCTGAATTATAATGGGATCGAATTCCAGTTTTTTAAAGGAATTTTGTTTTTGTTATTCTATTTATAACTATTAAATTATATATAAATACTAAAATATATCTGACTGGAATATGTATTCGGTATATAGCCTAAAAAATTTCCTGTTACATTTATTAGTATATTGGTATAAATAAATTAATATATCTCTACATGAAGAGGTACATCGTTGACGTCTTTTTTATTTTAAGAACAAGTAATTTATTTTAGGGGTGGACGAACAACGAAATCTTTGATAAATTGAAAGGGGAACATAAAAACTACAAAAGATCTTCGCTTACTTTACCCCTTGTAAAGAGAGATGATGATTTAAAGGACCAAGCGGCTGATAAAGAAAATAAATCTTCGAGTATAGAAAAATTGCCAGACATTGCAAAATCATCTAGTCCAAATGCTAATAACACAGAAACAGATAAAGTTATCGACCAAAAAGTATTAACAGAATCAAACATTAGCACCGGTAAATCAAGTAAGAATAAGTTTGTTAAACGTTTGTGTGCTGGAGGACAGGAAACTAAAACAATTGATGAAGACCATATTGAATACGCTAAATCAAATGGTATAATAGAGAAAAAGCGAACCCCGGAAGGTACAATACTGAGACTGACAGGAGGCATAGAACTTGTGCCTCTCCTCGCTCGACGCAGGCACGTTGGAGCGCGAACTCTGCCATCTAGTGACGTCACACGTCCCCCGCTACAGTCTTGTCAGTGAGTATTGAATCTATTTGTAATTTCACTAAAGGCTAACAAAGTCACAAAAGACGATTATCCTTTGTCAATGGGCTGAATGCAACTTGACATCTCGCCTGAGTTGCGATAGGCATTCTTCTCTTGTGCAATGCGGCGCTTTGTCGCGAATACGCGTAACACTTATAAGAATAATAGTTTTTAATCACGATGTCTTGGTATTTGACCTTTCCCAGCGTGCTTTCAAATTAACTGTAAAATGTTTTCATTGTAATAAATTACGAACATTCAATGTTGTTAAAGTACTCACTTAATTTTCATTTAGCCGCAGGGTTTGGATTGCGCAACATCCAAAGTTTTGTTTTTGCGGGCAAGACGTATAGTTCCTACTTTCTTGTCATATTGCAGATTATATTAACTTATATGCGTTTTATTTGTAATATATATTTGTTTACTTTATACGTATACGACAACAAACGACACCACAAAACACCAATCTTCTGTAGTGATAACCTCAGTTATAACCGGATAACGGTTAGTATGTTTTTAATATACGAAGTACAGGTTTTGGTTTGGATGACATTTTCTATTAATTACCGCAATAAACCTAAGCAAATAAATCTTTTATTTGTTTACATTTATGCTTATGTGAGACACACGTGAGCCTGAAATCCAGTCACTTTTCAGAATTTCATTACCAGGAAATATTTGTAGATATACTTTGCTTAAAGTTAAAGTTAAGGTTAAAGTTACAGCCTTTATATATATAATATATATGTCCCACTGCTGGGCACAGGCCTTCTCTGTAAAGAGAGTATAAGGGCATAGTCCACCACGCGGCCCTAGTGCGGATTGGTAGACTTCACATGCCTCAGAAAAATTTTCTAAGACATGTAGGTTTCCTCACGATGTTTTCCTTCACCGCCGAGCGCGTGGTTAATCAGCACATAAAATTGCAACAGCAAATTTATTGGTGCCGGCACCGGGGATCGAACTCGGGTTGCTAGCGTACTATGCAACAAGAGCCAACCGCCTGGACACTGAGCTACCACGGCTCATACTTTGCTTACCCTGTTTGAATTAATACATGTTTTGATGATATGATTTATGATTATTTAAACGTGCTTTCATCTTTGCATTTGCGTAATTATGAAAATATGTACCCATCGCTTGACTCAATAGATTACGAAGCATTCTATAAAAGATATTTTCCCTCCGGCGTCTTTACAAAATTCTTAATCTTGTATTTACTAATAGTGACAATTTTTTTTCATTTCATAAAGAATATCAATAAAATGTTTGGAAATTTAAAAGCATCTTAAGAAGTTGCAAAGCTTAGGCAATAAGTCTTAGATTTTTATTACGAATCACTTTTAAAGTTGCTGTTAAGCATCTTGTTATTGTTCAAATTTAAACATTTGTTTTTGGATATTAAATTAACTCGGGTTGACAGCGTACTTTGCAACTTTAGGTGGCCGCCCGGTGATACCACGGTTTCACATATGACATAAGATATATTTGAGATAGATTTTTGTGACAGTCTACCTTTACTTATAATCGTACACCATGCTATGAACCTGAACTAGTTTTAACAACCACCAGCAGCACAAGAGAAATAAGTTTGTATTTGATAGAGATTTGCCAGTATAATTCGTAGGTTTGATAATTTCCTAGCTTGTTTAAACGTTAATTTATTTTGGGAAAACTTTTTCATATTCATTATTTAGGAAAACTCAAAGATCACTGATATTATTATTTAAAAAAATGGCAGTACAAATTTTAGTATTACAATTATCAATTTCATATTGTTTAAATTAATATTATGAACTTTAATATGGTTTTAAAATCTATAGACTACTCAAAAATCGCAAATCTATAGCAACAATTATATACATGGTCTAGCTATTACTTAATTAAATATACTTTATAAGATCATGGTAAATATTATCATTCCGGTAACGCGAACCCATAAGGTTTTCCCTTAAAAGTTCTTTTACCACAAACTAACACACTACGTAAACTTATTTTAATGCGTAAATCCACTCCTATAGTAACAGTCATACAATTAATTGAAGCCACTTTAAAATAAATCACTCATTTGTATGTATCGCACGTCAACATTGATTCGTAATTTATTTGAACTCTGTGCGCACATGTTGATGTGTGTGTAAGAACAATACCCGAACTTAACGTCTTCAAATGTCCAACGGCGGTCATCGATCTGAACGAAACCGCATTGCGTCATTCACAGCTTTCTATAGGTGCCCCGTGTTACATGAAGCTGTGTAGTTATCAGCCCTTTTGGGATTATGGATGGCAAAAGATGTTTAATAATCAGCTGGAAAATATCATTGTGTAAATTGCTTACTAAATAAATATTTGGCGGCCTGAGTCACAAAGATGTTTCGCGATGGGCGAATGCATTTGTTGTAGTAGATACATCCATGATCAGCTCTAATATCTTCTTCTTCCTTTCTTGGTTTTCGCACAATTTCGGCAGGCACTTCCAGTCCTTTAAATGATTTAATGGTCATCGCTCTAAATAGAAAGGTTGACTAACACTCCTATTGTCACAAACTAAAATATTTTTTTAATTTTTTTTTACACACACACACACACATTTTGCACACATGATGTAAGTACACAAATTTATTACATACATATTATTTTTTCATATTCATTATTCTTTTTAGATTTTCGTTACACATCTCCCTGTTAGACTAATTATCCCTGTATAAGGGATATATAGTACCTAACTCTGAGTTTATCTTAGGAACTAAATATTAATAATTTATGTGATTGAGTGTATTTGTGGAGAGAATAGTGTGCGTGGGTACATGCGAGGGTGTATGTGCGAGTGTGTACATGAGCGTGAAAGAGCGTGTATTAATGAGAAAGTGTTGTTTTTTTCATTTATGTTGTCACCTGTATGTATCAAATTGCTTTTATATTTAAAAAAAACCAGAGTGATGACACTTGTATTCGTATAGCCTCAATTTCTTTTAAAAACAAAAATTATAGCTTAACTTCACCTAATTATATACATTTGTATTACATTCAAAACAGTGGTAGAATAACAGCTATGACATAACAATAGTTGTCGGAGGATCAAATTCTAGTCTACTCGTGCTAATGAGTATTCCCTGTTTCTCTCTTTCAGTGAAAAGCAGATAGCAATCCCTTTTAAAAAGGCGATAGTTCTCTCTTGATCGTTTTGAAATACAGTCAGTCCCATATATTTAATATAGGCCAAGTCTTTCTTATATACATTGTCATATATTTATATTTTTAATCAGACAATCCAGCAACGTATTCCCTGCTTCCTACGTACCTTTATAATACAAGACATTCAGCGAAAAGCTATTATATAGATACGAGAAGTGATACAAAAATAACAAGCAATTTTCTCCATTTAAGTATTTGATCAAAACTATACTCAATGTCGGGAAACGCCCAACGCCCACGCAATGACATTTCGCACACACGTGTGACAAGCTTGAGACGCTTTCTTTTTTAATTTCGATTGGCAATAATGACAAGCGATTATTGTGACCTATATACGCATATTTGCCTAACTTTACTTTGAATTTGTTTGCCGGCTTCTGCCTTTTCTTCCCATTGCAATGTGGGTAAGTTCAAGAGTCTAGTGAATAGGCATTTACTAGTTAGTGCGTCTTACCATGCAGGCCTGCATTTCCACGTAACATTAGGTTGGATAGTAGTCAAACACTTACTCAGAAATAATAATAAAAACTTTACTTTGAAGATGCAGTCATTGATGACTTGAGATAATATGTGTAATGTGCAACAACTGTCAACTGCGGGTTCTTTTCAACCGACTTGAAAAAGGAGCAGGTTCTCAATTCGTCTGTATTTTTTTTACGTTTGTTTTTTCGACTTTCGACTGAGTGAACCGATTTTGAATTTTTTTTTATTTGAAAGCTGTTGCTTCCAGTATGGTCCCATTTCTATTCCATCGGTCTATTCTGACAATAGCATCCATGAGAAAACCATATAAGTCTTAAATTTGCATTAGTTATGTTCGCAACAAATGGCCGAATAACTCAATATCACGCAAACCAATTTCGATGATTAATTTTTTATTGGAAAGTTTGTACTTCTTGTGTGAGATAGTTTGATAAGAGTTTGGTTAGGTTCTAATGAATTCCATTTCGTAATATTTTCACGTTAAGTCGGTTTTACTTTTAAATAAACTTCTAGTGCACGCAATTATATATCTGGAAGGTTTTGACCCAGAGTTTTACACGCTAGCCTGATAATCCAAAATTAATAAAATACGACAAAAGTTGCTTAATTATGCTTGTAAAATATATAATAGGTTCCAGCAGAATTTAAAATGTTAAATAGATTAAAATTTAAAACAAAATTTTACAGATGGCTTAATTTGTTGAAAATGTCTGTTTTCTTAATTATGTGATATGATATTCTTATTAAATGATTCTAAAATAGTAATTATGATTGAAACAATGACTAAAATGTTGCTATATAATTCATAATTTAATGACATTAATTTTAATTTCTATGCTTAATTATGATAAGCGAAACATGTCGGCCTGTTTGTAATGATATAAATAACATCAATTGATACCGTGTTTTCAGCAGATAAATAAATCTTAAAAAAATATATTTTCCTGTTTATTGTTCTTTCCTAATACTCGCTTTAAACTTGGAAAGCCTATGCCCTACAAAATTGGCTATTAATTTTGGATTACACAGTATAGTTTCCAGTTGTAATGAGCCTCTACCATCTTTGAATAGCCTTGATTGTCACAACTATTTTTTTCTCAGATGGCGTGAAATGCTCGATGTGGACCATCTGAGACAATTAAAACATCAGATGCGTGTGAAATCTGAACAAAAGGAAGTAAGTAAATATTTTCTTAGTGCTCTATTAAATATTTAATTTAAAAAATAAATATTTTTAATCAATTAGCTATATTGATGTTTATTATCATTAGTTTTAATCATAGTATCGAAATAATGCATTGCATTTTTCTAACCTAACAACGTGTTTTAAAATTTTGTTTCTCTGTCGTCTTTGCATCAAAATTATTGTTCTAATACCCAATCTAATTCTAAATCTTCTAAATCGAAAATTCGAATGCTTAGCCTGGTAGTAAGGAATTAACTTCAAAAAAGGAAGAGGTTCTCAATCTGTTTGAATTTTTTTTTACTGTTTGCGCAATCGTAGCGCCGTCATCCATGAACCGATTTAAATTTTTATTTGAAAGTTTGTAGGTCACATATTATTACTGTTTGTAAATCTGGAACCCAGGCGTTCTAATCCCAAAGGATGAAGGGAATTCCTGAAATCGAATGGAAGAATGCTTGTTGATTGTGAATAGGTTTTTTACAATCTAAGATTAAGTAAGTACTGTTTAATGAAGAACAAATGTGGAAGAAGAACGAATGTATAGGCGCCAGGATTCGATGTAAAAATATGATACATCGGAAACAAAAGAGAGCATCCGTACGTTTAATCTTTAATTCGTCATGTTAATTTGATTTGAGTGATGTGAGTCAGTTTTTGTTTTTAACCATGGTAACTTATGAGCCGTGGTAGCTCAGTGTCCGGGCGGTTGGCTCAAGTTGCATAGTACGCTAGCAACCCGAGTCCGATCCCCGGTGCCCACACCAATTAATTTTTGTTGCAATTTTATGTGCTGATTTACCACGCGCACGGCGCTGAAGGAAAACATCGTGAGGAAAAACCTACATGTTTTAGAAAATTTGGCATGTGAAGTCTGCCAATCAGCACTAGGGCCGCGTGGTGGACAATGCCCTTATACTCTCTTTACAAAGAAGGCCAGCGCCCAACTGTGGGACATATATACATAAAATGCTGTAACTTTAACGTTATCTTATTGACACTACGATGCCACTGTTAATGATGAATATATATGTATTCATTTACTATATATCATTAGGAGAGCAGACGTGACTCGGCCGAGACCGTGAGGCGGCACCACGCAACTTGGTCATCATTATGGGGCCGCCCAGGACACGGAGCGCCACAGCAGCGCGGTCGCTATGCCAGGAACAACCTCGCGCAGCTGTTGTACGCGCCGCCACTCAATAAGCTGGAAGCTGTATCTAAATTATGCTAATATATAATGAACTTTAGAGAAGAGCAATTATTGTTTACTAACCCTAATAATGATTTTAAACCCTTTTTTTGTTCACGCGGGGGAATCTTTTATAGACCATGGACTCGGCCTGGGCAGCCCCTACCCACTAAACCTTCCGCGAATGCCATCAGCAGTTATGAGCGTGGTGCCCCGGATCTGTCAGCGACAGGACACCCCAAGATGATTTTTAGCCCTAAGATAGTCTACGGAGATATCATTCACTATTTATGTTTCACCAAGCCTGGTGGGATGATAAAATGTGACAGAGGTCATAAAGTCATCTCCAAATCTGGCGCAAATTATCGCATGTTCTCAAAATATGTGCAACAAAACTTACTGTTTACTATTAATTTATCCGTTTTATGTTCATACCATAAACCATTTAATAATATTGTATTTGTGAACTCTTAATCCAGCTTAATATGAGATGAGATAGTTAAAAAACCTTTACACCTTGTTAGTATCTTTTTTTTTGTTAACGAGGAGGAAATCTTCAGAAAGATACCCCGCCTTCTGGGGGGAAGGCGGCGGTTATGTGGGGTTTTTACCCACTAAAACCTCCCCGGTGGCCCTTCCTCGGTGCATGGTGAGGGGCTCCGGGATCTCCAGTGGAACGCACCGGAGCCCCTCTGCACTGTGCTCATAGAGAGCACTTCCTGGGGGACACCTTGTTAGTACCTGGATGATCAAGTTTTTCTCGCATTATTATTTTTGTGGTTAATCGTGTTTTTGGACGTTATATTTAGATAAGAGATACATAATGATTCAGATGATATGTATGTGTATATAAACAAGAATTTCTCGTTTAAAGGTACTAATTTAAATATTGACTGAGGTCATAAATGGCCAGAGGTCCTAAAAGTAAACTAAGCTGCTATTCCTGTGATGGTTTGGGAGCGACGGTTATCACACCGGATAAGCTGTATTCAAATAAAAATAAAATAAATCTCTTCACCTCTTTGAATTTTGCATTGTTTAATTTAAGACATTACTATTACAGACACAATACCTACTCATCTATGACAGATATTACGATAGATTAAAGTTTTTGTTGGCGACCTCTTGAGCTAAAGGTAGTGTAGAAACGTAATATAATATAGGTATCTTTGTTAACAGTTTATACAAAATGACTTAAGCTTTAATATAAATTGTGGGCATTATTAACGACGTAGTTATTTATTATTAACAGTAAAGCTATTTTAATACTGGTAATTAATAGAAGTAATGGTGTACTTAAATTGAACTGTCAAAGCTTTACAGAATTAAAAAGTTTAAGATGTCTCTCGGTAACTTTTATGTAATTCATTTTTTTATTTTTTAACAAATGAATGTTATTCTTTTTAGACACGAATCTTCTAAGATCTCACCTTAATGGGGGTCGCCTACGTAACGTTAATTTTATTGTGTATAGTACATTCTATCCTAATTAAATTTTGTAAGGGTTATAAAGTTACATATAAACAAAGACTAAATAAACATTTTTATTTACATTTCATTCTTAACGGAGATATAATTTGGAGTTTGTTTTTACCACTATCCTACTATAAAGTTTCGTTAGCAAATCTTAAAACAGTGCTCTAGTCTATCTGTCCTTGAACCACGGCGCCAGGCAGTGGCACTTTCGTAATGCATTCCGATCGACCATCGACAGCGAATCCATCATAGCATATAAAAAAGAGCGAGTTATTATTTATTAAAAACATTGCCTTTTCTTTAACAAATAATCGATACTGTACATTACGTGATGACATAATTTTAAATGTGTATATTTATGCATCGAGTGACGAAATCGTCCCCTATTGGCGTAACAGTTTATACGACAATGTTGTTGCGTCAATTCAGTCAGTTCTTCAGTGGCAGCATCTGTCCAATGAATGCCGTTTACGAACCCAATGATCACAGTCGGTCACTGTTATCCACGTAACTTTGCAAATCAGTGGCATTTCATCCTTACATTACCTTATCAACCTTCCGAACAGTTTATCGAACAGTCTAATACCATAACGTCAACAGTAGAACAACTACCATGGCTTTTGCTGTGAAGTACAACCGAATCGAACATTCTAATACCATAACGTCAACAGTAGAACAACTGCCATGGCTTTTGCTGTGAAGTACAACCGAATCGAACATTCTAATACCATAACGTCAACAGTAGAACAACTGCCATGGCTTTTGCTGTGAAGTACAACCGATCGAACAGTCTAATACCATAACGTCAACAGTAGAACAACTGCCATGAGTTGTGCTGTGTAGTACAACCGGATCGAACAGTCTAATACTATAACGTCAACAGTAGAACAATTGCCATGGCTTTTGCTGTGAAGTACAACCGAATCGAACATTCTAATACCATAACGTCAACAGTAGAACAACTGCCATGGCTTTTGCTGTGAAGTACAACCGAATCGAACATTCTAATACCATAACGTCAACAGTAGAACAACTACCATGGCTTTTGCGGTGAAGAACAATTGGAAATCCACCGTACAGTATCTAGGTAATATCTTCACTATAAAACTTATTGCTTTACCCCGCTATTTGTACCGCGCTTGTAAACGGGTAAACCCGTAAAACTTTTTTTTTTTTTGTTGACGGAGAGGAAATCTTCAGAAAGATACCCCGCCTTCTGGGGGGAAGGCGGCGGTTATGTGGGGTTCTTACCCACTAAAACCTCCCCGGTGGCCCTTTCCTCGGTGCATGACGAGGGCTCCGGGATCTCCAGTGGAACGCACCGGCCCCTCTGCACTGTGCTCAAGGAGAGTACGTCCCGGGGAGGTTACTCCCTCCTCCCCTGTGCCCTCGCAGCGCAAGGCGACACGGGCCAGCCGATGTCGCCTTCTTCCCGGGTCCACTTTGGTGGACGACTCAGGCCCCCACCCTTGTCGCCCAGTGAACCCGAGGCCCCTTTTAGTCGCCTTGTACGACAGGCAGGGGATACCGTAGTCTTATTCTTGAGAGCCCAGAACTACAGGGCTGCGGGCCGGTCTGCCACCGGCCCGCCTGCGCCATCTCCGAATGGGATCGGCCCTCTCCCGATCCCGTTCTGCGGTCTCCTTCTGGGTCATTACTGACTCGCAGAAGGAGACCAGCGCCTTCCATTTTGATTTCCCCGCCAGCGCAGCCGCTACTGCCGCCGGCGGGGAGAGGTCTTGCCCGATATGCTGGACCAGGATCCGCCGCTCCGCCTCCCACGCGGGGCACACGGCTAGCGTGTGCTGCGCGGAATCCCGGTCACAGCCACAATGGTGGCATTGCGCGGTCGGTTCGCGCCCTATCCTGTTCAGGTACTCACCGAAGCACCCGTGCCCGGTGAGTACCTGTGTCAGACGGTAGGTGACGTGCGCGTCATTCCTCCTGCGAAGCCAGGCTTCGAAGTTCGGCAGGAAGGCACAGACGATGCGTTGGCGCGAGCATCGACGCTCCGAGAGCCGCTCGCGCCAAACCTCTATCGCCCGCCTGTGCTCCTGCCGACGCACCTCTCCCGCATCCAGGGGCGGCCCGGCCCCGCCGTCGACGGCTCGGACGCGCGTGTACACACGCGCGTCCAGCTCCGCCAAAATGTCGAGCGGCGGGAACCGAGCCAGGATAGTGGCCGCCTCATATGATACCGTACGGTATCCTCGTGCGATCCGAATGGCCATCTTGCGCTGCAGGCTAAGGAGCTTAGCTCTGCAGCGCCGGACGCCCGTGAAGCGGTTACCACACGGGCGCCCCGTGAGGGCCATGGATCGCACGAGACCTCCGTAGAGGCGGCGGACTCCCTCCTGGGGCCCCAAGATTAGGCAGCAGTCTATGCAGAGCACCCACTGCCTTATCGATCTTGGGGACCAAGCGGTCGAAGTGCACTTCGAAGCCCCAGCGACTGTCCAGGGTGAGGCCGAGATATTTCATCTCCGACCCCACCCGGACCTGCACGTCACCTACGCGAACCGACCGGCTGGGCGGTTCCTTAGCTCTTGGGAGCTTGTGGAACCATAGCGCCTCAGTCTTGTGAGGCGCTACCCGTAGACCCAGCTCGTGGATTTTGTCCACGACGCATGCCACCAAGCTCGGCGAGCCGGATGGTGCTATCGAAATCCTCCCCGTCGGACATGACTAGCGTGTCGTCTGCATAGCAGACGACACTCACGCCGGCGGGGAGACCGACCCTGCGACCGCGTCATATGCGAGGTTCCATAGCAGGGCCCCAACACAGACCCCTGCGGAACCCCGCAGTTCACCTCCCTCCGATGGAACACGTCCCGACCCATGTACTGGATGCACCTGCCATGCAGGTACGCCCCGACGATGCGCTGCAGGTAGGAGGCACGTGGTGATACACCAATGCCTCTAATCGCTCCCCAGGGCAGCGTGTTGAATGCGTTGACAACGTCAAGGTTGACGGCCAACGCCACGCCACCCCGGGTCACTACCTGCCCCGACCTTTGACGGACCCGGAGGATCGCGTCAATGGTCGACCGCGCCTGCCGGAAGCCATATTGGCATTCCGACAGGTCGGGGCCTACCTGCCGCAGGTGCGAGTTGAGGCGGGTGGCAATTATTCCTTTCGAATAATTTTCCCGCCTCATCCAGCAGACATATGGGTCGGTACGCGGAGGGAGACTCCGCGGTCCTACCGTCCTTCTTGATCAGCACCATCCTAGCCTCCTTCCAGCCCGAAGGGAAGACTCCGACTTCCAGACAGCTGGAGAACAGCCGTCTAAGTCTCCCCCTCAGGCCGGCGGCGAGAGCCAGCACCCAAGCCCTTCCGGGAATCCCGTCTGGACCGGGTGCTGTATTGCGGGCCCTGAGGCGCCCCGTGGCTCGATCCAACTCCTCGGCGGTCACCCCCAGCTCGTCGGACCAGATGGTACGGTCCGACGGCATCGCTGGGGGTGCAGGGCTGGGTCCCTGGATCCTTGGGAAGAGTGTGTCTACCACACTCTCCACGAATGTAGGATCCAGGGTTTCCGTCACCGAAGGGACCCAAGGTCTGAGCTTGCCCAGTACAATCTTGTACGGGCGCCCCCATGGGTCCCTCTCCAGCCCCTCGAGGAGTTCGCTCCAGGATCGAGCCTTCGCCTCCTTGATCGCGCTTTGGAGCGCGATCGTGGCGCCTCTATACCCCGCATAAGCTCTCGCCGTTTCGTCGGCTGTGGCTCGCCTTCTTCTACGGGCTCTGGTGTACCGGCGTCGGGCCCGTGAGCAGTCCTCGCATAGCTGCTCTATGGCCTCCGACCACCAGTACACCGCCTGAGGCTTGGGGACCGGCCCAGCATCGCGACGTCGCAAATCGACGTCATTGTGCTCCGGAACCAGGTCGCCTCTTCCTCGGGATCGGGCAAGACCCTTCTGTCCATGCCGCAACGATGGCAGCGGCCTCGAGCATATCAGCATCGAGCCGCTTGAGGGACCATCGCCGCGGTCGGCTGCTACCGTGCCGGCGGGCAGCACCTGCGGGAGGACGGAGGGCCACATCGAACATGATGTGGAGGTGGTCGGATAGTGTGACCACCTCCTCCGCCACCCTCCATCCCGACACCATGCGTACGGCAGAGGAAGTCGCCCACGACAAGTCGACGACCGACTCCCCCTGCCAACGCACGCAGGTGCTGACGGACCCCCGGTTTAGAAGCCGGAGGTCCAGTCCCGCCGCCCACTCTTGCACGGTCTCTCCCCGCACGCTGTCCCGGGTGCACCCCCACACTCTGGAGTGAGCGTTGAAGTCACCCAGGACTAGCACAGGATGCGGTGAGCATCGGCGAACGCAGTCGCCCACCGCATCCATGTACGCCTCGTAAGCGGCGAGGGTACAGTTGGGAGAGACGTAGCAGCCCACAACTGCCAGGGGACCCCATTGCACAGCAATGTAGCCCTGTCCCTTAATAAGTAAGGAACAGGACGGGTCCCCTGCGCCACCACCCCAGTAGATGGCGACAGAGCCTGCGTCGTCGCCGAACCAGCGAGGATGGTCCGGGACTCGGTAAGGCTCTACCACCACGGCCAGAGATACTGACCACTGCGCGAGGGTCTGCAGTAGCAGGTCCTGCGATCCTCGGCAGTGGTTCAGGTTGCCCTGAAGGATCTTCAGCCTTGCAGCGAAGGGGAAGTCTCCATGGCCTCCGGCGCACTGGGTGTGGCCTTGGGTGGGGGAGCCTGCTTACTCCCTTTCCTTTGTTCCGTCGCTTTGGTGCGCAGCCCTTGGTCCCCAGCCGATGGTTCGACGGACGGCCAAGGTCTGCGCACAGCGGACACTTAAAGGCGCTGGCAGTACACTGCCTCGCCTTATGGCCCTCTTCACCGCAAGAATAGCACCGCTTGCTCCGGTCCTGGTCGCAGGAGCATGTGCGACGCACATGTCCCACTTCCAAGCACCGGAAGCACTGCAACGGTCTTGCGGCCAGGACCTCAAGTTATAGCGGTCCACCCAATGCGGATGCGATTTGCTGTTGTCAGTTTTCGCACCGCAATGAGCGGACACCGGACCCACAAAGATCCCAGACGCAGAGGTGAGCGACGGATCTCGCCCACCTTCACGTCTGCGACCTCGCAGCCGCCCTGCTCTGCTACGGCGGCTGCCACTATCCACTGGGGTGATGGACTCGTCAAGGTCCATCACCCTCAGCCTGCCGAAGCTTACTGGACGTGCTATTTGCACGTCCATATCGGCCAGCGCCTCCCGCATTTTATTAGCCAATACGTTCGTTCTTGAAATATATCGGGCCCTATTACCTGTGCATCAGGCCCCTGTGATCGTTTCGCCGGACGGTGTCGATGCCACAGTCGCTAAGTTTTATCCGCTGCTTGGCAGCGACATAACATCGGCATATGTCGCGACACCGCTTTCCGGCACGGTGACAGTGATGGCCGCGGAGGTAGGTAGCCTCCCTGGCTTCTGCACTTTGGCCTTCACTGCTACCTTGGGGCCGCCTTTTTCTGCTGGGGCCTCGGTGTCGGTGCCATTTTGGTGGCCGTCACCTGGCCAGCAGCCCTCGCCTTTCGGCCAGCGACCACGGCCCACGTCTCCTCCACGGGAGACGATTGGCGAGCGAAGGCCGAAAGTTCGGAGAGGCCTTCGGCTGCGGTCGCTGGGCCGGCTTGTCTTTGGCGGCTCTCTTCTTGGCAGACGTATTTGCTGCCGGTGTGGCCTGCCCTGCTGCAGGTCTCGCGGTGCCGTCCCAAGCTCTGCGAGCTTTTTGTCTATGAGCGCGCTTACGCGCTCCATGAAGCGGCTCTCCAAAGTTGCCCTTTGCAGCGGGGCAGGTGGCAGCGGCTTCGCAAAACATGCATCTTCGCTCGAGCCCTTGGCAGGTGGACCTTTGCTTGAGCCCGCGACAGGCGGAGCATTGCTCGGGCCGTAAAACTAACCTAATGTTATTTTTTCATCGCCGCCCTGAAATATAAGCGCACAACAAGAGGAATTGTAATGATTACTAAACTTTGCCAATTTTTCATTGAAAAGTTCGACCGGCGGCATCTGTCTTAAGAGGTTTTTTTTTAATGATTAACTACACACAGAGAAGCTGGCCTTGACTGCTTCACCGGATTGAGTGGCGGCATAGCTCTTAGGTCGCTCAGCCTGAACCTCTATCGCTAGTAACTCGACACAAGGGTCCCGCCGGGGAGAGGTAATTTTACAAGGCAAACCGCGGAAATATATTATCGATATACTTCATTTGTGTATTCTACAAGGACAAAGTGCTTCCTTAACGGTATCTATCCCATACAACACGAGCTAACTAAAATACCTTCACTAATAAAATGAAATTCTAATTTCATACTCTGTTAGAATTTGTCACGAGACTAGCTCGTAACTTTTTCGACCGTGCGGACAACGGTCCGCACGAACACCTGTGCGGGTTCGCCCCGCAACACGCACGTCCTCCCGACGTGCCCCGTAGGTTCAAATTCCCCTACTCAAGGGAGCTTTTGAACATATAGGCCCCCCTCTCGACCTCCGTCTCAATCGAGACCGAGAGGTTGGGAGGGCGTAGAAGATAGATTCGTCGCGGCTGACGCTTGAGGGATTAGCCACGACGCAAAAATAGTTATACCTAAAAAATCCGTGCTAAAACGGTACCCAAGACCAGGGGAGCAGTCGCCCCCTGCGCTGATAACCCGGGTAATGGGGTAACACCCCGAGGCCCGTACCTGCGAGGTTCCCGGGAACCTTGTAGATGACTCCACACACACACACACACATACTCTGTTCAATTCTATCTATTCATATTATAGTCCTGAAGACTGATCTAAAAGAAATGTCTATTTATATATGAATAAAGCGACTCTATATATTTCCTAGCTCGTCATCCATACTACTTGTTCATTAATTTTTTATGCCACTGCATACCATTAATGGTTTCGTTATAATGGCCATTCCGGACGGTCATTCTAATCTCTTGTATCTGTAGATTAATGATAGCATCAACTTACATCGTTCACTCCTCACCGACGGTAGTTTGTTTAGTACCTTTAAATTTCTTATCAACGAATTTATTCGACTTGCTTTATGGTTTGAAATGTTTCTCCCACGCGTAGGTAATGTGCAAGTTAGAATAAGACACTTGAGAATAGATGTTAGACAGGAAGAACTGAACAAGGAATGTTTTACCTATTAAATATTGTGTATTCTGTGACTACTATCGGGTACCAATCCACTTATCATGGTTAGATTAACTGAATACATTGTTTTTAGATTGCAACCACAGACCTGTGTCCGTGCTCTTTTCCAATATACTTAAATTGTTCACTCTGCATTTATTAAAAGAGTGCCACTTCTACAGTTACTATTTTTCTTTTTTTTGGTTTTTTTATATAATGCCTGAATTTGGAGCTGGCCAAAAATCGGTCCGGTTCACTCGTCGCAGACGTTCCGCTGCATTGCTATTAGCTTTTCCACGACCGCTGTGTCCCTGTTTCTCATGGCCATTTTTAGGTTTGTTGTTCTAATTAAGCTTAAGATGGTTCACGTCAATAGTCGAACAGTGAATTCGACCCAACGACCTCATGTTTCTCAGACGGGAAACCATCAGGTTATTTAAGATTAAAGCAAATATACTTTTAAAATATATTGTTCTAAAGTAGGTGGACTTTAGTGAGTAAAAATACCACTAACTCCACCTAATTAATCATAATGTAATATATAATAATTTTTATTTCTATATATAATGAGATATAAGATATCGTCCTTCAGTTATATTTGTGTTTAGTGGTGATGTTAAATACAAATTAGAAATATGATAAATCTATGTATTTATGTATATGATTGTAGTGACGATAATAACATTCACGTCACCGTCGCTTTCAGATATCATGTTACCCTGATATTTTTTATTAAGATTTGAACACTAGCTACGGAGCCTTTCATAACTGTAATGTAAGAACAACACGCATTACCAGATTGGTGACATATTTCTAAAGCAGTTAAGAGCGAAAGGTATATGGATGTAGATAATCGAAAGAGGTACCCTAGGCACGTGCATGCAAATACCTTAACATGTGTCTAGTGTCTAGGGCATGAGTACATTTATTCATTTACATACAATGTATCATTTTACAAGACGTTACGTATGGTAATAAGTATTAAAGGCGAACTAACAATAACTAAGAGGTGTGTAATTAGGTGTTAGCCGGCAGTCTTCTGCGTGAGTTATGCGGAGATTGTGAAATTGTTAAACAAACAGAAATGTGCGTATATTTTAATGACGTGTGCGGAGAAAGCTCGTAACTTACGTGTATATGCCCACGGTGCGTTAAACCTTTATTTTAAGCGTGAATGAAGCTACGATTTTATCTATGGTTCTATAAAACTTTTTGAACAAAATAAAGTGTTTGTGTATTCATGTTACGAATTTAAACTAACGATAATTGAGAAATTTAATAGAAATCACTTAAGTCGAAAATAGTATTGCATGCAGTATTTCTTGTCACATTGACGATCACTCGCATAGTCGCGTGATGATTTCTATTGCTATATAAAAATAAATTATGTTTTACATCGACGGCCCAACTTAATTACACACTAAAAATACATCACAAATCATTTCCCCAAACATAACAAAAAGTAAAATATCAAGACAAAAAAAATAAATTACCTAAAATTTCGATAAGACCTAATTGATATAATATTATTTGGCTCAAGGAGCAAATTTATAGCGTGATCTCTGCAAAACTAAACATTGACAAAGATGATGTTATTTGTTAATTTAAACATAACTTGCATTTCAACTTGACTTAGAAAACAAATGTTTAAATTACAATAAATAATTTTTTAAATAATCAAATGGGAATCGAATCTAATAAAGTGGGAATCGAATAGTGATAGACATTAGAATCTAGAGCAGAGTACCCCAAACTTTTTGTGTCGTAGACCCCTTGCCATGTTTTTCCGTGTTGGGTCGACCCCCTACTTACCTGATATTGATTTCCTGTAAATTTCTAACTTTAGTGAAGTTTAGTGTTAAAAACTTAAAGTAAAAACACATGTTAATTTATACATTTATTAATTTAAATTAAATTAAAATTACTGAAAATAAAATTTTGTATCTGTTATGTAAAATATACGTAACATAAAATAAACTATAAATAAAATAACATAAGCAATAAGTCAATATTTTTAGTGAGAAATAGGTAAATAGGTAATATCAGTGTATGTGTTGAATTTTTTCACTTCATGGACCCCCAAATTTTTTTTTGGCTGACCCAAAAAAAAACATAGGTTGTCATAGACCCCTA
Organism: Meandrusa payeni; assembly: GCA_029286785.1. Classification (NCBI taxonomy): domain Eukaryota; kingdom Metazoa; phylum Arthropoda; class Insecta; order Lepidoptera; family Papilionidae; genus Meandrusa; species Meandrusa payeni. Next base: position 9,821,083 of record JAGSMX010000017.1, read on the forward strand.
GGGGTCGATACATACTACTTTGGGAATCACTGATCTAGAGCAACCATAGCAGCGACTATAGGAAAAAACTTTAACGTTCTTTTAATGGGGTGAACAGATACTACAAAATCCGTTTTCCAGCGAGCTGTTTTATTACTCAAATTATGTTATCACTGCTTTTAACAAAAGCAATAATCAAATAATTCGTTACTTAAGAATTTACAAGCATACACTTTCTTCTTTACATTTCTTTTATCTATACGTGATGTATATAATACAATAAATTGTTGCTTCATCGACGACAATGGCCACGGCGAAACGACACGATGATCAATAACATTCCGGAAAAGTTCAAGCTCATCAATATCCCACTTATGAAATCTTTAAATTGATAATGTACGGGACACGATGTTATAACAATAGATTGAAATAAGGTATATTTGTTTTAAAATAACGCCAATGGAAAGAAAAGATATTTATATAAGAAAGAAGTGGAGTGTTAGTATCCCAACCTGCTTAAGCACTCTTCTACACAAACATAAGTACAAGTCAACGTATATACTGCTTACATACATACACACTATGGATAACTATCTGTGTCTACACCGCAAAGGTTGAAAAGACAAGAAATTTTAATGTCTTTAGAGACAAAAGCTTAACCATACAATGTAGGAATTTTATCACACACAGATTTTTATTAGATTCCTAACGCCAATCTGCTTAATACCATATAACAATTGTAAAAAAGTTCAAGTAATGCTCAAAACTGTTTCCAATAAGCGGTTCATAAATTATTTATTTTAATATGTTTCACATTATCTATACTTTCATTTTCTATGATGAATGCTAATTTTTGATATCTGAGAGGTAGAAATTATGTTAAGCAAGTTTCTTCTTCCTTACATGATACGATTAGATTTTTAAAATGTTCTCAGTCAAGATAAACATTTAAGAATTTTTATAGGCTTTGTTATAATAAACAAACACAAGATGTATTTTTTAGTATTTCAACGAAATAAATAATTTATTCTAAATTATGTAACACTAACTAAACTTAAACTTTTTTAATGACGAACTACACAGATTGGCCAGAGAAGCTGGCCCTGACTGCTTCACCGGATTGAGAGGTGGCATAGCTCTTAGGTCGCTTAGCCTGAACCTCTATTGCTAGTAACACGACACAAGGGTCCCCCGGTGAGGGGTAACCTCGACGGACGGTTACTATGTTACGCGTAAGCATGCCGATCAAGGGCGCCCGAGACGGCCGAACCACGACTCGGTCGGTTGCTATTTCACGGATAATCTAAGAGACATTCAAAGCTAAACTAACTTTGAGTGCCACTTCGGGAAGCGTTGGCGCTGGGAGAAGAAGTGGCCGAAGAAACTCCAGCAACGCTCCTAACATCTAAGGGGTGGGGCCCGCCCATAAAATAGCGGTAACGCGCAAGCATTATTCGCAACCTCCGACGGTCGCGAATGGACGCTTTGTGGATTTGTAGAGATCTAGCCTGTGCAATGGTAAATGCGTCGTCCGGATCGTCAAGAACGTGTCTCGGCCTCCGGACGACGCGACGGAATTTATTATAGGAAGGCTTATAAGTGGCGGCACTTACAAGAAGTTTGTTAGAATGTTTGGTGGCGGTCTCGAAAACCGTCGAGATGCCTGCTTAAAGAATTGGGCTATTGTCGGTAACCCTGTGAAAGAGTAACTAAAAAGAGAAATATAATTGTAAAGAGAGATGTAATTTAAGTCAATTTGTTAAATAGCGGGTTTTGAAAATATGAACTTAAGTTTCGCAGACCGTATCATTTGACTATTGAAGCTTATCCGTCAGTGAATTTCTTTTTTCATCATTTCGAACACATTACATCAAAAAATTCTCTCGATCATCTACGCCGCCACATTCATTGCAGTATAACAGGTATAATGTTTTCATTGTTTAGATTACATTACAGCTGGAAAGTATTTTCATTAATTTCATTATGAGCCTGGTTGGCCTATATCTCCTTTACGGCTATCTAGTCAATTTTTTTAAAAGAAGCTAGTAATATCTCTTTTTTTGAGAAATATTACTAACAATCTTGTTAACCATTCCAACTAAGCTTAAGCTTGTGCTGGGACATGGTTCACGGCAATAGTCGAATGGTGGATTCAGACCCACGACCTTACGATTCGCAGGCCGCACCCTAAATACTAGTCAATACAAAAACTACTGCGCCGATTATTCTTGATTAGAAGCCTACGAGTTATTAATGAATGTTATTAACCATGTTCACAATGCATGCAATCAAGAAACAACCGTTACTGGCTTCATTTTTCATTTATTTTTAACCATGAATAATGAATCTTTAATAATCAATAACATGCAAATCAATACATGTTATATAACATTAAAAAGGCGTTAATCAAATATAAGTAGCATTATTAATGACTTTATAAAAATATAGTTAAAATAAAAAAAAACATTGTCTGAATATTATACGTTCCCAGCCTGATAATCAAGATAGAGAAAAAATTTCACAATCGAGATTTTAGTTTTTGATTTCTTTATCAAAATTAAAATAAATTGCGTAAATAGGGGCTCAGTGTATGGCGTTGGATTAAAAGAAATCTTTAATTTAACATCTATTTGCCTTGCCTATTCGATAAAAGTAGTGATATGAATAAAATGAGAGACTGGTTTTAAATGACACCTATGAAGTTGTTAATATATAATAAAAATGAGAATTAAGCGTTACATTAGCCTGGCTTTGTTATAAGGAAGATTAGCGGGTAATGGGTTGTTTGAAATATAATTGAGGGTTACTAGAAACCAAAAATTGGGTAATGGAAAATGTATAAAGCTAAAGTGAGTGTCAGTATAGGCTAGGAAAGATGGTGTCATGTTTGTCATGCACCGAGGAAAGGGCCCCGGGAGGTTTTAGTGGGTAAACCCACATAACCACCGCCTTCCCCAGAAGGCGGGGTATCTTTTGAAGTTCGTCAACAAAAAACCGTCAGTGAATTTCTTTTTTCATCATTTCAAACACATTACATCAAAAAATTATCTCGATCATCTACGCCGCCATATTCTTTGCTGTACAACAAGTATAATGTTTTCATTGTTTAGATTACATTGCAGCTGGAAAGTATTTTCATTAATTTCATTATGACCCTGGTTGGCCTATATCCCCTTTACGGCTATCTAGTCAATACAAAAACTACTGCGCTGATTATTCTTGATTAGAAGCCTACGAGTTATTAATGGATGTTATTAACCATATTCACAATGCATGCAATCAAGAAACATCCGTTACTGGCTTCATTTATTTTTAACCATGAATAATGAATCTTTAATTATCAATAACATGCAAATCAATACATGTTATATTACATTAAAAAGGCGTTAATCAAATATAAGTAGCATTATTAATGACTTTATAAAAATATAGTTAAAATAAAAAAAACATTGTCTGAATATAGGTTGTCAAATATCTCCCTTCCGCCTTTTTGTCTTTTGAATTTCGCGGCTATGTACAAAGCGCTACAGAGCTTGTATCTAGCAATACTATACATAATTTGAAAGGTCTTGACATAACCTACAAAACGACGCTATGCATAATTAGTTTGGATATTGCGTTCAACAGTTATAGACATGTAAACATGGAGTTCACTAACGCCGAAATTCGCGCTATTTTAAAGTTTTCCTTCGTTAAAGGCAAATCCGCTAGAGAAACGTTCCGTGAGATTAATGGTGTTTTGGGGATGGATACTCTATCACTTCGAACCACGGAGGAATGGTTTCGACGATTCAGAGCCGATGAAAACGACACCATGGATAAGCCAGCCGGCGGAAGACCTGTGACGACAAATACCGATCAAATCATGGACTACATCGAGTTAGACCGGCATGTGGCATCTCGTGACATCGCCCAGGAGATGGGAGTTAGTCACCAAACCATTTTAAACCATCTGCAGAAGGCTGGATACAAAAAAAAGCTTGATGTTTGGGTGCCGCATGACACAAAAGGCGGAAGGGAGATATTTGACAACCTATATTATACGTTCCCAGCCTGATAGTCAACGTAGAGAAAATAAATTTCATAATCGAGATTTTAGTTTTTTTGATTTCTTTATCAAAATTAAAATAAATTGCGTAAATAGGGGGCTCAGTGTATGGCGTTGTATTAAAAGAAATCTTTAATTTCACATCTATTTGTCTTGCCTATTCGATAAAAGTAGTGATATGAATAAAATGAGAGACTGGTTTTAATTGTCTCCTATGAAGTTATTAATATATAATAGAAAATGAGAATTAAGCGTTACATTAGCCTGGCTTTGTTATAAGGAAGATTAGCGGGTAATGGGTTGTTTGAAATATAATTGAGGGTTACTAGAAACTAAAAAATGGGGTAATGGAAAATGTATGAAGCTAAAGTGAGTGTCAGTATAGGCTAGGAAAGATGGTGTCATGTTTGTCATGCACCGAGGAAAGGGCCCCCGGGAGGTTTTAGTGGGTAAAACCCCACATAACCACCGCCTTCCCCAGAAGGCGGGGTATCTTTGAAGATTTCCTCCCCGTTAACAAAAAAGGAAAGATGGTGTCATCCTAAACAGAACATCATTCAATGTTTGCCTGTGCACACTGATTGCTATTTCTATCTACAACTAACTTACTTCTTGTTAACCATGTGGAGTTGTGATCCATGCATGCACAAACAAAATAAGAGACTCAATCACTAAAAAAATCATATAATATAGAAAACGTACAATAAACGCCCACCGTTTCATTATTTCCCTATAACAATGCGTATGTTCGACAAGCACTCATAACCTGTTTGACTATTTGACAACAAACGTGGGTAACAATGAGCTAAGTCAAATATTTGTCAATCGCTTACGTATACACCGCTCATACAAGTTCAGATACATAGCTGAGTTAACGGAAAAGAAAGTCCGTGGAACGTTGAGAGTCACAGACCGGTCGGCGCTTTGACCCTAACACTGGCAGAGAAGCGTATTCATTCATTACGTTTATCGGCGACCGTTGTCAGCGGACTCGCGGATAAGTAATGGAACTTAGAGTGGAACATTTGATCGCGGACTATTGAATCCATTTTCTAAGAAAAACTTAAAACGCTATAAAGCTAAAAATATTAAAATGAGACACTTCCTACAGCTTCTCGCCGATTTGGAATTGTCTGGACAAATAATATTAGAAACTTAAGTTAATGAATTCTATTAAACCTACTATTAACGCACCTATTATGATTAGGGTATGGTGAAATTGATATGTCAGAATCGAACAAAAGTCCCAAAATATAAAAAGATATACAAAGATAGTATATGGAGTCAATCGCGCTTGTATAAAATAAGGTATGCAATACACCGGCGTAATTTACATTACATGTCTTAAAAAAAGATAGAAATAACTAAAATTGTATATATAATATATATATATATATATATATATATATATATATATATATATATATATATATATATATATATATATAATATATATATATATAAATATAAACTACAAGAATGATGTGTGTTGGTACGAAATGTTTTCAGATGATAAAAGTTATATCATTAAATCATCATTTACAAAAAAAATATTAAAAAAAAAATAAGAAAAGAAAGATGAGATAAAGCGAAGAATGGCAATCACTCGATCAGCGATGGACAAAATGCAGAAAATATGGAAAAACCGTGACATCACCAAAGCAACTAAAACCCGGCTTGTAAGATCACTTGTGTTCTCCATTTTCTTGTACGCCTCTGAAACATGGACCCTACGAGAGAGCGAGAAACAGAGGATAGATGCGCTCGAGATGTGGTGCTGGAGAAGAATGCTGAGGATACCTTGGACTGCATTCCGAACTAACCAGTCAATACTTGAAGAACTCGGCATCAAGCAGCGTCTGTCTTCCATTGTTCGGGCTCGGATACTGACATTTTTTGGTCATGTCTGCAGGCGTAATGACGAATGCATCGAACGCCTGGTAGTACAGGGTAAGGTGGAGGGCACCAGACCTAGGGAAGATCTCTATGAGATGGACCGACCAGATAAGAACGGCTATGGATGTACCGTTGCATCAATGTGCGAAAAAAGCAGCGTACAGGGAGGAGTGGCGGCGGCTTGTGAAGCGGGTCACTGATACCTAATACGTGATAACCACGACGAGTCTGTAAAGACTCAAGCGACGAAGAAGAGAAGAGAAGAAAGAAAAAGTTCAAAAATCGGATTATTAATCGTAATTCAGAATACCACTGCTGCTATTTTTCTAATAAAGTACTTATAAATGTCTGGTCACTGTAATTGGTCGTATTTATAGTTAGATGTTTTTTATTGCCGCGTGTTAAATGCAATTTAAAACGAATTAATCCTAACTACGAAATGTTTGATTTATTTATAACATGAACGAACGCGTTGAAGTCTTTTATATAAACGTAAAAAGTTCAATAAACTCGTGGTGGTAAATATAAAGTCTTGTAGAAAGCGGAAAAAGATAATTAGTGATATTGATTTAATCATTTACATTTTTTCAAATTCATAGATAAAGAAATTCAGTCGTATGTATGTTGGCCTTCTCTCTAGGGAGACGATAGTAACGGTTATATTATAATCGCCAGTAAGCACTCACGTAGGCGTACGGCATCGCTGTGAGAAATGATATTGATATTTTGCTTCAAGACAGCTTCTTCAGCAGTATAAGTCCCACGAACAGGCCTATTATTTCGACAATTTTTTCGTATACTAGCGATTATCCTTACCCCATTTACTTCACTAATCACAACTTCCTTTAATTGCGAACCTGCATGTTATTGCTTGACCGCCAAAATATGCACCCACCAATCGGGTGACAGGATTACCCTACAACCCTTCCACCAAATGTCCAGATATTTTGCTCTTTGGTCGCCGTCCAGCATATATTTGAATTTTTTTGATTTTGTATTTAACAATGGTACGGCGACTCCATGAATGAATCGGCAAAGTAAGACCTCTTAGTTCACCGACGTGAAATGCTTCCATTTAAAATGTAATAAACTTCCAGCTCACGTCACTTGCCAGGTGTAAAGCACCATTGAGGTGTAAAATAAGTAAAGGATTTTTATATTAAGCCTACCTATATTACATCCCGTTACATATGTGACCACTGTTGGGCACAGCCCTCCGCTGTTAAGAGATTATTTAAGGGCGTAATCCGCTAAGCGATCCTAGTGCGGATTGGCAGACTTTAGATAACTATTCTAAGAGAAGATAAGAAATTGTTCTAAGTTATGCAGGTGTCCTCACGATGTTTTTCTTCACCACCACACACGTCGTAAATACGCGCCACATTTGTCTCGTTAGAGACTGTGCAAGTCTTCAAAATATGGGTTGTCAACCATCCTACAATTCCTTTAGGTAAAAATGTAAATTGCTCATCATACATGTTTATATAAATTGCGTCTCGAATCAGTATCACCTACTTACGAAACAATTTAGCATGTCTTATTTAAGTAGACGGTTGTAACGCGTCTAAAGTGTAGTAAATATGAACAGCTAGATGATGTTATGTGGGTGTGACGAATTTTATTGAAGAATTACGTTACATACGAACACAAGTCGTTGTGTAACAACCGCTTGTGTTTAACTGTGTGCTGACGGCGATGGATTCCGTAATTCGTACATGACAAATGAAAAGTTGCATTACGTCTCTTGTATTGCTGAATATATCAATATTTAGAGATGCAGAAATTTGTTTAGTTTAATATTACAAATGTATTCAACCCTGAATTGTTTACTTAGTAGAATTTTGTATAGACTTCAACTGATATACGCGGAGCATACTGAACATTTCTGAAACTTACATGTGAAATCAATTACGGAATCTGAAAATAAGTCTAAAACAGCACACGCGTTCCACTATACAATTAAATAGTTAGTTACTATCCGCTGCTTAGCACAGCAAATTGAAAACTGAAAGGTCTATGTGAAACCAGAATTTTCAGTATCATCTAAAAACGGAAAACAGTAGTTCGTTGTTACAAGCTGGTTGATATATTGTAAGTTTAACGCATAACCTCATGTTTTACTTCTGCTGATGCTTAGTTCTGCAAGTACAACTGCTTAGTTCACAATCATATAAGTAAATAAATGAATACCTTTTAAAATTTTCTGAATTATGACTTTTTAGTAACATTCCATTTTTTATAGTATTTGGAATAAACCGGGCAAGAGTAACCGGTAAGTTTACCTATTGTTAAGTGATCCCTGCCGGCAATGAAGGCCGTAGGTCCGTCCTTTGAGGAAGGAGTTTCCTTTATAATGTCATTAAGTATCTATTGTTCCGAAATAACTACGGACGGTGGCTGATCACACAGAACGAATAAGGATGGAACATGGATGAATGGCTTCGCAAGAACGATCGAAGATTTGAGATAATCATGTTGTATTTTGTATAATAACAAATTTCCCTCAGAAGTTGAATACACGCACATATCAATTTAGTTGCCTAGGCATTATATCAGATAAAATCATTGGCGTTTGATAAATGGGGAAATAATTACGCCGAAGATATCTAGGCCGGTAATTTGTGGCAGATATTAAAGCGCGAAATGTATTACAACATTCACTTGCCTTCTAATAAGTAAAACGGTGACATACCTATTGAGAAAAAAAAGAATGTTTATTGCAATCGGGAACAAACTTGCTTAATCCAAGCCAAATGCAAGTAATTGCAAAGTGTTCACACAGATTGGCCAGAGAAGCTGGCCTTGACTGCTTCACCGGATTGAGAGGTGGCATAGCTCTTAGGTCGCTCAGCCTGAACCTCTATTGCTAGTAACTCGACACAAGGGTCCCCGGTGAGGGGTAACCTCAGCGGACGGTTACTATGTTACGCGTAAGCATGCCGATCCGAGGGCGCCCGAGAGGGCCGAACCACGACTCGGTCGGTTGCTATTTCACGGATAATCTAAGAGACATTCAAAAGCTAAACTAACTTTGAGTGCCATTTCGGGAAGCGTTGGCGCTGGGAGAAGAAGTGGCCGAAGAAACTCCAGCAACGCTCCTAACATCTAAGGGGTGGGGCCTGCCCATAAAATAGCGGTAACGCGCAAGGATTAGATCTACTATATTTCGCACACCGCTACTTGAGACTTCGCAAACTTTGATGCTCATGGTTGCCCAAAAAGTCACACAAACTTGCCCGATCTGTATACGAGTTCAGGAAGTCGCAGTAAAGTCGCTTCACCTTTTACTTACTTTTATTAACGTGCCTTGTATGTGCCTATGTTAAATCTTATATGTGCGCTAGCTTATTTTTTAACGGTTTATAAGAATGGTTATATTGTTAGTTCAAAAGTAAAAAAATACAATAATGTTAGAGTTTTTCCAGCGGTTTTTGCCGTCCTCCGTCTATATACCGAAAGTGGTACGACACATAATATGATCAAACTGTCACTAATATGACCACAGAATACCGTCATGATATTATACTTTTCGATCAGTGACGGTGATGGCAATTTATAGAAAAGTTGTCTGCACACTAGATTTAGAGCCGTGGTAGCTCAGTGTCCGGGCGGTTGGCTCTTGTTGCATAGTACGCTCGCAACCCGAGTTCGATCCCCGGTGCCGGCACCAATAAATTTGCTGTTGCAATTTTATGTGCTGATTATCCACGCGCTCGGTGGTGAAGGAAAACATCGTGAGGAAACCTACATGTCTTAGAAAAAATTTCTAAGGCATGTGAAGTCTACCAATCCGCACTAGGGCCGCGTGGTGGACTATGCCCTTATACTCTCTTTACAGAGAAGGCCTGTGCCCAGCAGTGGGACATATATATTATATATATAAAGGCTGTAATTTTAACTTTAACTTTTTAACACTAGATTTCCTCCGGTAGGGTTGACTTTTTAAAGGTTGACTTATCTATAACTATAGAGCGCAAATTCACTATTAGTATGTTAACTAGAAGAGCCTTTGTTTTTTTTAATTTAATAAAATTATTGAAGTTCGTAACGTTTTTTAAAAATAGATTCTCAAGCCTAGTTTTCGTTTCAATGCAGGCCTAGTATGAGATAAATACTGAACATTGTTACGTAAACGCGCAACAGGTAATGGTAAACTTGCGGGATGTCTATCCGATTCTAGTTTATGTTGCTTCCTCGTGTTCCAACTAACCATTTCCATATTATTCACCTGGTTTCTTTCAAACTTGTATAATGTTTTGGTTTTACATAACTCTATGTATATGTAAATATAAGTTTGGTGGAATTGGTTTATAGTAATTTATGTTAGCATTGCATTAAATAGTTTAAAATACTGAATTGACTTGATCGTAGGTGACGATACAGTCGTGTACTGTATACTGTGTTCATAAATACTTAACCTAATAGAGTAGCATTGTACAGTATACATTAATGGCCCTACTTCTCCTGCAAGATAACTCTGAATGACGCGGATATATACAAAAAACTCTTCTTTCAATTTGTGTATATGATGGTGCGCCGTGTCACATCTATCTAGGTTTATTTGTTTCTCTTTTTTTTCTGAACCTTCTAGACTGTAGTCAAAAGTCGAACGCCGTGTGCGAGATGACACAGTAGGGATGTGATGCCGTTCCAACTACGTTTCATAACTACGAATTCTTCCTTCTATCTATAGCTCTCTTCTGCCTCTAGCTATATGCGTTCTTTTGCCTTTCATTTTGTTCAGTATAATGAGGCACAGTATATTGTATCAGTTGTGACAAATAACGAGATATTCAACACAAGATTTCTTTATTTCATCATCAACATCCAACAGTCCCCTGCAGGAGATACCAGGTTCGTCGCTCCTCGATCGTCGCCTTCTGGAGTTCTACACTATGTTTGCTCTTCTCACTCAAGTACTCGTTTTATTCCACGGTTCTTTGTTCCATTCTTCTTAATTTCCGGCTTATATTCTTCTTCATTTAAAACACCTCGATCCAAATTTACAATAAAAAAATGTAATTTCAGTTCGCATGGTCTTTTAAGTTGGAAGTTTATACTTAAAATTTGCCAACAAGCAGACGTATACACAAGTATTGGGCAATGTATCAATTTCCTTTGTAAACAAACGGTCACAGTTGTATCAAAACATCCTTGTTCTTCGGTCAGGTTTACACAAGCGGGCCCGTCGATGGCAGGGTGCGGACAGAGCGCGCAGTTCATAGAGCACTTTAGTGTTGCTTGGTATAGCGTAGCGAACGCCGGTGCACAGGCGACTCTACAGTAAACTACAGTACACACCACGAGGCGTAGTGGTGTACCCATACAGCCGACACCATGCGCCTAGTGAGTACCTGTGTTTTATTTATTATTAATTCTGTGATTAGTGTTGTGAAAACTATAATATTGCATTGCTAATTATTCACTAAGTTTCACTATATATGTTAATTGGATTCAATTTTTTGTGTGTTTGTGTGCATGTTAAAATTATACTCACACTTTATTAGTGTAATATAAAAAATAACTTTCTCTGAATTCAATTATTGAAAGATAATTACCGTCAAGAGGGTTATTTAATTCCAAAACGTTTCAACTTTGGCAATGTTCCCACACACGGTCCGACTACAAATTACTGTCATCTGAGAGAATCGTCTACTTTCACTAGGTGTCTTGTTATTATCAAAGAAATAATTTAAAAGCAAAGTGTAAGCAGTAATGGCTTAGTGTTTAAGCGTTTGATTTACAATCTTACGGTCGGTTATTTAGTGGTCCACAGTTTATTTTTCCGTAGTTGTTTTCTATTTTGTGTAGCCATTAAAAAAAATGCTAATATTTGCGGAGGAGATAAATAATATGTCCTGTCTGCTCCCCGATAGCTAAAATATGTGAAGTTTTTTGAAGAGTAAAGCCTGCTTATTCATGAGGGATTTTATTTAGCGAATACAGAAACATTGATGGCTGAAACGGTATGCTCTGATATGGATTCGTATAATCCGAAATATTGCGTCTCAAGCTTCCAAAATGAAAACATCTATTTTTTGTCTACCGATCCATAGGTACATATGTATTTATTTGATATTCTAAAAATACAATACACCTTCTTCTCAATCTCACACACACAAGGAGACACAAAGTACTGTTTTGTAGACGTTTATCTTCACATAAACATTTTCGTTATTGTTTAATAATTTAAAAGGTAATAATTAACAATATTGACTAAATGCGTATTGCTTTTTTGTAGACAAACCTTAAAATTTTTTCAACGATTACGATTTTTGGAAACCAAAAGAGTAGGTACCTAATAGAATGTTGCCTTAAATCATTTAAAAACGTTCGTCCTATAACGTATATCTATATACAGCTCGATAGCTAAAATATTTGGCTGGCTGGTAAACCACTGTTTGGAGACAATACTGCTTGCCGTGGTGATACCTACACGCTCGTCTGCATGAGAGTAGTAAATTTTAAAAACATAAGCTCTCACTCTTTTAACCTTTCTGGAAGACAGATATAGGAATCTCTATTCGATGTTCACTGACCTGATATATGATAGGTTAGCCTACCAACGGGACTTCAGAAACCGAAAAATAGACAATCATTGTGACAAGCATGGCACTCGAACACCCAACTATCAGATTGTAAGTTGTACAATCACTAAATCATCAGGCCATCGCCGTTTAAATGTAAATTTTGTCACGATATTGATGTGTCAATTATAACTGCAAAGTTGTGGAAAATTAAAATATATGAAATGTGTTTGAAATATAAGTTATTCAACGATTAGCATACGGAATGTGTTGTAAAAATTAGATATAAAATCGACTTTCCTCGGTGTTACGTAAGCGTGTGCGTGATGATGCGATCTCCTCGTTTACATGAGTTACCGGAAGACAGATCTGTTAAGGATTTTCCCGCTGCGATGGGTGCTATGTCGCGCGTTTTTTTTTGGGAGAAACCTACTTACAACTATTGTGAAAGCCTTGAGTAAAACATAAAATTCAAAAAAGGAATTTGTTTACTTCCCAATAAAACAAAACTGAGCTTGTTGACCTGTCCTAAAAATTGACCTTCTGTAACAAATGCCCAACGGCGCGTACCAATACTTTTTTAAGGTTGTTAACATTCAAATGGAACATTAAATTTAATAACGTCACTTCGCTATAGCTCCAATGCATAAAGATCCTCCCCTACTCGTATGTCTCATCTAAGTTGCGAAGAATTGAATTCTGATTTGGACAATTGAACAAAGTGAGTGATGGAGAGAGCTATGTTCGGCATTTCTCTATGATTTTACATATTTTATCGAATAATGCTTCGATATGTCCAAGTCGAATGAACAAGTGATGGTCCTGACCCATATTTAAAAAAATTATTAAGCCAGTAATTTAAAATATCATGAATCTAATTACAAAAATACAATCTTACAGATAATATTGACTAAAAAAATGTTTACAAAATAATAGGTATTTTACAAATTATTTACAAAAAATATAACTGTCCCAAACCGTCATAGCTTGGCAGCGTGCCCAGATGGCTAGTAGCATTACCACGTTGTATGGCAATGCTTAGCCTCTGTGCAAGGCATAAGCCAGCCTTCTGATCACCAGACGTGTCGACCAACTTCTTATCTATCACATTAAAAAGATGGTGTGCACTAGGACCCCACGGACCCAAGTGTCTACCCTAAACGGCTCAAATATGAAACCTCTCCATCGAGCCAGTAATTAGTAGTGAGTTATTTTTCAGTCAAAATCCGTTGTTGTACAACGGTTCCGTAGGCGGCTTCCTTAACAAACTTTAAAACTATTTATTTCGTATAATAAAAATGATAATAATCAAAACAAATTGTTGGTTTAACCAGTAAAAGGTGGAATATTAATGACTTTGTTCCAACCAGATTAACATAGATATCGTAAGTTATTATATTTTATAAATAAAAAGGTATTTTAAAAGTTTTCACAGCTTTTTATCTGTTATATCTATAAACAGTCATTTTATAATCGAACATTAGAACTGTGGGAGAGGTTTGAATTTTTAATCGTCGTTGTTGTCGCTAGAAGGGGACTGGCACTAGTAAATTAGTAATTTTTTTTTTTTTGACGAACTACACAGATTGGTCAGAGAAGCCGGAATTGACTTCACTGGATTGAGAGGTGGCATAGCTAGGTCGCTTAGTCTGAACCTCTATCCCTAGTAACTCGACACAAGGGTTCCCCGGTGAGGGTAACCTCGGCTTGGTCGGTTACTATGTTATGCGTAAGCATTCCGATCCGAGGGCGCCCGAGAGGACTGAAACACGACTCGGGCGGTTGCTATTTTACGAATAATCGTAAATTAGTATTATTTTATTTTCAAATCAAGTGAAACAGTACAAGCTGCTAAATCTATATGTTCGTCATAAAAAAACCTTTTGTATAGGACTTTTTCTAATTGACTCAGCAATAACTTATGAGATAATTTGCAACGCAGCTGTCTATATGTCCACAAATACTAACCGACTTCTTCTAGTAGCTTATGTTATTTCTGCATAATTTATCTTTAGAAATGTAATAAAATCGGTTTTTGTTTAGAATTTATCCGATACAAACAAACAAATCGTTTCCTCGTGATATCAGTATACATAAAACAAATTTTAATTCCGTTCTATGTATTATCGCATACAGTTACATAATTTGGATACTATATACGCCTAATTCACGGAAACTTTACAGCGTTGAATTAATAAAACGATATTACGAAACCGTCACACATGTTTTACAATTTTCGGATGCGTTCTATAAACATTATATAAGAGTGGAACAAAACTATGTCACTCGTCGATTTTTGGAACAATTATTTTTGATCTCGACTTACTGTATTTATATAATTAATTATATTTGTATTTCCTCATCGAAATGTCGAATCGTCTTATTTGAAAAAATAAATCATCTACTCTTTTTATTTTAAATAGATTATAAAAGTAGTAACGATTGTTAAACATGAAAATCGATTCGAAATTTCGTTCGCCAGGCTAGATTTTACTTTATTTTATTTAAACAATAAGCTTACATCATTGATTATTTAATTCAACTCTCATAATATATTAAATGATTCATTTCTCTCCGTATTAATTCTCTTCTCGAGCGGGTGAAGATTATTACTTACACCCAAGCATTCATTGCACAGGGCATTGCAGCGATTTGCTGAAGATCTCTCAGCTCCTCTTAATACACATAGAATGGTCACTGGAGTGTTTTATTGAGTAGAATTCTCGTATAACCGCCGCCTCCCCCTTAGAAATCAGGGTATTTATTAAAAATTTCTTACAAAAAAATAACAGAAAATTATGTTATCGTATTCAGTGGGTTCCTTTTATATTTATTATACTTTGACAATTATTTACAATTTGTAATCAACTTTGTAATGTTGCAATTTTTACTAGAATAAAGTTCATAAGGACGACAAAGTGAAAAGCCTCATTCAAATACGACGGAAGAAAGAAGTAATGCATACAATAAAAAAACGAAAACATAAAACAATTTAGTGCGTAAAATTAATTTAAAAGTGTAATAAAAGGAATATTTACCGTGTAACAACACATTAAGTTGATCGAATGGACCGTATAAAATATTTTATTACAGTAGAAAGCATTTACAGCTTATGACATTAGATAGTAATTAAAAAGTTAACAAATTAAATGTGACACATTGACAACAATACGAAAGTTTATTGCCTACAATAAATTGTTTGTGCTATGTTGTAATCCGATTGTAGCAAAGTTGTTAGAAAGAGCTAAAAGCTGTAAAGGTTTTTTTTGTTAACGGGGAGGAAATCTTCAAAAAGATACCACGCCTTCTGGGGGGAAGGCGGCGGTTATGTGGGGTTTGATCCGCTAAAAACTTCCCGGTGACCCTTCCTGGGTGCATGGTGAGGGGCTCCGGGATCTCCAGAGGAACGCACCGAAGCCCCTCTGCACTGTTCTCGAGGAGAGCACATCCCGGTGGGGAGGTTACTTCCTCTCCCACTGTGCCCTCGCAGTGCAAGGCGATGCCAGCCAATGTCGCCTTATTCCCGGGTGGACATGAAAGGCCATTACCCTTGTCGCCCAGTAAACCCGAGGCCCCTTTTAGTCGCCTTCTACGACAGGCGGGGGATACCGTAGTCTTATCCTTGAGAGCCCACAACTACAGGGTGACCGCTGGCTGTAGAGGCTGGGCTAACTCTCAAACAGCGATAATTTTTAAGAAAAATGTGCTGCGCCTGTTAACGGTAGACTTTCACGCTGCTTAGAAACTAATGTTAAACATTTATTAGCTGTGATGTATCTCTCTTTGTTACCTATAAAAACTATTAGCATTAAGTACTGTAGAGACTATGGCAACCGCATCAATACTAAGCAATGATAGTTCTACATTCTATCGACTTTGCAAACGCTATTTAGGCTAAAGATCGGAACCGACATTCAGTTCTCGAACGACAATACCATCTAATCAGCTACAACCATACTTGGATGACGTGACCTAGATTAAATAATCGACTAAATTAGCCGCATCCTTTTTGATCTTCACAAACAATAGGTATACAAAAGCTAACATAAATTACCATCTTTCAACCAACCGTGTACGACCATGACATCCTTTATCATTAAGTCTTCCTACATAAACCCATTCACAAATAATGTGCCTTTCGCACATTTGAGAATATTCCTCTCCACACGATGACTCCTGAAGTAATGCGAAAGTGGTTCCAGGAAGGGCGGCCGGAGCGCGAGGAAATTTTGTAGGCCACAGGAACCTATTCTTATATGTTTCAGACAAATTTTCGATCAAAAAATAAATTAACTCATAATTCCTGCGGGACTCGAATCCATCACCGCCAAATTGTAAATGTATATGCCATATACACACATAGTATACATTTGTGAGCAAAAATAAATGGTCGGTTAGATTGAATATCTCGGAAGATAAAGGCGCTAGCTAACTGAAATAGATTGTGAATTGTGCGTATTGAAATATATGTGATTAAATTAATAATTATTATTTTTATAAGATACTGTCTTTATCTTCCGAGATGTTCAAACTTTCTTAACCGACCCTTTATTTTTGCTCACGGCTAGATATGCATATATATCATTGAGAACCTTGTAGTTAAGCCAACTTCCAATCATTTTATTATCTCACACATAACTAGTGAGAAACCCATTGATCACCCAACGATTTAAGTATTGTCTCCTTGGTAATTTCAATCTTTTGTTTCAATTTTCTGCCAAAGTTCGCAGGCCGACTGTTTGATAATAGCGATTAGATTCATAGAAATTTAAGTGCTTCGCATTTTAAAAGTGTCTTTGTTGGATGATAACCTTTATCAGTTCTCAGGCACATCATAGTCGCGCAGTTTATTACGAAAGAATAGGATCCATTCATAAGGTTTATGGGAATATATCATTGTAGTTATTGCGTTGAATTTTATCTCGGATTCAGCTAATTAGAACGTAACGAAAAGACAATGCTTATTTGTATTTACGGGTGCACTAACAAAATGCACCGTTACATTCTGGCGCAGTAAAACCTTATTAGAGGTAATTAAAAACGATATATGCAACATTATTGTGCCGTGAAACAATGCTCATTTATAACTAGGCCTCATTTAATGAGATGTCGCAAAGCTTGAAACATGTTTAAGCTTATCCAAACTTAAAGTATTAGAGATTTGACAACGTAGTTGCTTCATTACATTCCCACAGCATCATCAACCTAGTTATTAGAAACGATATATGAGAACAACAATTAATCAAGAGAAAAGCTGTTGGAACAAAGAAATCATTAAAAATGTAAAAGGTGAACCATTAGTACGAATAAAATTTTCTACAAAAACTAGAAATTAGTTTCAATTTTTTTAAATAAAGATGGTGTAGATAGTACTTCAGAGTTCTACATGCAAGACTTTCACAGGGTTAGTGGATCGAACCGACGGGAGAAAACTTGTACACCGACGAATCGTGCCGTTCTAATTTGTAACCTATCAAAAGGAATTTATAATGAAAGGTATTGTAAAACATCAGTTCAGAATATGACTAGTATACAATCAGAGTTCAAGCTTGGGTCATGTTATAGTGTAAAATATATCAATAATGTCTCAGTATACACAAAATGGTTTTAAGCACTTTCCTTGAAGGTTTCTAAGTCGTATCGATTCGAAAACCGTTGTCAACAGTTGATTCCCAAAGGTAAAGTTCTGTAATGTTAACCAACTAGAAGTTTTACAGTTCTGTTGTGTGTTGATAAATTATATTATATTATACACATTATGAATTCCCTAGCCTGAGAAGAAAGCTCCTTTTCTTAGAATTATATGATATAAGTTGCTTCCTTAACTTGACTTGTCTAACTTGTTCTCAACAATTTTAACGTGAATTGTTGGTATTTGTAATGCCATGTGTAAACTTGATGTTGTTGCGTTAATCGTCGTTTCTATTTTTGCAATCGTTTATTTATTAGTATTTCAACCATATGTTGTTCTGCAAGCTTTTTTATATATATTTTAACTTTGAAACCTCATTACTAAACACTATGTGTTCTCTATAATACTTTAGATTATTAAATAATATCTTCTTCATAGCCTGGACGGAATAGACAGCAATCGATATCTGCTTTACATCCAGCTTATTATGTGCGCAGCTTATTAGCTTTCTTATGTGAGGAGGTCAGCCTACACCATACATAAGCTTTAGCATGTCATTTTAAGTACGTCAGAATCTTAAAACGGAAACTCGTTGGTAGCCTGTAGGGAGCAGTAGGACAATGAGGACCATCGTCCACACATCGTTAATTAAAATCTTAGTTATTAGTATTGTTAACCACTTCACTTACCTGTGGAAAAGTCACGGACCGAGCCATGGTTCGGATTTCTCGGGCCGGAATGCAAAAGTAAAAAGTATCCGTCTAAGCCCAGGTTACCCCTCAACGGGGGACCGTTTTTTCGAGTGAGTACATACGAGTATAGAAGTACAGACTATGCGACTTAAGAGCAGTGCCACCTCTCAATCCTGTGAAGCATTAAAAGTCAGATTCTCTGACTTATCTGTGTCTAACCACTCTGATTATAAATTAGACTCCAAAATTGTCATATTATATAAATATGTAATTAATTACATAAATATATTGTTAACCATTCCAAATAAGGTTAAGCTTATGTTAGGAGATGGTTCACGTCAATAGTCGAATGGTGGATTCGAACGACCTTAGGATTCGCAGCCCTCGTAGAGCAGACTTTACATACTTTGTTATTCCCCGTACTTATCCGGATGCCTTCAGGTTATAGCCCCCCCCCCTTAGATGTTAGGAGCGTTGCTGGAGTTTCTTCCGCCACTTCTTCTCCTAGCGCCAACGCTTCCCGAAGTGGCACTCAAAGTTCGTTTAGCTTTTGAATGTCTCCTAGATTATCCGTGAAATAGCAACCGACCGAGTCGTGGTTCGGCCCGGTGGATCGGCATGCTTACGCGTCACATAGTAACCGTCCAAGCCGAGGTTACCCCCCACCGGGGGACCCTTGTGTTACTAGCAATAGAGGTTCAGGCTAAGCGACCTAAGAGCTATGCCACCTCTCAATCCGGTGAAGCAGTCAAGGCCAGCTTCTCTGGCCAATCTGTGTAGTTCGTCATAAAAAAAAATCAGGTTATATTCTCCCTTTTGCATCTTCCAACTATTGCCAAAATTCATTTATATGGCGCGCTGGTTACACGGGCTTAATAGATATTCGAAGAGGACAGAAGTAGACATCTTTAATATGCTACAACTGTAGCAATAAGACGGGCATTCTATCGAAAGTTATTTAATTGAAAAATTGTTAGTAGGATTTTATTATTAATGTTTTTGCTTACACAATAAAGTAATTGTAAACTTTTTCGTCATCGCGAAGATTATTAGCAGTTATTTGCAGTTTGTTTCTTAACTAGTATTATATCTTTTGTGTAAATTTTATTACTGTTGATCTTCCTATAAATACATAAATATATGATATATCAATTAATATGATGAATTATATGATGTATCAGTAAAAAAACGCAGCAACCGACGCGCTAGTTTTCTTGTAATACCAAAAGTTAGAACGAATTACGGTAAAAGATCAATTTGTTTTGAAGGAGCACAGCTGTATAACAAAATACCAGCACACGTTAAGCGGGTATACACACTTAGCGCATTCAAAATGCAACTTGTTAAATTCCTTAACGACAGTTAATCGTCCCAAAGCAAATTAATGCGTTAGGTGTTCTTCCATATGCAAGCGAACTTATTGTTTTACAAAATAATTTTTTATTGTTCTCATGTAAGTGACCTTTAATGTCTATAGTGAGAATAAAGTTTCTAAAACCTAAAAAACCTATCAGTCAAATTATGATGTTAATTTCATGATATTAAAGTATTTATTAGAGTTTATTACTTTGAAATGTAAGTAACAATGGATAATGGAAACATCAGTTTCAAAAACATTCATTCTTATCTTATTTGATCCTTCTTATATGTCTCACTACTGTTGTGTGTGTTGTGACTAACCCATAAACATGCATTACGCCATCGCCTTTAGTATTCAATCTCTTAAATCGGAAGAACTTGTCAATTCAACTAGTAAGCGTCCGCTGAATTATGGATCGCGGCTCGTAAACTCTCTATTAACATAGATGTTAAAATGCGCATAACTCACGTGAACGATAGGTGTCACCACATTATATATTATAACCGGAAGTGTATATTCTTAAGTAATATTTTCTTAAGATTTACGCAATACCTAATATGATTTAGTAGTATAAAAACTATATCTATGTTATAAAAAAAATACAAGAAGCATAATAATATACATGAAAATCCGTATTGAAAAACATAAGAACTACTTCAGTTCTTATGTTTTAAGCGTCAATAGCCTACGTTACGTTACTAGGTTTAGGGTACGGCCTGCGAATCGTAAGGTCGTGGGTTCGAATCCACCATTGGACTATTGCCGTGAACCGTGTCCTAGCACAAGCTTAAGCTTAGTTGGAATGGTTAACAAGATTCTTAGTAATATTTCTGAAAAAAAAAAGAAATATTGCTAGCTTTCTTTTTTTCAAAAAAAGTTCTTTAAAAAAAGTTCTTATTTGCAGTTTATTGCTATTTATATTAATTTAAACACATTGTTCTCTTGGATTAAAATATTTTTTGCGTTAACTAGAAATCTTCGTAGCCTCAAAATACAGGATCTCTACAACTACGCGATACAATATTTGTTTTCGCTTGTTTTTAAAATTGAGGACTCTTTTTTGAAGTCGGTTAAAATCTGAATTCCGAACGTAAGCTCTTCTAGTAAAAAACGTTTAATGCATCGTTGTAGAGATACGCATGAGGCGGGACTTTCTCCGCAACTTCGCCTGCACCCATCTTTGCTGTTGAACGGAGTAAGCAGTGAACAATGTTAGAGCACACAATATAATGCCAATTAAATAAGTATATGTAAACGATCGTATCACAGAAATATCTAGGGAGCTATGACACTTTTTATGAAGAGTAAGACCGTCGGCTGTAATAACTCTTACCGATAGTCTTGTTTTTTTTAAAAAAAGCGCAACCACAGACTAGTGTCCGTGTTAATAAGAGTGCTACGTCTACAGTTTCTAATGATTATTTTTTTTATCCTTATTTTTGAAGGTAGTGTTGGAGAATGCTCTGGTTCACGCGTCGTAGACGCTCCGTTGCATTGTTATTAGTTTCTCCGCGACCGCTGCGTCCCTGTTTTTCATGACCATTTTTAGGTTGTACTCTATTGCGGCCGTTGCCCTTGTCACCCAGTCTTCCTTCCTTCTACTGACAAAGCTAACTGTGTGTCTGGATATATATATCTATCGTGCAGTTGCAGTTTTTTGATGCCACTGATCCGTACGTGAGGCCTTGGGTTTCGTGCACCGATAGTCTGTTAAGACTTTGTACTTCCTCGGTCATACTGATTCACACAAGCAACAGCAGAAGTTATTGTGGCACTATTAATGTTGAAACTCTTAAAATCTACTCACCAAGTAGTCTAGTTGTACCTAGTTTATTTTATCGCTTTTTAAAAAACAAAACATCGCTATTCACTTCTCACGTTATAATATTGTCATCTTCAAGGATTTGGTACACTATTATTCATGTTGGTATTACAAAAGACGTCAAACCCAGATTACATCTCGAAGCGTAACCACAAAAGCTTCGCAGTATCATTCCCAAATCGGATATACTGCACCTTTGCGGTCCGATCGGAAAGCTCAGATACGGATACGATTTCATAACATATATTATTCTGAATTAGAAACTGGTTACAATAATGATTACTTATATTTACGGGAATGAAGTAACGGTTTTTACGACTGTTAAATTTTTTTTAAGTCAATGATGATCGGAAATTTGTTAAAGCTTTCGGACCAATAACGGCAATGAATATAAAAGTGTGTGTTCATTCAAATATGCATATAATTTTAAAATGTAGACGATACATCTTCATCTCATTTGCATACATTACAGAATGTATGGAACCGTCGTATGTATGGCTCAAAGCCACAAGTACTTATTACCGTTAGTCTCAGTGTATCCTAATTTTACACAAATTTGATCTACCTAAGTATATTTAAAAACCAATGTCTGTGTATTTGCGTATGGATTTAAAACGGCGGTACCGATTGCATTTTTTAGATAATAAAGTTTGGTAACTATCGAATCCAAGGAATTTTTAGTTGTTTTTTTATCCACCGGATGTCGCCTTCCTATGCATGATTAGTGGTGGTCGTGTCAACGTGGTGTGTCGGGGGATGGGAGTAAAGAAAAAAATATTCTATTATCCTGTAGACGACCGGCCAGCCGACCGAGCGAACCCGGGAACATAATATAGTTAATTTTAGTAAATTAGTATTTATGTATAAGTTTCCAGGGTTTCGCAACCATAAAAAATATTAATGTTAAATTGTAAATGGTTCAAAGCGTAAGACCGATCTGAAGATCATTTAAAATTGTAAAGAATCTACGAGTATTGGAAAGAGCTTATTGGGCTATTGGGCATATTGCTCTAAATTGCTAGGTTTTTGTTTTGCTGTTAACAATTCGAGCTATAAACGTTGCATATAGCAACGTCAGGCATTGTTTTATTTTACAAATGCCGAATTGAATAGAGTAATTAAGTTATTGGAAAGCGTCGTTTTCTAAATTCCCGCTTCGGTTAATTGTATTTTTTATCAATATTTTAACTATGAAACGGAGCGGGAGTAGAGCTCATCTGTGGTGTATTTAAGGTGGTGCAAAGAATTTGTAAGTATGATTATTTTGTTGTGTGCGAGTCGCCTACAACTTCACTAACATACAATCAGTAATTTACCTTTTTATATGCAGACGTGGACGTTGAGACTGATTATGGGCATACTTCATTTACCATAATGAATAATTAAAACGTTTGAAAGTTACTTTTATAGATAACAATCTTAATTCTCTTGTAAATTTAATTTAATTCCTACCGAGATGGTTATCTCAATACAATTCATAAATCCTAGCGGAACGGATCACTGTTGCATGTAATGCAATGTACATTAAACCTGACTATATTATTCCCGAAAGTGATTGTATTTAATCATTACATAGAGAAAGAGTGCAAATTGTCAGTAATATAACAGGATCGCTATACGATTTACATTGAAGTTCCTTATGTGAAATAACCACCGCATTACCACTTACAAAGAGCAAGTGATATTATGTTCGTTTAAGAAATCGTAAAACGAAAGTCAGTGGTAACAGCCATTTAGGATTCGACTGGCGAGCGTATGGTCTTAAAGTCTCGAAGACATAGCCATTAGATTAGTTACGTACGTTATGATGAAAAAAGTAGGTCAGACGACTAGTTCATCTTTGTATATAACATTTTTTTTTTAAAAAAAAAAAGAAAGCTAGCAATATTTTTTTTTACGACTTTACGATTCGCAGGCCGTACCCTAAATCATTAGGCTATTGACGCTTAATTTGTTTTTAATAAGTATTAAATCACTGCAAGGGTACTGGGGAGGAAGTAACGTCCCCAAGGACGTGCTTCACGGCATAGCGCAGAGGTGCTACGGTAGGTTACATTGGAGATCCTGGAGCCCCTCGCCATGTACCGCAGAGGGCCAGGGTGGATTAGTGACTCAAACCCCACATAACCGCCGATCTTGGTGTTGATTTCCTCCCCGTCCACAAAAAAAAGGTTGCCCCTTTGGTTGTTTTTTGAGCTCACAGTATATTGAAGTCTCACAGTGGTATGCTTGATTGTTAGATTTAATTTTATTTATAATACGATCCCAAGTGGTAGCTATTAATTAAAAAAGTTTTATTTAACTCGTATGTCAATATCATTAATTCTACAGAACAGTGTATTTCATGTAACATGAAATCGATATGAGAACGAAGTGTGGTTTGAAGTCACGAACTGTCCCAATCTCTTCACGTACTCGTAGCGCCCACACGTCTGTCCTAACAATGCTCGTTCTGCCGAAAAACAAAGCTGCACCGACTTTGATATCGATACGTGCATCTCATTATTCGGTTGTAAGTTTCGTGAAAAGGATTGTTTCGTTTAGCATTCGCAAAGCTTCTTCTGTGTGGTTTACATTTACATCAAACACAAATAAATAAACTTAACCATAATTTTTCTATTCATTTCTGCGTTGACGCAGAACTTTCTCTGCTACTCAACATTTTGAACCGTTTAAGAAATCGTAAAACGAAAGTCAGTGGTAACAGCCATTTAGGATTCGACTGGCGAGCGTATGGTCTTAAAGTCTCGAAGACATAGCCATTAGATTAGTTACGTACGTTATGATGAAAAAAGTAGGTCAGACGACTAGTTCATCTTTGTATATAACATTTTTTTTTTAAAAAAAAAGAAAGCTAGCAATATTATTTTTTTTACGACCTTACGATTCGCAGGCCGTACCCTAAATCATTAGGCTATTGACGCTTAATTTGTTTTTAATAAGTATTATTTAGGCTAGCACTGCAAGGGTACTGGGGAGGAAGTAACGTCCCCAAGGACGTGCTTCACGGCATAGCGCAGAGGTGCTACGGTAGGTTACATTGGAGATCCTGAAGCCCCTCGCCATGTACCGCAGAGGGCCAGGGTGGATTAGTGACTCAAACCCCACATAACCGCCGATCTTGGTGTTGATTTCCTCCCCGTCCACAAAAAAAAGGTTGCCCCCTTTGGTTGTTTTTTGAGCTCACAGTATATTGAAGTCTCACCGTGGTATGCTTGATTGTTAGATTTAATTTTATTTATAATACGATCCCAAGTGGTAGCTATTAATTAAAAAAGTTTTATTTAACTCGTATGTCAATATCATTAATTCTACAGAACAGTGTATTTCATGTAACATGAAATCGATATGAGAACGAAGTGTGGTTTGAAGTCACGAACTGTCCCAATCTCTTCACGTACTCGTAGCGCCCACACGTCTGTCCTAACAATGCTCGTTCTGCCGAAAAACAAAGCTGCACCGACTTTGATATCGATACGTGCATCTCATTATTCGGTTGTAAGTTTCGTGAAAAGATTGCTTCGTTTAGCATTCGCAAAGCTCCTGAAGCAAATAAGTGTGTGGTTTACATTTACATCAAACACAAATAAATAAACTTAACCATAATTTTTCTTTTCATTTCTGCGTTGACGCAGCATTTTCTCTGCTTCTCAACATTTTGAACCGTTTAAGAAACTGTGTCTTATAAATGTGAAAAAATTAGCTTTGCGATTGTACTCTTTCATGGCCAGAGATTTTAGACGTAGTCCGGTGGCCTGTGGTGTTTATCTGAAGATAAATAGAAAAAAGAATAGCGAAATTATATTTTTTCTCTTTCAATAAAGCACAACCACAGACTTGTGTCCGTGCTCTTTTCTAATGTACTTTATTTATTTACTTTGTTTTGTTAAGAAGAGTGCTACCTCTACAGTTACTACAATTTTTATGCTTGATTTTGGAAGGTGGTGTTGGAGAATGCTCTCGTTCACGTGTCGTAGACGCCGCGTTGCATTGTTAGTTTCTCCGCGACCGGTACGTTCCTGTGTCTCATGGCCATTTTTAAATTGTACACTATCATTTTCTCTTTTGATGCGGCCGTTGCCCTTGTCACCAGTCTTCCTGTGGCGTCGTCACAGTTATCTGTGTAATAGACACAGCAGACTGTGTGTCTGGATACCGCAATTGTGTTTAAAACATTAAGATTATATCACAAACAGATCTCTGCGACTCTATTCACGTACTGCATCGTTTCCATTCGTGTAGCATGTACGGTTACACAGACAGCATGCAACTAGCTATTGTATTCGTTATTCCTTAGAAAGCTAGACCGCAGGTTATTGAGAAAATTTTGCTTTACCACCTATAAAGTTAACAAGGCAATTGTGGAACGCGTTTTCGCATGCATACGCATGTTTTATCCTCCGTTGTCTATACAATGCGTATGGTAACCTTTGTGACTAAGAAAGTTTGTTTATAAAGTACATTATTAGACATTAGACTTTTAGTGGTTAAACATTAGATCTAATTTGTCGTAGTCCTAGCTAGCTTGCACAGTTTTCGGCCCGTCGCCTCATATTATACGCCAGTTATGTCTCCGGACCAATAAATTTTATTGCAAGACATGTAGAGTCCGCCAATTCGAAGACGCGTGGCAAACATAACTATAAAAAAAATATTTATTTAAAGATATTTGGGTTGATTTCGAGGACTCCTAAACACTGTCTATCTTAGGTACTTAATAATTTGTGTATAATGATTAATTGAATTTAAATATTCGAAGTGAAGTAGTAAAATGAAGCAAATTACGACGCTGTATGTCCATGTATTACGTTACTTATATGTAAGTAATTTCCATTCCTACCACATGTTTTATGTAATAGATTATATGTATGCATAAGGACTAAGTTCTTAAATGTTATCACATCGCTAAGATTGTTGAAAACTATTATTTATGTTAATTAGTAATAAGTTTGAACAAAAGTTTCATGTAATATAAGCTCTAGCGTCGTTTAAACCTCAGTGGGATAGACAGATATAGCAATCGCTATCTTTCTTTATAAGTCCCATATGTAGCAGCCTATGACCATTAAATAGACATCATACGTGAAATAGAAACCGACCGAGCCGTGGTTCAGTCCTCTCAGGCGCCCTCGAATCGGAATGCTTACACGCAACAGTAACCGTCCAAGCCGAGGTCACCCTTTGCCGGGGGGACCCTTGTGTCGAGTTACTAGCGATAGAGGTTCAGGCTAAGCAACCTAAGAGCTATGCCACCTCTCAATCCGGTGAAGCAGTCACGGTCAGTTTCTCTGGCCAATCTGAGTTGTTCGTCATAAAAAAAAACAAAATAGACAAAGACATGACCAATTTTTTTACGTAAAAAGTTGAATGAAAGAAATAAAAAGTCATTGTATAACTCAACTAGATTTCGATTTAGAACCTCCGAAAGTTACTCGAACCGGCAAGCCTATTAATACTATCTTAATACAGCAACTAAATAATCAATAAACATGTCACCATTCACGTCTTAACAGATTTAGTCAATAAAGTCTTCCTATGTAGTAAACTTCACGTCCCCGACCTCACATCTGCATATCATGGTAATAAAACGTAAATATATACGAAAGAAAGCACTGATGCATAAACCAAATTGCACAATCGTCGGACACGTTCGAACCCAGCATTCCAACGAATCTGGATGTAACGAGAGTTCATCGTGTCTGACTTGGAGTGGTCACTGCTCTTATACCTCACCCAAGCATCGAACCCGTTATCTTTCACAACATTTGGTAACGCCGCATTATCATTAAATAGCGTCGTTATTATTCGGGTTCATGGAATTTATGTTAGTTGAAGTTAAAGCCTTTATATGTCTTCTCTATAAAGAGAGTATAAGGGCATAGTCCGCCACGCGGCCCTAGTGCGGATTGGGAGACTAGTGCCGATTAACAATCTTATATAGAATTTATGTACTTTTTTTTATTATTTTTATATTGCGGATGATAATTAATATATGTAATTTTTGATAGCATATGCTGATACGTGGTTACGATCGTCAGCAGTGAGAGCAAGAAGAATTTAGTTACAATTCTTTCATGTTTTATACTATATACTATGGTTCTGATTTGTTTTATTTTATTTCCTGTCCATATAAAGGTTGTCTGGAGTTCGCTTTTAGCGATAAGGTAACCCATTGTACAACTTGATGGAAATGTACTTTTTTTCTATAATTTTTTCTCGATTGATTTTGGTGTACAATAAATCTAACAGAAGCCCATGGTTTACATAAACCTCAGAAGGCGGGGTATCTTGTTGAAGACTTCCTCCCCGTGAACAAAATAAAAATATTAATATGAGATCTGGGTCTCGTTTGCCTCTTATCTCATAGAACATATTTTTTAACCTAAATAATCTGAACAGTGAAGCATTTCCAAACCTATATCTGGCTATTTTAATTGAGACGTAGGACAGTGGACAGCATTAATGCTAACATTTTTCAAAGTTACAAGTACAAGTAAAATAAATTAGATCGAAACAGAACATACAGTGATGTAAGAATTGAATAAAGCAGCGATTAAAGCGCTGCATTACTAGCTCACGTTCACAGTTCACAGCGCTGTACGCAATCATTAATATCGATTCACGGGTCATTATGTTGTCCCGGTCATTTTTAAAGGCCGTATTATGTATTCAAAAGTTAATCTAACCAATTTGGATGTGAATGAGTCTCTCACTATAACTGATTATATTAACGCCTTGAGGGGATTTCAAGTGAGATTATCCACGCTAACATTTCTATTTATTAATTGTACTGTGGATCGCGTGGTTTTTTTTAATATTTTTAATATATGATTTTAATTTCCATTAATTTTTCTTTATTTATGTTTAAAGCATTTCACAATATCACGGGTGGACTAAGGTAGCAAATTGAAAGAGCCCTGAAAATCGGGGTACAACTTATTTTTTTTTTCAGAAATATTAATAACATTCCTGCTAACCATTCCAACTAAGCTTAAACTTGTGCTAGGAGATAGTTCACGTCAATAGTCGAACGGTGGATTCAAGGACCTTACAATTCGCATACCGTATGCTTAGGACCCTAAACCATAAGGCTATTTGAGAAAGTGTTCTAAAATGTCTCAAGTCTATGATCATGTTATTCTACAATACTCGAATGTCTTTTGAATTTCAAATTAAATTCTCGAATTAAAAAAAAAATGATAATACTACCTGATGCAATACGGTGAAGATGTAAAAGCCTGCGGGCTAACGACGACAATCAGCCATAAAAATTATGTTAGTTAACAAATACATAATCACGGGTTATACTAAAAGGTTACTCTGAACCCATGACTTCAGTTTGGTAAAGCTATAAAGAGTCCTGGGGACTTTTGCGTGCTCTGAATTTCAGAAATACACACACACAGTAGTACAGTTGTAATAATTACCTCGTAGAAAGTGAAATTCCTAATCCGTTGTCAGCGCAGCTTTATATAATTATGTGCCATTGTGTGGATATGAAACAGCTGTTTTGATGTCAGTCATTTAACGAATATGTCCGTGCGGTTATCTTGTCGCTCCGAGCGTGAAATTCGCTACTTTAAGTAGCGTACATAATCTTTCTTCATTGTTCATACAAATTTGTATTGGAGTTGAGAGGGAACAATGTATATTTCCGCAAAATTGGGACCAGCAGTCTAATGACTTAGGATACTGTATAAATAACTAATCGTTCTTATAGACATAAGTAGCCGAAAAGACGGCTCAATCGAAAAAAGTACAGTGCTATTAGTAATTATACAACTTTATTTGCATTAAATACATATATATATAACTTCACATCACATATTATTTCGTTATCTCTCTTATCTTTTCGTTTGTTCGACAAGCAATATGTTTTTCTCTCTCATCCAGGGTTGACTGATAGAGAATGTGACTAAGGCATTAAGGCTCTATGGGCCTTTTTTCTTTTTTGTTGACGGGGAGAGAAATCTTCAACAAGATACCTTCCCTCTGAAGGCGGGGTTATGTGGGGTTCATACCCACTAAAACCCCCCGGTGGCGGTTCCTCGGTGCATAGTGGGGGGCTCCGAGATCTCCAGTGGAACGCACAGGAGCCGCTCCGCACTGTGCGCTTCGGAGAACACGTCTCGGCGTCGGCGGACGACAAATATCTTTTTCCCACCCTTGTCGCCCAGTGAACCCGAAGCCCCTTTTAGTCGTCTTCTACTTCTACTATTTTACGAGCCCAGAACTACGTGGCTGAAAGCTCTGTGGACCTTAGTTTTAGGTGTTACAATTAGTGTAAATAAATAAATTAATTATAAGCAGTGAACGCTTAGTAGCTAAAACGGGAGATAACGGTTATAATTCAAGCTTTCATTGCTAGAGGAAGTAAGTAGCGTCAGTTAAAGACATTCCTTACTCATTGTATCGCTGTCTTACTTTTTTCAACTTACCCACGTTTATCATGATATTGTAAACCCAAAATCTTGCTACATAATCAAACAAATTAATCCTATAATTGTGCACTTAAAACATATAAGAACAATGCGTTATGTCGGTACAGCCGCGTTCGTTTCACAAGTCACGCACGTCTCATGTTTACGCTTCTTGGTATCGGATGTGAGAACGACAACTTAATTGCATTTACACTTAACACGTATTGAGAGAAATTCTAACGGAAGACAATTTGCGACAAGTGAATAGTATAAATGAAAGACTATACGGAAACGCCAATAGCTGCAATCTTAAAAAAGTATGAAAGATAAAATAGATAATGGATACTGGACTCAAATGAGACGATCAACGTGATGACACATCATCAACAACCACTACTAGACAAAGGCCATTCTACGCTAGACATCTACATGGTATCTACTGTAGAACGTGTCTTCTCCTTCGGTGGTCTGCCAGCCAGTTGCCAATAACTGTCCATAATTATTTTTACAGCACCGCTATCCGTCCTCAGTCTTTTTGATAATATACATTTTTCCTTGAAACAGACGGTATGCAGTACAAAGCTTCTGAACAAAATATTGGGCAATAAAATGTTTGCACTTTGCTTTTACACGATAACCTTCACGTATATTGTCATATATATAATCACATCTATATTCTCTAAACTATAAGCATAAATTTACATAAAAACATTGCAAAAAAAAATTATATACCTTTGTGACGGATGCAAATTCTTCTAATAAAAATTCTTTTGGGGGACTTTTTAAGTATATAAAACCATCCTTTTTTAAGTATATAAGAGCATCCTTTTTAATTAAAGTAATAACATTAATAATACCGTGAGCTTTACAAAAAATGTTATTACGTAAATACAAAACGTTGCAGTTTTGTGTAATATAAGCGGTCAAAAGGGGAAAGCGTATCGTTTGGCGGTGAAGTATGGTGCAAATTGCGTTTATGAACACGTAGTATTAGAGTATCCAAATCACTAGATTACCAACACATCGACGAAACGATCGCACTTTCTCAGATAGGAAGTAATATCGATCACATTTGAACCTACAATTTTAACCTAGGGCACCCGATTGTTTTCTGCC
Organism: Meandrusa payeni; assembly: GCA_029286785.1. Lineage (NCBI taxonomy): Eukaryota > Metazoa > Arthropoda > Insecta > Lepidoptera > Papilionidae > Meandrusa > Meandrusa payeni. Next base: position 9,852,575 of record JAGSMX010000017.1, read on the forward strand.
AAAGCTCGACGTAATCATATCTAATAATCATTATGGTCGCATTGAACGATGTGTTCTGTAGAGCAAATCATTATGTAACATTTGAACTCGATTCACTTATGGATTAACTAGTCAACAACAGCTGTTTTAAACATTTTATTTCCATGGGCAATTTTAAAGTCAACTTTCTCCACTGAAAGTCGGCCGATCACTTTTATTCCATGATTATACGTTAAAACAGTTATGTTTGTCATTTCTTCATTTTACAACTATAATTACATTTTACCCACGGTATATACATTAAGATAATTTTTGCAAGGACGTCACCTATGTTATGTAAACTAAATATCGTGCTGCATATATAACAGACAACACACTCGTGTGTTTTGAATGAAAAACATTTTGAAAGATGTATTTGTTATGAGATAAAAGACTACTCATAGTTACGGAATATTTACAAATATTTTATAACTTCTCATAATATAACCAACAGAATCTTATAATACTATCACATGTATACTACCCCTATCTTCCTCCTCGCCTCGGTGTCTGCAATGCCGCAAGCAAGGATCTCATGTCATGATAGTGATGCCTTGTAAGGACTTTTAATGCTGTCCCCAAGCTGTATAGATCTCATATGTGACAGGCTGAGCCCATATACTAAGTAGGGAGTACTAACTCCCGGCTAAGATTCTAATGCTTAACCTAAGCTTTAGAACAACAATAGTAACATAACCTCTTCTATATCATGAACGATGGTTTCAGTTGAATTAAAACGCTCTTGGCCCTTAATTAACACGCAAACATTTAGTTTTTATTAAGAACTCGAGAAAACCGGAAACATAACGTTAATTATAATAAAACGCCTATCGAAAGTCGAGAAATCGATACGTTTTAACATAACATAACCACAAACTTGATGCTTTAACACTGGCCGCCTAAGCTCGTGATTTATTACCAACGAGATTAATATGCTGTGTAGTATACAAAACCAAAAGCGTCTTCAACTTTCACTGAAGATTAGTGATAAGCGAAGTTAAAGGATAGAAACGTGAAGAAATGAGATGTAATAAGTTTGGATAAGAATGGTAGTAAAATCTTTTATTTATTTAATGAAAAATTGCCAAATGTATGAAAGAAATATCAATCAAAAATTGATTTTTTATTTTGCCCAACTCTTCACAAAATAGGTTGGCTACGCATGTGAAATTTGTTTATAACATGTTTGTGGAGAGCGGTTATTAATTATAACAAAAATTATAAATTTATTACTTCATAATCATCGTATTGTGTTGAAGGTTCCATAAGAAGATTCATTGCTCTAAATGACGCAATTATCGTAACTGAAATGTACTAAACACAGCAATTGTAGAAACGTGGAAGTACATACAGGTTGCCCCTTTTTGTATCTGAATATTTTATTAACACTCTTCTCTCAAATGTTATTTTATATACAAAAAGATGGACTAAGAATGGACTTTATAAATCTATCGTAAACACGTAAATAATATACATATATTAAAATGCATTTCACAGTTATATTTCTGTCCCTTCTTTAGGTCTAGCACAAGTAACATAAAGTGAGCGCTTGAGTCTGAGCTATTCCGTTTTCTCTATTTATAAGCTCTAAAATTACAACCGTACATGTTAAATCGAAAGTATGATATTCATTTTGTTTTATCTTTCCTTCCAGGTGCCGGTAGTTGTGTTCATTGCTTTATTATCATCGAGTACAGCCCAAGAGAAAAATACATATGATGGCAATAATGATAGTCTAAATAGCGTGGAGTCTAAACCATCAGTGAAATTAGATCCATATATAAGAAAAGCATTGTTAAAAGCTCTCACTGATCTGGAAGAAAGTGACAATCTAACAGAAACGGAAACAACTGCTGCAAATCCAACCGCTGAAACAGACTATTTTAGGGAAGGTGAAGACGTAACAACAGTACAATCGTCTAAAGAAGGTATACAAATCCATTCATACATAGTTAATGGCCAATCTGCGTTTACAAACAGCACAGATGCGACTCCCATGGTAGTCGAAAGTAATATATCCATTTTGGGTACAACAGTAGGAAATGTTGAAAACCAGGTAACGGCTGCTCTACCAACGCAGAATCCTTATACAGAAACATTTCAAACTAAAGAAAGTACCAACTTCTCCCATCTGCGAACGAAACAAAGTCCGAAACTTGATATCTATATTAAACAGTCGACAGTAAAACCAAAACCGACGACTACTACGACTACGACAACTACTACTCCAAAACCAACTCACGACTTGGACGGTAAAAACATCGAAGAAGTGAACAAAAAAGATGTTCAAGTGTTTCAAGCACCTCTAGTAGCAGCTTTCACGGTTCATCAGGATGTTCATGGTCATCCAAAGAAAGTTGTGCCGATTTATCAACAAACAAATATACAAGATAGTTTGCAATCCCAATCAACGACAAATGTGCCTTCAGGGTTATTACCAGCACAGATTTTAACTCAAAACTACGTAGTAGAGAATAGAAATTTGAATAAAATACCTCAGAATAATTTCATATCTCAACAATTGCTATTGCAAAAGCAACTTGAAGAAAAGCAAAGAATTCTTGAGGAACAGCTTCAATTGTTACAAATTCAACAAAGACAACAAGAAGAGTTACTTAGAAAGCAGCAATTCTTAATTCAACAAAAAGAGGCACAAAGACAGCAACAAATATTATTTGACCAGCAGCAATTAAAGAGACATCAGCTTATTGCCGAGCAACATAAAATTCAATCAAATCAAATTTTAGGTAATTTTCCCGGACAGAAAGCACAAAATCCGCAACAAAATAGGTTCTTAAATCCAAGCTCTGGATTGCAAAATCACAAATCGCATGTATCGATTCAACCGAGTGTACATTTAGAGCAAGTCAATGTTTTAGCCAATCAACAGCAGCTTCCTAACAGAGAGGCCGTAGATTTTCTTATACACCTTCGTAGTCAGAGTCCAGACCAATTTCCTTTACAAGAGAATCATCTTCCCCAAGGTATTGGCACTTTTCTGCAACCAAATCCCAGTCAAAGTCAATTTCATCAAGGACTAAACTTTAATGAATTAAAAATATCTGACGATCTTACTAGACAGAAGCAAGGGAATAGAGTATTCCGTCAAGAGAGTGGTGTTGGAAATTTTGGATTAAATCCAGAATACAATAGATTCAATACTTTTAGCCCGATTTACACGAGCCATTTTTTTCCACCCACCAGACAAAATCATTTCAATGCTGACGCACAATTAAAACAACTGCTAGTAGAGACGGGTCTTAATGGGAAAACGCATGAGGATTTGAATATTGTTACTAAAGTTTTGTCTTTAAATCATGGTATACCACTAAGTAACAACGTTTCTAATAGATTACCGTTTGATAGCCGACGCCATGTTAGAACTACCTTATAGAGAGATTTTTTTAAACATTAAAACAATCTTACTCAATATATGCTTTAAATATTCAAAAATATAAATAATACATAACCCCTGACGGACACAGTATGTTTGCTATTTTCACATTATTAATGATACTGATTATTTTCAAATAAGTAATTATTTAAACATTCATTATATTATCACTACACAACCAAAGAAGTTACGCAAAATTGCTCTTTTTATTTGACTTGCTGCGTACATCTATCATTTTGAATCATATTATAAATAGTAATATTTAAAAGAACACATTAATTATAGATTGATATCATTATTTATTTTTTATAATGTTTGTAAATTGCCATAAGTAGTTAATTTTAGATAGTTATGTTATATCTTACATTTAAGATTAGAAGAATTTAAAAGGTACATAATATACTTTTAAATAAGATGCTATTTTTGTATTGTTATATTATTTAGGGTAAAGATTTATGAATTCACATATAGTTAGAAAAACACTGTCATCATCGACATTATTTTAAGAAATGATACAATACATACACAATTGGAAAAACTTTGTTTTATATAATAGTAATTATCAATTTAATATAAAATGTATATACGACTTGTCAAAAACATGTTGCTACTAAAATTACTCTATACAACCTTACTACCCACGCATAAGCAGCACGTCGTATGTGTTGTTTTTAAAATGTACAAAATACAGAATAAAGTGTTTTTTCGTTAATAAATAGGTAATAGCCACGCATGAATTTGTTTTCAGTCATTATTTCTTATTTAGGAAAATGTAAATAAATAAAATAAATCACAAAATTTTCTTTTATTATATCAATCTGTTTTATGAATATATTTAGGTTTTGAGCCTATACATATCAGCCAGAGAAGCTAGCGGCAACTGTTACACCTGTGGACCGAGAGGTGGCTAAATGTTTTTTTTTTGGACGAACTTACACAGTTGGCCAGAGAGGCTGGGCTTTACTGCTTCACCGTTGAGAGGTGTCATAGCTCTTTGGTCGCTTAGACTGAACCTCTAAAAGGTTTTACGCCTTTTGGGTCACTCAACGCTTATATGGAGAAGTACATAAGAGAGTGAAAAGGTCTGGGGCCTATGAAGTTCATATTGAATGAGATTGATAATTGTTAAACTTTATTTATGATTACAAATAACAAAATGATCACAATACATTTAATGTATGAATTTTTTATCGAACAGAGAAATTTGAAAGAGCAAACATGCAGTGCTTCAACTCTAACTCTATGATAGATCTCAAATGCCCAAATCTACAATTACAAAAATCCTACAAACATTTCCAATTTCTAAATTTTTTTAGTGGAATTAATCCGGTAAAAATTATTACAACACCTTAATACCTTCATGAAATGTTCTTTACCTTTTCATGCGATGATGATGATGAATATTTTATGGCTTGGTAACAAGACCTTTAAGCCAAGTCTTTTTTAAAATACATACACTTATTTCTTACGTCTAAGATGAAAATGGTAAGATGATCCCCCCATGAGTCACCGCGCCATTTTTTTCCCCGACTTTCATGCGATGAATTTATAGAATGTCGTAGATAATAAGCGAAGGTTATGACTGTAGAACCAAAATGATAATATTTTATTTACTTATTATTCGTATAATAGTGAAAATGTCATTTAATATGATTTTTATAATAACTCTTTAAAATGTCTAACGGTCTAACAATCAAAATTCCAGAATTTTAAAATATACTAATTACAATACAGAAAATAGCGCGACTAGAATTCTAAGTTTTTTATCTACCTTCAAAGCAAAGTGCAGACTGGTAACACTGTATGACTTCATGGCACATTTTGGGAGCTCTACATTCAGTTAAAGTTATGTCAATGATTTCTGTTTGCTATTACAGTTGAGTTTTGTAATTTATAGTTATTTATCTGAAAAAGGTGTAACATCCTAGCTGTTAACAATGTCAATGAAACTTTGAATATTCAAATCTATATACTTTTATTGTTAAAATTATATTGAAGTATTATGGTTATACTAGATACAATGGAAAATGTTGGTAGTTTAGAAGAACAAGCCTTTAAGAGAAAAGAAAGGCTTAAAAATTTAAAGCGTAAGCAGTCATCAGATGAGACATCAACAAATACATCTAAAAGTGACACTGTTGTACTCCCAAAGTAAGTTTATAATTATATTACAATAAGTATACTCTTTACAATAGGTATACTCTTTATTTCCTTGCTTTACAGTCTCTCGCAGTGAGCCATAGTTAAAGCATCATATTCGTATGTGTTGGTATTTTGTTATTTTATTGTTATCATTTTATTTTAGGCTGCTTTATTTTAAGTTAAAATTTAAATTAGTAACATTATGTGCCACTGGAAGCAGAATAAATAAGTGGTGTTTTGGCTATCAAAATGATGTAATTGTTGTGATGAAATGATATCAAATATTATTGTTCATTTAAAATCTTGTATATTTTTAGGCCCAAGTTCCGAAGTTACAGACCTCAAGACGAGGCCTTACAAGAAGCTAAAATTGATGATGCGCAACCGGCTGTTGTGGACAACGAAGTCAAAGATTTGCTTGAGGCAGGAAAGGAAAAGGTATTCATTTAAACTACAATAACAATAATAATAAAGAAAAACCTTATGTGTAACAGAATTTTAGCTTTTTCTCATCTCTTATGGGGCAGTGCAATAGTAACAACTACATGTAAAAGCTTAAGCGTCTTTAATAACCTCACTATAGAATTTAGGTTTTATTATCAATCATAACAAATTTACAGAACAAAGTCTACATTAATCATTATGCCCCATGTTAGTTAGATTCTTATGTAAAAAACATCATAATGTTATTATTACCCCCATCCCATGTCACTCAATAATTTAAATTGTAAAATTTATATTTATACTGATGATAATAAACAAATCTTACTCCATTTCAGGTTGTTCTACAAGACTTAGACATATCAAGCCTAGCACCAAGAAAACCAGACTGGGATCTCAAGAGGGATGTAGCAAAAAAATTGGAGAAACTTGAAAGGAGAACTCAGAAAGCGATTGCTGAACTAATATGGGAAAGATTGAAACATGGTTCGGAGGACAATTTAGGAGCAATGGTGGCAATGAGCAACAAACCACCTGAAGATGACTGATGTAACAGCATTGGTGTAGTTGGTCATTTATACAAATGTGTAAAGCCTGATAAGAAAATGCAAAGTTCATCATGGAAAATGCTGAATTCTTTTCAGTGATGTTAAGCAAACGTAACTAGAAATAAGCGGCACAAATAAGTCTTATTTTTGATTACACTAAAACTAGAGTTATTGGTATATAGGTCTTTAGCTGGATGTATCTGCTAAATTTATTATGTGTGCTTCTTTGTTTCTGGTCTTGTTTACCAAGCACTACTTAAATGGTTCAAGGATGCCTATTGAATGTAATACCGATTATACTATGAAATCTGGTTCAAACCTTCAAATTGTTCATGTAAATAAACTTTAGTATTCTCTATTGAATAATAATTTTATGACATGTAAATCAGTTAAATACGGTATGTGAAGGAACTTGGGCAATCGGAACTGAATATATTTTGATAAAATTAAGTTAATTACACCATCAACATAAACCTGAAAAGCAGAGATAGAAAGCTATTCATTATTTATGATTACTTTATTATAAAAGTAATAATGTTTAAAAAATACTGTGATTAGTGTTACCACTATTATGAGTAAATCAGCCCAAAGGACTCCAAGAAGAAACCTTGGACCTTTATTCTACAAACAAATGTTTGATTCAATCATATTATTGAACATTTAAGAATTATCATTTAATTAATGCCAATTTATTCTAAAGTATGCCGCTGGAAAAAGTGTCGGAAGAAACTCCAGCAATGCTTCTATATTAATACGAGAAAATCTGTGGAAATATGAATATACTTGAAGTGAGGGCGGACAACGGATATGAAATGAAAGCACTCAATAAAACAACATGTCTTTTATAATCTGTTTTTATTATACTAACCTACATAATCTCACAATTATTTATTCTATGCATCTTATGTTTATGCTTTAATATTATACAAGCCGTTTTATCCAGCCATTGCCTGGTCGAATTTCGATTGTGGAGATTTTATATTATATAAATTTTAACAAAATGCTAACTTTCATCTATAATGAAAGTTTACGTCTGTGGACTTCTTTAGACATATTATAGGCGGATATTATGTAGTAATTATTGCTTTTGTATGTCTAAAAATTAAGTCAGTGCACACATAAAGCAACTTAGTAAAGTTTTTTTCCTTTTGTGTGCATTACAATACCATTATTTCAGGCTAAAATGTTATCATTAATTAATAAATATACCCATGTTAATTCTGAATAATATAGCTTTCTAATGGTGAAGTAATGTTTAAAATATATTAAGCAAATTTAAAGTTTATCTACTACAAACAAATCTTTTAGTACACATAATTTTTTCTCTTATAAATAAACAATTTGCCTCATAATTCCACATTTACCTTTGTCAATTTGTTTAATGTTTTTGTACCAACTATTATTAAGATGTACATAATATCACAGGTTATTAGCTAATACATTTATATCGTATACCTATTTTAAAAATAATCCATATTATAATTATCCATATAATTTTTTAAGGTTAGGAATTTTGCTGAGATATATTTGACATGTTTTGTCACAATTACTTATTTTAACCGACTGCTAAAAAAATTTTTCCAGTGGCCTCGTCTTTATTTTTATGGTTGTGTAACGCCATGTTTGAAAGTGTTTACTTTCAATTAGATGCCGTCTTTTCAATAAATCCGAACTACCGAAGAATTCTCTTTGTGAAGTCGTCAATCTACCTTACAGCCCCTTGATAGGATTAGGATCGTTGCTGGAGTTTCTTCGGCCACTTCTCCCAGCGCCAACGCTTCCCGAAGTGGCATTTAAGTTAGTTTAGCTTAGATTGTCCCAATAATCTTTTGCCAATAAAATAGCTACCGACCGATTGGAATGCATACGCGTAACATAGTAACCGTCCAAGCCGAGATAACCTCTCTCACCGGGGGGACCTTTGTGTCGAGTTACTAGGTAATAGAGGTTCAGGCTTAGCGACCTGAAGGGTATGCCACCTCTCAATCCGGTGAAGCAGTAAAGGCCAGCCTCTCTGGCCAACTGTGTTAGTTCGTCCAAAAAAAACTTCCTTACAGTTTCTACGCTGCGCTTGACGGCAAATCTACCGTTAATTATTTAAATTTTTAGCGTAGATTTGATTTGTAGTCGGTTTTTGTCTCTACTAGTAAAAATATGCACAACGTGTTTAATTTTAAACCCATGTTAAAGATATTAGGGTTATACTAATTACAGAATACACATTCCCGAATAAGACACAACCATTATTATGTCCCTTTTTTCTCTGTAGCCTATCCTCGTCCGGTTCATCGACTTCACTGTAACTGTAATATTTATTATCTATGTTGTAGAATACAACGCGATCGCCTATCGGCTGTATAGGTCGGAAGTTGTGACGAATTTTACCAGTGGCAGATCGTAGCTCTCTGAAGACTTCTATCTGGAATTAAAAAAAAAAGATTTATGTCATAGCATTTTTTATGGCAGAGGCAAAAGATCATAAGGCCCACCAGTGTGCTCATTGAACTATGAACTTTAAAATTGAACCATGTCCGGATATTTCTGAGCCACAAAATACGTCTTCTTCCAGGTGGTCGTTTACCCTGGATTTTTCCTGGATATTGAGTTGGAGTAGTTCGCATTTGTTATTACGCATTATATGACCAAAATACTGGAGCTTGTTTTTTTCACATTATTAAGGACCTCCGCATTCTTGTTCACCATTTGCAACACTCTTTTGTTTGGTATCTTATCCGTCCATGATATTTTGAGAATTCTATTTGAGAATCTGTACACCCACATTTCAAAGGCTTCTAGGCGATTACTCATATTCTGGGTTCCATGACTACACCATACAGAAGAACAGAAAACACATAGCAATTTGAAGAAAGATATACTCTTACGCAGAAAGGTATACTTCCCCTTGCTAATTTTCTCATCACTGACTAATCTTTTCCAAGCAAATGAATGCGTTAAATGATTCCTTACTTCGTATGATAGCGAACTTAGCGTTTTATTTTCTTATTTATTTATTGTTCTCATGTAAGGGCTGATATCTTTAGTGATAATAATATTTCTTACACTTAAAAATTAGATTAGTTACTTAATTTTTTTAATTACCTGATCGTGAGCCAACCTGACAGGCTGCTCGAAGTCCAACCATATCACGACTTCAGAGCACGGAGGGGTCGTCAGAGATCCTTTGTAGGTGAAGTATCGGTTCAAATCGTAGGGCAGAATGTTGAGAAAAGAGAATGGATGACTCATTGCCACACTGGAGTGTGGCTCCGTCACGTTTGATAGAGCTGATGTTATTTCGTCGTAGGCTGGATGTTCATGTCGATCTAACTGAAATTAAAATACGAACATAAAATATATTTGATTGGTGAAAGAGATTAGTGGTAGTTAGATAGATTAGTGGCTAAGCAGTTGGACTTACGGTCCGATGGTTATGGGTTCAAATCCCAATCGTATTGTATCAATGAATTGCGGTCATTCGGTCCTTTAAGTACAAAAATTCACTTGATAAAATTTGTTACCTAAAAATCTTAGTGACTGTCACTGTCAGTGTTGGAAGGACCTGAGACCTTATTTTTTTAAATTTAATCTATAATTATGTTTTTATTATTCTTCTTCTTCGTATTCTTAATTTCTGAAAGTCGTGCTTACCTTGAAGCGCCTTTCCCGAAACGTCGACGAGCTGCCTCCACACCGTTTTAGTTATACGTTTTGTTTACCGTTTTTAATATTAAATACCCCATATAATACAGCATGTTTCTAGAGTTTAGAACATAAGTTTTTGATTTTCTTTTTGGCTAAATGGGGTTAGTATACATACAAACAATAATAAACTTCCGTAAGCATCTGGAAGACATTATGTTGCGTCCATCTGTGATGTGCAACGTGCATGTAATTTGAGCTTAATGCAAAAACAACAGCACGGAATACCATATGTTTTGCAAGATGTCGAGAAAGTGTATAATCATTATAAACCTCGTTGGTTTTAGTCACGTAACGCGACCAGCGCTGTGCATCCTTACACAGATTGCCAAAAGTAGAGACCTCGAAATATTCTGTCATTTTTAAATTTGTTCACATAATTATATAATATTTGCGTATACGTTTGTCATTTTAATACCATTGTACACAGTTATGCAATAAATGACTTTATTTATTAGTGTTATTATCTCGTGTCCCATGTGGTATTTAATAAGTTCCGTGAAAAGCTAGGGCCTAAGATTAAATTTCGTAAGGCGTGTGTTAAAAGAATAGGGTATCGCTGTGTTTGAATAGAAAGGCCGATAATATGCGACAATAGGTTAAAGTTCAATACCTTTAAGACATTTAACCTATTATGACATAAATGCAAATGATTTAACTAAGTTGGTTTAAGACAATTAAGATAAATGAATAATCAAACAAGTGAAAAAATAACATGACATAAAATAAACATAAGCCTTTTCTATAAACGTTAACTTAATTTGATAATTTTATACTTAGGTTTCTTAAAGACCGTGAAATGCGCCGTAAATATTCCATTATACATTGACAAGTATATGCAGTTATGTATATTGTTACCTTGGTTATGATTTTAATTTATTGATGTATATATGTTTATATATTTTTTGATTCTATATATTGTAATATAAAAATATAAGCTCATTCAGCGTACATCGGACCAATTTTAAACGTAACGAATAATGAAAAATCTGAATACCCTGCAATAACTATGCCGTCGAGACGTAATCCGTAATCCTGAACGTGACCATGATCGCTATAAAGTGCAGGTCTCACGATAGGAGACTTCAAAACTTTAGGTATTTAAAAATAAATTTGACGGTCTTATTATACCAAAACCAAGGCGACAAGGGTGGGGGCCTTTGTCGTCAGCGAAAGTGGACCGGGAAGAAGATGACACCGGCTGGCCCGTGGCGCCTTGCACTGCAAAGGCACAGGGGGGAGGGATTAACCCCTCGGGACGTGCTCTCCGAGAGCACACTGCTGAGGAGCTCCGGTGTGTTCCACTGGAGATCCCGGAGCCCCTTAACATGTAATGAGGAAGGCCCACCGGGGTGTAGTATCTTGTTTAATTTATTATCATGTTAGTATAGTTTTGTGTAACCAAAAAAATATGTTACAAAACAAATCTAAAAATAATCTTCAGACGTCATAACAAAAAAATTTAAATGATGACTAAAATTCAATACAAAGCGTAATTAGCATAATTTTTCAGCACTAATGAAGCGCGTTATCGTAAGACTCGTGAATGAATAATTGTATTATGTTGGAGTATAATAGATACCTCATAAAAGAACGCGAGGACTGTCAGGCCGTCAGAATGTCTAACCGCCTCCTGGGCATTATTGTATTCTTCTTTGAAGAATACCATATGAAGCTCCATCGGAAAACTGAAAACAAATATAAGAATAATAAACATTTATTCAATCCTGCAAAGTATACCAAAAAATAAAATAATTACTTGATTTTAAACTATTATGAATGAGAAAAATAAATACAATAACTAAATCTATTGGTTGCTACGCCCCGTATCTGCTATTTAACTATGAAGCCAACCTATTACAATTGTCATTCACGCAAAAACCGTAACATAGAAATAAAATGATTTGATATGTAATTTTTAGATAGCTTTATGTCTCTACCTTTCCGTGGTTAAGCTACCGTTACCGAGTCGTGCTCCGGACCTCTCGGGCATCGATTGCTCTCAATAGAGGTTCAGGCTAAGCGACCAAAGAGCTCTGCCACCTCTCAAATCCGATGAAACTGTCGGGCTGTGAATCGGACGAATGCCCCCACCCTTGTCGCCTAGTGAACCCGACGCCTTCTACGACGTGCAGGGGATACCGTAGCCTAATTCTTCGAGGAATGTAATCGTCTGCTGCGAGCATCGTCTCCGAACGGGATCGGCTCTCTCCTGATCTCGTTCGGCGGTCCGTCTGGGCCATCACCGCCTTGCAGAAGGAGACCAGCGCCTTCCATTTGCTTTCCCCGCCAAGCACAAATTAACCTTAAATATGTTGTAATACCCTTACAACAATCATCACCTATTAAAACCCCTCACCGGAGGGACACTTGTGTCGAGTTACTAGCGATAGAGGTTCAGGCTAAGCGATCTAAGAGCTATGCCATCTCTTAATCCGGTGAAGCAGTCAAGGCCATCTTCTCTGGCCAGTCTGTGTAGTTCGTCATTAAAAAAAAATCACCTATTAAAATAGTAAGGTGAACGCCCTAAAGATTTCATCCATTTCGATATCTTAAAGCGTAACGTCATTTATCTAAACAAATATTAACTGGTACTATTTAGTTACCTAATTGTCGCATCCTTAATAAGTTCCGTCTCGCTTATCTTTAATTTGACAATGATAAATCTACGCAATGTTTTCCTAAATATATGTGTCTTTGTAATTTAACATTGAGTTCTAGGTCGAGTTAATCTTCGCAAGTAATCTTGAATGTTATATTTAAAAGAATCGTGCACGCAGGTGTGGCTTAACACGAAAATGTCTTTTAAATTATAATTACAACATTAATAGATAGATAGATAAATCCTTTATTGAACCAAAATACATGTACAAAGGCGAACTTAATGCTATTAAGCATTATCTTCCAGTTAACCTTTAGTGTAAAAAATATTACATACTCTAATAAATATATATTTACATATAAATACATAGATAAGTGGTAGAGAGTAAGAGCCGTGGTAAATTTGTTAAATAAATTTGTTGTTGTAATTTAATGTGCTGATTTACCACGCGCTCGGCGGTGAAGGAAAACATCTTGAGGAAACCTCTTAGAAAATTTTTCTACGACATGTGAAGTCTGCCAATTCGCATTAGGGCCGCGTGGCGGACTATGCCCTTTTACTTTCTTTACAGAGAAGGCCTGCACCCAGCAGTGGGACATGTATAAAGGCTGTAACTTTAACTATTAACATAGATAAGTCAATTTAAATATAATAATATACATATATATTTATTAATGTTGAGAACCATTTACTAAAAGCTCCATTAAATCATAAAATGATGGGGTATTGATATAGATCATAATCAAAATTATCAAAGAGCCTAGTTTTAGTGTTAGGATATTAGGTCTTAGGGCTTTCATAGCTTCACCGAAAGAGATTCACGCGAAAATTCGTGTAGTGAGAGTGTTAACCTTAAGTGTAACTTCACATCTTGTAGGCGCAAATGGTACAGTATAATACAGGAAAATGGTACGTAGTAGAATTATACAATAACTTCGAAGTAGAACCGGTAGTTAGTGCATTGTGCACTAAATTAAGATAATCTTAATTTATCTTACTTTAGTTACTAAATTACGGTATAATATCTATATATATTTAACTAAAACTTCTTCAATAATTAAATTCTGTATTGTCTTTAGTAACAACAATGACCTTATTAAATTATGCTTATAAATGAACTTATAAGTGAAATGTGAAGTCGTCTCGAGAGGACGAGCTTTCCTGATGATGTCATAAAAGCTTTCGGAGTAAGCAATGGAACTTAAAAATATAAAAAGAAGTGTGCCGCTCATTCCAGATAGTTAAGTTAATAAGAGTCAATAGGCTAATGATTTAGGGTACGACGACAAAGGAAATGTTGTAGGGTCGAATCCACTATTTTTCAACTATTCACGTCAACCATCTCCTAGAACTAGCTTAAGCTTAGTTGGAATACGTCACAAGAATGTTCAGCCCTGTAGTTCTGGGCTCTCAAGAATAAGACTACGGTATCCCCTGCCTGTTGTAGAAGGCGACTAAAAGGGGCCTCGGGTTCACTGGGCGACAGGGGTGGGGCCCTTTGTCGTCCGGTAAGGTGGACCCGGCAAGACCCTGGAGATCCCTGAGCCCCTCGTCATGTTTTAGTGGGTACAAAATCCCACATAACCGCCGCCTTCCCCCAGAAGGCGGGGTATCTGTTTTAAGATTTCCTCCCCGATAACAAAAAAAAACGTAACAAGAATGTTAGTAATATTTACGAAAAAAAGTATTGTTAGTATTAAATAAAAAATTAAGACAAGAAAAATTAGTAATGATTTTTTCTTGTCTTCATTTTTACTTTCGCAGAATTAAGGAAATAACAAAAATTTCAGAATACTTTACAAGAAAAATAATATAAGCGCTCCTCGTAATACACGCTTACGTAGATAAGGGTTAACATAACACATCAGAAGAAATAACAATAACGGAAATGAACGTAAAAATCTCCACAGTTTTTGCCTTGCCTGTTTTTCCTTCATACCTTATTTCAATTCATAGGGAAGTGTATTCTTTTGTTACCAACACCAGAAAACTGTAATTGTTAGTGCTGAAAATAGTATCAACATCGTTTGTATTATAAATACAATGTCTATGTAAAAAAGTTTAAAGAAATAAATAATGGACTTTATTTCTATTTTTAAATACTTTTATACATAAATATCGTTGTTAATGTAGAGCCTTTTATACTGCCTGAACCTGTGATAAATAAATTGCCACAAAGTCTCGGAGAGGAAACCTTGGTTTAGGCCGTCACTCTAGCCTCGATAGTGTGCTAACTCGAGAGGATCGAACAACGGCTCTGTCAGAGACTTCAATCGTATTACAATTTAATTTTTGTTTGATTTCAATTTTTAAAAAAATAATGCTCAAGTTTTTTCTAAATAAGTTGAAGGTTGAACACTTAGTAAAGTAACTCGAATGGAATAATAAATTAAACTTTAAAAAATTCTCCAAACACTTTTAAACTTTACTTTATTTAACTTAAATTTTTCTAAAGTTATTAATGATTCAAATTAATCGAACCTTCTGTGATTGATCTTGTCTTCAGAACCGAACGTGTCGTTATCGCCCCAATGGAAGTGCATCTGACTGAAGATATAATCGCCATCAAGGGGTCCTCCGCTGACACGTGGGTGTGGTTCATTGTGGACTTCGATTAATACTGCAAACAATAAAGTTAAACAATCGTCATATTATTTTTGTGTTCATTGACACATATATAATACCTACCCCAGAGAACACTGAAAGAAACCTAATGAACTGTGTACTCTTTTGGGATTCTTTATCACGACGTAATGAAACCGAACCATTTTTGAAGATCACGTACGATAAGAACGTGCGAAAAAGGTCGTGGTCATAGGCCGGTCAGCTTTCACAGGCCGTGGCGAGACCCGGGTTAACTCGCAACAAGGTGATGCTGTGTGTGTGGTGGGATTGGAAGGGCATTAGTCATTATGAGTTGTTACCACTAGGCGGGACTGTCGATTCTGAACTGTACTGCGAACAACTGATGAGATTAAAGCAAGAAGTTGAGAGACAGCGGCCGGAATTAATCAACAGAAGGGGAGTGGTTATTCATCATGATAACACTGGACCATCTTTCTCAAAGCCACTCAGCAAAAATTAAAAGAGTTTGGCTGGGAGGTGTTAATGCATCCGCCGTATAGTCCTGACCTTCACCTTCAGATTTCCATCTGTTTCGGTCTCTTCAGAATTCTTTAGGCAGTTCAGGTTAACATCACGAGAGGACTGCCAAAACCAGTTGTATCGCGGTATTTTGATCAGAAGTCCCAAAATATCTATCTATTATGACACTAGAACAAGGTTCAGTCTGCATCTTACCTGTATGTCCATTATTAGTGACGTGCACATCATCGATGGAGTCATCGAACCCGATGAATGTGATATCAGGCAGAACTACTTGCTTCACACGTAGTACGTTAATGTCTATTGGACTTTGATGCTTGCCTCTGCATTCTTGGTACCGTTCACCCCAATGTACTGGCCCTGATGATAAAGTAAGCCATTAATACATTACAAACATAGTTAAATTGACGTGAGAGTTTATTTGCTCCTCAAAACCTAAATGAAAATTAATTAGCATAGTATTAATGTTACGTATATATTGTAAAAATGAGACAAAACATAGTTAACTCTTTGCATGTCAGTATAATTTCAAATTACCGACGAATTGCCAACAAAGAGAAAGTGAACCGTCCAGTTTATTTAGGTCGCTATAGTGTTTAGAGATAGGGAGCCGATACCTGGCATCGCGGCTGTTATACACTTGCAAATTGACATAAATGTAGGAAGCAAATGGTAGCTTGCAGTACTGATTGCTACCTCGCACTTAGCGCTTTGCATTAATCTTGTCAATGTAAGCGAGTAATTCAAATGCTAGCTATAAAGAGATTAAATGTGCATCTTATATAATATTGCACTAAGAAGTATATTAATATTGAGATAACTACAAACTTACAGATAATCTATATATTATATATAAAAGAGAATGTGTGTGTTTGATTCGTATAGACTCCGAAATGGTCGAACCGATTTCAATGAACCTTTCAGGGAATCTTCAAATTGACCTCACGAGTAATCGTGTCAAGTTTGGTGACGATCGGAGCACTTCTCTTTTAGAACTGTCAAATACAACTTTTTTACTATGATGGTATTGTTTTATAACCCAATTTGTATTGATAGATGCGTTGTGTATATTTATGTCATTATAAACCATATTGAAGTACAATGGAAATATTGCATGTACATGTGTATAGGTAATGATCTTCTCCCACTCCAGAAGAGAATAGAACACAATGAACACGGAGAGAAATTAATAATTTAATATATTGTTAGAGTTAAATTAAATATTTAATGATGTAAGTTAATTATTTTTAATAAAATGAAGCAAAATCTAGCCCGGCGAAGCCCGCTGGGCACACTAGTACTAACTAAAAAAAGAAATATTTACAATATAATAGGTATTTTACAAAATAAATATAAAAATATAACTGCACCAAACCGCCGTCGCTAGGCAACGTGTCCAGAAAGCTGGTAGCATATAGTAATATTGTATTGTAAATGGAAAAATTTGCATGGATGTTTGTTACTCAATCAGAATGAACGGCTGGTCGAATATTGATGAAATTTGGCACAGAGATAATAATACGTAGGCTACTTTACTTTCAAATCCAGAAAAATTACGTTGTAAATTGTAAAGTGGAAAAGCGATTTTATAACTCGTTCGTTTTAGTTGATCCGTTTATCGTTGTTTCCGGTTTCTTACGTACAAATTACTTGCTTAAATTTATGTTCTGTGTATGATGATGAAGCCACAACCTGTTAAATATAGACCTAATAAGATACTAATAAGTGTCTCTGTCTACTGCGCATAAAAAAAGGATTGGAAAGAAAATAATAATAAAATAACCGGTCAAAGATTATTATTTTCCGTATTCGTTACAGATAATCACTCACAGCTGTCGATGATTAATTTTGATGATGTCTAAGTTGGAAGACATCCGGTATCGTACTCGCCAACACGCTCGCCAACAATTTCAAATCAACGTTGTATAATTGCAGTCAAACAGAATGACTTGTTAGCGCCAGATTGAAACTTGTCTCCCAATCACTTTTTTTTATATGACAGAAGCGCGTGGTAGCTTCACTTATGGCGCAGTACCAACACGTTGTTCGCAGATTTGGCAACGAAATGGCATGCAGATCTTATATGAAATGGCCTCTTGTTGTTTATTTTGAGACATGCTTACTTTTTATTACATACAATAAAATAGGACACATTACAATTCCTAGTTTCAAGCATCTAAATCTAATCTAATCTAAAAGTCTTCACGACTCAGATGCCTCCTTAGATACACAAGGAATTCGAACGAACGACAATTCTAGTTTTAAATACCTAGCGTTTCGAGCGTTATGCAGAACCCATGATCACATGAGGGCTGAGGAGATTTACGTCTCTATGTTATAGTTTGCGAGATATCGTCTAATTGTAATTATAAATCTTATTTCCACAATTGTTTAGATCTATGCAGAGCCGACTATACTTCTCGTATGCATTAAGTTAATACAATACATATAAATTATTAAAACTATTAAATCAACATTGATATCTGGAAAATCTTTAATTTTAACTTGTTATAATTTGCTACTTAAAACATAATCTTCCATTCGTATTATTCTACAAACACATAAAGTGGAGCAATTTTGTGCTAAGTATTAAGTTCTATGTCATGGAAAATTACATCTAAGTAACTAATTACATGCTATTAAAGAAATCTATTTGATATATGTAGACATATAGTAACTACATAGCGTTTGCTTGCTTAGTTTCCATGCCTTTTTTTTGTTAATGATCTACGCTAATCGGTCAGGAACCATCTATAGTTACAGTGTGCCTTTGAGACATGGTCTTTGGTAGTTCACTTCAACCTGAACCTCTATAGGAATAACTCAACGCAAATGTTCTCGAAAGGGAACCTAGACTCGGCCCCTATTTACGATAACAACCCGACGGCGTCCAAACGGGGCGAATCAGAGCCCGGTGATTTGCTTCGGCCGAATGCCGTGTGCGAGAATTTACAGTCACAAGTTATTGATGGGAACCACTCACGAAAAACGTTAGCCTAATGACACACATTTTACAATTCTTTGTAAATCGAAATACATGGAAAAGGCTAGACTTTTGCTGCAACTTAGATATCGTTGTAATAACACGTACGTAGGCCCTACGAGGGAGTGATGGTTTCAAATCAATAAGTTAAATTATTAGTTCTTATTTGCTCGCAGTTTTAAAAATGATTCTTGAACTCCTCGTGTAATTTCGATTCCTCAATACAAATCATATACATAAATATATGTATGTGGATCGAAAATTTTGTTCATATGTTACTCTTGTGTTTAAGCTTAGTTGGAATGGTTAACAAGATGTGTAATATAATATTTATGGAAAAAATAAGATACGTACCTATAACTCCATCGTAGCCAAAATCGTCACCGTTGGCGTAATGGAACGCTGAAACAACAACAAATATATTTATTATTGAAAACACGAAGTCTTCTGGTGGCCTCGATTCAGAATGCTACCCGCGCCAACGTAACGTCTCAAACCGAAGTTTCTTCATGGGAAACGTCGTAGGTTCCAATCCACCATTCGACTATAAGCATAAGCTCAGATGAAATGGTTAACGATGGTAATATTTGTTAAAAACATATTGTTAGCATTCTACAAAAAAAAATATTTATAAAGAGTTCCAGAGAAGTGTACATAAAGTATATAATATTGAGAACATCTATATAGACTCTATCCGATGACATTTTCAAATCGTGATCATTTCATGACATTATCATTAAAAGTTAGGGACATCATTGTCCTATTTCACCTTGTACAATACCATTTTTTACCTCAAGATAAAATTAGGTATAACGCACACCGTGTTCTCCACAAGGTGTATATGTATGTATTCTTATTTTTATGTGACATGTTTTTATTAAACGATACGGAATTAAGTTGCCTCGAGAATCATGAGCAGAATATTTTTAATGGTTTAGAATCATTTAGAGACCTTTCGTATAAAGAGGTGAAGATCTAGACGAAAAAATGTAATTGTAAACAGTTTAATAGTATTTAAAATTTAAAAGGTTTGTTTGGTCTAATACCTTTTCTTTAAGGGTTATTTCTACGTGAATTTCATTAAAAGCATTTGTTACAGGTCTCTATAAAATTAGCTCTGTTTTATTTGCAGAAAAGCAGTTTGCAGCGAGATTGAGATTGAGTGAGAATACAAATTTTCATTTCTCACGATCCTGGCGTGCCTCTATCAGACATCTGCAGTAGATAATGTAATATATCTGAATTGATAGACCGTTAATTCGTTCTATATACCACAACCATACGAGAGTGAATCAAAAAATTCTTGGAATCAATATTAAAAAATGCAAAGATTTAAATAATAATATTTTATTTTTCTACATAATCTCCCTCCAATGCAATGCATTTAGAATAACGCGTTTCTAACTTCCTTATTCCTTGTGAAAAAAAAATATTTTCTTGACTCTCGAAAAAGTCCTCTACGGCAGCTATAACCGCGTCATTATCGTGAAATTTTGTTCCACGAATTTCCTCTTTTAATTTTGGAATAAGTGAAAATCACTTGGGGCTAAGTCCGGAGAATATGGTGGGTGGTCAAGGAGATTGAAGCCAGCACAGCGGATTGCGTTGAGCGCAACTTCCGATCGATGAGCAGGAGCGTTATCTTGAAGGAACAACACGCCCAACGACAGTTTTCCACGACGTTTTTCTTTAATCGCTTCACGCATTTTCGGGATTAAATTTGCATAATAGGGTCAGTAATCGTCTGGCCTTTTGGCATGTAATCAATAAAAGGATTCCTTCACTATCCCAGAACACAGAGGCCATAACTTTGCCAGCGGTAGGAGCAACTCGAAATTTCTTTATGGATGGAGAGGATGGCCGTTTCAAGACATGCTTTGTCTTTTAGTTTCAGGATCAAAATGGTGGACCCACGTTTCATCCATGGTGACAAGACGATGGCAAAAATTATCCGAATCACGCTGGAACATTTCGAGATTACGCTTGGAAATTTCCAAACGTCGCTTTTTGTTTTCGTCGGTTAACATTCGTGGCACCCATCTTGCAGACACTTTTTTGAACCCCAGTGAATCAATTAAAATGGATTGAACGCTACCAAAAGATATCTTTAGGATCTCAGCTATATGTTTTATAGTCATTCTTCTGTCTTCCAAAACCAAATTCTCAACCTTTTTGACATTTTCTTCTGTAGCGGAGGTTGAAGGCCGCCCAGAACGCGGGTCATCTTTACAGCTTGATCTACCTCTTTTAAATTCAGCCACCCAGTACGCAACCGTAGAATAGGGTACAGCATCACCCCCTAATGTCTGCTGAATGTCCAAAAAAATTTCCTTCGTAGACATTTTTTTCAAACTGAGATATTTTATCACCGCACGTAACTCACTTTTATCCATAATTCTGACTTATTAGCAACTCGTTGCACAAAAAAATTTATTACACGCGAACGAACTGACAAAAACAAGTGACAGTCTGCATAAATATAGTGTGATAGACACTCTTTAATTTGAATATCGAACTTGATCCAAAAAGGTTTCAAATATATGCACTTCTAAGAACTTTTTGATTCACCCTCGTACAAATGTACCTGTCTCTTTTCCTCGTCGCAACATCCTTCTTAACACCAGACATTTCCTTTAACACATTTCAAATCCTATCTATCAGAGTCAAATATTTATATTCATAGTTCATATCACATTCATACCGTTATTATTATTCTGCTAAATTTAGAGGTTGCCCCTGAAAATTGAGCTTAGTGAGATTCCATTCAATTTTAAAATCATCGCGTAGACAATATTTATTATGAATAGTTATATATTAAATAATAAAAACACCTTACAATTTATAAGATTTCATCAACGCCGGTGACCATTCCGACATTCTATAGTACGGGACCAGGCGTCATTATGTACTTATACAATTTCCTGTACCACAATTGATATAAGTGATGTTGATCTCTGCATTGTTTTAAACCGCACCGCGAGAAGAATTTGCGACGCAATGTGAGCTATGATATTTTACGAAATCATTACAACTATATAACATAAAGCAAGTTTTATTCTGAATTTCAACTTATTCTAGCTGTAGATTCGTTGACATATTTATAATGTTACTAGCTATAGTGTCTTTAAAACGAGAACAAGGAAATATCTGTCTTTTGTTTTAATTCTGCTTATTTATACAGGTATATATTTAACGCATTAATTTAATCTTTAATCGATTCTTATATGCGCATCGTATAGCATTCTTTATAATCGCATCTCTACGGAATTAATTTACCTCTAATGTTTTTTCTGTTGCTCTCTCACTTCCATACATTAAAATGGACACCAAGAAAGAATTATTCGTTGTATGGCATGCCTTATTAATTTATTTATAAGCTTGACTTGTTGACCTATCTATATAACGGTATCTATCAAATAAATTATAATTTCCTTAATTCCCCAAATTCAGAATAGTTTCACCGATAGCTGAATTGTGAAATTACAAAATGTGCTGAAATGTTTTTTTTTTAATTATCATTGTATGAACTTATTCCCTCACTCTTTAAATCATTAATTAAAAACAAAAAAGGTAACGAGTAATTGTAGGTCAAAGAACTAAAATCTTGAGAAATCTTGTTAGTAATTAGCACAATCATCATCCGTATCACTTCCCGTTACCACTTTCACATTTCTGATAAGAATCGAGAATAAGTGATTTAATTGTAGTAATTACTATAACCGTATTTTAATAATTTTACCTAAAAAAAACGAGAATGATAGTAATATTTGTTATAAGTACTGCTATAAGATTTCATTGTCGTATTACTTTAATGTATAATGTATATGATTAAGCGAAGAGACATGTAAGGATCAGTCATATGTACTTGAAGAGAGACTTTCTTTCATTATATTTAATCACTCTTTCAATCCCAGCATCTTTTCTCGTCGAAACTTTAGCGTTTACAGTACTTCATTGCATTACTTCCACGTCAATGAGTGCGCTCCATCGCCACTGAAGTTATTTTAAGAAATCACTAGGAATTGTGGTCTAAAAATAACTTAGAAATTATTAGAAAAATCTTAACCCACTCTTTAGTTTTATCACAGTTTAACATAAATTGCGTGGTAAGGCCATCGATCAAAATAAAAAAAAATCTATTCTTTTTCTAAAAACAAAATATCTATTGTTTTAAAATAGTTGTCAAAACGACACTATATGCACTTGACCTGCTTTTTTACCAACGCTACAACCATTACGTAAGTTAGTACGTTGTAAGTTTTTTGCTGATATTCTGATTTATGAAAAAAACTATGTATTATCAAAGATTATGCCCGGTTGCCTCTAGTTTTTAGTTTGTGATAAAACTGTGTCCTTAGTGTGTGTTTTAAAAAAAGACAAACTATACAGGCATCGTTCTAGCATTCATGTGAATAATTTTAAATAGCTTAAAGCCAATTCTAGAAGATGTTTGTTGAACAGTGGGTTTGAACCTACGACCATATATATTTTGGGCAATTAGGACTTCGATTTTAATATAATTTTCAGTTTCAACTTGGTAATTGCGTTTGACAGCACGCTAATTGAATGACACTTAACTCAGTGACTTTGTAAGAACACTAAAAATTACGATAATACATCATGGACAAACAATTTTTATATATATTATTTCTTTTAACTCTAACCTAAAAAAGTTCTTGAACACGAACCCATCTGCTTTCAAAAAGAGATGCATGCAGTCTTGCGTCCCCTACAAATACAACACTAGGTATCGACGATCAGGGTCTTTCCGATCGACTCGACCCTCTGAGTCTGCGAAGAGATGTCGGTTCTCTTTTCATCCTGTATCGCATTTACCATGGGGAGTGTTCTGAGGAATTGTTTGGAATCATCCCAGCTACCGATTTCCATTACCGCACATCTCGGCAGAATTCCAAATTCCACCGCCATCATCTGCGGTTTTTCCGAACGTTTACGATTTAGGGACCTTCAAGAAACGAGCCTATTCCTATCTCAAAGATCGGCAACGCACCTACAACCTACAGCTCCTCTGGTGCTGTGGATGTTCATGGGCGACGGTGATCACTTAAGATCAGGTGAGCCGTATGCTCGTTTGCCACTTTTCATATAAAAAAAAAAAAAAAGGATGAAATAAGTGCAATAAGACACGTGCAATTATTTTGACACGTTGTATATCCAAATCATTGGTTTCACCTACAAACGACTAAAACTAAACTAGCCCCAAAACTTAGGGAATGATGAGGGAAATGAAATCTCAACAGCAAAAATTCATTAGGACAATAAGTAAGGTATTAAGGGATTGTAACCTACGTCCGTACGTAATGATCCAAAGCAATCGTTTGATTATTACCGCTTTTTTTAATATTCAACAGAGGAAAACAGGCTTCGGCTATTTAATCTGGCCTCTAAACCGCAGCGGATAAGGTATTTAAACTACCTGCAACTACACACCGTAAAGGTCTATTAAGCGTTGACAAATGAATCAATGCAAACAAATTGTGCCATAACTGCCTACTGGACCGCGACAAGTTCATTGATAAACTTGATTGCAGCTCGTAGACTAAATACTTGTTATTGACCTTCTTATGTACACAATAGACGTAGTACTTTGTTACACAGCATGTAAATAGATCAATGTACGAATGCATCTAAATGTAAAAGTATAAAAAATAATAAATACTAATTTCCTATGCTCAATCAAATGGGATGTTAAACGTAAAAAAACTAGTAGCTAGAATGCTAACAAATTTTTACCAATTTTACATTATTTTAAATAATTTCACATCAAGTTATGATATGAACGTCGAACGAACAGACGTAAGAATTTAATTGAAAAGTAAGTTTGATCTATATCATCATGTTACGCAGACCGTACCACAAACCATAAGAATATTAACGCATAGAACACTCTTTAAAACGTCACGTTATTTGAAAGACCGACAATCCGGCAATCTAAAGAAATCGCTATGGCCGAATTGATCAGGAAATAATGTCTCCTTTTCCGTTATAGGGTATGTGATTCTTACTCCATACTATAAACAAAGTGCTTTTCAGAGCAGTTTTTTTGGTCGAAGTGGCCCTCAAAGTTCTCCCAGCGCCTACGCTTCCCGAAGCGACACTCAAAGTTAGTTTAGTTTTTGAATGTCCCTTAGATTATCCGAGAAATAGCAACTACTCGTGGTTAGGCCCTCTCGGACGCCCTCGGATCAGAATGCGTATGCGTAACATAGTAACCGTCCAAGCCGAGGTTACCCCTCACCCTTGTGCCGAGTTGCTAGCGATAGAGGTTCAGGCTGAGCGACCTAAGAGCTATGCCACCTCTCAATCTGGTGAAGCAGTCAAGGCCAGCTTCTCAAAAAAAATCTTTCAGACAGTTTACTTAAAAATCCGAAAAACGTGGTTTCTCTATTTCCATAATAAATCCATAATTTATTGCCTTATTCATGAAAGCGCATACTATGTTTGCTTCATATGAAAATTAAATTCTATCTTAACTGTATTTTGAAGCGTCAATAGCCTAATGGTTTAGGGTACGGCCTGCGAATCGTAAGGTCGTGGGTTCGAATCCACCATTGGACTATTGCCGTGAACCATGTCCTAGCACGAGCTTAAGCTTAGTTGGAATGGTTAACAAGATTGTTAGTAATATTTGTGAAAAAAAAATTGCTAGCTTTCTTTTTAAAAAAAACTACTTTAATAAAAAGAACTGTTTAAACAATAATTTATTTATTCTTAACAAATGAAAGAACGCCGGTGTAATACGAGTGTACCAAGTATTGGATACAGGTGCAGACTGGTGATATAACACGATAAAAATAAGGTTAGTTTAACATTGAAGATTGTTAATGAAAGAAATCATTTTGCATATTTACTAATATATATTCTACGAGTACATAAAAAGAAAGCTATTTCACAGATAAAATCTTACGACTTGTATAAAATCTAAATTCATTAAATCTTGCAGGATCACAAGATAAATTAAAGGCCAAACGACTTATTTGGCAGAACAAAACTGATTAAAAAATACAATGACAAGAGTACATATTGTGCTTGATGGCAATGTTATTATCGCCCTGGTTAAATTTAAGGTTAAGACAACACTGTTATATTTTGAGTTAAAAGATATTAAACGTGGAACATTATAAGATTAGTGTTTTACTTTATAAGAGGTAGAGTCTTAAATCAGAACTTTCGAGTGCTATAGTCTAGGCTCAAAAATTAGGATCAAAGATATCATCTGTCTGTCGTAGAAGGATAAATAAAGGGCAAGGCTAAGAGTGGTTGCTCTCGTCATATTAAAAGTGAACGTGGGAAGAAAAAAACACGTACTGGTCGGTCTATCTTGGGATGTGTTTTACCTCAGTGCTGAGGGACACTGGTACATTCCGTTGAAAAGCACGGGGTCTCTGCCATTACAACAAGGTGATCCTCTAGGACCGATGTAGTAGCTAACTAGAACTCTAACCAAGCAGCAACGAGATACATCATCCGTTTTCTGATGCGCAATAATAAGACAATAATAAAACAAAACTTGTCATACATAGTCTATTAACAAATCAAACTGCACACGATTGGAGACGCTCCAAAAAAGATTAGATTGAACGCCAATCTCCAATAGCTTTCTCTTTCGATAAATTGTAATATTTTGGCTTTAAGAACAACTACTTCTACTGTTGTACAAGGCTGTGACTTATTTAAGGACGAAGTTTGTAAAAGAATATCGTCTTGCGTGTAATTCGCTGTGTAATCCATTGAAAATCTTCGCATTGTTTCGGAAGCGTTTAATTGACAACAAACAACGTTCATAATGCACAATACCTGTCCACATTCAATCAGAATTACTTCTATTCTACTTTGCTCTATCTGTATTCATTTGCATGGATGGCATCGCTTAAAACGACTAGAATAGTAACTACTAGACCATTCTTAGACGACAAGGTCTTAAGATGCTATTAGTATGGCCTCGGCTAGAGTAGAAGTTCACACTAGACATTATATATGAACATACATAACGTCTTAACTAAACGAAATGGAAAATTCAAATAAGGAGGATTCAGAAGTTAGTTCTATCTACTAAATCAATCAAACGCCTTACCAATGATTTCAAAAGAGCACTGAATTTTCCTCTACTAACTTCTACCGTCAATTCAATATATATAAAAATCATAATCATCAATTACACCTAACGGAAAGGCATTAAGCCTGCTTTTGTGAAGCTTCGTTAAGAATGTACAATAAGTACAAAATAAATAATACGAACCCTAAACTTCTACTCGTCTTGATATCCTACTGGCATAAATTTTTAATCAGTAAACTTATTTATGAATAACTATCGCTGTAATTAAATCATTGTGTGAAATAAGTTATGAAAGGTAGTCTGTCACGCGACCCACCCATCAATAACTACATAATTCAGAACTTAAGGAGCTGGCATTGTCTTTGACCTGTTCCGGAATGTCGAAATAATTTCCAGCATCTCTGTTGTTTTGTATACTGTTATAAATTGTAAATACATACAATATTACACAATAAACGAAATGTTTAATGGCCACAGCATTCTGTATGAATACGTTAAGATATGCAAGTCGTTCGAGATTTGCGTAGGAAGGATAAGATAACAAAGGAGTAACAGAGGCGGGACAGGGAATAAGGAAAAGGAAAAAGCAATGAAATCAATCGTCTACTCTTACTTCAATTAAATTTCAATAAAAAACTTTATTAAAAATAATTAGATAAAATTTATAATGATTTACTGACTACATTCCACAAATATTCGTAACCTTCTGATTAAAGTTAGTTAAAGTTACAGCCTTTATACATGTCCCACTGTTGGGCGCAGGCCTTCTCTGTAAAGAGAGTATAAGGGCATAGTCCGCCACGCGGCCCTAATGCGGATTGGCAGACTTCACATGTCGTAGAAAAATGTTCTAAGGCATGTAGGTTTCCTCACGATGTTTTCCTTCACCGCCGAGCGCGTGGTAAATCAGCACATAAAATTGAGCCGTGGTAGCTCAGTGTCCGTGCGGTTGGCTCAAGTTGCGTAGTACGCTAGCAACCCGAGTTCGATCCCCGGTGCCAGCACCAATAAATTTGTTGTTGCAATTTTATGTGCTGATTTACCTTCTGATTGTTGATAGTTCTCATTTCTTTTGTTTTATTTTTAACAGACTTCAAAAAGTAATTTATTGTTTCTTACACTGTTAGCGCCATTGCCGTTTTTCATATCTATTCTCATTTGAATTAAATTGATTATTGAGTTGATTATTTTATTGCGGTTGCCTCTACTGTGACATACAAATCACATTAAAAGTATTGTAAGGAACGGGGGCATATTATAACGCACAAAATGCAACGTGGAATAGCAAACGACAACATATTTAGGATACAAATAATAAAACGATTATTATAGATGTAGAGAAATACAATGATAACTTAAGCTTTAGCGTCACGGCGTCACTGATTACTTCCGCATGGAACTCAAATTTAACTGCTTGAAGCCAAGAACGCCATTCTTATTTCGGTGTCGTCAGGATCCAACTCCGAAACCGATCATAGATCAGGCCACAGACAAACGCACCGTTGACTAAGGCCATAGACAAAGCGCCAGTATTGACAAAAAACCGAATGTTGCCCCACCACCATTAATGTAGTTAACGTAACAGTATGCAATGCTTTTTTGCAAGTACACAAAAATTAGAATTTTTAATAGTAATAGCAAAAAGAATCTAATTATACCATTGTTTTTGAGTAGTGGTCGTGAGAATTTTAAATTGATGTTCTAATTATTGTAAAGACGGTAGTTTTATAGCATAGTTTTTGCCAGAACGTAAAAACATTGATAATAATAAAGATATTTTATAAATGCCAACGCGCAATCTTGTTGTGAAATCAGCTGTTGCCAACAGTATTTTTAACCGACATCAAAAAAGTACGAGCTTGTCGATTAGGTTATACTTTTTACGATTCTTGCCTCATAACTCCGTCATTTATAAACCATTTTATGAGCAATATATGAGCACTTACCTAGTTTTGGATTGTTATAAAATCCACTAGTATCTACAAACATTTTTTTTAATTTTTGTAATTCCCTTAGGTATACCAACAAAACGAAAAGGGACATAATTGAAGGTTTTAACAAAATTTTCGAAATCGATTCATAATTGACGGAGCCATTTATGAAAAATACCTTTTGAAGCGTCAACAGCCTTTTTTTTTTGTTCACGCGGGGGAGTCTTTTTATAGACCATCCTCCGGTACCCTGGGTGGGCCCGGAGGATGTGTGGGACTCGGCCTGGGCAGCCCCTACCCACTAAACCGTCCGCGAATGCCATCAGCCGTTATGAGCGGGGTGCCCCGGATCTGTCAGCGACAGGACACTAAGCGTCAACAGCCTAATGGATTAGGGTACGGTCTGCGAATCGTACGGTCGCAGGTTCGAATCTACCTGTCGAGAATAGTTATGGTTAACGAGAATGTCAGTAATATTTCTGAAAAAAAAAGAAATATTGCTAGTTTTCTTTTCAAAAAAAAAAAAGAAAAGTTAAAACATCTTTAATACTACAACTGTAGCAATAAGACCGGCATTCCAACGATATTTATTTAATTGAAAAATTGTTAGAAGTAGTAATGTTTTTGTTCACACTATAAAATAATTGTAAATTTTCGAATTCGCTAATAAGATCTGTTATTGGCAGTCTGTTTCTTAACTATTATTATATCTTTTTTGTAAATTTTATTGCTGTCCAATAAATAAATAAATAAATAACTAAAAATTATAAAGATTTATCTTAAACTCACGTCAGAAAACATTGACTGTGGTAGAAAAACAGACTCAAAGGCACAATTCTATGAAAACTGTACGAGTATATGTGAAATGAATATAAAAAGATTGTTTCTTACAAATTGTCTTCTACGACATTAATTTGTAATCCACCATCTGGTTCATAATATGGTTGTGAAAGCTAGATGCAAAGTAAATCTCTTGAATTCCTTTTCACAAAATTTTTCAAACTCTACTAGCCTATTTCTAATATTCACTTCAACAATGAAGTTATATACAAGTCTCCTAAGATTTGTTATAGGATATTTTTATTATTCAGCGCACTATAGATGCGAAATGACGATGGTAGTTTTTTTATCAAAGTCCAAAAAACAAGTTCAAGGTTATTGTAAAAATATGGCGTCGATCGTCTTGAGACTGATACATAATTATTTCAATAGCTTCTGTCTTCGTTGCATTGTGAACGTGATCTATCGCTTGATGCTGTTGGTTTCGATCCAAGTGTCATAAATGTTTCTACGAATTATATTGCTATACATACGAGAATACAAGTATAGTAAGGAGATTGATTTAGATTCGGTTGAAGATCAAACCTTGGAAGTTATAGAGACTGGATGTTTTTGTCAACGACGACGTAACGTTTCCGGGGACCCTTTCGAACTTCCCGGAGAGGTCCCCCGTGAAACTCATAATAAAGTAAACGCTTTATTATGAGTTTCACATATAATAAACTATGATATGATAGAGATAGATAAGCTAAACATTGGCCATTCTTCTCCCTGTAGTAAAGTAACAAAAGTTGCTAACAGCAAAAAAAAAAAATTGGTACAATTTTTCGGAAATTACACTCGATAAAGTCTAAAAGACAATTTAAGTAATATATATTACTTCAATTGTCTTTTAGACTTTATCTTTATCTATTGGATAATCTATACTCACATTAACAGTCCTAAGATTTACAAATAGATGGAGATAAACAAATCATTTTTTTTTAATCATCACAGTACACGGACAACACACACGGTAAATAAATTGTAAACATTACAACATCTTTCCTACTTACATAATGATTTGTTTCTCTTTATATTTATTACTAATAAATTTTATGTAAATGGTTATCAAATTCGACACGATATTTTCTTTATAAGTATACATTATTGATCTGACCTTATAGAAAGTTTTTCTATAAGGATTATATAAATATTCTTAGTGTCGTTTTGTTAATATAATCTGTGAAGACTGTCAAGTTATAGAAATCAGAGTCACATTTTATGTAAGTCCTTTTTAAATGAATCTTATCTCTACACTGAATTCATTAAAAAATGCTGTCAATCTGAATATGGATAGGGTTATCCTAAAATGTATATATGGCAGTTTTTTTATTTTGAAATTGTGTTTATGTTATATCATTCATAGAACTATTATTTACTAATACTTGATATTAGTTCTTTTTTGTATTTTTTTGAATAAGCAAAAATGTCTTGATGCTTTTCCGACAAAATTTACCGAATGAGTCGTGGTTTGGCCTTCTATGTCTTCGGGTGGGAATGCTAATGTCCTCCCTCGAGGGCCCTTTCACCGGATTACTCTCTAAAGAGGTTCAGGCGACCTAACAGATGTGCCGCCTCCCAAAAACTGTAGATCATACCTGTACCTCGTGATTGATGAGCGTAGTTCGTTAAGAAAATGATGATGTATATATAAACTGGCCATTTAATAGCTTTCACTAATAAAACATACTACTAAAAATCCCATTGTTTTGATACAATTTATTAAGAAACAGAAACAAATACTAGCACTGTACTCAAGTAAATGTTTATTGATACAGTGTTACTACGAAGTTGTTCTTAACACTAGAAAATGACAACCAAATTATTATTTAATGTCGTGCTTATTGTCACTCCATCTCTTACAAAATAACAAAGGAAAGCTTTACGCGTGTGACGTGTTATTCATTTCACGATAAATCATTGTTGTTGCAAGAATTGTTATACATAATATTTAATAATTTTTATCTTATATCACGTAGAGTACATACATATAAATGATATATAAACAGTAAACAAACATTTAATTCATATGAACATATTTCCAAATAACACTTATGACAAAAAATGCATCGAGAATTTAGTCGCTAACAGCCTTATTCTTTTAGGCGTGGTCTGTGAAGAATAAGATGCTTAATCTCACTATTATTAGGTCCCATATGTCATAGTTGGTTAGCTTATACAAATAACATAGCATAAACGGGTTTATTACCAGCCATTATTTTTGTTGAGATTAAAAGGCATTTTTTAAATAAAAAAAGAATGCTAACAGATTTTTTTCACAAATTTTACTAAAATTCTTCTAAACTATTCTAAGCCTGTGCCAGGAGATGCTTCACGTCAATAGTCGAGTGGTGGAACGAACCTACGACCTCACGTTTCGTCACCGTACCCAAAACCATTAGGCTATTGTCGCTTGAATATTTGCTCGAATGTTGTTTTAACAGCCTATTTGAATAAATTTATCTGACAGTATAGTTCATGTTTAGACTATCGTAACCGTGTTGTCCAAAATAATATTTATTGGATATCCTTGTGACCATAGAGAATATATTAAATCACCATATTCACCAACGATATTTTTTTATGGATAGGTGAAAGGTTGTGTTAATAACCATTTTTGAATATAAAAATAGTTACGTAATCTGATTAAGAATAAACATTTATTTTAAATATGTACATGTCATGTCATTCAGTACCTAAAATAAACGTTATTAGAACGGAAAGTAAAATTAAACTTTCACGAATAGAAATTGACCATACCTTTACTTGCTTCAAAAGTTTTGCCTTTGACAGTAGCTTAACAAAGAGGTAATGCTCAAAAATTTTAAAACCAGTTACTAATGACTGCCAACAATAGTTTAAACTTTCGAAACCATTCGAGTACAAATTTTTCTATATCTATTAGGTTAAAGATTACCGTTGAAGTTTGTCAAAGTGGGAAAATAATTAATGACAAATGAACTTTTACAAAAGAAAAAGCTACTGTCTATGGTTTTGCAAAGTTATGTCCATATTTCTGTAGACCGATACTACTAAGCATAGTTATTTAAGTGCAAAGGTTTACTGATAGTTACAATCATTTATTGAAGATCAAGCGACCCCGATCCGGGATGCCACCCCTCAATCGTCCTAATCTCCACCAGCTTCACTGGACGAGGAGAAGGCCGAGTGTCTGGCTGACAGTCTCGAGGCTCAATGCTCCCCAGCACCCTTCCCGTCGACCCCGATCACCTCCTGAAGGTAGAGAGCGAGGTCCATCGTAGGGCGAAAAACCAATCCGCGATCCCGTTCCAACGATTACGTGCACCGAGGTTGAGGATGTATTAAAAATCTGCGTCCCCGCAAAGCCCCGGTATAGACGGCATACCTAACTTGGTTGCCAGACGTTTCCCCGATAATATCGTACGCCTCCTGGCTATAATATTTAACGCGGCCATGACTCACGGCATCTTTCCCAACGAGTGGAAGGAGGCCGACGTCGTAGGGTTCTTCAAACCCGGTAAACCGCGCACAGAACCCTCTTCATATAGACCTATTAGTCTTCTCTCCGTTTAGGGAAAGTATACGAACGGCTTATCTTAGCTCGATTACGCGCCTTCATGGACTCGCGAGAGCTTCCCATACCCGAGCAGTTTGGCTTCCGCGCCAAACACTCATGTACTCAACAGGTGCTCCGCATCACGGAGCACATTCACGCCAAATCCTTTATTGGCATGCATGCAGGAGCAATCTTCCTGGACGTGGCGAAGGCATTCGACAAAGTCTGGCACGCCGGGCTTGTATACAAGCTATACAAGCTTAGGGTGCCCGACTATCTAGTGCGCATAGTGCGCGATTTTCTTACCGGTCGAACCTTCAGGTACCGCGTCGAGGGAGTGCGCTCCACCCTCCGTCCCGTTCGAGCCGGAGTACCTCAAGGCTCCGTACTCGGTCCCGTCCTATACACGCTCTACACTAACGATATTCCGCGCTCACGTAGAGCAGAGCTAGCCCTTTTCGCCGACGATACCGGCATTTATGCTTCCGGGCGTTCTCCCGAAGTCATTCTTAAAAAACTCCAGACTGCGGCCGATGCCCTAGGGGATTGGTTTCGGAAATGGAGAATAGAAATCAACCCGGCTAAGAGCGCAGCCATGTACTTCACGAGGCGTCTTCAGTCTCCACCTCGTTGCGTCAACTTCTAGGTACCCCTATTCCATGGGTTACACAAACCAAATACCTTGGTGTCGTATTAGATCCCAAACTCAGCTTCGGCCCTCACGTAGATCAAGTTAGGAACCGGGCGGCCTACGTTATGGGTCGCCTATATCACCTCATTAATAAGAAAAGTAAAATGTCCCTCCGTAATAAGGTGACACTTTACAAAGCAGTTATACGTCCCGTTATGACGTACGCGAGCCCGGTCTTCGCGCATGCCGCCCATAAACATATCCATAGGTTACAAGTAATTCAGAATCGTTTTCTGCGACGAGCCACGGGTGCGCCGTGGTTCGTACGTAATCGCGAGCTCCACGTTGATACAGGGTTACCGACAATAGCCCAATTCTTTAAGCAGGCATCTCGACGGTTTTTCGAGACTGCCACCAAACATTCTAACAAACTTCTTGTAAGTGCCGCCACTTATAAGCCTTCCTATAATAAATACCGTCGCGTCGCCCGGAGGCCGAGACACGTTCTTGACGATCCGGACGACGCGATTACCATTGCACAGGCTAGATCTCTACAAATCCACAAAGCGTCCATTCGCGACCGTCGGAGGTTGCGAATAATCCTGCGAGTTACCGCTATTTTATGGGCAGGCCCCACCCTTAGATGTTAGGAGCGTTGCTGGAGTTTCTTTGGCCACTTTTCTCCCAGCGCCAACGCTTCCCGAAGTGGCACTCAAAGTTAGTTTAGCTTTTGAATGTCTCTTAGATTATCCGTGAAATAGCAACCGACCGAGTCGTGGTTCGGCCCTCTCGGGCGCCCTCGGATCGGCATGCTTACGCGTAACATAGTAACCGTCCAAGCCGAGGTTACCCCTCACCGGGGGGACCCTTGTGTCGAGTTACTAGCAATAGAGGTTCAGGCTAAGCGACCTAAGAGCTATGCCACCTCTCAATCCGGTGAAGCAGTCAAGGCCAGCTTTTCTGGCCAATCTGTGTAGTTCGTCAATAAAAAAAAAAAAAAAAAAAAAAAAAAAAAAGATCAAGGATCTAATCTCGTTCAGCACCGATGGTTCGTGTTACGTTCTCACACTCAGGGTTCAAATCTCAGTGGCATGTGCTAATATACGACAACTTATTTGCTCTATTTTGTGTGGCGATATGCTTACCTTCTGTTACATAAGGCACGTAATAATGTAATAATAAAGCAGACGTCTATTACCATCACTCTCTACAAGGTTAAAGGAATTTAAGAACTTATATAAAAAATAGACTATAAGACATTTCTGCAAGAACCTCTCACTGGATAGTAATTGATGACTGGCACTTCACACAATAATGTGGTGCTATCCAGAATTTTAAATTAAAACATTACTACATTTAAAATTGTTATTAAAAATATTTCCAGATTGATTTCGTATTTTCACGGCAAAGTTATAAATTAAATAAATTTTACGGACTTAACAATCATTCTTCTAACTATCGCAGTAACTAACGTAAATGATACTATGGAATCTACGCGAATAGATACGAAACAGTTTGTGGCAAGTCTACTGAATAGACGACAATAGTAGACTACAATTTAGAGACATCGTGTTTTGCTATGTAACTCTTTCCTCATCAAATAACTTTTTACAATGCCAAATAGTTCGTGGCAGGTCTACTTAATAGACGACATTAGTAGACTACAATTTGCACACACTGTGTTTTGTTATGTTACACTTTCCTCCTCATATAACTTTTTACAAGTTCTAAGGATAAATCAATAATTTAAAATAATCACTTTTAAAGTGAAGCCATTTGTATGCTATGCGTTAAACGGCACTCAAGAACTGGATTTAGTCATCAACAGCCCATTGAAACTAAATGTAAATTAGAATTAATATGATTCACATTAGCTATGTACTGATAATGACAAATCACGTGGCAAAGAAATGGAACGATTTCCTAGTAAATATTTCCGTTCAAGCGGGAAATAAACACTTCAAACCGTTTCCTAGACAATAATGTTAGATTAATCCTCTCAATTCTTACTAGGTAGACATAGATAAAAATTGTTATCCGTTTTTCACCGTGTACTTTATGTTATAGAGGATAGCTAGTGATTCGTAGAGCTCTTATTACGTTTAGCCATAAATATATATAGAGTTACGGCGGTAAAGAATATTTCCTCTCGGAGGACCTTCGCGCTTAAATGCCCCTAACAGAAGTTCAGACTGTGACTCTCAGCCGAGTCTCAACCCGGAGAATAAATGGGATCAGGTCGTCCCATGAAACACGACCAGTTATAGAAAAGCGCCATCAAGTTAAGTTACCTTCCGCCGATTATTCTGGTCATAATAATAATAAAACCCTCACGCCATCGACCCGATGGGGTGGGCAGAGATTTTTCACGGTTCTGGTACACCTGTATCACTTTTGGCAACAATACATTTTCGCATAGTTTGTAGTTGATTTATTGTACTTCTGACGCCAGCCTTCTTTAGTATGTCACGAATTTGAACGATAGATACATTACCCTAGGAAGCTCCCTCTAAGATCCAACCACCTTAGTACTTATAAACGATATAGGTTCTATATCTCTTCTCTCTATTAATTTTATGGTTTGAAGTCCCTGATAAATTTCTCTCATTCCGTGCTCAAAATATTGTTCTAATAATATTACATAGACACGGACTGTGTGTGACATGACATATCGTGTTTGAATCAATCTAAATATATTTCTCTTAATAGAAATTGTATTGCGTGTGAAACAGACCAAATGGCGCGCTGGTTTTGGTTTCATGGACACAAATTATATTTCCATGGTCGCTGAAGAGAAAATCGTACCTGGGCCGCTCTTATTGCGGCAATTGAACAAAAATTTGACGTTTCGAGATAAAGGCAACAGCGCAATATGGCTATATAGAGTAAAAAAGATTTATCTTATTTATGTAATTTTTGATGGTGGGTTGTTTATTTTGCGAATAACGCATGTTACTCTGAAGGATAGTGATACACTTGACAGAAAATGTTGTAGCCAGGTGAATGTTGAAAGAGAGTACCAATCTCAGCTCTACCAAATCCTTTCTAAAAATCGGAAACTAATTGGTCCCGGCAGACTGAACCTGTATTGACGAGGAAGTAAGTCTTTAAAACTGTAAATTTATGTTGCCTCCGGTGAAGATGGACCAAATTATGCTTAGACTTGAAATAATACTTTTTCGATAGCTTGATGCATGTACTAAAGATGGTGTTAACGATTTGCAAATTTTGAAGGTATAGGCGTTTATTTTTTTTGTGACGAACTACATTTAATAACCAGAGAGGCTTACGTTTACAGCTTCACCGGATTGAGAGGTAAGGGTCCCCCCGGTGAGGGGTAACCTTATGTCGATTTACTAGCTGGGATGGTTACTATGTTACGTTAGCATTCCGGTTCGAAGGCGCCCGTTTCAACGGCTCCGTCGGTTGCTATTTCATGGATATCTAAGGGACATTCGAAAGCTACACTAACTTGTGGTTCAAATAAAAAAAGGTCGTCGCGCGGCGTCTTATACGATGACTGTTGGTTACTATGAACTTAGTCACGAGTGGTGCGAAGATACCTGCGACCATAAGATCGTAATGTCGAATGCATAACCTTCATATTCGTCCCTACACATACAGTCACTCTTCAACACACGCAACCTTTTACACACAAACACACTCACACACACAAAACGATTAAAGTAAATTACATTATTAGTTGTTAATTTTACTAAATTTTTAATTGTATTTAACTGTTTGGAGATGGGCGTTAATAGCTGCGACACAGTTTTTACTACTGCGGCTATTATCGAACTGGTTTGTACATGAATTTTTGGTTTGAAATAAAATCATATTATTACTATTATTATTACTATTACATAACCGCTAACATTATGCACTTAAGAAATTGTTACAATTAGGAATCGAAAGCACTTTACCCACTTGAACAAGCGTCATAAATGAAATAATACAGTATGATTTGAAATTGAATATTCATATTGAATGGATATATAGATAACAACTTATATTAGACTTATTAGCGAACTGTAATTGTCTTTTGATTTTCTCACATTTTTTTGTTTCGCAAAGCTGTATCGTTCTTAAACACGAGAACCTTACAGATAAGATCTATAACGTTGATTTCCACATACACGTAACATAAGACAAAGTGTTACATTGTTAGTTACTTAACATTGTAGGGACGGTATTTCGAAGTAAATGGTGGTATTCATCAACGTAAACGATTAAACGTTAAAAAATTAAGTTCCTATGCATTATCCTAATGATGCGGTTAAAGACAGTCAAATCTTACATTATTATTACATTCCGACCATTTGACTTATGTTCCTGACCAGTATCACTTCGAACTCGAAATCGGTGTCGAGTCGATGTTTGGTGTTTTTAGTTTTACCAACTGTTTGGGTTCTGTCACTAAAAATAAATAGAATAATCATTTATTCGAAACAGGAAACAAAACATGTGTAAAAATTAAGTCAATAAACAAAAGAAATTAATATTAACAACAATTTTAAAACTACCGTGCTGAAAATGGATTGCCTCAGCACGTGCTGATTCTCAGCCAAATAAACCTTGAATTGCAATAGTTCAGCGGAGTGAACCCCTATGTACATGTACGCGCATTCGTTTAGTTTCCGTTTTATAGATTATAAAATGTTATCTAGATTACATCATTGAACCTTCATCGTAGAGTTAATTTACGTTCTCCCGAAGCACGACAAACTTTAAGACATCGCTGTAGATTATATTATGCTTGCCACTCTATATTCACGAGTTATATTTTCACCGCAGCCACTGAAAGGTGTTGAAGAAGCACAGGATATTTATGACTATATGGTTTGCACCTCTGTCCTCGGGCGGGACGTGCACACCTTAATTTCTGCAGCTCTTTAAAGGTCTGCTTGCCGGAGCATCTACCCTCCTTGAATAAGTTAGACGTTTTGTGGACTTAAAATACAGTGAATTTGTAAAAGCCTCTGAGCTAAAACCATTTCATCCCTTTATAGAAGGAAAAACATTAGATAGAGAGATCTATAAGCAGAAACACGTTAATATAAGTGCGCTTCAATGCAAATATATTGAATATTTCGAAATAAAATAAAATGCATAATATTGCATTCATACATTATTTTTATTGCAAAGTTTTATATTCGTTTAATAGCTGCTTACAATGAGCGAAACGGTAAACGAAACTTCGTACTCCGGCACATTTCGTAATCTTAACCATCACAGCGCCATTCTTATTGTTATACTTTCTCCGATCCTCGACTGATAGCATCGAGAATTTTAAGTTTTCTTGAGTATTAATATAAATAATGTTTACTGCCATTATTTAAGCGTCTGATGGTTTGAGGTGCGGTCTACGAAATATGACACCCAAAGTTAGTTTAGCTTTTGAATGTCCCTTGGATTAGAATATATGACATAGCAATCGACCGAGTCGTAGTTCGGCCCTCTCGGACGCCCTCGGATCGGAATGCTTACGCGTAACATAGTAACCGTCCAATCTGAGGTTACCCCTCACCTGGAGGACTTTGTGTCGAGTTACTAGCGATAGAGATTCAGGCTAAGCGACCTAAGAGTTATGCCACCTCTCAATCCGGTGAAGCAGTCAAGGCCAGCTTCTCGGGACAATCTGTGTAGTTCGTCATTAAATAAAAAAATATATAATGTTCAAAGTTCAAACCCATCATTCCACTAAGGACGTGAACTATGTCGTAGCATGTTATGAAATAGTTAAAAAGATTTTTTAGAACGAAGTTTCTTATGGGGCGTTGCGGAGGGGCAAAAAACGTAAAAAATAACGTAAAGATTTATCGATAGTCTATCTTTATGACTATACAGTGTCTAATGTGTAGCTGATGGCTGTTATTATTATTATTTTTCATATAAATCGCTATCTTGTTTCTTTATATATGATTTTTTTATTTGCATGTTAATTTTATATGTTTTTATAAATAAAATAAAGGCGTTAGGATAATTTTCTTAAGTAGGTTTTTTGATTTTTACCGATAAAAATTTCGTAATAAAAAATGTATACCCGAATATTTTTATGATATGGATCTTCTTTCCTATCTGGTGTCCTACGACACCACACGGTTTTTTTTAATAAAAAAATATGAACAAAAAAATAGTTGAACAGCATAATATTACCTCTTAGCGTTCCATTTTATGATCGTATGTTCGGAAGTTCGAACCCCAGCCGATTAATTATTAATTAAAAATAAATACTTGCTAAAATTTGTGCGCGGCTCATGTCGACCTATAACTACCTGTAACGTTCAACACCCGTCACTTTGGGGGTCTGAGAGCAACATAAATTCTGCGGACAACCATCTAGGTATACAATTATTTTTCCTTTGTCTATTAATAAGTTTTGCATAAAATAAAATACCGCTAAAGGGGAAAACTTAAACCAAAACTATAATCTGAGACTGGATGCATCACCGTTGACTTATAGTGTTTGTAGAAAAAAAACGCGAAAAAACAATATGTTTGATTTTTGTTTTTTCGCGATTTTTCGTGATTACTGTTTTCGTATCATTAGAAAAATTTACTCTAAAATGATGAATACATTTAGTTACAAAATAATTCCAAGTAATTATCTATTGCAAAATTATAATATATTAATATTTAATCATTTTTAAATTATTACAATTATATTATAGTACATACCATGTAGTATTGCGAAAATGCACGAAATAAGAAAATTCATAATTGCACGAATTCACAGTTTCCAAAATATAATTATACGAATTATAGCATTTATGTGATAAAAAAGTTAATTTTTTTTTTAAACTCACGATCACAAATATAAAAGTACAGGATATTAATACAATAAATAGTGCGACATGCGACGCGACGCGGACGCAATGACAAAGACAACTGTTGGACGAAACCGATTTCCCGCGCTTATAACCCGCCTGTCATGAAAGGCAAAGGACACCTAACAGCTGCTTACGTCGTCAAGTTTTCCGAAGAACAGAATAATATATCAAAGGAGTTCCTATGCTGCCTATTGATTATTATTTTCATTACATATTCCGTTTGTAGTTATTTCAATTTTAATATTTATTTACTTCATGATATAATACGTTTATCTGACACTATTATTATTTAATTTTATGCTGTTAGTCAGCTTTTAATACAACACCCATACTTCGTCTAGGTGTGTCAGGACCAAAACAATATGGACCAATCCATTTTAGTCAAGATAACACTTTTTCGTACATAACGTTCCAAAACAGTCATTAATTTAATATTCACTTGCTCCTTAGAAAACAAAAGCTGCTTGATTACAAACGTAGACAAGAATCATTGGCGTAAAATTTACCCACTTCCCGCTGTGTTGGGTATCCTAACACAGTAGTAAAAATAAAATAATATTTTAGGTTTACTGGATATGAAATCTGTGTCATATGTGGTCCTTATTATAATCTTACTAGCGTTGCTATGGTGGGTGTAAGTGCCGGGCTTGTTTATTATTTAGAACACTCCATATGAAATAGAAATTAACCAAACTCTTCGAAATCATCTCTTTGAAATGAGACTGAAATACAAAGTTCTAAAAAAGACACAACGATATCGGTCAGTTCAACAGACTACGTGACTATCAAAATTGTATAAATCACTTTTACTTTGATTCGGTTAAATATAATTACAGCGGTTTCGTGCCTTATCAAGCGCTTATCGTAAAATCTTAAGTTAGGTATATATTTTTGGCTCCATTGTGCCCAATTGTAGATCTTTAGCCAAACATCAAGAATCAAATTTCAATATACTAAAATACTATAAAAAAACTCGCGCGAGTTTGTTTCATCTTAATTTTCTAAGTAGAAAACCATATAGATGTATATATTATCAATTGGTTAATGAACTTCAACTACGAAATGTGTGGAAATATTTTAAAATGATTTGAGTGACTGGTATTGATATACAGAGTTACAGACACACATAACACACAGCCAGTCTTAACACAGAGTAAGAAGAGTAGTAAGTATAGTAAGAATAGTCTTAAATTGTTATATATGTATTTCTCTGATTTAAGCAAAATGGCAATATAACGCGAGGGTACGGTTTATATAGTACATGATTTCCTAGTTCAGGAGACAGGACATCATTCCTTCATGTGTTAACATAGAATGTGTTTAATAAAGATTATCATTATATATATTTAGTCATATTCATAATGGTAATCATACATAGATTATACGTATGTTAATTTTCTCGTCTTTTTGTAAAACTAAAAAAACGAAATGAAAAAATCATTGGCCGTGATTGACGTTCGAATCTCTAACTGTCCGATTCTCAATACATGTATACAGTTTTAATTTCCTCATTTCCATTGCTCACGTCTTATTATGATATGGTACTTAACCTATTTACAATTTTGCGAATTGTGATGTACAATAATATTTTGTAATACGTCATTCATTTATCACAATACAAATTCAGAGGAACTGCATTATCGGCACACATAGGGGATTATGTAGAGAGCGTAGGATTCTATGATGTATTGTCGGGAATCAAATCCCACTACCACTTTTCCACATACACACATACCACGCCTACTTGTACCAATATTTAACCGTTTTTCGGTTTCTAATAAATAACTTGCTAAGATTTGTGTTCTATGTATGACGATTGGTAATCAAAACGAATACCCCTGAAAGCCCTGAGAGAATATTAATTTTAAAAAATGTTAAGTGATGAAAGCCACCCATATACCTACCAAAAAGTTGCTTCCAAATTAGTATATTTAGAAATTTCAACTAATTTTAGCCTTAATTGTTTATCGTTATGGTTCGGTGTTTCGGCAGAGGCCATACTCCTTTTGAAAAATAAGTAGGAGTAACATAAAGGAAGTCCTTTTATAGTTTTAACCTGGTTATGTAGTCGTGATGCTGATTAATGAAAATGATAGTTCAATTAAAGTACTCGGAACCGACTAACTTGTGTCTGTGAGGATCGTGAATAATGGAGATCCGAAGAATCTTCTATGTCAACTCCGTGAGTGCTATATTCTTTTGTTAAATATATTAAATAAATACATTAAATATAAACTTAATGTTACATGTAAGTAAAACTTAATATAACGTAAATGGACTAAAGCGCTTCAAACTCCATTCTGTGCTTAAGCCATTAGCCATGGACTCGATAATAGCTCCCTTTTAAAAATCCAAATAAGTTTTTGATCTGAGGTAGACAACGTGAGCATTCGCTTTTCTCAAACAGTGGGTCCTGTTTAGCATTTTTTTGGAATTGCTGGTTGGGATTTGAAGTCAGTGTCAAATTAAGGTATGACTACCCATTTTTTAAATAACGATACGTTCGTAAAATACTTTGGATTGTTAAGAGTCGGCTGGGATATGAGCATCATATCGGTAAATAGTAAATCGATAGCTTCGCTACTTACCTTTTATCTTTTAAAATAAATAACGGCCTCGGTTTGCAGTGCCAAACGGATCGAACATCTGCATTCCAGGCAATCAAAACGTTACACATGGCCGTCTTAAGACATTCCATGAGAGAACCAGACAAAGGTTAAATTTCACAATCAATTGACAGGCCTTCTATACTACTGAATAGTTCTCGCTGATATTGTGACTGCTGCCAGGTAGTTAATCAAAATTATAGGGTATTGTGAATCAAGGGGAGCTCATAAGTACTACACCACCAAAGCTCATAACAACGTATTATCTAATAAGCTGAAGACAAAGAGTCCGACCCGCTCTCATAGTGCCATTACAGCTAGTTGCAGTTCTACAATTTCTAGTAATCTGACAGAAGCAACTGACGGAGCTGTTTCGGCTCTCTCGAATTAAAATTCTGTCTTTGAAAAGGGTGATGGGCCAGCCATTCCCTCTTGGAGTTCCTTCCGATGAGTTGTTGCTTGTTCACGTTGAACACTAAAAGCTCGGTCACTAAATTTCTGGCTTCGACCTATAAGTGTGGGTCTTAGGATATTTGAAATATACGCTTGTTATACAAGTATAAAGTTACATAGATAACTTATTTAATTAGAGCATGACTTTTTTAAATAATTTATGGCACTGTTAGGCCTTCATTGTTTCCAATGTTAAGAAGATGTAACTCAATAAACGCCAATTTGCTCTTCTTTGGAAGTCACCCACATTTTATTCGGAGCTATAAAAGTAATATATTGCATCCCATCAACCCCATTCTTACCAATGACCTACACTTTGCGATAAGTTTCTTTTACCAAAATTCAGTAGTGTAAGTAACGCCTTGCGACTCAAGTGTCATCGTTTCCCAAAGTCCAACGCTTCCCGAAGTGGCACTCAAAGTTAGTTTAGCTTTTTGAATGTCCCTTAGATTATCCGTAAAATAGCTACCGACCAAGTCGAGGTCCGGACATAGGGCTGAACAAGAAAACATGTATAAAAAATTAAAAGGGGCGTAGTAAACTCGGTTGGGCATGTGTTAAAACAATGTTAAAATCGGGTAACAATAAAATACTAGAATGGACTTCACACATTTATTGTATTTTTGTCTAATAAAAATACTATATCGTATAACTATTATAAATGGAGATATCTACAGCAATTGACAGTCTTGCTGGTTGTACACACTCGACAG
Source organism: Meandrusa payeni (assembly GCA_029286785.1). Lineage (NCBI taxonomy): Eukaryota > Metazoa > Arthropoda > Insecta > Lepidoptera > Papilionidae > Meandrusa > Meandrusa payeni. The sequence continues at coordinate 9,897,108 of JAGSMX010000017.1, forward strand.
AGCACAACAATATTACCATTGCGCATTGTGCACTGTATGGACAATTTTTTTTTTGTTATTCTAAACAGAACTATTTCGTCTTAATTTACAGCCCTACCGAAAATTATAAAATAAAAAAAAACTACAATCTTACGAAAACAAACACCATTCAATGGTCATAATTTACTTATTGCACTACTGAAACAGAAGACTATTGTAATAAAGGTTTGCGATTGTTTTTAAGCTGACAAGTGGGGGAAGTAATTTATAATTCTTGTTCACTACTACGGATCGATATGACAATATTGTTTAATGAATACGGAGAATTAACAAACGTTACATACTATGAAACACAAAGAGTTTTTTTTATTACAAATAGACAGTAACTCCATGTGCCTCACAAAGCTATCGTCTTAGAATAAACATCTAATTCAGCTATACTCAACCTGCGGCCTTAATTAACCCATTTCGAATTAAACAACACAAAAAATACGCAATGAATCCGTTCATAGCTGTTTATTACAATTTGTAAGAATCGCAAAGACTTAAGAAATCATGACCTAATTTTTTTTTGCGTCCCGCGACACCATGACAGTCACGTATTTTTGGCCTCTGAAAGAAATGGTTGAATACCACTGATCTAATTGCACCATTTTCCCCTTCCGCTCTTAGTTAAGAAGAAAATCTTTTCAGAAAGAAAAAAGAACATAGAAAAGGTACGAGAAGCATATGTGTTTACCCTCAAAGTTTAAAATGGAATGGCGAGTTACCGGTAATTGTATTTGCGGTAACCTCAACTGTAACACACGAAACTAGTTTTTGTTTTGACACGGGCTTTATCCTTCCCCGGAAGTCGCGCTGTCCCACTCGTACAACTACACTTTACTTGTACCGTAGTTCTACCACTTTTAAAATGACACGAGTTGCTTATATTGTGTGAAAGAATTAAGTACTATAAATACATAGGCACAACTTGTTTTGATTTAAACACTGAGTTTTCTACTCGTAAATTTAATTAACACCGAATTCTAATTAGCTCTACAGTACTTCGTAGACTTTCAATAAGTTATACAAATAAAAACTCTTGTTAAATCTATACTGATAGGTACCGAGAGGATTTGCCATCTTACATATAGGAAAAGGAAAAATAGGCTACCTCGAGAAAAATATAAGACTACATTAGAATATATTTTTACACGACGCGTCTCACAACAAATGTAAACCTAAATATATGAAATAAATTGGGTTTGCACCACACGTCGCGCAATGATTTAAGATAACTACTTAAACTTTATTATTTACATGTACATAGAGCAAATAATTGGCTAAATGATATAAATCCAATTTTGAAACACTCACCTTTAATAAACAAAAATAGTCAAACACATGTTTAACTTTCATAAAACATTCACTTTTTGTTAAATAATAATTTATATTATAATAATTTCCTGACAGTTTCATTGTTATTTCACAAACAAGGGTAAAGTGAAAAATAACAATTACAAGCAATTGGAAATTTGAAAAATCTAAGGTGACTACGAACGCGCAACGATTGGTCGCCATATTTGTGACGTCATAATATTGCAACTATTTCATAACAGTACAGCGCTTACGGCTGAACACAAGATCAAAATACTGTATCTCCGTATACTGCAACTGAAAACTACAAGACGCCAAGAGCATTCGGGTTTTACAAATAATACTGGATTTAAAAATAAAAACTTATCTTTGCATTTATTACGGAAAAAATTGTTCAAATACCCAATTTCCTGTCAGATTCATTATTATTTGACAACCAAGGGCGTGGTGAAAAATAATCATTACAAGCATTTGTAATAAATTTAACCTGTATCTATCCGAAGGTAAGGTTCAAATTCGCAACACCCAACATGTTTACAATATATGCGATTCTCAAATCCATGTTACATTTACAATGTCTTAAGATTTCTAAACAAAGTAAAACAATCTACATTTCTACTACACACGGCATACATAGTATGTACAAATATGACTATATACAGAACTATAACATGGTAAAGATGTTCATCGAAGCTTTGCACGCACCGTTTACATGCCGTCAGCATCAAATATAAGCCGCTTAAGATACACAGATGGACATAATTTTTAGAAGAATCGGAACTAACGAGCAAAAAATTAACCCAATGTTAAATGACCAAGGCTTGCTTTGGCTGTAAGTGAACGCTTTGTTATAGGTCGCATAGGTTCAGTGCAGCTGCTGGTATTAGACTATACGAAACGGTTATACGTGGTATGAAATCACGTGAAAATACGTAGGTATTACGTATGTACACATATTATTTCTAACATACACGGGTATGTTGAGTTGTACTTATTTTGAAGGTAAATGTTACATAATATTAGTAATTTTAATATACATTTGTAGTCAGTACATATTACTGTAGGTGATTAAATATAACTTAATAAGTTACCAATATCCCATTTACCTCTAAGGAAAAATTTAAAGGAAACTACTTTTAGGGATTTTATCGCGGTTCAATAATTTTAAACTTCCAACATTCCTATCACTTTACAGCGGTCATTCAACGCATCGGTCACGGGTGTGACTGATGCGTCGATTGACCCAACGTCAGTTAGTGACGAAACTCCGAATAATGGTAACTGTTGCTATGATATATTGTCCATGTTAAAGTTAAAGTTACAGCCTAATATATATGTCCCACTTCTAGGCACAGGCCTTCTCTGTAAAGAGAGTACAAGAGCATAGTCCGCCACGCGGCCCTAGTGCGGATTGGCACTAATGACGTCTCATGTCTTTCTAAGACATGTAGGTTTCCTCACGATGTTTTCCTTCACCGCCGAGCGCGTTTGAATCGGCACATAAAATTGCAACAACAAATTTATTGGTGCCGTCACCGAGGATCGAACTCTGGTTGCTAGCGTACTATGCAACTTGAGCCGTGGTAGCTCAGTGTCCGGGCGGGCTTGTCCATGTTGGGATCGTGAAAATAATATACGTACACACATATATATACATATACGCATACATATAAATACTGTTACGTCCATCTGTTTGACTTCTCTGACACTGACTGTCCACGCATGGGTGTTGTTACATTCGATGAAAGTCCTTATACGAATAACGCGCTATATCTGGCAGACAACTGGTAACTAACAATTCTTATTGTCCATTTCTTATTATATTATCTCTGTTCGATTACCGACCTTTCAGGCAATGGGCTCTTTTCGTGTAGGCCCTTCTGTCATAATTTTACGACGAAATCAGTTTAACTGTACAAAGCAATTTGCTTAGTGGAAAGTAGATCTCAGCAGCTAGTATTAAAATTGTAATGGCACCTCACACCTTGGCTTTAAGCCTCAGTTCTACCAACGGAAAGAGATAGTAATGGTTTAGTTAGATTCCGTTTAAGTGGATCCTCGCTTTGACCTTCGCTCGCTTTTGTCTACACTATCGAGTATTGATGATCGATGTTACATAAAACATAGATATTACAATATAACCAAGCGTTGTAACTCTTTATGGCTGATTGGATTTGTTAGTTCGAATGCTTTTAAAACATTTACAGAATTGAAGAGACAATGCGCGGTAAGCATTCCGACTAGCCTTTTCAGGGCTTCGGAATTCAGACACTTCAGCCGAGTTACATTATGACTGTTAACTCATTTCATGAACGCAAAGGTTGCGAGTCACTAGTTAAGATAAGCGATAGCAAATCCTGGAGTCTGAAGGCCAATACGCAGAAGTTGCTCAAAGCTTTCAAGATGTGGTGTTACCGTAGAATGTTACGCATTCGCTGGACCCAAAAGATATCCAACGAACGAGTACTCCAGCGCGTCGGAATGAACCGCGAACAATTCGCAGGTACTGACCTTCAGACGGAGAAAAGTCGCCTACCTAGGTCATGTCTTGCGACACGAAAGATATCATCAGCTTCTCCAACTAATTATGATGAGCAAAATAGCAGGGAAGAGACGTGCTGGACGTAGGAAAATGCCGTGGTTGCGTAACATCAGAGAGTGGACCAGCATTCGACTAACTTTTTCGCTTGGCACACGACGAGAACAAGTTCGCTGAGCTGACGACCAACGTCCAGTAATGGAGAGGCATTTGAAGAAGAAGAAGTGAAGGGAACTGGCGACGTGCGATCCCTTTGAAGACACTGTCACATATACTGTGGCTGAAGAAAAATCGACGTTGGACAACACCAGTGTTTTGGGTTTGATAAACATCGAATCATGACGGATGTCGAATTGGAATAAAATGTAATGATATTGACTCTTGTTCAATTATTACTTTCCGTCAATTACATTGTCGTTAACATCAATCATCACAACTCCAGTGCACATTAAAGACATAACAATTCGCTGCTATTTCAAAACGAGTTGGGCAAAACGAATCCGGATGCCATTGCTTGGCATTGATATTGCAAAATATGAAACACGACAAATTTTAAAACTTGCAGGTGAGATAAAATTTCAAATGATCAACAAAATAATGAAATGTAAATAATAAACCGTTGAGAATTATAAATTATTAACAATAACTGTAATTAAAGGTGATAAACAAAGCTGATGTTTAAAAATAAGTTCTACAGTTATCATTCATGCAGTAAATTGTGCGTATCTAATACATGGTACATTGGCTTATTTGGAGTAATACGGGTCAATGACCTGATGAGATGTCTTGATATGTTATTAGATTCAGTGACATGATGCAAGAACTGTGTGAAGCCCCCGGAGCACATCTTGTATAATACATATTTGTAAGGAAAATAGCTTATCCAGCGACTAATATCTAACTATACATCATGTCACAAAAATATTTAATTTACACCGTTTGCATATTTATAATACAATCATAAATATATCCATTTGTACATTACACAAGAGAATTTCCTTTTCGTATATTTACAAATAAACAACAACATTCCGAACCCCTTCGCCACTATTCACAAATCTCTACATCTAACTACAAATGACCTAGGGCTGTAAACTTATAATATAATACCAATCATATTAATTACAAAATTCCCATAGATTATTTAAACTTCGGCCGTGTATTGTGGTTTAGTTCAGTTAACATTGGAATAATTACAATGATTTGGCAAACTGCTTATCAGGGGTTAATACAGTATACGAGGGACATGAGCACAGTGCAGAGGGGCTCCGGTGCGTTCCTCCGGAGATCCTGGAGTCCCTCACCATGCACCGAGGAAAGGCCACACCGGGGGGTAGATAAAAGCCCCACATAACCGCCGCCTTCCCCCCAGAAGACGGGGTATCTTGTTGAAGATTTCCCCTCCATCAACAAAAAAAAGTAAATAAGAATAGGATCAAATAAAATTCATTTAATATGTTAAATGTACTAAAACCACTAACAAATAAAGTAGAAAACAAGTATTAGGCCGTTTTCTTAATATTCAAATGTTAAATGTTAAGTTAGAAGCATGTTTCGTTTGGGTAATGTTGCGGATCAGGTCAACGTTCAGAAAGACGGAAAGATGTGTCCGAACAAATTTTACATATTGAAAAGCTTTTCTTCCAAAATTTATAATTAAAAAAAATATATATTTTGAATTTCATTACAAAAATCTAAGATCACGTTAAATCATCCTTTTAATATTTGCGGGATAAACAGAGCTAGCAATCGATATCCGCTTTTCAAGGTTTAACAAAATCTTACCTATTACTAATTCTTTACTATTTACCTTAGAACTGGATATTATAGAAGTATGTCTTTACTAAATTTATTAACATGTTGACATGTTCTGCAAAATTACCTTCTTGTGTAGCAATAATGCGTGTCCTCATTCCTTATTGTCTTAACATTGCACTAACAAGTTCATTATTATAACATCTTTAATGTATTATTTATTTCCCTTCACTAACATGGTCACAACATAGGCAATAAAACATTCACTTAACTTACAAACTTTATAGAACTCTAAGCCATTTGGTATATAAATACTGCCCTGGATACTTTCTGTGTAGCATCTAACTCGATGACCACTATAAAACTACAAAATAGAGCACAACAGTTGGTTATTTAAATAATATTATGAGAAGTGGCCATATGTTAATTGTTAGGACCCCAATTTCGTTTACAAAATCAATAAAACTAATTATTAACAGTTTAACAGACTGTAAATTTAATCTTTATGATGTAAACTTGATTTTAAAACTATACATTGTCCTGTACTGTATGTTTATAATTATGGCTTAAATAATTGAAGTAAATGCAATTATATATTTTCGTTTGATTTTTTTGCATTTATCATGATCACACATGTTCTTTTTTTTCTATCAATATAGAAAAGATAAAATTCATTAATTAGGATCTTGGGTAAGCGTATTGTTATACGCTTTATTAACAAATATCAAGTATTTTTTTTGTACTTACGACCGAAAATAGAAGATCAATGGTATAAACTGTCCAGGATTCGAATGACGAACCGTCAAGTCAATTAAACGCTTAGTCACTAGATTATTATGGCGTTTATCAGTGTTGGGGTATATTTAAAATAAATGGTGCCATACACTAAAGTCCCATTTATGTTAATTATGATTATTAAATTAGACTAAACTATTTATTAAAGAAATTCTATTTAAAATATTTTTTTACCATTGAAGTCTGGGCTAGAAATTGTGACAAGATAAAGATGTGGCCTGTTTTATAAATGTGGACTGAGTACAAAAATTAAATATAGTTTGTTTTGTTTTGGACACATTGACAGGTAAAGTTATATAAGTTCTCACTGCCTTTCAACTTTAAGTCCTCGGCAGACATGTCCTGCAGCAGGTTGTGCAGATGAACATGCTGCAATGGATGTGCAGCATTCATGGCAGCATAATAGTGCCGTGCCGTAGCAGACAAGCTGCAGGATAGTCGTGACCGATGTAAATAAAATGGTAAATTACGGTAAATTCTGCAGGTCTCCAGAAATGTTCTAGTCAGGGCGAACAGATGCCTAGACAAAATTATACAAGAACCATGATCCCACGTTCGGTCCAAGAAATGCAGACTTGAAAGCGGATATAGTAGGGAATAATCTCACAAAAGAGGAAGCCGAAGAAGTGGAGTAAACTAGGAACGCTACGAAATCGCTAGGTAGTAGAAGGAAATCATTCACATGCACTGTTCAGTGCCAGCGTGAATTGAAAATGTGGTTGGATATAGCATTTATTAAGTGTAATATATAATGATCCATGTAATTTCGTCATTTGATAAAATGATTTACAGGAGTCTTAAAATAATAAACAGATCCATAAAATGTAAGAATGCCTTTTTCCCATCCTCAGGCTACTGTCTATAGTTTCAATGCTTTATCAATAAATTTATCAAGGAAATAATTTCTAGTTTCTACACTAACTGGTACTGATGACTTTGGATATATGTCACTTTTTGACCACATTGCATGAAAACAGACCAATAATTTGGAATGATTGGTAAGGAAAAGTCGAAAGAAAAGACCGAAGTTAGAGAACTTGGTGAAGTCTCCGAACAGCAGGAATCACCAGCGACGCGAAATTACCGAATTTACAAATAACATTAAAATAAATAAACAATAATTCCCTTGAGAACTGTCTCTTCTCTTGAATTTATACTAATTCTGTTGTATATAAGTTATATATACGGTTTAAGGGCTATCAGTTAAATTGTCAGTAAAACTAAAGAGAAAAGTTAAAACCTTTGGTCTAAACCCCATCTTAAGTATTCAAAGATGAGCGTAATCAATGCTGTGAGTTACAGATTCAGCTCTTAGGTGAACATCTTGTCTCCATCAAGTATTTTGTTCCCTTCTCATGTAATTTAATAATGGACCTTTACCTTCACAAGGTATTCTAAAATTGCTCTGTCACTCTTGATTTCTGCAGGTGAAGGTGAAATTGATGGTCAATTTTATAGAAATTTAATATGTTTAGTATTTATTACGGTTAGTAGCCATGAACTACATTTAAAGTATGTATTATATCTCGTTTTAAGTGGATACATATTGAGCAAGAAATATGAAATTCCTTTCCATAATTAATTGAAGCAAAGAATTATAAATATAATCAATACAAATAAAGTATTCACTACTTTAACACTCCCGGGGAGTGGAGACCAAGCAGATTCTATTAACGAGTACCAACCAATGTGCAATTTTGCAGTTTTAGGGATCAATCATAAATAATAATATCTGAATACTATTAAATATTAGCTAATTATTATGTTGGACAAATGGCCAGTAACACAGAGTATATACATACTTCACCAAATTATCTGTATTGTATATAGCATAGCTTACTGCTTACATTCAATCATTCTCATGTGCTCTTTGAATACTACTAAAATTTGAAATATACCAATTTGATAGTAGGTAACTCCTACTTGGGATAGTGTGATTAACACATTCATATGATTAGTTCAGTAGTACTTTTACAAAAGGTTGTTAAATACCTCATTCCAATGGAAAACACTAGAAAAGTTAGTAATTGAAAATTTACATTGAATGCAGTATAAGCTGAGGTCTTAACCTCACTAGGTAAAACATAATTTGCTTTTAAGGCTTTATCAGAGGAAGTTGGAGACCCTAACAATGCTATCATTAATGCTTGCTTGCAATATAGTGTTTAGTCTGATTCAAAAGATTTATACTTTGTAAGTATGTGCTGACATCTAAACAGGACATGTTTGAACTTGTTTAATTGTTGTATAATATGTCCAGTTTGTTATAAATTCCAAGTCAGTTTACATATTGTCCCAAAAGTTATAGACTCAAATACTGCTTTTAGAACCAGTAAGTTACTTCTTAAGCAATTCCCCACATCAATCAGAAAAAGCTTCTCATAATATGGTTACCGCTGTAGTTTTGCTGCTATATATGTGTTTTGTAATAGCGATGTATTGAAGGCATTTTACCTCCTGAGTTGGGCTCAAAGTTTCCTTGGGCGGGTAAGACGACGTTTCTTGCGATCTGGCGTCACGGAGGCATCGGCAGACGCCCGCCGACGAGTCGGAGGGGTGTGAGTCGAACTCTCCTCACCGCTGCTGGCTTCGGATTTGTGCTCGTTCCTTGTAGGTATCTCTGTAGTTGGTTCCGGCTCGGTCACTGGCGCATTCGGCGCTGCTGGGACAGTGGCTGTATCTTTGCTTCCTCCGGCTGCTTCTGTTTCATTTGCGTCTGTGTTTGCAGCCCACTGAAAACGGAAGTTTGGTATATTTTATTTATTTTTTCTAAAGTAAAAGTAGTCTAAATTGAAGTGCTGCCAGTGAAAGTTCCATCAAAATCAGAAAAAAAAATGCTTTAGTAAACTGATGAAACAAGTAATTACTGTAAGAATATGTATTCACGCCGGTGACCAAGAGGGGTGATACCCGAGCCTCATCTATTTTACATATCCAAATATCTCAAAGTAACCGACGAATGTGTAATTCCTTATGATGTTTTGTAAATAATAATTAATGGTATTAAATATTCTTTAAAATATATCAACTTCATGCTACGAAATACCTGAGCTAGAGCACCGACAGGCGACAATCGCAACGAGGCACCGCATTCGGCGCAGAGCGGCGGCACCGCCGGGGACCGCGAACGCCAGTACTGCAGCTCTGTCTTGCATTTATTTAATTCCTGGAAAACAAAGCATGAGTATATATTAATTTCTATATAAGTATATTTTCGAGCAAACACCAAAAGCGACTTCAAATCGAATCGAACGCGCAACACGCTTTTTCATTTCCGAAGAATCATTTTAATATATTTATTCATTTATATGCATTAATTACGAAATTCTGCTGCCTATATTATCTTCTTTCACTTTTACCATATTCAGAAGTACTTACTTGATCTTAAATTGTCATAAAGCTACAAATATCTTAATCAACATGCTTACTTCCATACGATGTTTGAAGCATTCTGGTGACTTTCGGAATCCAAGGTTCTATCTTGGGCCCAAAAAATTAAAATGGGATTGAATTCAAATTGATCCTTTCCAACCAGAAAAACTCAAAAAAGGTTAATCAAAGCGTCGTTAGCGCTGCTACTACACATTATTCAAATTGCTGGCCGCCACCACTTTTCTTTGAACATCGAGAAAAAGCGCTGGATTTTGTATGTCTAAATTTATCATCATCACAATCGATCATCTTCTTAGGATAATCTCGGCTCGAGCGAGGGTCAGCTTTCCTTATTCTGTTCCTCCATATTGCCCGGTTTTGGGATCTCCAAGGGTTAAACTTGTAGCTGATCTTCTTCACACGTACCACGCGATGGAATGCGAGGGACATAGTTGCTGTCTTGCTCACACAGTGCCGAGTGGGGAGATATTATGTTGAAACTCCTCTTCTCAAGCGCCTCAAGCTATTTTTTAGCACTATTTTTATACACGAGACCCATCTCTTGTATAAAGATAGTGTTATGTAAATAAAAATCAATCAACTGTGACCACATGTTATTAATCAGCTACATCTCCTAAAACTTTTGGATGTCATGTCCTTGTGTACGGCCTTGAGCCAAGGCCATTTTAGGGCGGCTGCGAGGCCTTGTTCCAGGTATCTCCAGGATCCTTCGTCTACTATCTTGGACACTTAAGTGAAAAATAATGTAGTTACACAATTTAAGACAACATTTAAATCTGTTCTCACCTGCAATAAAGTCTGAAATTTTCGGCTGGTCTCCTCATTCTTCTTATCATAATCGTCGAGACGATTCGCGTATTCAAGTGTTTGTTTCTGCTGTTCAGCAATCTGTTTCTGTTGTTCAGCAATCTGCTTCTGTTGGAGTGCAGTCTTGCGTTTGCAGCTACGCAAGTCGCTGCGCAACGCGGACAGCTGGTCGTTATACCTGAATCATTTACATCATAACTGTATTAGATCTACCATAAATGAGAAATTTCTCTACAGAAGACTAAAAAAATTTTAGAACGAGGGATGGGACGAGAACGCGTTACGTCGCACTCGCACCGACAAAAACCCTACGGTTGTCACCACCAACGCAACAAAAGCGGTTGTAGAATCTCGGTATAGGAAGAAATCTCTACCACTTTTTGTGTTGCTTGCTTTTCAAATTTACTTATTATTATAAAATTATTTCATATTTATTATATTATAAAATTACTTTAAATTTGATTACTTAAATAAAAAGTGAGCAAATGTATTTTTTGTTTATGAGATACTTTTATTTTTTCGAAAAATAAAATAGCACTCATTTTTTGACGAGGTGAACAAAAATATAGAATAAAACATAAGCTCTAAGTCCTTTGAACTATGGCGAGGTAGACAAAGACAGCTTTTGCGGTCCGCATTTCACGAAGCTTTTAGGTGCCAGGTGTGAGCAGATGAGCCCATCCCCATTCACACACTATATTTTTTTTAAAAGTTACCAATATATCTGTTAACCATTCCAACTAAACTTAAGCTTGTGCTAGGAAATGGTTCACGTCAATAGTTAAATGGTGGATTCGAACTTACGACCTTACGATTCGTAGACCGAACTCTAAACCATTAGACTATTGACGCTTAATAAACACGGAGTGTAGGCTCAATGCAAGTAACCGTAGTAGCTAAATACGGTAAATACTGCATTTTCCTTCTGTTAACAGAAGAAACGACTAAACGAGTACAGGCTCGTTTGTTAGCAACATAAAGTCAACAAGTATTTACGAGTAAACACAAAAATCGACTTCAAATTGAATCATTATTATCTAATAGTATTTCCAAATTATTGTAGGAATAAGAAAAAAATAAGAAATAGAATTAATCAGAACCTAACCAAACTATCCTTGAAGTACATTCTTTCCAAAAAATCATAGAAATCGGTCAATAAATGCAACTTCAAGACTTGTATGTTTGTACGTCAGTAGTCACATCGTCAGTAGCTTTTAAATAAAAAAAGAATCATCAAAATTTGGTTCAAACATATTAAAAAGAGCATACAGAGAGCGTCCTCCTTTTTTTAAGTCGGTAAAAAGAAATTAAAATAATTACTTCTTCATGCCCTGTTTAATGCGATGTATCCGTTTCCTCAGCACCATATTGCTCTGCGGCGGCGGCGGCGAGGGCGGCAGGCTCTCCTCCATATACAGGTTCAAAGCGGTAACGTCCCGGTCTCCGGTGGAGCTTCCCGCCGTCGGCTGCGACCTGGACTCGAACCCGCTCGGCGGCGGAGAGTCTAAGCAAATATACGACTTACTGCTCTCGCCCGCTGGAAATTTTTAACAAGTAATATAGTACATAGATAAATTCTTTATTGCCCCAGAACACATGTACAAAGGCGAACGTAATAACCGTCCAAGCCGAGGCTACCCCTCACGGGGGGACCCTTGAATAGAGTTACTAGCGATAGAGGTTCAGGCTAAGCGACATACGAGCTACGCCACCTCTCAATCCTGTGAAGCAGTCTAGGCCAGCTTCTCTGGCCAATCTGTGTAGTTCGTCATTAAAAAAAAAAGCGAACGTAATGCTATTTAGTATTTCCTTCCAGCTAATCTTTGGTTACCAACTGCCGCTAAAAATAGCTTTTTAAAATCTTGTATAGTTCATGAACATTATAGGAGCATATAACCCAGTGTTACGTTCGATATGTGTTACTTTTTAAAAGAAGCCAACAATATTTCTTTTATATTTGATTAATTTAAAATCCCTCAAATTTTGTGTCTAATTAAAAAGTAAGTCTCTGTCTGATAAAATATATAACATCTTATTTAACTACAAATTATAGCATTTACAACCTTAGGCTAAGCAGTTCTACATACAATCTGATGGTAGTGAGCTAGAATTCCTGTCGCTATGTACTTTGCCGTTTTCCGGTTCAAAAAAATCATTTACGAAAAGTTCCATACGTGTTGTAAATGGGACTTAATAAGTTTTGTAGGAATATTAAATGGTGGTGACAAGCGACAACCAAAGTTGTCATCATCTACTAGGGTAAAAAAGTAGTTGATTCTTTATAAATGATGAATAATTTTTTTAAAAATAACAACAATAGTTATAAAAAAAATTAAACCTTATTTTTGACTAAAATATATTTATTAAGTCCAGTGTGTTAAGCTTCGCTAAATCTAAATTTCCAATGTCTTAGTCCCCATACATCACACCTTAGGGATGATAGTTTTTTTCATCAAATCTAGTAGAACTGAGAAATAAAATGGCAGGGCGAAAAATTACATGAAAAACATTATGATTCATGACTAAATTATCTATTATTTTATTGTATATAATATATATTAATCTCATAACTGTTTTATTCATGTATCATATTTATTATACTCTTATTGTCTGTATTCTTCGATATAAAAGTAGTATTGCGCGCGCACGGTAGTTCCGGGCACCGCTGAAAATCAGCGCTGTCGCGTCCTTGCGACAGCATATGCTGAGACGGTGTCCGATATTGGCATCATATGTTATGTATTATTTGTCCGTGTAACTTTAACTGTATTTTATTTTTTTATATGTGTTATATTCGGTCTGTAATATGTTTTTGTATTATGATGCCAATAAATAAATGTCTATATTTATGTCTAAATAATAATATATAATAAGAGTTGTGATGGATTATTTACAGTAATCAAGAACAAGTTTATTCAATGTAATTAACGTACTCCTTTGTACTAATAATAATAATAATACATTGTAAATTATTATTGTTATGTCAGATCCTGTTTATTTTCTTTTAATTACTATGTTACAAGAAACAGGAAAAGATTGGCCGTTTAATCTCTACAATAAGTAGGTTAGCATATGAATAATGTTGCTACGAATATTCGCATATTAATACGTTTTTAAAATGCAGAAAAATTAAGACAAAAATCTTACCTCTCTCTAATCTACCTATAAATATATTATAATATTAAAAGATATATATATACATATATATATAAATGTTAATAAAGGATTATATTGCAGTGCAATTAATGGTGCCATTATAGTCAAGTTCCGTGTCATTTTATTTAAATACAAAAATATATATATACTTTACTCACTAGCGAGTACTAAAAGCATCAGGAATTTCAAATACACAAGTATTTTTGTTGAAAAAAAAAATATTTCTATGTGTTATGAAATAAATAATTTATGGTGAACCTCCCCACGGGCAACTTCGACTTCTAATACTACCGAGGTAAAGCATTAACCAAAGCCAAGATAAAGTCTCGCGAGATACTGCGCCTATTTACTTTTTATAGAAGGTCAGGTTGAGCACTTTAAAGCTCGCCCAACTTTTAATTTGATAAAGTTGAAAGAATCTTTGGGTTATCAATGATATCAAATCAATCGATATCAAACAACCAAAAAATCAATTCTAACAGGAACAAAAGACACAAGTGTTCTACCATAGCTAATAAGCAGCCGAAATAATTATATACTTAAATTAATATTACTAAATATTTAAATACAATTATTTGGGAATTAATTCCAACAGATGAGTCAAAAGTAATAAATATTAATTATTAATAATATTTAATAATCAACAGAATTCACAGTATGGGAACAATCACAAATGTTGCATCATTATCATTCAAAATATTGCTATTATTATGCAGAGATGGGTATTAAATGTTGTTTCTATTGAAGAAACAGAAAAAATAAATTTCCTTGATACAGCCACCTAAAATTCAAATCTTTGGCCATCAAATAAGATTCTTATTAGCAACCTTTTCTTATAGGAGGAGAATGAGCAAATAGTTTACCTAAAATTATGTGTTACTAGGCATGTTTCCAACCTATAAGAATGATAAATATAAATTCATTGGATTGGTTGAGAGGTACAATTGTGCTATAATGAGTAAATAATTGCAAAGACTGCTATGCTTAAATTGTTGCACTACTTGTGATAAAATGAGTGATCTAGGTCTAGTTGAATAAAAATGCCTAATAACCAATTTTTGTAAAACTGACCTAGATGAAGTCATCTAGAATTAGGATGGGCATTTTAGTCTACTAACCAGTGGAGTGCAGTAGCGACGGCGCTTACAACTAACGGGTTGTAACTCACAGGCCAATATATTTCTTACCTTTTTTTAAAGCGAGGAAAATCTCATACCAAATTAAAACCCCGCAGTGTTCAACTCAACACCTATAAACAGTATAGCTTACGCACCACTACCGTAATTCCGGCGGCATCTCAGGTAAGATGAAGCTGAAGCCTACCTATTGTAAACGAGAACCCAAGCAACATATGCTTCGGCTCTATTCTCCTAGAGGCGAGTTCTCTTTCTAAAGATCATATCCTTCTTAACATGGAACAGCTATTCATAGAAAGGTTACAGTAATCCACACAGCTTATTTAGAATTCAACTGATTCATGCAATTCAAATTCAATGGAATCAAATATACCTATATAAGTAACATAGCATTAATGAATAATGTATGTATGTTAACATAATCTAAATGTAAAGAGCACACACATACCAGACAATTTTTTAACTAGCAATTTATATTTCATCTTTTTTCAGCTATTGAATACAAAGCTACAGGATGTTATGCATTTTCATTGTGATCACAACCACAATAAACCTATTTAAGCCACATGCCATATTTATGTCACATGCCTATCAAATTATCGGTATTATGTATAAGTTTTAACGCATCTGAGATCTGTTGTGCAAATAACACACTTATGAAGAAATGTAGAGTAATACAAAAGAAAGGAAAATTTATTCTATTTCAGTTAGTATCACATCTAGAGACTACATGATGAAATGAATTGTTAAACTATATAGCTATTCGTTAATTGAAATTGTATAAATCTAGCAATTATCAGTAGCTACCAGTAGCATCTAGCAGTAGCTATACATAATCTTGTTGTAATAAATATACTATTCCTAAGAGTACAGAATTAACATGATCTAATAGCATCAAACCAGAGTCCAAAATAATACTCACGTGAAAAAGCATTAGTAATATCGAAGAAGTCTGTACCGAAATATGTGATTTCAGGCAAATTAGGTTCAATGTGCTCTTTAAAATATTCCATTGCCATTGTAGTTAAGTCAAACAGCTCATCAGTTACTTTATAAGGTCTTGCCAGCTTTGTTGTAGTTTTCAAATATGATAAAATACTGTACACTTCATCCAATATCTAAAATATTTAAAAAGAAAGTATTTTTATAGCTCTTAGCACTAAACATTGCATACAATAAATGCTTGATAATATTTAGAAAATAATTTGTTTATAGATGGTCTGTGTGAAAATGTTATCCATTAAGAGAAGATGTGGATAACAAATACAACAAATTAATGTATATCTCAACATTATGATAGGGGCCAACACTAAATGTAAGTGTCCTCTCCTGTAGTTTCTCAGTTCTGGTTTGAAATTACAGTTTGTAACACTGAATAAAACTAGTTAAAATCATAACCACACTCAATGACTAGTGTAAGAATGACTTAATGCTCTAATTTTGTAGAAAAAATATAGTTATGGCATCAACATTATCTTTTTTTTATTTTGTTAAAAATGTACAACATAATCTTAATAAATATCCGACTCTTAGGCCTCTAATATGATAATAAATAAATCTATCTATAAGAGGAAAAAGAAAAAGCAGTAAATTTGGGTATAGAGAACTTGAAAATTTCAGTTTAAAATAAGAAAAATAAAGAAAAGAATCACCTCTCCAGGAAAAAAACAACAATGTTTCCTCTCAATATGCTTTCCAAACGTCATTTGTAGTAGGCTCAGTCTCATATGTAATGTTTCAATGATATCAGATTCACATGCCAATGGGTGGCTTCGACGGGCAGACTCTCTCCGAGGCATTTTAGCCTTTATTGACTGAAATCTGTGCAGCATTTGGTTTTGTAGACGTTGGAATGTTGAGTTTAATAAGCCGCTGCAAATTGTGTTGAACTGCCTGTTCACCTGTAAGGAACATTGTACAATGCAACATGGTGTTAACCTAAAACATACATATGATGGTAAGTCAGTGACAAAACTAAAGGTTAAAAGTTAAGGGATTTACTAATTTAAATATTTTAACTGCAACCAAGTATAATCACTGATATGCTATATCATTAAATGTCTGTTATAAAATACTGCTCCTTTAAATACTGTTATCAATGCCTTTTATATAATTTGAATTGAACTAAAATAGATGTAAGCTACAGCAATAATATTATCTTAAAGCATTAAACTAAGAAAGAAATCAGCAAAAGAGTTAATTATTGAAATGTGGTAAGCAGTATATACATAGTATATAAGTAAAAATAAAAATATATTAACCATTCTGAGTTGCGAGACTGTTTTGAATCCCAATACACGAAAGATCTTTTCAATGAGTTCCGCTGGCATATCAAGGAAATTGGTGGTAAATGTTTTAGGCGCCGGAACTAATGTATTTTTAGAAATTCCAGCATGTGGAGATGAACCCCCGGGGAGCAAGGCGCTCGAGTGCCGAGTCACACGGGCCACCGTAACCGGCTCCGCGTGAGAAGGGCCTGCACCATCGCCACTCCCGTTGCTGCTTATACTACTCATCTGCCTTGTCGAAACCATTTTGAACAGTTATTTTTCTATCACTTCTGAAAAAAAAACTTTCTCCTGTAGTTAATCATTCAACTTCTGAAAAAAATATTTCGCTGTAAATTTAAGATGGATTGTGAGTTTAATTGACAGAAGTTAATATACCAATTGCTTAATTTAACAACAATACTAATATTTCATTTAATATCGTTAGAATTTTCTGCTATATTTTTGATCACAATCGAACATTTCTAAAATGGTGGCCATGGCAGGCTAGGTCACTTGAGCATTCAAGTAGGTATCTACGATATTAGGCATCGTGTTCCGATAAACTATTTTCAAATAAATCACTCACTCAAGAGTTCATGCACATGTTTTATTTATTAATCATGGGTTTTATATATAATCTTAAAATAAAATTTAAATTATAAGACGCAATTGCTTCTAGTGCTCTTGGCTTTCACAAAAAATATTTTTTTGTTTGCTAGTTGGACTCGTCGAGAAAACGTTCAGACTTAGCGCTACGGTACTACCAACATTACTTTATGGATCTACAGAAATTGTTACCATTACAGAAATCATAGACAAGATTTATATATTTTTAAACCATAATTTTTCTTTTCATGGAACGGAAACTTGTAGTAAAAAGTTACATGTGAAGTTCAAACTTTTTAATTAGCCATGTTTGCTGATCTAAGAATAGACAAGCAGCGTATAAATTGTGCGACTTGTAAAAAGAAATGTACTTTTTATTTGGCACGTGTTTACAACCCTCCAAACCAAAGCATTGACCAAGCAGGTCTTGTAAATCCAAGATCACCATCGATGACCACCACAGACGACAGAAAATGACACCTTATTCCGGAACTGGCGCTTTCCCAACAAGACAAGAAAAGTATTGAGGCAAATCTCTATAAGAGGTAATAGAAGGTCCAACAGTCCAACAAAATGTTGTATCTTCACTTTTAATTATGCGAAAAGGCAAAAAACCAACGTAACGTGACTGCCTCTGCAAAATTAACCGTAATATTACTAATATAGAGAAAATGAAATAACGATTCATGACTATAAGGTTTATGGTATGCCCTCTTGTTACCAGGTCATAAAAACTTCAAATAATAATGTATCACCCTCACAATGGAAAGCCTTTAACCTTATCTATTTAGATAAATAAACTGATACTAATTATCTATGGTCTCAGTGCTAATAAGAGGATTATATGTTGATTTTGTAAAGTTTATTTCTTTTCTTGTCTTAGATTAAAAAAAAAATAATATTATGTATCCCAGATGTGGAAGTAGTGGTTCAATTCAAAATATCCACCAAACCCCATCGTCATCCAATCATAATTCAGGTTAGAAATTTTTGATTACATTTTACTTAAGAAATTTATTAATAATTTCCTTTTGCTTTATTATGCGCGCCTAGTTAGTAAGAGTTCATTTTATAATTATCTATAAGTACAATCCTTTAATGTCTTAACTTTATTGTTACTACATTTAATAATAAAATATAGTGATTAAAAAGTTGTTACCTATATTTTGTAGAGGACGAAGATGATAGTGGAGATAACAAGGCATCGGCTATAAGTTTCAAAGAAAGGCGAAGGGAGGCACATACTCAGGTTTATGAAACATATTTTTTGACTTTATATATATATATATTTGTTAAGTTTTCGAGAATTGTTAATAACATTTAATTTAAAATGAACAATTTAATAAAATAAGGATAATATTGCAGAAGATCTAAACTTACTAATTCTATTATAAAGTTAGAAATAGATTGTAGATTTCTTGTTAAATGTTATTTTTTTTCCTTCCCAGTGTGGAATAAACATATGTAAGCACATATCAATTACACTAAAGCTGACTTAATTATTTACAGTGTTGTTTCTATTGTAAATGAATTAAATTTAGATGTATTTCAGGCAGAACAAAAAAGGAGAGATGCTATAAAGAAAGGCTATGATTCTTTACAAGAGCTAGTACCTACATGTCAACAAACAGATGCATCTGGTTATAAGCCAAGTAAAGCTGCAGTAAGTACATAAAAAAAAAAATATTAATATAATTCATAACTTTTTCTGTCTCTCCTGCTATCCAACTATGAATTGGCATATATACATGGTGTATTTGAGTTAGGGGCCTAAGAATGTATGTAAGCTGATGTCAGATGGAACTTAAAATTGAAGTCAATCTAATCTCACTTGTTTATGATTTTATTAACCGAAAGCTTTACTGGTTTAAGAGGTGTCTAAGCTCTTTGGTACTCAATGTGAGATATAGTTTTGCTAATATAGTCAATAATACTAATAGTCAATAGCCTAATGGTTTAGGGTACTGCCTGCGAATCATAAGGTCGTGGGTTTGAATCCACCATTCGACTATTGCCGTGAACCATGTCCTAGCATAAGCTTATGCTTAGTTGGAGTGATTAACAAGATTGTTAGTAATATTTGTAAAAAAAAAGGAATATTGCTAGCTTTCTTATTAAAAAAAAAATTAAAAAAGCATAGTCAATAAAGTTGAGTTTAAATTTGAAAAATTTGATAAATAAATATTATATTAAATAATAATATTTTAATCTATGTCAATAAATAATACATATGGATTGTTAAAGTCAATTATATTGGAGCACTTGGTAAAGTATAAAAGCACAATTGCTACATTGTTATTTATAAAGTTGTGTCCCACAAATGTATTTTATCTTTTTCCTGGAGATAAAACATATTAATAATAATTATATATTTTGATTGAAACAATTGTTATTTTAATTGTGTCTCAAACAGTTTCATGATGATTAAATAGAGGACAATGGTTTTATCTAATTTCAGGTTCTCCAAAAATCTATAGATTACATTCAATATCTTCTCCAACAAAGAAGGAGACAGGAGGATGAAAGAAATGCCCTGCGTAAAGATGTTGTCGCACTACGGATCATGCAGGCAAACTATGAGCAAATTGTCAAAGCACAGCATTCTGTGCCTGGACACAATGAACAGAGGCTAACTGATCAGGACAAATTTCAAGTGGTATGTAAAAGATTCAACATCACTAATTTACTCAGTCACAGTCAGCTATGTAATTTAATTCTTAATGTTTTTTTTTTATACTTTCTAAGCAAGTGCTTGACTACAATGCCACCTGATGTTAGGTGGAAATGCAGTCCTGGATGGTAAGGTGCAGTAGCTTAGTAAATGTCTATTGACTCAATTCTTGAAAATACCCACATTGTAATCGGAAGGAAAGATAGATGCGGACAAACTATTCCAGTCTCTTACAAATTAATTTGTAATAATAGGTTGTCAAATATCTCCCTTCCGCCTTTTTGTCTTTTGAATTTCGCGGCTATGTACAAAGCGCTACAGAGCTCGTATCTAGCAATACTATACATAATTTGAAAGGTCTTGACATAACCTACAAAACGACGCTATGCATAATTAGTTTGGATATTGCGTTCAACAGTTATAGACGTGGAGTTCACTAACGCCGAAATTCGCGGCTTGGCCACTGTTTGGGACGATTCACCGGCCTTCGACCACGACCGTTGCGATTCTGAGAGCATTGTATGGTTTATTTAGCTTCGTCGCGTTTACATCGGCAGTCGGCGAATGTTTACAATATACCATCGATTGTTTTCAATTGACATGAACTCGAAAACTCACGCCACTTCCGTGCTGAGAATGGAACCGGAATCCTTGCAATCTTTATAGTTTATCATTTGCTTTTTAGTATATTTTTTGCGTTGATTTGAAATCGGTCTTTGATATATCTTCTTCTTGGTCGCCTCACTGTTGTCAGAATCGTCATGGCCATCATGGGTGTAGTACATGTAGCTTCACAAAGCTAGCCGCTACACGAATGTGTGCCCAATTCACGGCCAGCAGACGGAGGTGGCGAGACGTCGTGCTGTCTGCTGCCCAACCCACCGAATCCATACGTTGAGATAAAACCGATCTCAATGTTAACTTTGTTGGCGGAAGACAAGCTGATTGGATTTCCGAACATATACAAAGAAGAGAAAGAGAGATTAGTTATAATAGGTTGTCAATTATCTCCCTTCCGCCTTTTGTCTTTGAATTTCGCGGCGTGAACGTCTATACTGTTACACGTCTATAACTGTTGAACGCAATATCCAAACTAATTATGCATAGCGTCGTTTTGTAGGTTATGTCAAGACCTTTCAAATTATGTATAGTATTGCTAGATACGAGCTCTGTAGCGCTTTGTACATAGCCGCGAAATTTAAAAGACAAAAAGGCGGAAGGAAGATATTTGACAACCTATTATTTAAATTAAGTATATTAATCTTTTTGCCTACTGAAAACTACTAGACACAGACAGCTTCTAAGCAGGGAAATTCATGTTCTAGAATAAGAATGTTCCAAATTGATTGGAAAATTTTTCCCCTAAGTTCTAAACAGTTATTATATAGAAATAAAAAGAATTATTTTTAAGATCCAATTGTCTTCCTTCATATACAACATAGGGGGCAGGAGTCTTTTTAAAGTCATTTAATGCTTGCTCAAGTAATGATTTATTAGCCATTATGTTGCACAAACTTGTCTGTACTACAGCTAGTTTGTGGCTATAGCATGTAAGAAACCCATACTGTCTTTATTATAGAATAAATTAAAAACAGATGCTTGTAAAATATAACTGTTATATGCTTATATAATTCAGTTTCAGGGTATTATGGACAAATTGTTTGAGTCATTTGAATCTGTGCCCACTAACAATTTTGCGGAATTCTCAGCCGGTGTATTTAACTGGCTTGAAGAATACTGCAAGCCGCAGTCTCTAAGGACTTTAGTACATGGAGTTTTACGGGAACAAAATTATACACCTTAGTTACCTATTATATTTTATTTTCATACATTAGAAGAGGTTTAGATATATTTATATATATGTTGTATCGAAAACATTTCATTGCAATGTATCTGTGTACATTTTGTACATTTCAAATTGTGTAATTATTGTTACATAAATTTAGATAATAAGAGATATCTTATAACATCCATGTTGTATACAGTCTATTAATAGATTAATTTGTATAAAAGTAACATAGTGAATAATATATACATTGTTAAATTTTGTTATAGAATATAAATCACTATTTACATTATGTATAAAAACGAAAAAACGTTAAGTTCTTTTATAATGTTTGAAAATTTTCCAATAACTTTTGAAAGCTTTTAATTTTTTTAATTTAAATTTAATCATTTTACTTACAGCATAAAAGTTTTTTTTTGTTATATAATTATGTTAAATTTTATTACAATACAATTTTCTAAGCTTCAATATAATTTATAACAGTAAATATAATTATTATGTAACATATTTTGAAATCTATGGAACATATATGTTGTGTGTTAAGTACAAAAGCTTCACATAAAATATTTTTGCAGTTATAAAATACAGGGCATACTTATGAATACAATAAATTAAAAGAACACAGAAAATTATAATGATATTGCTCACTTATTGTTTTATTTATTTAAAAATGTATGTGAATATCTATAAGCTCTCTCTTTTAACCGTAGTAGGGTAGACTGAGACAGCTTCTCATCAAGCGTATTAGATCCTAAATGTGAGAGGTGGCAAGTCCATCGCCATATAATAAAATTTGGCACAAATTTTTAGGAAGTGGTTTTTTTAGTACTTAAAAAACAAAAAAAATGGTAATTCATGAGTACAAACCGACTGGGATTCGAATCCGCACCCACCAGATTGTAAGTTGGACTCATGATCTGATGATGCTATCAGGTAGTTAAGTGTAAAATACTGGTTTGTGTGGTTGGCATCATTAGTGACATAAATTTTTTAATGCTCATCGATAGAGTGTTGACCAAATCCGACGCCGGGGTTTTTCTGAAGCAACGCTGGGTTTTGGAGAGGTGGCATAGCTCTGAGATCGCTTAGCCTGGACCTCTTTTGGTACGACTGGGCGCAAACGTCCTCGAGTGGGAGTTCTTCGATTGAGTTTGGGCAGTTACTCTATTTGCGACAGCATTCCGTTTAAGAGTCCCTGGGTAGGTGAGCAACGCCAAATATTTAGATAAAGTTAAGTCATGATTAGTTCGGAGTGCAATCTAAGAAACAAGATTTCCCCACTATTTGGCTACGTGGACCATTTCATAGCTAGCTTTGGAATGACGAAAATGAATGAGAATAAATTAGATAACTTGAAAAAAATTATATAGTAAATCAAGATAAATTACGTTTATTTTGACCCAAGCGAACAATATAAGTACCATATTAGGTTCCTAATAAGAGCTATAAATATTACTAAGCTTAATTTATGACATTGACTTTTAGTATTTTTCAAATGCAGGTTGTCCTATCTTTAGTGCACAACGATTTACAAGTAATCAATATTGTAGTAGTGAATTATCCTTTTAATTATACTTTAAATACGCAATCCCTTACCCCTCTAAATGGGTGGGCGATTTTGTTTGTTAGTAATTTACTGTTGTCAGTCCGAAGGTTTCCAACGTCGCTGCATTAAGGTGTAGGTCCGAAAGACAAGGTCCGCGCTCAGCCTCAGCCTTTATTTATAATAGAGGCTTCAAGGTTCCCTTCAGGGAAAATCTGATTTGACTATTAGACTAAGCGCAATACCATTCTGGTTTGTCTTTCTCATTTTCGGGTCCAAGAATTGTTCAGGGGCCAAACCATGGCTGATCACACACATGACACAGAGATCATTAATAATTTGCTATATATGCAATACATTTTTTTTAGGTATAAAATACAATTATTGAAAATATACACCTAAAGTTTGTTGTTAAAGCAATTTGAAATGCTAATATTTCAGAAAGATCAACTGAATTAATGTGGCTTCGGCCGAGTTCCGCAATAACAATTCTGTTTGCGGTTAGAATTGGTCAGAAAGTTTAATATTCCTATTGACTAGTTTAATTTATAAGTCAAAAAACATCGTAGTGTACGTATAAAACCTCTAATAGCCGTTTACGACATAGGTGACTTGCTTGATGCAATTTATTACAATAGCAAGTAGTAGTGTTTAACCTTTCAATCAAAGCACAACAGATTACGTTTACTCAACATTAAAAATTAACAATTATATCAATTGCATTGCACGATTGCAAGTTGTAACAGTGTCCCATCAAACACTGTAGTCTTAGTAAAAAAATTCAATAAAAAGAACTATGAAAACTTGACTGGTAAGTAACTTTCGCGTAAATATGAGAAGTCAAGAACAATATTCGTAATGTTGGCACTGCTGTTTCGACAATCATAAATTACTCTGTTATTTGGATTTTCTTAAAAATCATACACGTTCACTTTCAGTAGGCTGAGAGAGTAGTGTGACGTCTCCCATCGGGTAGCTCTCCGTTCTTCTGGCGCACGCTAAGTTCTTCGATCTTTCCCTTGGGGTGCCGCAGCAGAGCCGCTTAAGTACACATGCGTAACACATCAACAAGGACAGCATCAGAAGTAGTCCAACTATTACAGTGACCACAAGTAATATTCTAAGTTCTCCATTGGATTCAACGCCACCAGAGTTACGTCCCATGATTTTAGATTTTTTTTATCTGTAATTAAAAAAAATACAAAGTTAGTGAAAAGAAAATATTGATAAACCCTGATGACAGGATACAGATATAAATAAATTTATTATTTAGATTTATGTTAAAGCCTTAATATACGTATGTTAACTTGGTAATCGATAGCTTACGCTTGGTACACGAGCACATTTTTACTGCGTATTTATGATGTTGTTTTGATGGGACATTTGGTCACATAACAATGTTTTACATTTAATGTGGATTTAAAATAATAGAAAATACAGTAGAGGAATGAAGATAAATATATGATCGCTTAATGGATACGCGTTCATCTTAGAATCTGATCATGAAAGGTTTGAAGGAATGTGAATTGCAATGAATTTTCCTGTTTTTCGGAGTATTGAGTGCATAAAACTCACATTAAAAAGTTGTGCTCGGTGGTTACGAGCTCGACACGTTTCACAAATGTTACCTAATAACGTTCATTTCTGAAGAACTCTTAACTACATGGTTAAATTTTTGATTAACATTGCTAATGTATCAAGGCAGCTGCTCTGTGCTCAAGCACTGAAACTTTCGTCGTTAGGTTACTCTCACAAACGACCTAGAATAATTTTGCAATGAAACTACGTCATGCTCTACTAACGTTGCCTTTCTATAAACTCCTAAAGACTTTTAAAAGGGACATTTCTAGTTACTTTATAGTTGTCTGATACAATTATTAATTATCCTCTGGTATGAAGTTATACTGACGGTGATTGAAGGTAGAGTAGGTGAATGAGCCAGGTTACTTTTAGGTTATATGTTTAGAAGCAATAGTAGAATTGATAAAATATTTAACGATCAATGACTACAGGAAATTCTCTTCGCTTCTTTGTCGTTCCCTCATTTCTGAGGATCGTGGTCACTAGAGCCCCTCAAATGAACAATCTGCGTTCCAAAGCAGCCCTCACCAGCTGGTAGAGATTAGGAGAACACATGGCACCTTTTACTTGGTCAGACCATCGTGTTGGCGAGCGGCCTCTTGTTCTCTTGCCTTCTGTATTGCCAACGATGACCAACTTTTCAAGGTTGCCATCCCCTCTACGCACAGAAAATTATATGAATATTTGATCGTGCAGAATGTATCTAAATCTAAGAGACAACTTGCAATACAGTGCTGTTCTTGTGCCACGGTGGTTAATTTAAGGAAGTCGAAGTTAAATATGGCAGTAAAAGGATGTGATAAGATATAAAATCAACGCCGTTACGATATGTCAAGCGACGTAATTTGTTCGATAAATTGTGGTCATAAGAAAGCATTTACAAACGGATCAAGGTGTATAGCAGATTCTGTGATCGAAGCAACACTGACTAGACTAAAAGCCCTAAACCAGCATGTTATAACATTGCATAAAACACAGCATACCCTTCCTTAGCCTCTGCTAATATTTAAAAAGAAAAAGGCTTATACAGCTCAGCTGATGTTAACCGATCCGGTCGCCCACAAATACCCATTAATGATAAATACTAAAGAAAAGTGTAATCACAATTTCATTTTTATTTTTCCAAGACAAAAGAGACGAAGAAAATTTATTACCCGTAAATGAGTGTGATTTAAAAATCAATATCGGCCAGAACGGCGATTAACTGAAGAAGGGTCATAATATCTCTAGGTGGCGCATACATTCTAACGTACAGAGAAGCCTCTAATCCCACCCCTTAGATGTTAGGAGCGTTGCTGGAGTTTCTTCGGCCACTTCTTCTCCCAGCGCCAACGCTTCCCGAAGTGGCACTCAAAATTAGTTTAGCTTTTGAATGTCTCTTAGATTATCCGTGAAATAGCAACCGACCGAGTCGTGGTTCGGCCCTCTCGGGCGCCCTCGAATCGGAATGCTTACGCGTAACATAGTAACCGTCCAAGCCGAGGTTACCCCTCACCGGGGACCCTCGTGTCGAGTTAGCGATAGAGGTTCAGGCTAAGCGACCTAAGAGCTATGCCACCTCTCAATCCGGTGAAGCAGTCAAGGCCAGCTTCTCTGGCCAATCTGTGTAGTTCGTCTTAAAAAAAAAGAAGCCTAAATGATATTTCTTAGAGAGAAAGATGAGAAGATGATTACTGGTCCGAATCCCAGACAACTGGCAACAATAAGTTTTTTCGTTTCGGGTACAAAAAAAAATACATTTAGGCTCGTCGGCTAAACTTTGTGGACTGTGTGGACGTAATATACTCGTAGAAGTTTAAAACTACTTCTAATTCTATCCATCCCGCAAAGTTTAAAACGACTGAAGAGCATTTTATTAAGTGTCACAAGATTATTTTCCTCAATTCTTCATTTATAAGTGAGTACTCTGCGACATCCTCACTTCGCAAACATACCAAAGCCTAAAGACGAAAGTCTACAATCAGTGCGACCTGACTGTTGGGCTGGTCTACAAGCTATAACATACAACGAGCAATGGAAAGGGCTATAATCGTCATTTCTCTAAGGGAAACTATCCGAAAAAACAAAATAAATTTTGAAAAAAAAGGAAAAATTAAACTTCTAATATATATATCAGTCATAATATCAGCCTACTTTAGCGCTCGCTAACAATACAATTAAAATTAAATTTTAGAACAGTGATTAATAAAAGTATAATCAAATATCGCTAATTTCTTGAAATGGAAATTTAGCGAGCATAATAAAGCAATCAGTAGAGGTCGACCATCTGTTATATTTCCCTAATCGGTTTGCGATGATCTTTCTTGTAGATGCCCTAAATTTACCATTTCATAAAGATTTCTAGATTTAAGTTTAATAGAAGTATGACTAAGTAAGACTACAACTAAGTATAAAAATAATAATAATTACAAAAGTAAAAAGTAATTTACATTTTTATTCTTGATTTGAAAAATCTTAAAGAATAATATCATATTTCTATCACAAATTCGATTGGCATGTAATTTTACTGTTTTTATCCAAATTGACAACAAGGTAATTTAATCCGAAATATGATAAGGGAACATCGCTCGCAGCGAATTTTTTAACCTAGAATGAAATTAATCAAGTTTGTATTGTAAAACAAACAGCTTGAATGTCAGATATTTTGTCTCAAAACAGAATGCCGTAAGACATGACGTCCGATGGAGTTTCCTCGCGAGCAATATAGTGAGTGTTAAGTGATAAGTATATACCATAATTACTATACGTAGCATCTGTGTTGGCTCAGTGTCGTACGCTCACTATTTCATAATGCACGAACAGATAGTAAAGTTGTTAATGGAATATAACATAATTTATTTATTTGGTTATTACACGAATAGAGTTATAATTTATATTAATAATGCAATTGTCCTATACCATGTTACCACAGGCTTTACTTGCACAGTTCTGGGCTCGAAGAATAAGGCTACGGTATCCTCTGCATGTTGTAGATGGCAACTACTCGTAAAAGGGACCTCGGATTCACTGGGCGACAGGGGTGAGGGCCTCTGTCGTCCGCGAAAGTGGACCCGGGAAGAAGGTGACATCGGCCGGCCCGTGTCGCCTTGCACTGCGAGGGCACAGCGGGATTAACCTCCCCCTCGGGACTTGCTCTCCGAGACAGTGCAGAGGGGCTCCGGTGCGTTCCACTGGAGATCCCGGAGCCTCTCACCAAGGGCCACCAAGGGGGCTTTAGTTGGTAATAACCCCCCGGAAGGCGGGGTATCTTCTTGAAGATTTACCCTCCGTCACCAAAAAAAAGGCTTTACTTGTAACTTGTACTGTAGTAAATATACCTCTATATTTAAAATAAAATAAATTTATATAATAATTATGTAATGCTATTTTGTTAATTAGTAGGTAGTTGGCTACGGCAGAAAAATTATGAAGATCATTAAGGAGTTAGTTTCTATATGGTCTAATTCGGTGTAGAATTAAGTAGATAGGTTACAAATAATAGATCATTTATTTTTACTCTGAACAGTACATAGTGGAATCATATAAAAAAATAGCAGAGAAATAATTAGCTTAGGTTAGAGACGAAAGAACAGGAAATCAATTGTCAAAAGCAAACACATCCGGGCATCAACTACGACCTGGGCATGGTTTTTCTCAAGCGGGTAGGTTTTTGTACGTCTGATGGCAATTAGTAAACCTAACAACTCATATACAACAGCTATAAATACGAGTATAAAGAAAGAAATACGGAGATTGAGTTAAGAAATAATACACTAAGATTCATCTACGTAGTTGTTAAGTTCTGTGTAATAAATAAATAAATAAGTAAGGATAGTGTTTTAATTTTAGTACTCATAATATAATTTAGTATATACCGGAGTATGCTTAATGATATTATAGAGTAATTCAATCCTCCCTGCTGGCGTACTTAAGTGTCTCAGTCTCCCGTGGTGCGGGAATGTATTTGCATTATTTATGTGACATAGTAAATGGAAGTTCAAGGTATACACACCCCTGCGAATTAAAAGCTTGTACTATTTAATTTCATATATTAGTAAATTAATGCTATCAAAACAAAGACAGTGTTATTTTTTCCTGTAAAACAAGTCACTTTTTTAATTATTCTTATTTTGATATTTGCGGTCGTTATCCGTTTAATTAAAATTAACTACCATTTTTTGTATAATAAGTATGTCCATTGTATTATTAATTATTGATATTATTATTCTGTGGACGTTATCCACAGAATAATAATATGTTTGTTGTTTACATATTTATTTTAAGTTTTAGATTAAGTCTTAATTTGTAATCGTTTGTTTTTCCTAAATAAAATTAAGGAAATAAGGGAAAACATCAGGTATGAACTGTCAAGAGATCACTATCGCCAATAAATACCTAACGAAGTTCTAGTGCGTGTCCAATCACTGAAAAACTGGGCCCCTGGAAGTGATAGCCCAATGGTTATTAAGCGTTCGACTGTACGATCATGTACGTATACGTTCGAATCTTTACCGGCTTGTGCCAATAAGTTTTCTGATTTCTTTTGCACATGATCGCTTGCTAAAGTGTATCTGGTGTATAACGAAGTGCTGTAGCTGAATATAAACTGTCACTTAATTTACGATTCCATATTTTATAATTATATTTCAAAGCCCTATTCTGGCTTTCTTTAAAGATGACCGCGTCACGTGGTGGACTGCTAAATTATTCATGAATACGCGATGTCTGTCAATCAGTGTCCGGCTTAGTTCCATAACTTTTATAATTAAAGTCAACTGTGTCACCACTGTAGAGGATAATGAATACCTATCCAAAGGTAGCTGTCAGGTTTAATTCAATTAAAATTAAAAATGTATTGCTATATATAAATATAAGATCAAAGGTCTTCACTAGTTTTAGAATTGTTAAAATAATTTTAAAACTCCATTATCACTATAGCGGTTTCTGCTTTTACATGAATAGACTGGTATAATCGAGAAATTACCAGAACCTTCTACTATAGTCAGTGTAAAATTAAAAACTTCTACGTTTCACACGGTCTTTGAGATGTCAAATGTAACTGCTACATGAGAGAGAGAGAGAGGCAGAAACAGAAATTGTGGAACTAGCCGTATGAGGTACTCGTATTTCAATAGAAATAAGATTTACCATAATTTAAAAAAAGGAATTATTCGCCCAAGTATTGTTACATTAATTTGTGTGACAAAAATTATAAATATTGTTGTTTGAAAATCGGGAATATTTTTTTTTAGATTTATAATAAAATCCTGTATAATTATAATCAATGTAAATTGCGAATTCAGTCACTACAATGTTATCATCTAAGTTTATACTTTCATATAGACATATCTGTCAACATTTTAAAATAAAATAGAGAAGCCGTCAGATATCCTACACTTTGATGCTAGAAAATATTGTAGATATACTTTACTTTTATTAATAGGATTTCATGTATTTTCTTGACATAATCCTATTAGGGTAAACTTCGGGAGACACGCTCCGCCCGAAATGTAACAGATATTGTATTTCGTTTCTTGGAATATTGTAATATACTTTCAGGATTTACTCTCCGTTCATTTGTAAACGTTTCAACCCAATTTTCCAATGTATTTAAATCTTTGATCAATACAAATACTGATGGTAGAGATAATGCGAAATGCCCTGAGGACAAGAATGAAAATATCAAATTTCTAGTCATTTGAGTATCTTCTACACACAGTATATAAAGTAAATTTGAAAATAATCCTTTCTTTTCTACTATAATCTAATAAAACCAATTAGTTAGAATTTATTTCTATGAAACAAACTTATATTAACTTTGTTTCATAATTTACTAAAAGAAAAAAGAAACATTTTAAAGCAAAAAGAAAGATATTAAAAAGTTTTGTGTAACCTATATACTTGTAAATAACATGTTTGTGTTACAAAACATAACATAAACATTTTAGCTATCACTGTAATTAAGCAAGTTTGCCCTTATCCCTAGAGGAGACTCGAAATCCTACTTAGGTACTTTAGTAGTTGCACACTGAAAGCCATTTTTATATTAATAAGTTAAGTTAGTTAAGTCACTACGTTTAATTAAACAAACGAAAAACAAGTGCGAATTTTTGTTTTAAATATTAATAATATAGTTTATTTGCACCAAAAAAAGTTGAATACATATAAAGGTGAGTCCCTTAACTCCCGAACTAGCGTAAGCTGTATCTCAGGAGCTAATGTCTTCCCCCGTCATTTTTGTAATCTTAAACATTAAGAAAGGAAGAAAAATAAAAAACTGAGTAACAAAATATAAATAAAGTTGAAAATAAAATCTGTTTTTAAATGTATTTGTGTGTTTGTGTGAGTATGTGTATGTGTGTGTGTGTTACTGTGTTAGCACAATAAACAAACTATCAATTTATAATTATTAATTTTTCAATTGCTTCATAATTATACTGTTTAAGCCATGTAAGTACTGTCTTTTAAATTTATTTTTGTATAACTTCTTACATTGTGTTCTTTTTGAAGAATATTGTAAAGGTATGGAGCTTAGACATCGAAATGTATTTTTAACCTTATGAACTTTCTTAATTTGCATTATTTCGGAACATAAGCTATCACTGACATTATAACATTAATACAACTGTCTATATAAAAAATTAGATCACGGAATATAACATTCAAATTCACTTCGGTATTCCTATATTTGACTCAGAGTTTCAAATTTGTATACATTTCACATGTATTTAACCTTAGTACAGAAGTATAATAATAATAGTAGTTTTAATATGGGTTGGGTTGGGTTCTAAAGGAGACTATGCGGTGGTCCTAAAATCCCTGGTTGGATTTTGTATAAAAGGACATGTCCTCCAATAATTCTATCGTAGAGGATGCCACAGACCGAGCGAAGAAAAAGAGGAAGAGAAGGAGATCGTAGAGATCTAGAGGCGGGATTGGGAAGAAGAACAAATAATAAACTTAAATATATTAATAGCATATAGTCTCTTCAAAAGAACGCCAATGTTATCTATTCTTTAAAAAATAAATTTACTTAATATTTTTTTAGATTCAGCGCGGATGAAGCTGAAGAAATCTAGAATTATTGAATAAAGTATTTCAACTACTATTTATTACTATCTACGGAAATACGTAGTAAAACAACCATATATATAAAGCGTAACTGTACGTTGAACAAAAACTCTTGTTGATGTAAGGTAATGCCGAACGGAACGCTACGACGGCTACGAGCTACGTGCGTTGAACTTCGCTTTAAGGTAAATATTATATAACTCTCTACTTAATGACCCTGAAACCAGGAAACTATTGAGAGGTTGTAATATTAAATTGAAAATTAGTAATATACAAAAAAACTTCTACTACTAGAAAATTATTTTGATTTATTCGCCGGCGCTATGCTATATATGTAATTAACTGATAACTCTATTGAAATATATCAAAGGTCAATTTTTTTTAAAGAAAGCTAGCAATATTTCTTTTTTTTCACAAATATTACTAGCAATCTTGTTAACCATTCCAACAAAGCTTAAGCTTGTTCTAGGACATGGTTCACGGCAATAGTCGAATGGTGGATTCGAACCCACGACCTTACGATTCGCAGGCCGTACCCTAAACCATTAGGCTATTGACACTACTACTTGTGTCTATTACACAGATGACTGTGACGACGACACAGGAAGACTGCTGACAAGGGCAACGGCCGCATCAAAAGAAAATAGAGAAGAATAATAGAGTACAAATTAAAAAGGGCTATGAGAAACAGGGACGTGGCAATCGCGGAGAAATTAATAAAAATGCAACGGGGCGTCTACGACAAGTGAACCGGAGCATTCACCAAAACCACCTTCCAAAATCAGGTATATAAAAAAATTGTAGTAACTCTCCTTAACAAAACAAAGTAATCAAATAAGTACATTAAAAAAGAGCACGGACACAAGCCTGTGGTTGCGCTTTATTCTTCTTCTCTTGGTGCCATCTTCTATCGATGGTTGGCGACCATCATGTCGATTTGGACCCTCGACACAGAAATAAAGAACGTGTGCTCTTATTGCACCATTGGCGTAGATTTTTAAACCATGATGTTCTTCTCCTTCCCGGATTTCTTTTCCCTTGTATCTTTCCCTGGATGGAAATCTAATGGACAAATCGTATTTCGGATTTGCGCATTATATGCTCTAGGTATTCCAGCTTTCGTCTCTTAATTGCGTTAAGAACTTGAACCTTCTTTCCAATTCTTTGCAGCACTACTTCGTTGCGTACTTTGTCTCTCCAGGATATCTTTAACATTTTTCTGTTTACCCACATTTCGAAAGCTTCAACTTTTTTACCATGCGCTTTATTCAAAATAAAAAAAATCACAATTGAATATTTAACCATGGCATCGTTCCATAGTCAATATCATTATAGAATAAAAAATATTATATAATGATATTGAAGACATATATACAAATTAAATATATTTAAGAATATAATGTAGTGTTTTTGTTTTATTTTATTTATCTTTGTTAACAGATTCTTATACTATATTAAAAAAAATTAAACAGAGGTCAAGATAAAAGTATTTTAAACACTAGTCTTTAGTGCGGCATATTCACAGTTTCCGAACCGAATCTCTTTTAAATTGATTTAGTAGCGTTCCGTGCAATTCTCGACTTGATTACTTTTAAGTGTTTGTATAGCAAACTATGTATTACCATAGGGGGATTATTTCGTGGAAATACTTGAAATAATTCCAACCGGTTGTGTTCCACTATCGTTTATTTGTATAGTACTCCAATTTTCGTCTATACCGCCCTGATGTTTGGCATTCTACAATTAAACGTTATTTCATTAGTGCCTTGTTTAACATAAAATAGAGCTTGTATCACCGAAGACGTCACAGGCTAGTTTCAGCCTTTACATAGTAAAATTAAATACGAGGAATAATTAATTAAGGGCCGGGGAAATAACGCACACATAAAAAAATATGTGTGCGTTCATTCACACAGCAAATATTTTTAAGTATAGCTTTGATGGCTTTAATAACCAAACTTTGGACTAAAGATCTAACAATCAGGGGTTTGGAATGTTTTGTTCTGTTTGTTACTTCATAACATTTCCGATATTGAAGATTCTTTTTTTGTTTGAAAGCATTTGGTATAATTCTGACTACGTATAAATCTGACTAAGTGAGTACGCCGCAAATGGACTAATAAGGACAAAGTCGCGCCAACCGATTTCGTTGATTCATTATTTTTAGAAAGGATGCACATTAATAGTAGTTTAATAAAAGTTTGGTTAGGTTCTGGTTAATTCTATTTTGAAAAATTCCCATGATAATTCGTAAATACAAAGAGGGCGTCCGCTAGTAATAGTGTCCACGTTTGATTCGATTTGAAGTCGTTTTTTTTTTGCTCGTAAATAAATATATTATGGGTATCAATACTTTGTTAATAGTATATAGTATTAGCCTCACTTCCTTTCACATAGGGTAAAAATAAGGTTAGTGAAAGCTTAATATTGTTATCTCACTAGATTATAACCAACGTAAGAGCTTAAAAGCTTATGTGAACAGAAGGAATGCGTTGAGTTGATTTTTAATAGTTAAAACTGTAATAAGTCATTGGATATTCCAATTACGTACAACGATTCAGGCACGTGCGTTGTTTCCGTAATATCTGTGTGTCAGACAGGAGTGATAAATGGTGACAATTTAATAAAGCTCACTCAGTATAACCAATTTCCGAGTACGTTTCGTTACAGTCAGTAGTAATAATACATTCAATTGAGTCGTGACTATTGCATAACTATTGTCGTTTCCCTTGACTGTGACTTAAGACAGGGTTAATGATAGACTTCTTTCCTTCCTCCGGCGAAACCTACAACTATGAAAATGAAAGTTAGTCTTTCGTTCAATCGCTCAAAGCTAAGGGCTATAATTTGAGATAACCAATACACTAGCTTTCTTAAACTAACACCAAGAGACAACGAAACCTAACTATTGTACAGTCCCCATAAAAGGCCACCATACAGTCTTTATTTTTATTTATATCTCACTGCTGGGCACAGGCCTTCTCTGTGAAGAGAGTATAAGGGCATAGTGCGCCATGCGGCCCTAGTGCGCATTGGCAGACTTCACCTAATTTCAGAATTAATTTCTAAGCCATGTAGGTTTCCTCCTCACAATGTTCTCCTTCACCGCCGAGGGCGTGGCAAATCAGCAAATAAAATTGCAACAGCAAATTAATTAGTGTCGGCATTGAGGATCGAACTCGGGTTGCAGCTATGCAGATTAGAGCAACCACCCGGTCATTGAGCTACCACGGCTCTATGCTGGACTTATTTATAATTGGTAGTATATCTATGTCCGTTGTAGTAACAATTCATTTATTTTCTTGGGGTTAGGTTTCGTTTAAAACGGCTTTATTGATGCTCTAACATTGTGTGTAAACTTAGTATTCATGTTTTTTTTTAATGAAATTGAATTCCTTTCATGAATAATATCTATTAGTTTCCTTGTATATTTGCCAAGGTTTCTACAGTCGAATTAAATCTATTATTACGTCGTATAAGAAAGACACTCCATTAAAGTTTCATAAAATGTCAGGATCCCAGTATAATCTTTGATCATAAAATATTTTATTGCGACAAGGAACTTCTATCCGTAAGTTTGTTTTATTACACATATAAAACACAGATTAAAAAGCATTCCATTTTTAAGGTTTGACATTGAAATAAGAATTATTAAGTTTGAAAAATATTATTTTTATAAACTGTATCGCAATAATTGTTACAAAATTAGCTAAAGACCTTACAACTTTACCAGATTGAGAGGAAAGCCATCTTTTACCCCGGCGGTCCTCCAAAAGGGAAAATTGACTTGGAACGTTACTCTGGGCGTTATATAATAGCATTGTGAATCGAAAGTGACCTGGAGAGCCATAAGAACAAAAATATTTTGGCAACTGTCATTTGGGATTGTAAATAAACCGTTTCAAGTGAAGTTCAGTATAGTGCGAGGTATTTAATTATATATTATCATTCTATTGTTGAGCCGTGGTAGCACAGTGACCGTGCGGTCGCCTCAAGTTGCATAGTACGCTAATAACCAGAGTTCGATCCCCGGTGCCGGCACCGGATTGATAAATTTGTTGTTGCAATTTTATGTGCTGATTTACAACATCATAAGGAAACCTAAATGACCTAGAAGTTGTGAATTCTGAAGAAGGTGAAGTCAACCAATCCGCAGTAGGGCCGCGTGGCGCACTATGCCCTTATACTCTTTTTATAGAGAAGGCCTGTGCCCAGCAGTGGGGCATATATAAAGGCTATAACTTTAACTTTAACTTTATGATATGATATGATATAGACCAACTTTTAAAGGAAGGTCATTATTTGAAATGAATAACAATGATATATCTATCTATAAACGAGCAATTCTTGTATCCAGTATATATATATATATATATATATATATATGTATTTGATCTGAATCTTGAAAACTCCAACGATTTTCATGAAATTTTTCATTTCCTGCATCCATGTTTAGTTTCATTTCATTTTTAGAAGATATAGTTTTATTCGGGTATAGGGTATATAAAGTATATTTCAGTTGATGGCGTTGCCAAGCAACAAACATTAAGCTAATGAGTTTGTCGTTAGACCAAAAAATCTATTAGAATGAAAATTATTTATAAAATACGAGTGTCAAATGGTTGCTTAGTGATGACTTAATAGTAGTCGATATTCACGTCAGAAAAAAAATATAGCGCATGGAGATAGGTTTTATTGGATTGCTACAGACTACGGTAGAACATTAGCATACAACTTTTTTGAACTACGTCTACAAGATCTCTATCGGTAAGATCGAAAAATGTTATTCCTATTTCATCATTATATACATCGAATCTAAATGAAATTTGAAAAAACATGATTTACAAAAAAAAATACCGGTCGTTTATTCAGGTCCTGTAATATTATGTGCTATTGGGAATAAATAAACTATGGGAAATTAATTTTATTTAACAAAATTAAGCTCACGCATATTTTAAGGAACCTTTAATTACTATATATTTATCAATCATAATTGTATACCGTAATCAGCCATTCTGGTGTTTTCAAAGTGTAAGACACCAGACAAGCTGCACGTTCGTTGCTGCCGTCTAAGAAGGGAGTAGTATTTTCTTAATCCAAAGCCGTTTTGTTTTAGAAACATTGTTGGTAACAGCTGTCAATGAGTTGGTTGTGCGTGGATAGTTTTATTAAATTTTTTGCGACAAGTAGACGGACAATTCGTGTTAAGTTATGCGGAATAAGTTACAAAAGGTTATTAAAATATCTTTGTCTGTTTTACTAAGCAAGAATTTCCCGTTTTCTCGTAACCGGAATT
The DNA here is from genome assembly GCA_029286785.1 of Meandrusa payeni. Taxonomy (NCBI): domain Eukaryota; kingdom Metazoa; phylum Arthropoda; class Insecta; order Lepidoptera; family Papilionidae; genus Meandrusa; species Meandrusa payeni. Next base: position 9,934,830 of record JAGSMX010000017.1, read on the forward strand.
TCAATTGAAATTGTTTAAGGCTTTGATTCTTTCAACGTCAGAACTTTATGCTTCAGTAGTTAGTCGTACGCTTAAGGCATATTGTATTTTCATATTTACTTATAATTGCAAATAAAAAATGACTTTTCATTCATGTTGTTAGTTGCTAGTTGCACGTTGCTAGTTATTAATACTAATAGATTACATTGATTTCAAAAATTGACGGTAAACGCGAGAGAAACTCTAGAAGTCTAAGAAGCACGTGAAGAATAGATTTTATAGGTTAAACTCCCTCACTCTATATTAAAGCATTTGACTCATGTGTTCATGAGGAATAAAGACAAAAGAAGTTTGAAAGCCTACCACAGATAAGTATCGGCATCACAGGCTGGCACGTCTGATAAAAAAGTTCGTAATATAATGCGGTGTATGACGTAATAATCGGGATATTAGTTAGACCGATAGTGGAATGTTTAGCTGCAAAGCCCTCACTGATTAAATATGCTTTATAGTACTAGTATTCGTAATATATCATGTAGATTTATTATTCTGTACCTTTTTTTTTTGTTCACGCGGGGGAATCTTTTTATAGACCAGTACCCTGGGTGGGCCCGGAGAGATGTGTGGGACTCGGCCTGGGCAGCCCCTACCCACTAAACCTTCCGCGAATGCCATCAGCCGTTATGAGCGGGGTGCCCCGGATCTGTCAGCGACAGGACACCCCAACGACCGGCCGGTCCCGGCAAAGACCGGACTTCATCCTCAAAGGGGACTTCTCCGGCACTCAGAGAAGTCACGACGACGCCGAAGCATGCTGGGGCGAGGTACCCATCCTGGCCCCGCTTCGGATTACGGGGGCGGCAAGAGGAGGCGTTCGTAACGCCTCCTGCGCACCCCGAGACGTCGCCTGCGGAGGGGGGGAGCCTCTGCGCTCCCCTCCCTGACCCGCTCGTCAGCCTCCTTCTGGGACATGACCGTCTCACAGAAGGAGGCGACCGCCGTCCAAGACCTGTCGCTCGAAACCATTATTCTGTACCTATGTTATTTATGATTTGTGTATAAAGTCATATTCGTGGCAAAAAAACATATTTCTAACTAAACAAAATAACTGGCCCGATATGCTTTTAACGGAAAATTATTTTAAATGAAAATTCAGTTAGGTTTAAGTTAATTTAGTGGATCGATATTTTAGTGGTCACGATAATTTTATTATTCTCATATGGTTTGTGGTTTGCAACTACTTCGGCTTCTTTCCATGACTTGGAGAAACGTCGAGAGAGCCGCGTTGAAGGTCGCTATTCGATTTTAGCCAAACACGTCTGATGTCCCTGTCAATATTTCTTGATGACATTCAACAAAATATATTGAAATGTAATTCTGTCGTTATATTTACTACACGCTGTATAACTATATGTTAATATTAAATTTTGATGTATCAATTTTATAAACGTTCGTAGCATAAGGTTTCTTTAATGCAGTTGGTTGCCTAATTTGTTTTGATTTGTGTTGCGACTGTTTAATGAATTGAAAAAATCCTTATCTAATATCTTAATCTTATCTTTGTACTGGGCATGGTCAGGTACAGCAGGCTGCAGGTGAGGAGAGACGTCGCACTGGTTAAATATGTGTGGAGGATGCTGCGGGGCTGGGTTCATCACCCAGAAGTGCTGGCCGCGCTACAGTTGCGGACGCCTGACAGTTACGTGTACATGCGCCGTCGTCCACCATTGTTCCTACTGCCTGTCTCCAGGACTAACTTGTCTTGGAACTCTCCGCTGTCGCGCGCGGTTGGGTTTGTTAATACCATCTCACTGCACATTGATATATTTTGTTGCACTCAGTCGGTCTTTATCGAAGCTGGCTACAAATGCGTAGAAGGTGTTTGACTCTATTATATTTATATATTTATTGTCAATACATAAAGCAGCTTTTTATTTGTTTTAATTTTAGTAATATATATTTAACTAAGTTTTTATAACATCATATTGATATTATCTGTAACGGTGTTATAATTTTTGTTGATTTAAATAAATAAATAAATGTTGATATTCTCACTGATCTTTTTATAACATACGTAATATTTTACGTATAGGAGAATTTCTATTATTTTTTGTCTCTTTCAAACCGAAGCGAATATTATTGGAGTTGTTTTTTATATTACGTGGCGTTATTCGTCATGAGAAAATTCATGCTCGGCGGTGTTGGGATATTGGAATATAGGCTAATATATTACAATCTGTATGCCACGGTATTGATGTGTTGGTTTTTGCTACGTGATTTATTACCAGCCAGATATCTAAATTTCACCATTTTTATTTCATCATACATGAGCAAATTAAGTTTAAGCCATAATACAAACGAAGGAAAAATCAATTTCATATTTAAATACTGATATCGATTGATATATTTACTATAGTAATAATATTAAACTGTCACGAACACCTCAAGAGATTTTCGCTAGATGGCTGGGTCAGATACAGGAGGCAGTAATACTAGACACGGCATCGTCAGGAGGTTTGTCTCTATGTCGCCTTAACTACCGATTACTTGGACCCTGCTTCACTGCCGGCAGCATCCTGGGTTAGGTTTTTACGTTTTTTATGAATTTTAATTTTATAGTAAACTTACACCATTAAATATTTAATTATAACTCATTCATTCCTCAACCTACACACATGTACATATTAGTAAATGCAATATCATTCTTATCTAAAAAAGTAACTTCGGGCTCAAGTTAATGTCAGAAATAAAAATATGGTTTGTTTGACAGTTCAAAAAGAGGAGTGTTCCAATCGTCACCAAACTTTACAGGATTACTCGCCAGGTCAATCTGAAGATTCCCTTAAACTTTCGTTGAAATCGGTCCAGCCGTTTTGGAGCCTATATGGAACATGCCGACACACTTCCTCTTTTCTATATATAGATTATTATAAGAGTTTATTCCGATATCGGTTAGTTTATAAGTAACCGTATATTCATTTCACACAATCTTATATTATTATAATTTAGTTTAAATTACAATCTTCTCTGAGATTTGAAATATGATATGAATGTTTTTCCTTCACTGCTGAACTTCACTTATTAAATTGGTGCCAGTACTGGGAATTGAATTACCAGTACCATAAAGCTTTAAAGGAACACATCAGAATATGTCCAGATTATAAGATGAGAACATTCTCTTCAAATTGTATATCAGTTAACTATTAATAATCCATTGTTTTGATCACCTTGACCCAGTAGCAACAACGGTTTTAGAAACAAACAGTACGTCATACGCCACACTGAAAACTGTTTGGACTGATCTTGTCAAATGTTATTTTAAGGACACGAAAAAATGAGACGTGCTATAAAAATCTGAATTTGTAGAGTATCATTATCTCGTGACAGTTTCACAGTCTGGCGAGTAATACTGTAAAGTTTGGTGATGATCAGAGTACTCCTCTTTTTGGACTGTCACATACAGCTTTTATTACTATGATGATATTCTATTGTTCTATAACCCAAATATTGAAATATAATGAAGTATAATAAAGTATATTATAGATAATAATTTAGGATTATGAAGTCTTCAAGGTAAGTTATAGCGCAGCGAATGTATCCGTTTACTGATGCTGCTGATATGTACATGGGTGTAGGTAATGATCTTCACCCGCTCGAGAAGAGAATGAATGAAGAGAGAGAAATGAATAATTTAATGTGAGAATGAGAATTTATTATGAGAGTTAAATTGGATATTTAATAATGTAAGTTTATTGTTTAAATAAAATAAAACAAAATGTAGACTGGCAAAGAGGGCCAAAAAGTTACAACCTATGTATGTATGTCCCACATTTGGGCACAGGCCTTTTCTGTGAAGAGAGTACACACAAATAGGGGCACATTCCGCCAAGCGGCCCCAACACGGATTAGCAGTCTTCACATCCTATAGAAAGTTTTTTGGATATGTAGATTTCCTCGCGTTGTTTTTCTTCTACCGCTGAGCACGTGGTAAATCAGAACTTAAAATTTCACCAAATAAAAAGACGATCGAACTCGGGTTGCTAGCATAGCAAAACCGAGCGAGCACGGCTTACAAATAAATATGTTTGTATTATTTTTCCCGTAGAAAGTTACAAAGATATATCCTCTTTAAACGAGTGATAGATTTGTTATAAGTTGAATCTGAAATATATTTGTGAAGATCCCTTTGATTATCATTCGTGAAGGAAAGTTACGTTTCATCAACGATTAGCTCAGTAACTTGAGTCGAAGATATAAAGTTAGGTATACTTGCCACAGATTGCTGAATCAATTTCTCGGATCACTGCCCATTTCGTCCAATATGTGATCAAAACACCAACATTAATATCTTACCCATGTCTACTTGTAACTTGTGCTAGAATAAACAAGCCGTTTGAAACTTTATGTTGTGCCATTGGAGGCACAGACAGCTTAAAACGTTTACAATTTTTTCACAATGCCAAGAAAAAAAACTTTTCACAATGCTAAGACGTAAATGTATTAGTTATAATTATGTCTGTAAATAAACTAAATTATGTCTATAAATATTTTAATTTTTATTTAATTATTAAATTATGTCTATAAATATAAGTTTAAGGCAGCTCCTCTGTTTAGCTAAATGGGGAAAATGGGGCTATCTTCGTCTAAGGAGGTCCTGTTCGCATTGGTGGTCCTGTGTCGCCTTAGCACTACGAGGGTGCTCGCGAAGGGAGTAACCTTCTCCGGGGAGTGCTTCAGAACACAGTAAACAGGTTCCAGTGCGTTCCACTGGAGATCCCGGACTCCTTCGCCATGCCAGAGGACCAAGAGGGGATTTTGGTGAGTAAAAGTCCCACTTACTCGTACACCAAAAAGGCGGGATATTATTTTGTGGAAGATTTCCCCACTCGTCAACAAAAAAAAATTAATCCGTCTGAAGCATCAGATCTAGCCGTGTTTCTACTGGGGCTCCAAAGCTGAGGTTCTCTCTCGGGGACCCCAGCACGGTTCGTGTTAACGATGGCATAAAATTTGTGAGAAGATGTGTTGAAATAAGAAGTGTCAGTGATCAATCAGTAGGTTAGATAAATGTGTATAGCAAACTTTAAACATACCAGCGGGTAATGTGTGTCTTCAAGTTCTTAATTCCTTTCAAGGGTACTGACATAGTTCCACAGTGTTAGAGAAACTTACCTGATAGCTGCACTTGCACTTCAGTGGAAGTTCGTATTTATTTAATATATTAAATTTAATATTGTACAGTCAATAAAATAAAATAACGCGAAGCTTTTACCGTTAACATTTGATTATTTGACACTTAGTCGTTCTTTGAAAGGAATGTTTGTTATAGGATTAAGTACAGCCACGTAAAGGAAATAAAATCGGACAAAAGCAACTCTCATAAAGCCTCAAGTGAAATATATTGTTATTCTTATTTGTGAAAAGATAAGAAGCCTGAAAAATCGGCCTCTTGAAAGATAATAAATATAAGCTTGATATAAACCTTTTTTATTACATTCCACGTACTTTCTACCCACTAGAAAGTGTCTTTGGTCTTGTTAACTACATATAACTTTATAAAGAGTTAATAACAGAATATATAATGAAATATAGGTGTTGTTTGATTATTTTTTACTTAATATTACCCTATTGAGATTTAGATGATAAGGGTTCGAAAATACAGGAATGATACACATTTGTGCTGTTATCGGTTAATGATGCATCTTTCTTGTGTGTTTGTATCGGTCAGAAATAGTTGGTTTGTCCTGAAGTTTATTATCTATAACAATAATCATAATTATGTTTATTGGTCGCCAATAAATAAAGTCACACACAGAAATATGAACCCTGATCTTTTTACTACTGCATCTGTTTTTCAACTGTCAGTCACTTCAGATGCATCTCTAATATTATACACAATAGACTGAATAAACAGAAGAACAGGAAAGTGTGTGAGTGCGTGTGCGTGGGTGTGTGTGTGTATGTATCCTTGCTAACGTTTACAACGTTTGTTTTGTGACGTTGGATTCGGTCGGTTTTTGTTTTTAACCGTAAATATACTTGTTTAGTTATTTCTTTAAATAATGAAACTGACAATGTAATAAGAGTCAAAGAATAGATAGATAGATAAATTCTTTAATGCACCAAAAACTTTTTTTCTGGACGAACTAACACAGTTGGCACAGAGAAGCTGGCCTTTACGGCTTCACCAGATTGAGAGGTGGCATAGCTCTTAGGTCGCTTAGCCTGAACCTCAAGCACCAAAATACATGTGCATGGGTGAACTTATTTAGCATTTCTTTCAACAACCTTTGGTGGTTAAGAGCAGACTATGGTATGTGTCGCTAAAAATAGTGTTCGAAAATCTTTTATAGGTAGAAGAATAAAGGAGAAAGTGTAGATTATAAATACAGTAAAAATAAATATTATACCTGGTGTGTAATAAAAAACTATTTCAGTATTTGAAAACAAAGGTATAAAAAGGGTAAAAGAAAGCAAGTTTTTAATAAGAGCGAGTTGAAATGTTCTTGGGCACAGGCCAAAAAACCTTACCTCAAAGATTACGATTAGTCCTAAGCAAAGGTTTCTGAAATATGCTTGGATGCCTTAAATAATGTGCCTTAAGTAATGTCAGCCCTGTAGTTCTGGGCTCTCAAGAATAAGACTACGGTATCCCCTGCCTGTCGTACAAGGCGACTAAAAGGGGCCTCGGGTTCACTGGGCGATAAGGGTGGGGGCCTGCGTCGTCCACCAAAGTGGACCCGGGAAGAAAGCGACATCGGCTGGCCCGTGTCGCCTTTCGCTGCGAGGGCACAGGGGAGGAGGGAGTAACCTCCCCCCGGGACGTGCTCTCCTTGAGCACAGTGCAGAGGGGCTCCGGTGCATTCCACGTGAGATCCCGGAGCCCCTCGTCATGCACCGAGGAAAGGGCCACCGGGGAGGTTTTAGTGGGTAAGATCCGCATATAACCGCCGCCTTCCCCCCAGAAGGCGGGGTATCTTTGTGAAGATTTCCTCCTCGTCAACAAAAAAAAAATAATGTGAACTTTTTTGTCTAGTATGATATTCGTTATTAGCTGAAATCTATCTTTATTACAGCGATATATAACTGATGAACATTTTGCATTAAGTAAATGAGGTTAAACATTCTTAAGGTTAAAGCAAATGTAGCTTAAACATTTTTTATTGCTGCAAATAAAGTTTAAACAATATAACAAAAAGCATCTAGCATGCATACAATGTAATCGATTCGGGGATTTTTATTGTAAACTGGCGTAACCAGCAAGCTTCACCGGGCTAGATTTTGCTTTAGTTTATTTAAACAATAAACTTACATCATTAAATATTTAATTTAACTCTCACAATATAATAAATTATTAATTTCTCTCCGTATTCATTTTCTTCTATTGTCTTCTCGAGCGGGTGAAGATCATTACCTACACCCATGAATAAATCAGTACAAAAACATACCGGGCTCAAATTAATGTCAGAAATAAAAGTACGACGTATAGCTTGTTTGACAGTACAAAAAGAGGAGTGCTCCGATCGTCACCAAACTGTCACCAACGGTCTATCTGAAGATTCCCTGAAAGGTAAAGCCGTTTCGGAGCCTATAGTGAACAAACCCACACAGTTTTTTCTTTTATGTAAATAGATTACTTGGACGCTATTACTTTTCCTACTATACTAATTAGTAGAAAGCCAGCATTAGTAATAAAATCAGCATTAGCTAGTGTGTGTCAGGATCCTATATTGCTGTTAAAGAAAACAAAGAGAGATCACAATCGAAATATGCAATCATAGTAAATGCTACTGGCTAAACGAGATGGTCTTTTTGCGTTCCGGCTACGTAATCTACTTTCATTTCCTTTGTGCGATTCCTCACTAAATGGCTGCCTAATTGCATATGAATGATGAATTTTATTGCGAATCAAACACTATGTAGGTTTAAAATCATAACTGAGTATCGTTGTATTTTATTCTAAGACGACTACAAAATGAACAATCACTAGTAATTTGTTTAAACATTAAACACAAACACAGATTTACTTTTATTGTACAGATAAATCATTAAATCCAATTTACAAAAAAATCAATAATGATTAGAAAAAATAAAAGAGAATCGTACTTAGCGCCTTCTTATTTTTAAAAAGTCCCGCCCGATTTTCAGCCAGTATGTTTTCCACGATTATTTTTGTACTACAAAAAAAGAATCTAAGATGTGGACGGTAGTATTTTGAGATGACAAAATATTAATTTGTGTGTTCACACCTGCAATCATTATCGATCGCTCCCACAGATAATATGTGATAACGCAGTATTATCTGGGGATCGACGGCAATTCACTGTTACTACCGGGCATCCTAATTACTATTATAATTTCTATGTTCTTAGCTTAAAATTAAATCTTCTTGTAGAGCCATCTCCTACCGGAGGTCGGCTATCATTAAGGCTATTTTAATTTTTGATGTAGCACGAAACAAGGATCGTGTGCTCATGTTAATCCATGTCCAGAGAGTTCTGAGCTACGAAATACGTCTTCTTCTAGGTGGTCGTTAAAAATAATATTCAAAACAATATTTTTAAAAAGCTATTTTGGCACGTCTTTTTTCATCCAAGGATAAATTGCAATCCCAACAGTTCATTCCCTTTTTAAACAGTTTCTTTTGTAATTAAAAAACCAGGAAAGCGGAAACGGCTGTGGATAGAAGCCCATCTGAGTCGAACGCTTATAATAAATTAATTGATTTAGAAATCTAAAACTTGAAATCAAATGACTTTGTTTCATTTATTAGAACCATTTTATCCCAATTAATACTTAAAAACGTTAAAATATCTATCCATGTATTTTACGTTTATACGAGTAGGTAATTGTTAGATAGATCAAACAATAAACTAACTACTCGTATATACGTCAATTTTATATAATACAACCTAACATTTGATACTATTAAAGAGCGTAAGCGTAAGAGGTAACGGAAACAAGGGCAACGCTTAATATGGTTTCCGGGATTTAAGTAAGAAAGAAGCAATTTTGGCATTGAACATTTGAGCGGTAAAGAGGATATTAAAAGGGTCCTTCTTTGTCACAGATCTTGCATTTGACAAGGAAAATTGGCAAGTATGAGAAGGATATAAATGTAGGATTTTTTTAGCACAGTTTAAATAGAAATAACTTAATGGGGTGCGATCTGCAAAGCATAAAGTTCGCTATTATCGTGTACCATCTTCTAGCTCATTTTAGAATGGATGATGGAATTTCGTGAGAATTTTGTTAGCATTTATAACAACAAAAATAAAATGTATAATTAAAAAATACAACAGTGGCCCGACCTACCGAAAGTGCTAAAAGAAAATACCAAAAGTATTTGAACATTTCTTGTTCAAATACTTTTGGTAATTGAACGACTCAATTTTCTAATGCCTATAGCTATTAAAGCCTTTTAAACACAACTTACTACGTTTCCTCAGGAAATAGTACATTATCTATGATCACGAATAATCGGAAAGTAAAATAAAATCGGACCAAAGCGACGAAATGACACGCATCGTGTTATTTATGACAGTTTCATTTCTAGAGTCGATAAAAGGTTTGGCTCTGGAAACAACTTGCTTAAATGCCTACTCATATGACGACTTCAAAGTTTTTCTTGATATTTCTACATCAAGGAAGTCTCTATTCATAATATTTTTTGTGTAAAATTGTTTTTTTTAATTTGAGAAATGCAATAATTGTAATTTCAGATATAGAGGTTGATTTATTTCTAAAACATAAACACAATAACATGGGGTAATAATCTTCACCCGCTCGAGAAGATAATGAATACGGAGATAACTGAATAATTTAATATATTATGAGAGTTAAATTAAATATTTAATTATGTAAGTTTGATGTTTAAATAAAATAAAACAAAATCTAGCCAATATAGTATAGTATAAATGGACACTTGGGTTCGTTGACAGATAAATAAAAGGCTAACATAAGAAATAGAATGGGTAGCCCCTACTCGGGTTAGATCGGCGACCCCGATATATATGGAGTAATGGTTAGAAGGAGGATGTATTAGGCAATAATTTACTGATAAAGTGAGTGATGTATAGAGAAATAGCTACAACATTTGTGGATTATAAGATAAGAAGCTCTGCTGATTTATTTTCGTAATTAAAAATAGTCATAGGATACCGATAGAAGCAAAAATTTATAACTTGTTAAATTTTATATTGTTTAAATTAAAATAATCAATATCAATTTAGTTTTCACATCTATTGACACACCGAACAACAATGATATACATGTTTATATGGTATATTTATTGTTTAAATATATATTATTATGGTATGTACAAGATCATGACAAAATATAGACATAGACATATTCTTTATTGGCACAATAAGAACTTAAACATATCAAAAAGACAGAAAAAAAACAATAAAGTAAAAAGATACAGTTTAAGAAAAAACGGACAAATAGTACATAAGACAATGCCAATATTAGACACCATAGCATATGCCGTCGCAAGGATGCAACAGCTCTGATTTTCAGCGGTGCCCATGACTACCTAAAGTCGTGCGCGCCCAGCAATACATTTAGATGGAATACAACATTAGCATATCGGTGACGTGAACCTGTAGGGTTTTTTCCTACCAGAAAGTGCACGTTCTGTATCTTCTGTTTTGTATCGTAATTGTATTGAGCTGAATTCATTCTATGGCAAACGAAGTTAAAAATTAGGTGTTGAACTTTTAACGTCGTTGTAACGTCTCTAAAAATACCGAATACACAAGTAGTATTCGCCTTTGAAGAGTTCGATTAGTTAGTAGATGTTTTTAATCTTTCACCGTAATAGCTACAAACGTTATATCAAAGGAGACGTAAATATGTGGTCGGATTTTCCCACATCAACAAGTAATAATTTTACCAACAACAGAAACAGATACTTTTACAAAAATCAAATGTATTTGAAGTAATTGTACGAATATTGGCAGTGAACCTACAATGTCACGTAGCTTTTTGACTACAGTATAATGAAGTAGGCATATATTATATTATAACATCTATATATATTTAAAAGGCGAAGTGTGTATGTATGCTCCCTATGGATTCCGAAACGACTGGACCAGATGTTGAGGAACTTTTAGTAAATCTTCATTTGAGACTTACGGTGATTCTGTAAATTTGGTTGCGATTAATAAAATTTTAAGTACTATAACGACAAATAGGCTAGATTTGGTGACGGATATCTTTAATTGGAACCCCAGATATCTGCGCTATCGACCACAAGTACAAGTAAAACAGAGACAGAGATGTTACAATAAGATAAAAAAAAATATTTGTTATGACTATTCTTTTAATTTTTGGACGAAAATGATTTTTATAGACGGTTATTAAAAGAGCCAATGTTAATACTACAGAAGAAAAAATCTCTGAACATTACAAAAGTGACAAATATAAATATTATACCGTTCAAAGAAAATAGTTAATGATGTAATTTAGCGTTTTAAAAATGGTATCCCGCAGCGGTTCTTATTGTAAACATAAAATAACTTTTCTTTACAATTTTCCGTATCAGGGCTTAAGTAAATTAATTATATATAGGCAGCCTAAAATATTTATTAAATTTAATATTTTGGAAACAGACAAATTGTGGACTGGGATTATATTATACATTCCTTTTTTACCGATTTTTTATAATCTAAAAGTTACCTACTCGTAAGCATCATATTGATGTAAACAAGTGTTAGCTGGCAACACATGACACCCAGCGATCGTTATGCATAGTAACTACTTCCAATGATATCTTAGTGATTTACTTAAACCCTATTGCATAATTAATTCATAATTAATAATTAAATTGTTCATCACATTAACTTGATATTGTAAACAATAACCTAACTTTATTAGTTCGTAATCTGACTTCTAATTAATTTTGTAACAAAGATGGCGAGGACGCGCAGTTGTCACAGCATTCGTTAAAATAATTCCTTGTACAACGTTACGCTCTACGTCTCAATAAAGCGAGTGTACTAGTTATTGGACTATTTCATTCCACGAAACCTACAATTAAATCACGAGGCATTATAATGTCAACTACAGTCAAGAGACCACAAACGTAAGAATGTGTATCCTATGCACATCTCTAAATAAATTATCCGTCTCGTATTATCCGAAATTATTGTTCTTAAAAATTGTAGGAACTGCTTTACACATTAAAAAATTAAGAAAATTTTAAGCGTTAAAATTTAAGCGATATAAATTTATACAAGAACATGAACAATTTAAACATAGCACCAGTAAATAGAACGAAGCGAGCTATTTCTGACTGTTTGCGATGTGATTGTTTTATTGCTTACTCATGTTTGCTTTACGCGGAGATATGGTAACAATTTAATATTTACTCTCTTACCATTCCTGCAAAATTATTTGCTTAATATATTTTAAAGTTATTTTTATTACGTAATTATGGATATAACCTTATAGAAAAATTATTTAAACAATAAAATATGTGTTGTATTTATTCTGTTTTCAATAAATCAACGTTGGGCTATCTCTACTAGATCTGAGGTTCGTAAGAATCCCAATCGACTTGTACCAATTAAATTGTTATTGTTGCCTGTATTAAATACAAAAAAATCGCTATATTCAAGCTGGCTGGGATTCTCTACATCTATCTCATAAGGAGAAATTATTTATCTTTGAGGTATTTGATTCTTTCATTACTTCTTGGATGTTGGATGCATGCTGGTACCTAAATCTCTAGTGGCGCTAAAACGTAATGTTTACTACTTACCATAAAACATGTGTAACATTCGATTGGTATGAATAATTATCGTTAAAATAACACGTATTAAATAAAAATCGCGTACACTCTTAAATTAAACGGTAAAACTAACTGTTAATTATTCTCTATTCTAATAAGACAGAAATATTTTGTAATTTTATAATAAGAAAGCTTTATCCGATGAGATCGATGCAGAAAGGACATTATCTATACAGGAACCCAACGTAAAATAGCTTCTCACCGACTATGTATTTCGTGTGGTTAGTGACGGAAGTCAGTGACCCAATTACTGTCAACGAGATCCTGGCGCAGCCGTTAGAGGTTAGAACACATTTGCATCTTGACTGTATATCGAAAATCCAAATGATCTAGAGTTATCCCCGCCGACTTCGTTTTATTTACGAGATTTCATAGCTGGGATTTTACAAAATTCTAGCGTCTAAATTCTCTCTAAACAAGTATATTTACTAGCAAAAACAAAAATCGACTTCAAATCAAATCAAACGTTAACGCTATTACGCGCGGACTACGTCTATGTATTTCCGAATAATCGAAGGAATTGCGAAATAGAATTAATCAAAACCCTAACCAAACTTCCAACAAACTACTCACAGACTAAACCGTCCAAATCGTGGTTACCTCTCAGCGGGGGGACCATTGTGTCGAGTTACTAGCGACAGAGGTTTAGGTTAAGCGACCTAAGAGCTATGCCACCTCTCAATCCGGTGAAGCAGTAAAGGCCAACCTCTCTGGCCAACTGTGTTAGTTCGTCCAAAAAAAATCTTCCTTCTTCTACGCTGCGCTTGACGGCAAATGTACCGTTATTTATTTCAATTTTTAGCGTAGAGTTGATTTGTAGTCGGATTTTGTCTCTACTAGTAAATATACACAACGTGTTTAATCTTAAACCCATGTTAAAGAAATTAGGGTTATACTAATTAAAAAGGCTAGCTTCTCTAGCCAATCTGTGTAGTTCATAATTTAACAAAAAAAATCCAAATACTGCTTCTCATTTAAAAATGAATCATCGAAATCGATGTTGACGTGATATTGAGTTATTCGTCAATTTGTGGCGCATGTACCTACTTGACGTAAATTTATCACTTACATGGTTTTCTCATGTATGCCATTGTCAGAATTAAACCAAATTGAAATGGGGCCGCCATGGCCACCAGCTTTCAAACAAAAGAAGAATCATCACTCGCCATTAAATTGCATGCAGTCTTCACCTATAACCATTAACTTTACAAGTTTTCAATGTTTTTATATATTGTAATAAATCAAAATCACTTCATCCAGTCGAAAGTTATGACGTAACAAAGATAAAAAAGCGTACAGGCGAATTGAGAACTTTAATATGAAATACAGTTGAATTGGGATTCTCTTTTGATGAACCTGGCCGAAAATTAAGAAAAGTAGTGCATTTAAGAAATTATATTTATTTAAAAATTTCTCAATGACTGCACATTAACGAAATACAAATTTACGTAATTATAAATGTATGCATGAATACAATTAAGCGCCCGTGCCCTATCAGAATTAATAAAATATTTCATAAATCTTTTGAAATTCAATTGAATTCAACGGAGAGAGAGCGCAATAATTTCCGTCTCGCTTATTCTCATTAGTATTCTTACATGGCAAGTCGAGTTTGATTTAATTCGTCGTAATTGCAGCGAGAATTTAGCTTTTGACGGACAAAAGTGTCAGATGTAATCATTTTCTCGTCAACCACTGTATTTGATGAGAAAATTATTACGAGAATGTCACGACCACGGCCGCTCAATATAAACAAAATTAAACCTTCTTCAGAAGAGACATCGAGAATCTGTTTACTCAAATAATACCAGCTGTGAAAATTTTGTCATTTTCTCCTCTAATTGCTTTCATAACCTTCAAATAAATAATGGTCTGGCAGGATGTCTAGTATTTGTAAAGGAAAATAAAATCGGTAAGGCAAACCATCGATTGTTATCGTTGTAACAAAAAATATATTTTTTACGGAAAAAGAAAGAAAACATACATACTCGTCACACGAATTTTAATCTACGTAGCTCACAAATACCTACTAAACTAATTGCAGGCAGACAACACGTCGGAATTTTTTAACCAACTTCAAAAAGGCGGTGGTTCTCAATTCGTGTGTATTTTTATTGAATGTTACCTCATATATTGCGATTGGGTGAAACCGACTTTGATGATTTTCTTTTTATTTGGAAGCTGGTGCTTTCCGAGTGTTCCCATTTCAATTTGGTCCAGTTCTGACAGTGGCATCCATCAGAAAACAATAAGTCTTTCAATTTACATTAAGTAATTAAAATTGAGCCGTGGTAGCTCAGTGTCCAGGCGGTTGGCTCTTGTTGCATAGTACGCTAGCAACCCGAGTTCGATCCCCGGTGCCGGCACCAATAAATTTGTTGTTGCAATTTTATGTGCTGATTAACCACGCGCTCGGCGGTGAAGGAAAACATCGTGAGGAAACCTACATGTCTTAGAAAATTTTTCTAAGGCATGTGAAGTCTGCCAATCCGCACTAGGGCCGCGTGGCGGACTATGCCCTTTTACTCTCTTTACAGAGAAGGCCTGTGCCCAAAAGTGGGACATATAATATATATATATATATAAAGGCTGAAACTATAACTCTTATGTGCGCGACAAATGGACGAATAACTAAATATCGATCTACCGATGTCGATGATTCATTTTCTATTAGAAAGGATGTACTCGAAGGACAGTTTGATGACAGTTTGGTAAGGTTCTGATCAATACTATTTCGTAATATTCCTATTCGATTTGAAGTCGGTTTTTGTTTTTATTTATAAATATAGTTCTTATCAACAGAGGGAAGAATGAAACATTGTTCACTCATAGCGTCATCAGCAGTTCTGGATCGATTAATCCCATATTAATTTTGTTGGCATTGGTTGGTTCCGAAGGTATACCAGAGAAGAAAGACAATATATGCGTCAAAACTAAGTTAGGTCGTCGACCGTCTCTGATCAGGTGAATCGCAGAAGAATACCATTTCCGACATTTTATGAGATCGTGGTTCTGTTTCGATCAATGATAGCAGAACCGCCTGCTGTGTGACCTGCGGGTCACTATGGGCTTCGGCTTCATCAGGCATATTAAAAAAAATAACATGAAAATACTGTAGTAACTATAGAGGTAGCACTCTTTTTAACAAAACTAGGCAAACAAATAAAGTACATGAGAAAAGAACACGGACTCAAGTCTGTGGTTGTGCTTTAATGAATATAAAATTGGCTTCTGCTTGGCATTGTAAACACAGATCGATGTACCGACGTATATTCACAAAGATACCAGGTTTTCACAAACATTATTTTAACTATTCTTAAACAAATGAATCTACGATGTATATAGTCCTTACTACAAACCGTTAGGCTAAATTTCTAAACATGACAGATGTTTAGAAAATTACGTGTATTAATTATACAAAAAAAGAATTCTTTAGAAGATCCGTATGTTATGATATTTGTAACAAATAAATCTCATGAAATAACTAATTCTGTGGTACTTGATAATAAATCTATTTGAAATAGAGTTTATGCTATAATAAATTACAACAAACGACTTTTGCCTACTACACTAAGTACACAAGGAACAAAAGATATTTTATGGGCTTTCTTATAATAGGGCAAGCATATAGATTCGTCATATTCAAATTTATTCATTTTTTTTTGACAGCCTTTATATATATAATATATATGTCCCACTGCTGGGCAGAGGCCTTCTCTGTAAAGAGAGTATAAGGGCATAGTCCGCCACGCGGCCCTAATGCGGATTAGCAGACTTCACATGTCGTAGAAAAATTTTCTAAGACATGTAGGTTTCCTCACGATGTTTTCCTTCACCGCCGAGCGCGTGGTTAATCATGAGCCGTGGTAGCTCAGTGTCCGGACGGTTGGCTCAAGTTGCATAGTACGCTAGCAACCCGAGTTCGATCCCCGGTGCCGGCACCAATAAATTTGCTGTTGCAATTTTATGTGCTGATTATTCATTTGTTGGAAAAAAAATATTGGTAGTTTTTTTGTACATTTTATGATGTATTATCGCGTTTCCCTCTAGCCATTGTATAGACAAACATATATATTTAAAAAAAAATCAAAATATTTGTTGGTAATTTCATATTGATACTATTCTTTCTTTATATTGTTATTTTATCAAATATATATCATTCACTGTTTGTAAGTTCTTCTAATAGGTTCTTCTAATTTACAGCCCTGTAGTTCTGGGCTCTCAAGAATAAGACTACAGTATCCCCTGCCTGTCGTAGAAGGCGACTAAAAGGGGCCTCGGGATCACTGGGCGACAAGGGTCTAAAAGGAGGCCTTTGTCGTTGTACTGCGAGGGCTTAGTGGGGGAGGGAGCAACCTCCCCCCCGGGAAGTGCTCTCCTTGAACAGTCCAGAGGGACTCCGGTGCGTTCCACTGGAGATCACGGAGCCCCTTACGAGGTTTTAGTGGGTAAAAAACTCACATAACCGCCGCCTTCCCCCAAGAAGGTGGAGTATCTTTTTGAAGATTTCCTCCCCGTTAACAAAAAAAATATATACTGTTTATTTCCAATTTACCCATAGGTAAGAATTTAGTATTGATTTTTACATTGTGATTTTAACAATATTGCGAGAAAATCGCTTAAGACAAAGTGTTTGGATTGTATTCAACCATTACTCGGAGCGACACCGCAGATCGCGGTCACCATCGTAAATTGTTTTCCAAATTAAATTGAGTGCCATAATGGAAGAAAGAGTAATTTACCTTTAAAGAAAAGTTGATTAAAATGTCGTAGAGGGTGATTCTATTAAATCCTATTAAGTCCATTCTTAATTCAACTTCAATATTTTTTCTTTAAACAAAATACGATGAGATGGGGCATGATATAACTTAAAAATACTTAACAAGACTTAGATACTCTCCTAATCATAAAAGGGCACACCTCATTGGTAAAGTCATCACACTCTATGCTTAAAGTAATTTTTACGACCAGGGCCTATAGAACGAGGGTAAGGCGAATGCGGCATAATGGACAATCAAGGTCTCACTCAGTAGGCATAAGTGAATTACGAAAGATGGCAACACGAATTGGTCCCAAGGTAGCCTCCATCTTTATATGACACTCTTTATGTCCTCATGAAACGAAAGTTTTAGTTGGCAATATTCCTTTAACAATTCTGCCCATCCCGATGCATCAAAGTTGGCCACGGACGACACGTCTTTTATATTATTTAAATAAATTTCATTTTTTTCTTTCTCAAAGGCCAAAGTTGGCCATGGACGAAATAATTTCAATTAAAAAAAAAATAATTATTTTTTTAATATAATTTTTTTTAAAATAATAGTAATTATTATATTTTATTATTATTTTAAAAATTAAATTATTTTATATTATTTTAAAAAATGATATGTTCCTTTCTAGAAGGCCGGTACGCACCTGAAGCTTTTCGGTATTGTTGGTGTTTATGGGCGACGGTAATCACTTAAGATCAGGTGAGCCGTAAGCTCGTTTGCCTACTTTGCTAATAAAAAATACTAGTAACTAAAAAGTTGGTCAATCTACCAATAAAATTAGGTGATGTGTAAATTAACGTGAAGACTTATATAAAGGGTCTCCAAATATAATTAATTTCATGAAAACCAAAAAAGTAAATCAGATGTAGCGCCCTTAAAAAGTTTTGATATATAGACATTTTTATATATTACATAAGCCTTTAAACCCCAGCGGGGTAGAAAAAGCGAGCTGTCGCTGTCCGCTTTTCACCAAGCTTATTAAGTCTCATATGTGCCAGGAAGTGAAGCCGTTGCCATACACCGGGACCAATTTTTTTATGCTTTCGAGAAGATTTTTATCTATTTTTCAAATATTAATAATATTGAATCTCTTATTCTTCAAGATTCTTAAGAGATTCGGGATTCGAACCCGCGATCAAAGCAAGCAAACCGCTCAGTCACTAAGCTATCGCTGTATACTGCATATACACGAATAAATTCACATTATATGCATAAGAAAATAAACGTGTAATTTAACCAATATCTAAATCATATTTTAAGTAATTTATTTTAATCTAACTTTCAAATAACTTTCTCATGAAAAAGGGATTACTTCGTTTCGTTCTTTAAAAATGAAATGATTGAAGCATTTCAACGGCTGGGCTCATATACATTATAAATAGATATGGCGCCGTTCAAAGTTTTAATAGAATCACAACTCGGGCTGCGACGTTCAACAATACGCTATCGTGAGTATAGTTTACAAGATTCCATAAGTATAGTACATGAACTAAAAACTAATAATGGGATATTGGTTTCCAACTTATAAAATACACATACGGTCTACAGATTAAATTTCTTGTCGAGTGCCACCCTGGTGTCAGCAACCGGTGGTTATCGATGTTTACTTTTTACGTTTACTAGTTTTTTTAATATAATTGGGATTTTCAGAGGTGGGTTCAAAACGCAAATGTATCACAAAAGTTAGTTTCTATAGAGTTATTCAGAGCAAAATCTTATATATCTAATAGTCTAGCTCTCGTCAGAAAATCACTCTATTGATTTTTTATAGTTCTAATGTTTATTGAAATATTTATGAATTTTCCAACAGTTTTTCGGCTCTAATTTCGGCACCATATTAAGTAAGACAATTACCGAATGTAAGTTGGGTATTTATAAAAACTTTTCCTAATGTTTTTACAAAAAATTTTTCTTCGCGTTTTCGATGCTCTAAGAATTCAAAATAAAGAATACTAAATAAATCCCCCGTCCAAAAGTAGTCCGACTAATATCACATCATTTCATTTAGACTTTGTTTATGTAAGATTCGCTCCAATTCCCATTGAAGCAGTCGAATTTTGTTAGCATTTTTCATTTATTTATTACCTTGAAGCTGTACAATACGAGTACAATAGATATTTTCTAATAACATTTACTGCACCCGCATCTATTATGCCTTGTGGTCAGAACACAATTTGTTTAAGTGAAATAAGCGAAGTAAAATGACGAGAAAACATACATTGTCAGACCTTGTGACAAATTATTCACAAACTTTCTACAATGTTAGAAAGTGTAATAACAAAAAAAAATTGAAAAACTTACCGCACGTACACCATAGCATTCGCCAAATATGAATTCACTATTGCATTTTTATCGAAGAAAATGATTAATTAAACTCTAGCAAATCAAATGCTAAAACTTTTAAACTGTACGTCAACTTTGCTTACAAATCCAGAGCGGTAAAAGAAAAACTCCGTGATTTGTAGATCTCCGTTCAAAAATTCAACGAGCCCCAAATCAATGTAGTAAATTTAGGATTTTAATTTATTTCCGACTTTAAAAGACTTATTTAGTAAAGGGAATGACGTGCGCTCTCCTAGAATCCTGAAATATTACTGATCCGCCGACTTCAGTATATACATAGCCGCTTCACGTTGTCTAGGAACCGTACGCAATAATTGCAACAGCTTTTCTTGTCCTACTATCCATCGAAGCGTTATAACGTTCATAGATTATTAAAAGACCATAAGAAGCAGCATTGGAAAGGCAACGTTCCGTTTTTATGAAAAATAAAATTAAAACTAATAGCAGGAAACAATAGCCGTAAAGAAGGCATAAAGCAGATACGGTCATCGGGCAAAAGCGACAAGAATAAAGTTTCACGGCGATTCCGAGTGTGGCTTTTCATAACTGAAGCTATTCTCAGCCCTTTGTGCTTCTTATTACCGCTTTATTGTTAAAATCTTGCAATTTCGTTTTACGACGAACGTAAAAACCCGTTGAGTACCAAAGGTTGTAATAACTTTATTTTTACTAATCATCTTTCGTTCAGTTGAGAGTAATTGCACCATTTAAATAGCTTTATAATCATGGCATAAGTATATGTAATTCATTTTTTTTGATCTACACAGATTGGTCAGAGAAGCTGGCCTTGACTGCTTCACCGGATTGAGAGGTGGAATAGCTCTTAGGTCGCTTAGCATAAACTTCTATGAGGGGCCAAACCACGACTCGGTCGGTTACTGTTTCAAGGATAATCTAAGGGACATTCAAAAGCTAAACTAACTTTGAAAAAAATTTCGGAGTTGCTAATTTTTTTTTTGGGAGAAGGCGAAAACAAGCTTGCAGTGGTACCGGCCCGCTCACAAACGCCTACTAAAAAGTTTACAAGTGCCAACCAGTTATGAAGAGTTAGGTGGACGCAAGAAGGCTGTGCCGACATGTAGAAGTTATAATGTCCTTGATAGTGAGAACACATTCGAGCAACAGCAGAAGCAGTTATTTAATACAAAGCCAAGAAATACGACTGCTCTAAATAACAGGCACAATGTCATTAGCATATCTGTACAACTGTTCATTTACGAATTCTAATTTCAAATCTTGAGGAATATGAGACGCAATAGACAAAAGAATTTTTATAATGTTTTATAGGTGCACTTGACAGCACACAATGCTTTGTTGGCAACACTAATGGATAACGATGAAAGTTGGAAAGAAACAACATGAGAGTAAGATTTATCTCGCGCGATGACGTAGAATTGACCTCTCAATGATACTTTAAAGAATTACGTGATGAACAATGAAAAGTGCAATTTGAATTCTGACAGTAACAGGAATCAAGTAACACATTTAGGTGATTGGGACATATAGAAAGGTGGAATAAAGAAATTTTATTGGACACCTAGCGAATACAAAATGGGGACTTACTGCCCTTCTATTTTAATTTTCACGATCGGATGTTCAGGTGTTAAAATAACAGTTTGCAGTAATTAGTATGAATAGAGTTTTCCTTTACTGACATATAAAAAATCATTCTCTAACGTTTTAAAAAACTACACAGATTGGCCAAAGAAGCTGGCCTTGACTGCTTCACTGGATTGAGAGGTGGCATAGCTCTTAGGTCGCTTAGCCTGAACCTCTATCGCTAGTAACTCGACACAAGCGTCCCCGGTGAGGGGTAACCTCGGCTTGACAGTTACTATGTTATGCGTAAGCATTCTTTATATGTAAAACTAAATGCTGCGCAGTATTTAATTATTAAAAATCTGATAGTACCTTTCTGTTTGAAATAATGTAATTATCACTATCAAATGTTTATTTGCACCGGTATCCAAATTATTATTGTCTTGAGGGGTAGGATGGACAGCCTATGTTATTGATCTACTGACTGTGTTAGTATATTTTAGCAGTGAGATTAACATGTCCGAGACAAGGTCGGCTAAACAGTTTATTGCTGGTATGTTATTTTGGACATTATCCATAAATTTCATGTCAAAACAGTGTTATGAATTAAATGTGTTGCAATATTCGGGGAAAAAAAATTATAAATCAACATGATTTATGTAGCGGAATTTATCAAATTCTTTCAACAATGATTGATTATTATCCATTGAATCATTCATTTCAAATTAATTCATGTGAAATTTCCCCAAATAGATGATAGAGTGGAATGGTCTAAATAAGCTCTCATGGTGTAGACAGACATAGTAATTGCTCGTTGCATTTCACCGAGTCTCAGTAACCGACCAAGCCGAGGTTCCTCCTCACCGGGGACGCTTGTGTCGAGTTACTAGCGATAGAGGTTCAGGCTAAGCGACCTAAGAGCTATGCCACCTCTCAATTCGATGAAGTAGTCAAGGCTAGCTTCTCTGGTCAATCTCTGTAGTTCGTTAAAAAAACGTTTTACCATTAGGCTTTCACTGTCTAATTGGTAAAAAAAAACCCACTGCTTCGTGGGGCTCAACCAAAGTTTCAAATCGCATTCCCAAATAGCTCTTAGATTTAGAAACGTAGTATATAATAAATATATCTTTATTATTTCAGTCCTCTCTAAAAAATTACTGAATAAATAGAAACAATGAAAATTTACAAAGTCTACTTTTTTTTTCAGAAATATTACTAACAATCTTGTTAACCATTCCAACTAAGCTTAAGCTTGTGCTAGGAAATGGTTCACGGCAATAGTCCAATGGTGGATTCGAACCCACGACTTTACGATTCGCAGGCCGTACACTAAACCATTAGGCTATTGACGCTTCATCGACTTGGTTTTAATGCAAAATTTTACAGAGTTTTATAGCTATAAATATAGTCATATAATTACATATGTTTAATTTATTTGTAATTCCTGTAGGCATATCAATTAAATTCTTTAATACCCAAAACGTTAATCCCTATATTCTCTTATTCAACACAATATGAAGAATAGGTAGTTCGAAATATAATCAGCACAAAACATAAAATGAGAATTGTACGTCTTTCTTTTAACAATAAGTTTACTAATCGAACTATCGTTCAGGCGATCAAGTAAAATTGTATACAATATAGATTAAAGGTAAATGCACAGAAACAGGTGTTCACGGGGCATGGGTGCTTCGGGGACTACCTGTGTCGGACGGCCCATCGGGAGGCCGATGAGCGGTGCCATGATTGTGGTGCTGCGTCGGACTCTGCCCAGCACACCCTCGAGGTGTGCCCGAGATGGGCAGCGCAGCGCCATGATATGGTATCTGTCGGTGGTGTAGACCTGTCGCTTCCGAGCCTCGCCCTTGCGATGGTTTCGAGCGACAGGTCTTGGACGGCGGTCGCCTCCTTCTGTGAGACGGTCATGTCCCAGAAGGAGGCTGACGAGCGGGTCAGGGAGGGGAGCGCAGAGGCTCCCCCCCCCCTCCGCAGGCGGCGTATCGGGGTGCGCAGGAGGCGTTAGCGGGGCTAGGATGGGTACCTGGCCCCAGCATGCTTCGGCGTCGTCGGGACTTCTCTGAGTGCCGGAGAAGTCCCCTTTGAGGAAGAAGTCCGGTCTTTGCCGGCACCGGCCGGTCGTTGGGGTGTCCTGTCGCTGACAGATCCGGGGCGCCCCGCTCATAACGGCTGATGGCATTCGCGGAAGGTTTAGTGGGTAGAGGCTGCCCAGGCCGAGTCCCACACATCCCTCCGGGCCCACCCAGGGTACCGGAGGATGGTCTATAAAAAGATTCCCCCGCGTAAACGAAAAAAAAATGCACAGAAAGAAAACCAATGTGTTCTACAAAGCCAACATTTTATTTACTTAATCCGATCATACATGCGGGCATAATATGTTAGTATAAAATGCTCTGGATAAAGTTTACAGTGGTATAAATATATTTAATAGGAGCTTAACTTTTATGTCAAACTTTACGAGTAGGTATACAAAAATAATACATCTTCCAATATTTAACATTATACTCAAGTACAAATTTATTATCATTAAATAAGTTAAACGACACAGTTAAAACGCTAGTTAATTTTATACTTTCCAATACTATTAATTCAAATGAATAGTATTTTAACTATTCTATTACCGTAGTACGCATATTTAAAAAAAATCTCTCACGTCTTTGTAATTGTAGTGTAGAGAGATCATCATCCAATTTTCTCCACTATTAGATTTCATTTGTATGTTGACAGGGATCCAAATATAAAAACTGATTTAGCAAGTCATTTTTTACTAATGAAACGGAAAAAACGGTTTTCATTCGTAAAAATTAACCGGTAGCCGGTTAAGTCAAGAATCGAATGCCACTATGCTGCTTGTTAATATATTATACCAATTGATATTCAAGTACTAAATTTCCTCGACAGTAATTATAAAACAGTTTTTGATTGATTGTAGATGCAATTAATCATCTACAATCAATCAAAAACTGTTTTATAATTACTGTCGAGGAAATTTAGTTAGTTTGAATGACATTTGTCGTTATAATTTGGAAAGCTTATATTATAACTTCAAACGAACAATACTTTTATAATTAATAATATAATTCGTGTATCCCCAAAACGACCCTATTTAGATCTATTAAGATAAGATTTTATGTAAATCTTAAAAGATTTTTAAATTACGCCATCTTTTAAATCTTTAAGGTACTTGATTTCTTGTTGCTAATGTATTTAAGTACACTGTTGCCGCAAAATTTTGAAAGATGGCGTCACACGGTTATCCAAATTCGAATAGGTTGGGCTTGAGTCAATTGCTATTGAATTTGTAAAAGGGGAGGTGCCCAGGCTCTAAATTTAATGGACCCTAATTGTTATATTTATAGATTTTATCTGGATTTTTTAATAACATGTACTATATAGATAAAAAGAATTTAATTCAGAAATTAAAGAAATATTTTGCTACACAATATGGACTGCTGAACTAAGCAGTTCGGTATTAAATTCATACTATAGGAACCCTGACTTCAGTTCAAGATCATTTCAAAGATCCATAGTTGCGTTAATATCCGCTGAGGTGGCTTTACTAATGATAACAGCACTTATAAATATTTATGAACAGAAATTTACAATTAAAGCGTCTATTAAGCGTTTAAGAGATTTTTTGAAAGTTAAATAACAAAATTTCACCGTATAATAAAGGGTATGTTAGTCGGGGCATTACAAAGTTAGTGCTATTCACAATTATCGGCACTAAAGTTTATTCATTCAAATATTTCTTTACCATTGCAAATTTACAATTTGGAAACGGAATACTCTATAAAATACTTGATTTTTTCTACTTCAGGATAATTGTTTTCTTATCGAGTACAATTCAAACTATAAGCGAATAAATTAATGACTTAAAGTAATAGTAGAGAAGTAATAAATAAAAAAAAAATATTATTAATAAAGAAGACGTAGAATATAAAGCGGAATAAGTTAAACGTATGTTACATTGAAGCAATAATTCCATCGTCATTTTTTTAAATAGATAACTAGCCTAGAATTATAACAATAAATAAAATCTTAAGGCACTGTATTAGGTACCAAGATCACAATTTCATTTTATTTTACACAAGTATTATGTTAGTAGGTAAAAGATTAGAAGCATGGAATGTCTAGTTACAATCGTAGAACATGGGCACGCATATTGTTTTAGTGTCAAAGCGGAGATATAACTAGAACCACTTACAAAGTGTTATAAACATTATTAAATAGTATTATACAACTACTTATAAAAGAAAACATAAGCGCATACATTTAAGTATTTCTGCATTGTGCAGAATAACAACACCGATACAATTTACAAATATTTGAAACGCTAACTAAACTGCAAAAATATGTCTGTCTTAAACTACTTAATAAATACAATTTCAATGGGTTAAGTTTATAAGATATACGTAATCGAGGTGTCCTATGTAGCAGACTGATGCTTCAATTACTGAGAGCCTATTTACACGTCCAGTCTCGTATTTACACTTACTATTTACATAATCCGTCTAAAGCACGTCCCGCGCGCGAATTATTGTTCTCAAACGGTCGTACTGGCACATCACTAAAGATACTTATATGAAGAAGGCAGCACGTAGTCGCCGAACGAGTATAAAGCGTTCGCGTACCAATGTACGCCACGTGGCGTTTCCTCCGATTTGCTCCAACTGGAAGCCCACCTTAAAGGTGCCATCGCAGCGTGTGCCAGCGAGTGGCTACTGACGAGCGCGTAGCATGAAGCCAAAGCATCATCAACAATAATAGTCCCTGATCTTGTGAGGGGCGCGAACACTCCACGTCTTCTCACCGTTCTCGTGTCAACAACTCTGGACGGCCTCAGCACACTGCCCGTTCCTCTCGTCAGTAGAACGTCGCCCATCTTTATCCTGGCAGCGAATGATTCCCTCCAACCGTCCGCCGCTGCCAGGAGTAAGAGATGCGACGGAGTTGTGGTTATAGTGACACCGTTTTCGGCTGTAATTTCTAGAAACTGTCTCGTTGCGTTCGGATCTCGATCTATGAATGTCAAAACCTGAAATAAGAAAGTTTTAAATTAGCAACAACTCCAGACATTTTTTTTCTGTGCTAAATAGTAACACCTTTTCTTCTACAGTTAATTTATTGTTTGTTCATATATAAACTCTTTATTAACATCTTATACCAAAATTATAAGTTAATGTTTAATACCCCGTTGCTTCGAATGCTTAATAGTACTTGTGGTCATTTATTAATACGATTACCCCCAGCTTTTTTTTTTGTTACAGCTCATTATCCAAGGAAAGATACAAGGGAAAAGAAATTCGGGAAGGAGAAGAACATCTTGGCTTAAAAATCTACGCCAATGGTACAATAAGAGCACACGTTCTTTATTTCGTGCTGCTGTGTCGAGGATCCAAATCGCCATGATGGTCGCCAACCTTCGATAGAAGATGGCACCAAAAGAAGAAGAAGAAGGTCATTTATTAATATATTTTTCTTTATTTAAAGCTAATAATTATATGTTATAATATATATACGTTACAGATATACCAATACGATGTTATAATAACTGACAAACATAAACATAAAAAAATTAAACAAGTTAATGCAAATAAGAGAAACAGTTTGATAAACTTACAAGAAAACAAATGTCAATTTAATTTTAAAATATAAGTTAATAAATGCCTACAACGCATTTGTATACCAGCTTTGATAAAGGCCGACTGACTGACACAGAAAATGGGGTGATATGGGATTGATGTATCAGTGTGATATTTGTTGTATATGTATCTGACTTTTAACATTTGGTTGTTTAATTACGTACAAAAAATTACTTGCTACAATTTTTG
Organism: Meandrusa payeni; assembly: GCA_029286785.1. NCBI lineage: Eukaryota > Metazoa > Arthropoda > Insecta > Lepidoptera > Papilionidae > Meandrusa > Meandrusa payeni. The sequence continues at coordinate 9,962,111 of JAGSMX010000017.1, forward strand.
ACTAGTGTTTGGCTAGTTGTGTTATAACTAGACAGCGATTTTATAGTCCTTCGTAGGCTTTAATGCGATGTTGATAAAAAAAGGACACATTATTCGATTGGTCATTAGCCTATGACAGCAATCGGGACTCGCGGCTCGCAAGCCTCATACGCCTTTGACTCTTCCTCAAATTGTTCAGTGTAAAGAAGGAATGTTATTTATTTTATCAAATTATTTTTATGTTATTTAAACTAAGACGTAGATTTACTACCAAAGCAAAGGTTAGGTTAAATTATGTTTTTTTTATACTAAATAGGCTCACGTTTGGCTTCTATCTCGCTTGATGGAAGGCGAATATGAAGCCTAGGATGAAACACGTGAGCTTATAAGATGTCTGTTCACTTTGGACTTTTTGAATGTTTACAAGGTGTCCAGATTGTACTCGTATGGAAAGACGGATCGCGGCAGATAGTTCCATTCCTTCCTTCCTTCCATATATTTGAATAAATTTCAATAATGCTAAGAGCAACTATCTCATCGCTAGGGGCAGCGATAGAATAAACGGAAAACGAATTCGATGTTACCTCTGAATATATCATTTTTCCATCGTCAGCCGCGGCGAGTACTTGGTCACCTTTCTTAAGAGAATCAATGTCACGAGGGCCGTCCTCAGTGTACACAATGGCACCAGAGGGGAAGCACCCGGCGCCGGTACCGACTGATGACTCTGAAATAGAACGGAACCAAAGCTATAACAACTATTCAAATTCTCTGTATACTAAAAATACACTCAAAATTCCAAGTGTGTTCCGGCCTTTTCAAGCACACTCCAATCATGGCGCGGCCCTCTAGGATAATTTTGAATCAAAATCCAATCCCGCCTGGACTAGCGGTCAAAGTTAAGGTTTCCTCTTTGGGACCCTTACCTTGTTCTTGATTTTTTTATATGAATTATTATAATATCACCGAACGCGACAGTCTTTGACGACTAAACTCTCAATATATTAATAAACATACTATAAAATACATTTTTTTTTAATTATAAAATGGTCATTACAATTGCAAGACACATACACACTTGTTTTTTTTTAAACACAACCACATAATGTTTCTTGAAATTTAGTTTGGATAAGTTGAAGTTGGGATCCCTGCCGGCTTGTACCAATGAAATTAGGTACAAATAACTTAAGTACAAAAAAGTGTCCGTGATAAAATCAGACAAGAACTATCCCTGTCAACCTCATTAGAATTTAAAGGATACAAGAGCTTACTTATTAATTCTGCCCACCCCAGTAGTATAATAGGATAAACACAGTTTATTTTTGTATAAAAATAGCGTCGTGTATTGTTGCTATATATTAGGCAGTTAAAGACCAATTAAAAAGGTAACATGAAATCACACGAAGCCAATAGCAAATTAGCGGTATGCATATCCATTTAAGGTATAACGAGATTTCTCTACACACGTAATTAAAATCCGATAAGATACGAAACAAAAGAGGATCCGAGAACGCATTGTTGCCCCGTTCAGGGTTATCGCTTTTCAGCTAAAGCTGGAATTTGTTTCACACAGGTAAATCTTTTGTTACATTCTCCCACAGTCCAGCAACCTTCATTTACTTGTGATTCAGTTAAAAAAAATATTCAAAGAAATCCTTAATCACATCCCCAAACAACTTTTTAACGTGTCGGTTGGAAAAAAAATCAATCCGTTTTGTTAATTCTTTAAGGCCATTGTTCGAAAAAATGTAGGAAAGTCAAAGTAAAAGTATATACCGGTGAACTGTATTTGTTTATTATCTAATGGTATTTATTTAAATCCTTATCCCGCTTATGTTACCTGTCCGTAATCTGCATTCCACAAAAAGTGTGTATTTACGTGCCAATAAATAGCGTCAATGAGATAAATCGTGGGTCCGTAAGCTGACGCATAGATCAGAGCAGAGAGAATGGCGAGCGAAAATGGAAAGTACAGTTGGTCGCCCAAACTAAGTGTCGCGTCACTTATCGTGGGCGGTGCAATTATACGCTCAAGCACACTGGAAGGTGGTATGGCAAACCCTGCCAAGGTTTGTGCGAGCTCGTTAAATTTTGATTTGTTGTGAAACCAAGCGATAAATTCGGCGGATCCCGTCTCATTGTGAGCGGCCGCCTGCCAGATCCCATTACACAATAACGCAAATTAGATTTCGTTCAAAGTCAAGCTCTCGCTGTCCGCATTTTGTTTGTTGTCGGGTGAGCATATCATACGAATCATTGAATGCTTGTCGGCCACCTTTACTTTTTGCATACTTGAAATGTCTGTTAAAATGGCTTTTAAATGCGTTTATACGATACGGTCTTGCCGTAACAACTTCCGGTTAGAGGAATTCAATAGACAATATTAGTTCTCACTTTTTAACCCATGACCAGAACAGGTCCCATATGTGTAGCTCTCGGTCGGACACAATTAGCAAGAGAGTTTGTCCTGAAGGATTCGAACCCCGCACAACCAGGTCGTAAGTCGAACGCCCAGCTTTTGCACTATCTTAGCAATCAGCTGCCGCTATTAACGCCTAATTGCTTAAACATATTATTTGCACATGATAATTGTTCGATGTGTCAGCAAACATCTATTATTTAAGCAAACAATGCCGCTGTAATGTGTTAATTCATTGCGAAATCATTTTGATAAAGCACGTAATAAAAAAAAATATATTTCGAAATTAAGAAATCTACCTGACAGTATTTAACTTACTATTTTTTATTACTAATAATGTTAATTATTTCAAAAGTCTAGCAATTAAGTTGGGCAATTTGCCGATTTCGGCGCATAAAATATACCTGCGGCTAGGCAGAGGTTATCGATATTTGCGTTCCTGACCTCAGCCGTGGGCATTAAACTAATTCGAGGCCTCGAGACCAGTCGGAGTACGATTGTGCGGCGTGACGTAAGTGAAGTTAGGCTGAAGATGCGGCGATAAGCGGCGCGGGCGCGGGGAGCGAGGTGCGCGCGCGCAGCCGAGTGGCCGCGGAGACTCCGCCCCGAGAGGACCACCGGGAGAGCTAGGCGGCGCGCGCCACCGCCTCGACACGCGCGACCAGCCCGACAAATGATGCCCATGCCCACATCACACGTACTTTGCTACTCCTATCAGGACTCGTTTCATTGTAAGAGCTCATCTGTGTCCTGATGTGGTGCTGCTGTCGGTCACCGATTTTTTCGTTACACGTTTTTCTTACTGTCTTTCCATTTTCAAAATGATTTTAGATAGATAGATAGATAGATAGATAGATAGATAGATAGATAGATAGATAGATAGATAGATAGATAGATAGATAGATAGATCCTTTATTGCACAAAAATACATGTACAAAGGCGAACTTAATGCTATTTAGCATTTTCTTCCAGCTAACCTTTAGTGGTTAAGAGTAGACTACACAGATAAATAAATGTACATTTAGATATAAATACATAGAGACGTCAATATATAAATACAATAATATACATATACATGAAATAATTAAATGATAATATTTATACCAGTTTGTACTTTTCATTATTTGAGAAGAAACTATTCAGATACACATTGTTTAAAGACATTAGTTGACGAAGCCTCCCTTATTTCAATCGGCAAGTTATTCCAAAACTTTATAGCTGTACAGGTAAATGAATTGCCATAAAAGTTCGTGTGACATTCGAGGAACGTTAGAAATTTGTTATAGAAGGTTCGAGGTTCGCGGCCGACGAACTGTTTGAGTAAGAAGCGCTCACGAAGATATTCTGGAACAAGAAATCTACCTGACAGTATTTATCTTACTATTTTTTATTACTAATAATGTTAATTATTTCAAAAGTCTAGCAATTAAGTTGGGCAATTTGCCGATTTCGGCGCATAAAATATACCTGCGGCTAGGCAGAGGTTATCGATATTTGCGTTCCTGACCTCAGCCGTGGGCATTAAACTAATTCGAGGCCTCGAGACCAGTCGGAGTACGATTGTGCGGCGTGACGTAAGTGAAGTTAGGCTGAAGATGCGGCGATAAGCGGCGCGGGCGCGGGAGCGGGGCGCGGGGAGCGAGGTGCGCGCGCGCAGCCGAGTGGCCGCGGAGACTCCGCCCCGAGAGGACCACCGGGAGAGCTAGGCGGCGCGCGCCACCGCCTCGACACGCGCGACCAGCCCGACAAATGATGCCCATGCCCACATCACACGTACTTTGCTACTCCTATCAGGACTCGTTTCATTGTAAGAGCTCATCTTTGTCCTGATGTGGTGCTGCTGTCGGTCACCGATTTTTTCGTTAGACGTTTTTCTTACTGTCTTTCCATTTTCAACAAGATTTTAGATAGATAGATAGATAGATCCTTTATTGCAGAAAAATACATGTACAAAGGCGAACTTAATGCTATTTAGCATTTTCTTCCAGCTAACCTTTAGTGGTTAAGAGTAGACTAAGGGTGCTAAAAAATAAGGTTTTAAAAAATACTACATAGATATATAAATATACATTTACATATAAATACATAGAGTAAACATCAATATATAAATACAATAATATACAAATACATGGAATAAATAAACGATACGACGATATATATACCACTTTGTACTTTTCATTATTTGAGAAGAAACTATTCAGATACACATTGTTTAAAGACATTAGTTGACGAAGCCTCCCTAATTTCAATCGGCAAGCTATTCCAGAACTTTATAGCTGTACAGGTAAATGAATTGCCATAAAAGTTCGTGTCACATTCGAGGAACGTTAGAAATTTGTTATAGAAGGTTCGAGGTTCGCGGCCGACGAACTGTTTGAGTAAGAAGCGCTCACGAAGATATTCTGGACCATTTTAACTGATTTCCCTTTTAAAAATGTCACCTTCTGAAGAGTTAGTGCTTGGTTCCTATTCCTATTCTAAGTCTTTAGAAGGCGACATTTTGAAAATGGAAATCAATTACCGTTAAATTTATGCTCTTTAAATTATCCAGCAAAAATGATTACGAAAGGTTGAGAGAGGCATGAACTGAAAGGTCCACCAGATTTTAAGTTGACTAAATGTATATCTGTCACATCCAAGCAGCTTTTGCTGTAGGCTGTCACAGGCTGTTGATGGTGAAATGTGACGCTGAAAATTATAGTATAACGTATATAACATTATTTATTCTATTCATTTTACTTTTATAGATTATTATAATAGAGACAGTTTGATAACTTATGCTCTAGCGGTCGCAGGTTTCCGTGCAACAATAACTTTTCTCTTTCGATTTCTAAACTATAAATATTCATTTGATACAATTGTGTGACCGGTTTTATCCTAATCGTAATAATAAAGAATGTATGAATTTATTTTTATGTAAAATATATTAATCATCATCTAAAAATCGCTTTTATATGATGGATATTTCCAAAATACACAATATTATGATCAATCTTGAGTTATTCTAATTTATGGCCTACTTTGTACAGTTTAAATCCGCATTTATTACGGACCTCTACCTTTTTGGAGGTGAGTATATTTTATAAATTAGCCATTTAACGAACGATGATAATCTCGTGTGGAGGCAACATCTCGAATAAAATGATCCTTATATGCCGATAACAATGTGAGATCGCCTTAAGCGGTCTTGCAACGAATCTATCTGATTTATATCGTATGGAACAGCAATTAGTCGGCAAAGTCAGCCGCGTGGCCATGCAAATGCCAAAGCATCTTTTATGATTCATGCGCCCAGACGCGCGCACGCCGTGCCATCATATTCCGAGTTAAACCCTGCCTACATCTTTGTAATGTAATAATTTTATGATGCCTTCCCAATTCATTTCCTAATATCAGCCCGAGGATGTGTTAACCTTGACGCACGTAAATCTAAAGCATATTTTATATTTATCTATTTATATAAGTAACTACAACGTTGTTTATACACAGAAGTATTTACATATGTAAGGCGACAATAAGCGGCAGTGTTTATAGGACATATTCTAGACGAATGAGTGTGAACTAGATCGATGATTTATTAAAGAAAGACGAAGTCCAAAGTACACAGACGAATTTGTGTGCGAAGATGTATAGGAGCTTAAAAAGCGAGAGAAAACTTCTTGAACTCCTTTCCTGTCTTTGTTGAGGAGAAGGGAAATGAGAAGTGTCAATTATTTTTTGCGTGTTTTATACGTATATTCTACACTTACACGACTTTGTAGAAAAATTCGTCCGATTTATACAAAAACTTATAATTTTGTGTATATCATTGGTAACTTAGTGATAAAATTATGTTATGCAAAATTTAAAATTTAAAAATTACTTCATAGAAGAAATCTCGTCGCGGGACGCTACGCTTTATGATACATTTTCAAGGTTGATTTGCGTTTTTAGCCTAAAAGTTTTTACAACGGCTTGAATGGTGGCCGAGCTCATAGGCCGCGTTTTCTGAACCTCTGTTATGAGGAACTCAGTGCAAAGTCCTTACTCTAGGTACGATAGCATGATTAGAGAGTGCTTGAGAGGAGAACTACCGCTCATACGACTTCAATCAGATTTACTCAATAACATAATTCCACGATCCCACTGTTACTAAACTATTATGTACTCGTAATGCTGGGTTTTTTGATATTGGAACCTGTAATTCTGCAATACAATCACTTCAATACCCACTGCATAGATTACTTACTCTCATTTAGTAGATTTCAAATACTTATTTAAATAAATATAACAATCGAAATTTACCTACCAACCCAATTGTTATATTGAAATAAATCTAGTTTACAAACTTTCCGAATTAGAATTTCTGATTTTTGTTTAGAGCCCTTTACATTTCTCATCGTCACTGGAACTATATTTAACATGTTACGTTAACAATGTTAAGCTAAATAAGTAAGAATTAATTATATTTCAATGTACAATAATCCTGTTAATGTAATAAATCATTATTTGTTTATCATTTATAAGAATAATAATTGATTTTACAAAGAGCACGATGCTATCGTGAATGACATTAACATTTCTGTTTACTTTGCGATTATGTAGATATTGGAGTCGAGTAAAAAGCTATATATAAATGAAACAAGGTATATTTTTAGTTTGTAGGCAACTGGCTAGTATGTAAAAGGAGCAAAGAAAATTTAACGAAGTAAAGCTTCTCGGGTTCGCTTAAAAGTCATTGCTCAGTCGGATTCAGCAATAAGAATACGTCCAACATGCGATGTACGATATGCCGGCCGCCCTCTCGGCAACAAAATGATTTAAAGCACATATAAGCGACATTGGCTTTCTAATATAAAATGTATTTATGTCTCAGATTAACATAACTTACATACTGTAATATAACTGAACTGCATTTGCGATATTGAATAAAAGATTTCACTTAAATGTCACTTAAAATAGAGAAACATTTAAATTATTTCGAATTATTTATTTCCTTGAGCGCATGCGCGTACGAATCCGTATCAATATAAAATACACTGAATCAAATTAACTTAATATATATATTTTTTTAATAATAATATGATTTTATTTCAAACCAAAAATTCATGTACAAACCAGTTCGATAATAGCCGCAGTAGTAAAAACTGTGTCGCAGCTATTAACGCCCATCTCCAAACAGTTAAATACAAATACAAATAAAAATTTAGTAAAATTAACAACTTATAATGTAATATAGTTTAATCGTTTTGTGTGTGTGAGTGTGTTTGTGTGTAAAAGGTTGCGTGTGTTGAAGAGTGACTGTATGTGTAGGGACGAGTATGAAGGGAGTGAGTTACTCTGACTGTTTATTATGGTTTTAAAAGATCTTCTGTAAATTCAGAATAAAAATAATAATTCAGAATAAAATAAAAATATAAAACATAACTATAATTACCCGTGGCTTGTGGTTAAACGAGGTGAACAAACTAGATTATATTCACATACAAAGATAAGCACCTATGGATATTACACGATTAATTAAAGAAATCTTATCCAAGTTATATAAATGTATATTTCCAAAGATTCCTTTCATTACATATCTCACTACCAAAAACTTGATTTCACTTTCATTTGATTTAAATTTTAACTTATGAGATGGCTTAACTTAAATGTTGGGGAGAATGACAGAAATGTAACTAGAAATAATTATAAGAAAGTGAAAAAATAAAAGAAGTAGTGTATAATAGAAGTAGAAATAAATTGTGTAATAATAATAAGTGTAATATTAGACTATAATAAATATAAATACTAACAAGAAGGATGAATGAATGAGAGGAAAGGCTTGGGAGAAAAACTGCCCTAACCTATCCACGTTAGGGGAACTAGAAATAGCATAGGCATACTATATACTATACTTAGATTAAAAAGGACAAGGGGCAATAAACTCTGAATTTTAGAATATAAGTCAGTAGTTATACCTATTGTTACAATAAAAAAAAAACTTAAATGTTAACTTAATCAACAGATTTGACAATTAACAATCAGATCAATCAGAGAGAGAGATTAGAGAATCAGAAAAATCTAAAGCGAGCTCCGATTTAGGAAGAAGAATAATGGTTCGCATACTTCTGTTTACGGTAATAATTATAACAAGTATATTTACGAGTAAAAACAAAAACCGACTTCAAATCGAATCGATAGTTAAACGCTTGTATCTCTCTTTGTATCTTCTAATTATCGTAGGTATATTACGAAATAGAACAACAGAACCTAACCATCTCATCAAGCTACTCCTGAAGTACATCCTTTCCAATACAAAAATAATAACCGAAATCGGTTAGCGTTATATAGAGTTATTCATCCATTTGTCGCGCACGTACTTAATGCAAATTTAATAGTTATATGGTTTTCTCATGGATTCCATTGCCAGAATTGGATTTAATTGAATTGGGACTACATATGAAGTACCAGCCTTAATAAAAAACAATCATCAATTCACCCAGTCGAAACAAAAAAGATAAATACATACAGACGAATTGAGACCTTCTTTTTTTGAAGTCGGTTAATATATAAAAAATTGTGAAAATATTGCGTATTGTAGATGCAGCATTCACGCGGGCATTAAAGCACTGACTCTAATAATTCGGTCGGTATGAATGTGATTGAAAAAGGGTGAATTTGTGAGAACGGCGCGGGAGTGAAACCGCAGCCTTCCGGGATGTGGCGTGTCGAATGTCAGCGCGATGCAACGACACAGGCTTTCGCACGCATGCCCCGAGCGCGCTCGTCCGCACCGCGTTCACTGCCTCCTCTAGTTTTTTTTAATCTTTGATCGCTTTTAACGACCTTCATAGCTCCGACGGAATATTAACGATCGGTAGGTCCGAAAAAATTATAGTCTGCGCATACGTATACGTAATATGAATAAAGGAGGTAACATTTACTTGTATTCTTTTATTTATTCAAAAGAGTTTTGGTAGATGTAACTTCCCTTTAGTGAAAAATAATATCTAAAAATGATCACAAGATCACACATTGTTAAAGTGTCAATAGATTTAGTGGTTTAACGTAGCGTCCTCGGTTGAAAGACACCATTCGACAATTGACCTTCATCATTTCCCCACCAAAATAAACTTTGGGTGATCAATAAGGTCTCTATGCAGACGCGAAGGTACCTGAAACGAATCAGTTGCTTGAAACGGATTAATTTTTCATATCTGTATTATTTGTATTTTATGTATTATTTCTACCATTATGTGTACGTTTAATATCCGTTATTATTTATATTTAACTACATAAACAATTTACAGAAAAAATTAAAGAAACCAGACATACCTAAATGTGTCTATTATTAGTGTATTTGTAAATTTGATAGTTGCCACGCTTATCGTGATTTTTAACTCGAATGAGAATTCAGACTATACACATGAGATGTTAAAGATTAAATTCGAATTCATACCTCGTGCCGTATCTAACCGCTTCCTAATTTGCTAGACAGCTTTATCGATTTTCTATTGCCAATAATGGCACATGTTATAATCTAAATCTTAGCTAATTACCCGTAGATGCTTTGACTGTTGCCGATACGTATTAATAACCACTTATTTATTAACTTATTAAAATTATAGCATTCATAATAATTACTAACCAAGGTAACTGAGTGGCGGAGCGTGTTTAATCCCCGGTGCCGGCAATAATTAAATTGTTTATTGCAATTTGTGTGGTTGGAGAAAAATATCGTGAAGAAAGCTGCGAGTCTATAACGTGAGTTCTATCTACACTGCTTGTAAGATAATCAGTTAGAATGTACCTCAATACTCTCTTTAAAGTTATGTGTCCGAAAGTGGTACATTAATAAGCGGCTACTTAACTTCTTACTTATTATAAATTTATATTTTTCCTTATAAAGCTTCACTAGTTTCAAAATGCACTTTTGATATGAATAAGATGGAATATATTAAAAACAATTTGGATTTTATGGAATGAAGAATATATAGATCCTATTTAAATATCATCTATATATTTTATATTCTTAAACAATATTTCATCCGTCGAAATTATGAACGGTTAACGATTGTAAATTTCTGTCGTGAAGTCACATTAAATTCAACATTTAAAAAGCAAAGATCGTCTAGCACCTCGTGACCTGCCTCATACATCGTCAGTCACGCCCCATTTATCCGCGCCTCCTCCATGTAAGACCACCATAACGGCCTGTCACATTGTTCGAATCCTGGAATTACATTTTTACTGTTTAAACATATAGACAATCGTTAGTTTGAACATTTTATGGTTTCGAGACATATTTTGGATCTTTAATCCCACATATGAACTTGTTATAAATAACCCTTTAATACTTAGTTGTAATTATTTGTAAATCACTTAATTCTTCAAAATAAATACATATTATTTCTTAGTCACTAAAATCATTAATCGAATCAAAAACCGAAGCTTAAAAAGTATGTACAAAGGAATGAACGCGTTGATGTCTTTAAAACAGAGAAATCGTGGTCGTGGATATCCAGAGATAACAAACTCGTCGTGCAACAAATAAATGTTGCGATAACATTTAAAATCAAACAATAAATTAATTATTCACGTTTAAACGATCTGTTATTTGTCTTTTTGTAACTTATACGATCACTTTGCCTTTGAAATATCCCGTCGTTATGTCTATTAATTCGTGTGTGGTTATTAAAAAACGAAATAATTGAGATCGACCAATGAAAATCAATTAATTCGATCCGGTATAAAAAAGCTCGCCATTTTATTGGCGCTGCGATGATCGAGTGCGATACTTTAATTTAATATCGGAGGCCACGTCATGCCAACACCGATGGTTACGGAATCTTATCTACAGTGCCGAACGATTTGTGTACTCTGACACTTGACATTAATAGGTTGCCTGTGATGTTGTGCGGCACTAATTTAAATACATTTTCAGCGCATTTTAAATTGAATTTTGATTTATTTTCACAACAGGAGTATAATTTAATTATGTCAATTACATGATTAATTGGAAAGTCGGACATAAACCAACAAGAATAATTTATCTGTCTAATAGACGTTATAAAGTGGCTGTTTGATTATCAAACAGCTCTTGTGGGTATAAGTAAAGTACCCTTTCAAAAACGATTAAATGCTTAGGGATATAAGAACATTCCTATCCCATTTTGAGTATGTCGTTAACAAGTAGAAAAGCTATTTCCTATATAGTGATAGCGTCAGCGTTTTCTTTTTTTAAAGTAATCAGCTTTTAAAAATAATTATCTACGATTACGGATAGTTAGTTTGAATCATTTTCATCATGATTACGTAGCGGCTTTATATTATTTTGTTTAAAAAGTATCTCAAATACCAGCGTTTCACATCGAAATACGGTAAACAATGGCTTAAGCCCTCTATAACACTTAAAAAAAACTCAAATAGAGTTTATTTCAGTGGTTAGTTAGACCAGTAGCTGTAAATTTGAGTTATTATTGTTTAAGTATTTTCAAGTGTAACTTAATGTATACTTATGTGAGCAAAAGCTATTGACGTCCTTTTAACTCTAGCGGAACGGGAAGACAGAAATAGCAAAGTTTTCAGCTTTTTTTCGAGTTTTTAATCCCATAATTACAAACTATCATTTGTACAAGCCGGATGAGATTTGAACCCCGACTATTTTTTGTGGGTCACATTGCTCAGCTATTAAGCTATCAATGTTTAACCATTTAAAAGCCTCGTAAATATTTAAGATACTAACTCGCCTAATCTTTCACAACACAGTGAAGAACTGTATTATATGTGGACTACAAACGAAATTATAACATGTTATACTCGTATAGCAAAATGGAAATGGTTTCGAAATTTAGGAGAGAGTGCACATTAAGCGACTTATACTCGTGCCCGCTGAGTCCTTGACCCCCACGATGGAGTGCCTCGACCACAACGCACATAACCACACAAAGCCCATTAATTATTTATAAATTCCAAATTAATACTAAAAAGTCTCCCGATCGTACAAAACGTCGGAATAAATGAATAAACATCGAAACAAATTGACTGCGACCGATCCGAGGGACTATCAGTGGCTGAGCTTTTGAAACAATGATGGACTTTTTTCTTCTTTTTTTCAATGATAGATGGCCATTTAAGAGCCCCCTCGCCATGTTTTACCCGAAACTTTAAAACGTTAAATAACCACTTCTCTTTGACTATGATATAAGAGCATTATATTTTTTTTTGTTATTGCTTTCTTTCGTTAACAGTACATGTCACTACTCTTTTAGCGATTAGTAAGTATTTTAAATGTAGCGAATTAAAGAAATGTAATCTTTATGAATATAGTATAATATAAAATTATAGAATTAATAATAATAAACTTAATTTGGTGAATTAAATTCAAGCAACAGTAGAAACAATTACTGTTGTTCAGCCATTGTGAAAAAAAATGTAATTAACACTTTAAAGTCAATTCAAGTACGCTAAATCGCTATAGTGCTAATACTTTTGCGATTTTTTTAAACAATTTGTAAGTCAACTAAATTCCGTATTGAAATTTTACATCGAAATAATAATTTACGAATTTAATTCCATATTTTATGTAATGCTAAAGCATCGTTAGTTTAAAATCAAAATTAAACCGCGCTATATATTACTTATTATAATATTTCAATGTGAATTAAATATCTGAAAACGTAAGCTACACAAATGCTAATACAGAAGATGAAAAAGTTGCCAAAGTAAGCACTTAAATAACTTTCAAGTTGCAATTGTATTTAATTTACGTAATAAACGACTTCATCTGAATACCTCCGAGCGCATAGCTGCACGCAAACATTGAGGTTTCGCTTTCATCGCCGATTGGTAATCAAGTAAGTTAATTGGAACTATGAGCGTCAGAATACCATCGTGAGCTCTTCACATGTACATACATATAGAGGCTCGTTTCTCTCAACGTTATTCTCTATACATAACTATAAGCCATTGAATCACCGGTGTAATTATAGAAGTGGGGGATTGGCTGCGATGCGGCCACGTGTGAGGGAGAGAGTGGACTTTATAGTGCGGACGAGAGAGAGAGGGATGATAACAAGAGGCTCGTTCGTCCGTTTGATCGACACCGCCGGAGCGCGGGCGCGGGAAACTGTCCGAGGTGCATTCTTGTAACTCTCAACTATATATTTGGCCCGTCCCGTAGTAGACAGTCAATTATGTACCGAAATTTAAAAAAAAATGAGATAAAAAGTTTAGATCCTTAAATATCCTGTTCTAAATCGACGCTATGTATTATTTTGGTCTATAGGATGTTTACAGAAATCGGTACTAAGTAATTATTAAGCATTAGTTTGGCTTATTGCGTAACATTGGTCAACAGTTGCATAATATTTTACTGATAATGTTAAATGCTTTTAAAATCTTACTTTAATTGCTTATAAATAGCTATAGAATACGGGTACCAAGCAAATGATAAGTACATTCCACGTCAAGTAAAAGCTAAGTAGCCGGCGAGGCACATGCGTCATGCTAAAGATTTAAACGCAGATGCTGGGTCAACACTCTGGATATTTGTTTGCGAGAGGAAAACATTAAGAATTAAACGTCTTCGTGCATTCGTCTCGTATTTTCTTAATTAATAGCCATTTTGTTGAGTAATAGTAGGTACTAATAAGAAGATAAACTTAAACTTATTCTTACAGTTAAATCACATATATAAGAATGGTAAAAATATTAGTAAAAAAGTTAAATTTTTTACTTATAGATAAGTTGTTTGCCCAAACCATAGTATTAAATAGATTTTTTGTAAGAGATTGATCACAATCAATCTTGATATTAAGTAAAATTTCTTAAAGCTAATAAATTAATTTCTAAAAACGCGTCTCTTAAAGGAAAATGTTATAGGTTTTTAGTAGTTAATATAGATTACTAACTCGAAAGCTTCCGCTATGTCCAAATATAGAAGTAGACAATATTTGAGCTCGTTTTCGAGTGAATGTATTAGCTTAGTCTGTTTCCCAATTCCCAATTAACAACAGAAGCATTGGTAAAGTTCTCTTCTGAAATTTCTTCTCCTTGCGCCAATTTTTCCCGGAATGAAATTTCTAATTAAGAATTAATTAATTAATTCTATTAAAATTTGATGGAAGTTTTTAACCTAGACATGGTTCGACCCTCTTCCTCTTTTTCGAATTGGATTTCTATCGTGCCTATAGTTAAATAGATAACTATAGTTAGCGTAAGCCGAAATTCTCTCTCAAGGACTTTTGCCTTTACGCCCTTAGAGCACAATCGCACAATCCGGTGAAATTGTAAAAATCTTTAAGTTAATAGTAATAATTAACCATTTAAATACATAATTTAAATAAATAATAAGATAAATAAAAAAGCTTTTATTTAAAGAACCTATCCTATTGTTATCTCTAGAATAATTTTTTATCGAGATTCTATTAACTAAGTGTTAATAAAGCCTAAAACGGTTGACCTTAACCTAAACAATGCCTCGTTAACCACTTAACGTTCTCGAAACTTACGTATTTATATACCGTATTTAAGTAACGTATATTAAGTATTTATATAACAGCAAAGCTAAGTGTTCCGCTTAGATAGCTTAAAATAATAACAATAAATTATAATCCAGTAATTGTTTGATCAATAGCCTAAATGTGTATTATATATTTATTTATTTTTAAGTAAAGTGACAGAACGAATAGAGCTTATGCGCTTTACCATCCCACATAAGTTGTTGCATTTCCAGCTTAGAAATTAAAAAAAAGTACAACTCCTTTGACATTGCAAATGTGACTATAGTGACGACCTAGCGCCTAGTTATCGGCTTTCTCATTTGGACATTTTTTATATAATAACTTACCTCTGCGTAGCGATGGTGTAGCTGACTTCCTTACTTTAAACTGGTTATTTAATCGTTTCGCAGTTGAAAGAAATATGTGTATCAATCATAGTCTACTTGTACTTTGTTTCCACGTGTGCTATGTTTTTATAAATATACAACGAAATATTTATTTAAAAAAATATATACTAATTCGCATAGATTCCGAAGCATCAAACATTATAACTGTAGCCATGTTAAATTCACACCCACCTGTCTTAACAGAGCAGTGTATATAAGAGCGACTCTCGTAGTACACCCAGTCGAAGCCCGCCTCGACGGCCAGCCTCGCCAGCATGCCGTACTTGCTGCGGTCCCTGTCACTGGTGGTGAGGTCAACGGCTCGACCCTCGTAGTGCAGCGAATGTTCTAGATGCGAGTTCTCCTCGTCCCAACCCTCGATCACTCGCAGACGGACGCCCGGCCATTGGTTCATCACGCTGATCGCGAGCGTGTTGAGTTTCTCCTTACATCGCTGTGAATTTGAGAAATTAAACTGTCATTATTAATGATAACAACAAAAAAGATAAGCCCGCGCATCCTTTGATCTTTAAACGGGATAGATGAAGACGGCTTTCGCCATTCACTTTTCACCAAGCTCATTTCTTTAATATTTTTGTTAATTATACTACTATCCTTTTGTACATACAATAATAAAATTTAATGGATCTGGAGAGGTGAGAGACAAATTGTAATCTGTCTCCGGATCAAAAGTGTGATTACCTCATTTTTTAATTCAAATGTAAAATTGAAACTACAAGTCACATACAAATCAATTTTTTTAAATGTTATAGGTTAGTGACATATGGTAATAGATCTATAATGTGTTAAAATCTATAGATTTTTTGCGTTAGCCATTTTAAAACAGTAGAATATCGATTTTGATTGACGCGTAGGTGAGATATTCATATGAAACGTCCTAAGGAACGATTATTGTTCTCAATCAAAGAATTAATAGCATATGTAACGTTAAAAGTAAAATGTTTTTTACGCAGATGAACCAAAATCTACTGTCTTAAGCTTAAGCGTAAGGTGTCCGCAGATTAGTAAATGATTCAGTTCCTCTTCAATCTTTTCCTTCAATAACTAAAGCTCCACTTAAATGGATTAAGGAAATTAATACAAAAGGTTGTAATCAAATGTAACTAAAAATAAACTACAGTACAAAACAAACTGATTGATAAATATGATGACAGCTAATTTAGGAAAAGTTTTACATATCGAACTAGAGATGACGTGTCTGTCGCATGGCAATAGACTTTCGAGAAACAATTCCGCTCTTAAGACGCGCGAAGCTTTTTGTTTGCATGTCCTGAGGAAAATACCAATAGACATGCTAACAAATTGACAAACGCCGCCGCCCCGCCGACGAACGGCGCGGGATGTCGGACGTTTTGTAATGAAAGAATAAATCAAATTAAAACACGCCGCACAATGGGATCAAACACGATGCCATTTGTGAAATAACTTTGTGGAGCAAATAAAGGCCATGTCAAAATATTTATAAAGAAATGCGGACAATGCTCCACGCACCGCATGCTAGCATTGTAACTCGATGTCAACTCACTCTATGCAGATTCTCTGTGAAAAAAAAAATCTGAGAGATTGACGTAACGAATCGAACCGATGGGCGTCCCGCTTGGACGGACTCGGTCTCTCAATGTAACTGATATTTTGAAGCACCGTACATAATTATTTCGACGAAAGTCCTAACGTAATAAAGAGTTGTAAGAAGATTTCCGTTTTATGCCTGACAATAGTATAGGAAAAAATTCACATGTGTCTATACTCACGGACAATCTATCACTTAAATTCAAAATATTTAATCATGCACGGATTTGTATAAACATATTTAATAACTCCTACTTGTTATAATTCGTTAATCTTATTTTTTTAAAAAATGGCTAATCTATAAAAGAGAAAGTGTGTGGGTTTGTTCCAAATAGGCTCCGAAACGGCTGGATCGATTTCAATTAAACTTTCAGGGAAACTTCAGATTGCCCTGGCGAGTAATCGTGTGGTGACGATCGGAGCACTCTTTTTGAACTGTCAAACGAGCCATACTTTTATTTCTAACTTGTGCCCGATATGTTTTTGAATAAATTATAAGAATGATATTGTATTTACTGATATGTACATGGGTGTAAGTAATGATCTTCACCCGCTCGAGAAGTGAATGAATTCGATATATTGTGAGGGTTAAGTTAAATATTTAATGATGTAAGTTTATTCACACATACAAATTCTATTTTATTTATATAGATACATATAATATAATTACATGTATTTAGATAGAGGGAATGAAATGTAATTTGACTTTGAAATATTTGTAAGTTGACAGGTAGGCAAAAGCAAGGGACGTAGAGCGGCGGGATGCGAGCGATGTTCAATGTTTGCTTCCCCGCAGTCATCTCGGCCCGCACTAAAACAATCGAATGCTAAATGTATACTCAAACACTTCGTGCACTTTAACGTGGGAACACGGCGGTGGCTCAATTAGCCTCTCACACCGCACCACCGACCAAATTGATGCTTTCACATTTTTTAATGATTAACATAGCAATAGAAACAATAATAATTAACGTATGCACATTCATAAAAATGCCTAAGTTAATTAGTAACACTCTCGAAATGTCACATAATATATTAATCGTATGTGGAATCGTATGTCGAAGTGGACGCAATCGTCCTGGGCGCCGATGAAAAACAGCATATGCTGAGACTACGTCCAAAGTTGGCATCACGTTCTAATCTCCGTTCTATGTTTTTGTGTTTACCCAATGTAATTTTTACCTCTTATATATTTTGTTTGTAATGTGTTGATGATTTTGTTTGAAATATGCATGCGAACACGCATAGTTAACCTTCATATGGATAATTATATTGTAAAGAGGAAAGATTTGTTTGTTTGTACTGGATTAACTTCAAATTAAACCTATAATAGTAATTCTTTCACAGTTAAAATACTTCTTTAAACATTACTTAAAGAGACTATTTTTAATACAGAAATAATAATTGGTTTGCAAAAAAATTGGGAAAATTCACCGGAAACGTCGGAAATTTGCTAAAGAAAATAATGTAAATTTAATGCTTACATTTCTTGCATGGTTGCTTAGCAATGTTTGACGTACGTATTATTGAAGAAATCAGTATTGAGTCATTTAACTGTGTTTAATTTTATTACACCTATTTCTAATAACGATCGAATTTAGAGCACAGGGCCACCTACCATCCATCCATACCATCTATAAAATGATAGCGTGTCAAGTGACTGTACATAATCTACGGTGCACATAAGCGTGGTTCGATCTGGTAAGAAGAAGCGACGAGACGGGCTCGGCGGACCATTATAAATTCATTATGCATATTTTTAGTAAACAAGCTGTCGATCACAATGCTCTGACGCAGCGGGACGCCCTGCCCCTGACACCTCTTCCAGTCCGCCTCACTGTACCCACGTACCCTAAAATCTCGATTAACGTCGGCGCGGAATGCAACTATACCCAATGGGCATCAAACATTAAACGAGTTTTTATCACCCGGTTAATGTAACATATTTTCGCATATTATCAAATTACACCACATCAAAATCTCATATTCGACTATATTGATTAAAGTAAAAAAAAATCTGACGATCGTATCGAATACCTAAGGTCAAGTTTTGAAGTGAAACGCCAGGCTACCTGAACCGGCGGCGAGGCACTTGCGGACGCATAATGAAGGCCGCCGCGGTGGAATTGAGGCAAAAATGGAATAAAAACTTTAAGGATCATCGCTTTGCAGCAGCGGGTGCAGTAACGTGAGAACGCATGAGCCGGCCCGGCGAGCTTTCTGACTTCACGCGAGCCTCTTGTATTACTGAATTAGGAGTTCACTCCGTTTCAATTCTACGCCGCGATGTACCGAGGCATCTGTACAAATCGAACTGGCCCTTATTCTATGCTATTGACAATTGAAAAAAAAACTAGTATAAATATTCAAAATATTTAGGACGTTTTTAAATTGGCCTAGTGGGCGACCCTATGAAGGTTGTTAGCGATGGTACAACAGCTTATGTTGTCATTATATGTATATATAGTTACCATAAACAAATCTGTTTTGTAAATATGTATGTATCCATCCAACAGAAGTCATCTTGCTATAGATAATGCTTTCCGTGCAAAACCTGAAGTAATTTCATAATGATCGACCATTGTACTGTCTATTGAATTGTAACGACTTATTTGAATACTAATAATTGAAACAATATTTGAGTGTCATTGAAGCACCACTGAAGTATCAGGTTACCGAAAAGATCATCGAGTCGTATATAATATGTGATGTACGATAACACTGAACTTTCATTTCGATACAATTGTAATATAAGTCTAGCGGCCCGGTTCTCATGTAAATAGAAATGGCCGAGTAAATGGCCGACGATTGCCCCACGCCGCATCATTCGCCACCTTGACGGAACACGGCCGCCGCTAATTTATAACCGCCTCCCTGCGCGACCATAACAATATATTAGGATAATTAAATGGCTCTTTACATTCCTTAACACATCGTTTTTTGTACAAGGCCAGAAGTCGAAAAGTACCGACCAATGCTGACTGGTTTCGGAGTTCCATTTTTTTTGTTTTGTGGAAACCACAACAAATAGTTTAAGGGCAGTTTTTTATGAGGCCGACCGTTCACTCTGTCCAAACCATCTCGTCTAATCTTACTCTCATATTTAGTCTTCCCTTTCTTTCGCATATATTTATATTGCAGCCACTGAATTTACTTATGACGAATACGTCAATAATGACTTGATTAAATTCAGATTGTCTTTACAATACTTAATAAAGTCAATCTGGATGATTACAAATTTAAATTCCAATGAAAACTTTAGTATAAGATAGAATTACCAAATTCCCTATATCATCTATCAAACTATAATTTTTACATCTTTTATGATGAATAGTTCTTT
Organism: Meandrusa payeni; assembly: GCA_029286785.1. NCBI lineage: Eukaryota > Metazoa > Arthropoda > Insecta > Lepidoptera > Papilionidae > Meandrusa > Meandrusa payeni. The sequence continues at coordinate 9,982,289 of JAGSMX010000017.1, forward strand.
TAAGGAAAGTTTACCTGATTTCTCAAATTTACTACAATGTTACCACATTAAATAAAATCTTAAAATAAGTTATAATTTCTAGTTTTGTGCGGTCTTCGAATCATCATATTTCAAACTTCGAAACATAATAATTTCAAATCCAACTTATTGAAATAAATCAACTTTGAATACTGTAAAATAATATGACAAATAATGTTTTCAACCAATTTAAATTAAAATTGTTGTTGATCGATTACATTGCAATTGCCATTGTGGCAGTAACTGTAAACTATGAGTTATAGTGACTATTCCATAATGTTATTATTTGATTCGATGAGGAAAGTTTTTTTGTGACTCTTTTTCATACGCAAGAGTAATTAAATCAAATTTAATTAACTAGTCCCCGGGGTTCATGAAAGTCTATTTACAAATTAGTACATGGCAAACATTTGTTCCACGCAAGCGAAACCTAGTGTAGGACTGATTGTCGAACACATCATAAATATACATGGGCAAGGCGGATCGCCTGTCACTGTTTATGTTCAAAGCACTCTAATATTTGTCCACGAAAAATATCACCCTTTGTTAGCTCTGTGCGACTTTCGACTCTCTGCATCTGACTTCTAGGCCACTGCTCATTTCTACTCATTACTCGTAAAAGGTTAGGTTAGGTAGTTCCGTAGTTCTGGGCTCTCAAAAATAAGACTACGGTATCTCCTGCCTGTCGTAGAAGGCGACTAAAAGGGGCCTGGGGTTCACTGGGCGACAAGGGTGGGGGCCTTTGTCGCCCGCCAAGGTGGACCCGTGAAGAAGGTGACATCGGCAGGCCGTCGCCTTGCACTGCGAGGGCACAGCAGAGGGCTCCGGTGCGTTCCTCTGGAGATTCCGGAGCCCTTCACCATGCACCGAGGAAGGACCGCCGGGGAGGTTTTAGTGGGTAAAACCCGCCTTCCCCGGAAGGCGGGATATCTTGTTGATGATTTCTTCTTCGTGAACAAAAAAAAAGTTATATCGTTTTATCCATATACTTGAAATAAAAGTAATTTAGAGATTTTGTCACGGTATTTGTTTTCGTAGACCATACCCCAATAATTGACGCTTTAATTCTACACAAAATAGATTTACTAATTTATTTTATGATTTTTATATACCCGTAATAAACGTCATCTAAATTTCATTTCTGGCACGTCTATCTCACAGAAGAGATTCTAAGTTATTAAAGATTGATTAAGAAAAGACAAGGTTTGTCAAGAATATTTTAAATTATTGTAAGATTCAGACGATATATAATCGATCAATGGCTCATTTCAAATTATTATTGATGCTTCGTATAAGTCACATTTATAAGAAGAATGTAAGGTTTTAACAAGTGCAAACCATTGACGAATCATTTGTCCCAATTGTTAGCTGTACTCCTGGGTACGATTTGTTAAGGTTAAATTTTCAATAACACAGAAAGCAAATTGTTCTTTATACCCATGGGAAGGATGCGAGCGTGTTATTTATATTATCGTGATCACTAACGCTGGCTGACGCGAGGGTCAATGGCGGAGTCAATGAGAGCAAGCCCACTAGTTGCAACATGCAAGTCATCCCATGAGAAAAGGCATCCACGCTTCCGACATCGATCAATCCCTACCTTACCCTATTGTTTATCTCTATACAACTTAGAATATAAACGTTGTCGGTAAGTGTATTAAAATTAATAACTTTCGCGTGTTGTTAAAGTAAAGGTGGAAAAATAACACTAACGGACGCTACTTAATTCCAGTGGAGATACTTAACCGTTCTCGCATAATTATACTTTTCGCGAAATCGCGTGCGAAGGCTATAAACATTACCCGTATCGTGGCAATTTACGGCGTCAACCCTCACCGAGCCAATAACTCGAGCTGTTGCCGATCGATTTGCATCCGTAATTACGTCACTTTAAGTGAAACCAGGTGATGAAAACGAGACAAGTATGTACGTGTTCGCTGACGATGGAGCACGCCCCCTTACGAGGCGACCTGCTTTTATTGAACGCTCGTTCTGAACGACTTTTTTTTAATTTGTTGCCACCGATGGTATCGAGGCAATGATCACCATTAAATGATGTATAAAAAATGCGCATTCACGACGCGCTTGTATTATCGTAATAGAATGAGTTATTGATTTATCAGTATATCGGAGCTTTGTGAGTCGCGCTGTCGCGGCCAGTTTGTTACAGGCCGGTGCGCACTAATCTCCGGCGCGTACGGTCTGCTGTCTCGCTCCGCACCCTCGAGATCTCATCTTCTAAGAAAAATAAACTATATTTGTTACAGCACTCTCGTAATCGCCGCTTTTATTGTTTATCCCTCGCCCCAAAGCGGAGTGATCGCATCGCCGTGGGCGTAAAGACAACAATCGCACGTATCACACTATACGTCCTCTTTTGCTGACGCTCCCGAAGAGCCTCTCGATAATATTTTATAAGACAAATAACCCGATAAAGATGTTTTGACGTGAACCCGTGTTCATCGCTCACACTAAAATGCGTCCAGTGAACGCGTATAATAAAATATTTATTAACGATTTTTTGATTTCGGACGGAAAAAGAAATAAGACGGTCCTAATTTAGTGTCAACTTTATTGGTGGCGAACGAAGCGTTAAGGCGATCGGTCGAGTGTATAGCGCGCTGACAGGACTTAGCGGCGGACCTTCACGTAGATCCATTAGCATTGTTTTAAAGGATTAAAGCGGCGTTTACGTACTCTTTGTGGGGCGACGTGTCGATTGACACGCATATTTTTATGACACATGATTTTTTTTTGACTACAAATAATCAGTGTGAAATGACTACCGGCTCAGGAGTGTTCGATAACGTAATCTCGCTTTGGAATTGTTTACGTACCGTTTTTGTTCCTATTTTGACATTTGATTTTATATTTATCTATTGTTTTCTAGCCTCTACAAGTTAAGAGATTATTAAAGAATGTTCACTTTTATGTGAAGACTACCGCTAGAGCATGTAAGCACGATCTTTCAATGTCATATATTGAGTAAATGTTATATTTTTTTAGACTAATATCTGGTTATTTGTGTATTGTTCTTTTACATTAAAAAATCTGAATTATTAGCTTAATTTATTCCTTAAACTCTAAACATAGGTCTTTTGGAAGAAAATAATAAAGAAAAAGATAAGATATATACATAATTCAGAATTGCTCTTTCATTTTTTGTTATGCAATCCGCTTTGTCTTTTTCCGGCCGAAACTGTAAAAATATCCACGAGAAATACAGATTTAAGCAATCTTAATAATATTTATATTTTTTAAATGGAGCGCTTTGACCATCAGCTCGTGTAAGTTTGGCGAGCGCGGTCGGTGTCAAATTACACAAAAGGTTTTGTATTGTTTTCCGTACCCAAATCAAAACTGATATCTCTCGAGTAATTTGACGAAATCATTCGATGAGAGGCGAATCGTTTTTTCTTAGATCACATCAATGTTATTTTAAAACTTATAATAGTGGAATATTGAACCGTATCCCTTTTGAAATAGAGGCATGGATTTTGTTTAGATAGAAAACCAAATAAGAGGTACTTAAAGGAAATATTAGTTTACAAGAGCTAACACGCTTCCAAACGACTTACGTGTTTTAAGAAGAAATGACACGAAACTGTGATGTGACAGTTTCTTCGCATGGTTAAGTTTTTGGAATTTAGCAAAAAACAATTATGGTGCCGACATCTACTACTAAAGAACCTTACTAGCTTATTGTCTAGATGCTCGCCTAAATTACTGTATTCTAGCATTGATGTTCGATTCCCGTTACCCGTACCAAAGAATTTCGTTATTTTATGTTTAAGTTCAGATTAACCACGTACGCGTAAAAGAAAACATCGTGACGAAATATATCATACCAAACAAGATTTTCTTCTATGTATTTCCAAATTGTCGTAGAAATATTATGTAATAAAATGAATCCGAAACAAACCCAATCCTCATCAATCTCTCTTGAAGTACATACTTTACAAAAAAAATGATTCATCGAACGTGATATTGAATTATTCGTCCATGAGAAAACCATAAAAGTAAATTTGCACATAGCGCCACAAACAGCGGTGTTTCCGAACGTTTACGATTTAGGGACCTTCAAGAAACGAGCCTATTCCTATCTCAAAGGTCGGCAACGCACCTACAGCTCCTCTGGTGCTGTCGATGTTTATGGGCGACGGTGATCACGTAAGATCAGGTGAGCCGTATGCTCGTTTGCCGCTTTTCATATAAAAAAAATATTACCAACCAGTGATTCATTTTATATTGGAAAGTATGTACTTCAAGAGTACTTTGATGAAAGTTTGGTTAGGTTCTGATTAGTTTTACAATCATTCGGAAATACAAAGAGGGCGTCCGCGTGAAGAACGTTTAAAGGTTGATGCAACAAACTGAAGGTGTTTTTTGTTATTTTTGGTGTCTGTTTTTGTTTTACCTCATAAATATACTTATTTAAAAAAATATTTTTCCATCTGTATGTTCTAATAAGCTTAGTAAAATGTACACAGAGATAGCTGTCCCCATCTACTCTAACTAGATTTTAAAGGATGTAGGAACTTATTTTCTTTTAAACTTACATGAAAGATTGTATAATCTTACATCGCCCACTTGATAGCATAATGTAACATAAATCAATAGTAACAATAACTTAACGAATAGGCTTTTGTGTGAAATGTATTTTAATGCCAAATCATATGTTATAACTCAACGGACGCTTCGTTTAGGGAAGTAGAAAATAATTTTCGAACGCAAACATTCCAACTGCAGTCCATCAGTGGAGAGGGCCGATTATTTATATTGCTTATCTGTGAACAAAGCGAAACTCGAATCGCTTCAGTCAGACGCCTTTGTTCGACGGAAGACGCTACGCGCCTGATCGCGGGGAATTTATTTATGTTGAATTGTTTTTTTTTTGGTTAACTTTCGATAGCTTATATAATTAAAATAGTTATATAAATTACCAAGTAATTTGTTTTTTAATTAGTGTTATTTGGAAAAAGATACGATGACATCAAACACAAATCCTAAACTCATACCGTCAATATGGTCAGTATTTATTTAAGTGTTGCTAAGCAACGAAATAACAATCATAAACAATGAAAGATTTATTTTTTTAACTAAGTAATTCGTAACACATATTACATAATAATGCATATACAAGCGAAATACCCCTCACTAACTCATCAAGACAACTCTGAAACTATGCACACGATTAACTTGAAATTTAGCAAAGATAATCATTTCACGACGTAGAGAGATTCAAAACTGCTATAACAATTTTGATGAAATTTAATGGTTATCTTCGGTTTAACCTAGGTGGTACAAGTATCAGCCCTGTAGTTCTGGGCTCTCAAGAATAAGACTACGGTATCCCCTGCCTGTCGTACAAGGCGACTAAAAGGGGTCTCGGGTTCACTGGACGACAAGGGTGGGGGCCTGCGTCGTCCACCATAGTGGATCCGGGAAGAAGGCGACATCGGCTGGCCCGTGTCGCCTTGCGCTGCGAGGGCACAGGAGGGGAGGGAGTAACCTCCCCCCGGGACGTGCTCTCCTTGAGCACAGTGCAGAGGGGCTCCGGTGCGTTCCACGTGAGATCCCGGAGCCCCTCGTCATGCACCGAGGAAAGGTCCACCGGGGAGGTTTTAGTGGGTAAGAAACCCACATACCCGCCACCTTCCCCAGAAGGCGGGGTATCTTTGTGAAGATTTCCTCCCCGTCAACAAAAAAAAAGGTGGTACAAGTTTTAACGATACATAAACCATATGTTCTACGTAGCCTTACTAGAGACAATAGTTTTAATAAGTAATTTTATACATTCTTAATAAAATAAGTAAGCAGTTGGAATGGAATACAATCTATAAATTGTATTCCATTGGTATACCAATGAGTTTTTATGTTTCGTAATTTGAATAAGAGCCGGGGTAGCTCAGTGTCCGGGCGGTTGCCTCAAGTTACAACCTACATGTCTTAGAAAATTCTTCTAAGGCGTGTGAAGTCTGCCAATCCGCACTAGGGCTGCGTGGCGGACTATGCCCTTATACTCTCTTTACAGAGAAGGCCAGCGCCCAACAGTGGGACATATATATTATATATATAAAGGCTGCAACTTTAACTTTAACTAAATCTACGTCCTTTATATTTGTTGGTTTACATTGAATGCAGTTGCAATGGACACACTAAACGACCTATTAAACATTACCTCATTAACTCACAAGACTGATGTGTGCACGTGAGTAAAAATTGTATTTTTTTTAAAGGTAGCTTTAACGGTAGAAGACATTTAGAACGGATTGCGAATACCTCGGTACGATCAAAGGCCTCGGACGAAAATTAATTATCAATTTGTCGTGGATGCCAGGGAGGCGACATAAATCGATCGCGTGTATCTGCCTGCAGCCACATTAGCCACGCTCCAACACGAGATAAGGACAACAAATGCTCAGTTTAAGGTTATCTGAACATCGCGGACACGAGAGAGCTTTTTGCCACCGTACCCTCGCTTTGACCTTCTTTGTTTCCTTTTACCTTATGTCGCTCTCGAATTAATTCGACGCTGCATTTTTTTAAATATATTTTATTTAACTTAGCCTTGGCATCGATTTGAATATACAATAGAATTTATTTCGAAGTAAAATTATTTTATAAATAAATTTATTTTGTGTGTATATATTGTATTTTATTATTGGTATATTTATGTAGTGCATTTATGTGTATATTGTACTATTATATTTAATACTGTTCAACTATTTATTTAAGAAGAGTACACCAATTTTTTCAACTTACTTCTTTCAAATATAAAAATAAAAATAAATAAATAGCCTTTATTTTTCTACTACAACTAAGCTTAAGTTAAATCTAAATTATTCGTTAATCGGATTATAATTCTAATATATTCTTTTGACATTATTTATAATAAATAGAAATTTAAACAGAAACAAACTATAATTTTAGATTTTTTTTTTTGGTTTTATGTAATTTTAAATACTGACTGCGTTTGTAGTAGTTGCCGCTGCGGCGTAAGCCTCTCCTAAATCTTTCCAAATATCAAATTCAACAAGATCCACATTTCTGTTTGAGAATGTCTCTCCATCTTTTACTTGGTCCTTTCAAATATAAGTGGATACAAATAAGCTTCCACGACCTTTTAAATAAAGCGGGGTAGACAGAGACGGCTTTCGTTGTCCGCTTTTCACCAGGTCACCATTTTTCAGCAATAGATTTATTTTTTTACTTAAGAAAACGAAAAGCGGGTACTGATTGGAATAGGCTGGTTGCGATTTGAACACCAACGTCGCTTTTCACCTAAAAGGACGTAGGAGCTTATTTTTAATTAAATACGCTAGACGGGGACAGAAATAGTATGAGTTTTTTTATACGTAAGAAATGAAAAGCGGGTATAAATTTATGCAAGCTAGCTGATTAGTTCGTAGGCTATTGTTGCTTAGAAAATTAAACGACGATAAACTCCCTGAAATAAATGTTATATAATATTAATCTAAAAATATTTACACATTGACGAGCTTAATACGTTTTACTTCAATTGAAAGCTACGTGCTTGACGATAATGCGAATTTCACGTCACTATATAATATCAAAAGCCGATACCGACGCCGATAAGTAGAACGCCATAAATATTCATGACCTGTCTTCAGCGATTAACGGACCACATTACCGGCGACATAAAATGTGCGTAAATTTATTAAGTAACTACAAAGAAACCCTTAAATATAACTTCTTTATAACAACTAACTGCATAACTTGTGTGCATATTTTCGTTGGACTTATATACTATTGTATCACATTAAACTACGGTTACAAAGGTGGACTTAATTCCTTAGTGACTTTCTCTAGCAGTCAGAAAAGAAAATTGACAGGTATAATCATAAAGGAAATCAAAGGCATAACGAAATATATATACTTAATACAAAAATTTATTTACCAATATGTGGATAAACCAAAATCATTCGAATTTTTAAATATGAATTATCTGAAATACGTTAGCTGATTTTAACAATCAAAAATGCGCACGGTTAGATCGGTTTTAAAATGGCGTCCTTTTTCAGTGGAGGCTAGTGTATAATTATCAAGACGCAGGCGGATGCGAAATTGGGGTCTCACCTCGCTCGGCGGCCATAAATAAAATAAAATGAACGGCATCGGTGGGAGGAACAGTGCACTAATGAATAAGCTGGATGACCCAGACCAGTGTCTCGCAGCGGGATCTCTTGCCTCGTGGCAACAAGCGCGCTCAATTCCCTTTACCAAGATTCTATTGGTCGATACCCATCTTGGCATCATATTAACGATAATCTGTGACAGATTATCTGTACACACATTAATTTTTTTTTTCAAACATTATTTCTAATGCAAAAGGAAAACTAGAAGTTGTTAAAAACAATTATGGGGAAATTTATAAGTAACCCGAGTTTACCACTAGATAAAAATTAAAATATGGAGACGTTATACTAAAAACGGAAACAAAACAAAATATTTATAAGCGAAAAAAGTATTGCCTAAAAATAAAATATAAATTAATTATTAGGTAATAACAAATATATTTTTAATATATATATTTTTATATTTTAATACTATAAAATCATATCTGGTCAATATGATTTTTATTTTACAATCAATCTAACGCGGCGCTTACAAATGATGCAAACAATTTTTTTTATGGGGTATAAACTATTGCTTGACCACGATCCCATCTGATGTTAAGTCGTGATATAGTCAAGGATGGTACGCGCTAGTTTAGTACGTGCCTATTCACTCTACTCTTGAAGGCTCCCACGTCGTACTTGGACGGAAATACTGACACCAGCAACTTGTTCCATTCCATTGCTGTACGCACGATGAACGATGACTCAAATCGCTGTTCGGAACATCGACTATGAAAGAGACACCCGTCGAATGTCTAAACGTCCAGAGGTAGAATGGGGATGGGGAATCAACTCCTGTAATTCCTGTGCACACTCTCCAAAATGTAATCTGTAAAACAGTGAAAGGCTAGCCATCTTGGGGCTAGCTAGAAATATATTGATGACCTTATAATTTTTATTTATAAAAGTTAACTTAATCATATCAACGCTCCATTAGATACGTTGAGTTTCATTCATCTCGCATCCACGCGTCATTCAAATTTATCACACGAGAGGTCGGATTACACAATTGTTAATAAATGTTGAAAAATTACTCAACACGAAATAGCAATTTGAATATGAATAGCTAGGCGCCATGTAGGCAGGTACATGAAAAACCGGCCCAAAATAATAATGGTAGACAAATGTCCCCCTTGGCGAACACAATGAGTGCTGTCAGATCCGAATACTTTGGTAACACATGCTAATTTAACAGTCTAGTTCATTGCATTCCATTTATTTGGAATAATAATCCATTATATCAAATTATATAAATTATTTGTATATAGTTTTATGTACTATGAAAGCAGGTAAGGCAAGCAAGTAAAAATCACCTTCCTAATTTTGTAACCACTGGTTAATCTATTTCAAACAAATGCGCTGGGCGATTCCTTACATCATAAAATACGCTTTGTGAAAAGTGGATAGCGAAAGCGGTCTCTGTCTAGCTCTTATTTTTCAAAATCATCATTACTATTATCTATCATTAATGCGTTATTCGAGTCGACATAGATTACTATTCAGACTCTGATTTTTTGTGGGTAAGAAATTGAAAAACGGGAACCTATGACCATGGATCGCCACACTACTTGCTTATCACTGCTATATCTATCTAATATATAATGTGTTCATAACGTATATTATAATAGCCTTAAAGCTAGGCGTCCAACTTATGATGTAGTTCGTCATTAAGAGGTTCAGGCTAAGCGACCTAAGAGCTATGCCACCTCTCAATCCGGTGAAGCAGTCAAGGCCAGCTTCTCTGGCCAATCTGTGTAGTTCGTCATTAAAAAAAAAGCTTATGATGACGGTTAGGGGCTCGAATCCATGAATTGTCGAATACAAGTATATTTACGAACACCGACTTTGTATTTCCAAATTAACGTAGGAATATTAAGAAAGAGAATTTATAACCTAACAAAACATTCATAAAACTACACTTAATCTATATACTTTCTAATAAAAATTTAATCATCGAAATCGATTGCCGTGATATGTAGTTATTCGTCCATTTGTGAAGCAAATATTTGATGCAAATTTAACATTTATTTGGTAACTCATGTATACCAAAGTGGGTAGCACCAGATCTCAAACAAAAAAAGTATCATCAAAATCGGTTCATCCAGTCGAAAATTATGAGGTAAAAAACACATGGAGGAATTGAGAACCTCTTTTTTTAATGTCGGTTGAAAAACAAAATCAATGTTTATGATTCATTCAATACGCCAGTATAAAGTGGTCACCGGAAAGTACAACAATACAAATTAGAATCGCTGTAATATAATCTATCCTATATACAGTCCATTCTATTAGTGTTTTCTCTAGTAGGTGATCTATGGGGTCTCTACGGGAACAGAAGGTAGAAAATGTGAAGGCCGCAACCAATCGCTGTTTATGATCTTGATTATCAATGTATTTCATCGGTCATTAGCGTACTTATGAAAATGACTGCCGATTCGGCTTTATTACAAATGTTTGTCTCAGAGGGCTGTAGTAGCCCAGTGTTCGTCTGGAATTCGCATAGTAGTTTACCAAGCCGAGTTCAATCCTTCTTAGCCGACTTCGAAAAAAGGAGGAGGTTCTCAAATAGATTGTTTTTAATGTTTTTGTATTCAAGGCGTCGTTATTTACTACGAATTTTTAGATGTTTTTAGTTAGAAGGGGTTTGATTTCAATAAGGTCTCATATTAATTATGATGGCATAGGACTTCGAATTTCGAAGATATACCATTTACTATATGATCCATCATGTTTGATTTGATTTGAATTTGGTTGTCAGGGAAAAACGATGAAATATTGTTATCTCAATCTGGAGTAGATTGAGATAACAATCTCTCGTCTACTACTAGTGTTAAAAATAATACCGAGAGTCCTAATGTATTTTATATTTACCTATATCTCTTGTTGTCTTGTTGAGAGCTTATTTTTTGTAACAAAACATTAAACGGAGCGTCCCAAAGGCGATTTTCCACAAATATGAGTGCCTGCTAAAAAAGCACCATGCGTAAAGTTTTTACGAGGGTTAATAATCTCGAAACAGTGACCAATGTCCTTACTTGGCTGTTGGAATTCCACAAAAATAGACCGTGTGCATAACGATATAAGAGAAGGGCCCCGTCGAGCACTCAGGTAGGTTGGAAGGGAGCTATTATTTAAATTAATTGGACATAAAACAACGATCGTGGAACACAAAAGCGTGTCGCCACGAATGTCGCATCGCTGGCTGCTTCGCACTAAACAGATGACGCCCGCCCCGCTAATGTTCCGCTGTTAACACATAAATTTTGTTTAATCGTAATAGCGCGATATCTTAAATAATAAAATTAAAATGCCTGAATTCTTTGTACAGGACCCTACTGCAAGGTTTTATGCGTTTTTTAATTGCTGTAAAAGCGGCATCAAATCAATTTTTAAATTACTGAACATTGGACATTTGCGCTACCGACTGACCTGGGACACAAAGAAATTAAAAAAACCTCACTTCTTTTAAACCCTGCTTATAGTTTTTTGAAACTAAGTAATTTTTTTTCTGTTATGTGACAAAATAAAATACCTTCATATAAGCATATAGTCACACGTTCATACATGTATAAGAGTTTAGTAAAATTTCAGAGGTTCAATGAAGTTGGACGTTGTGTCAATATTTCTATTCAATGTTACACATTGATATCATTTTCCGTATTTTATTGCGGTTTAATTACAAATTCCCGACGTTTCGGGCGATATGCTCATTTCGTGATCACAGAAAGACTGAGGTGTTTGACGTTTGACGTGTTGACAGTGGTTAAAGCCATTTGCAGGCTACCCTCCGATTATAATTAATACTTAAAAACAATTATACATATTTCGGGCAAATAACAATACAAACAATATAACACAAATATAACCGATGAGGACAAAAAGTAATAATTAAATTTGGATGTGGCATAATATTAAAAGGTGTGCTCAGAGCTTAATAAATATTTTTTTAGTGTTTTTTAATAATGTTATTGTTTTAGACTCTCTTATATATTTAGGTAATTTAAAATTAAACAATGCGTGTGTATAAGTAATCATCACATGTTAAAAAATGACACAACATTCTTCGTTGGACCTTGAACTTTTTATTATAGTCAAAGTTTAGCCCATAGCATTCAACTATGGAGATGGACGATCGACGATGACTTATATGTATTTAAAAAAAACACGAGCAAAAAATATTGCGAAGTCAAATGATTAAACCGCGATAAAATCCGTAAAATTGGTATTACTTAATCATTAATATGTTTTTCAAATACACATTAGTGTTGTTAAGCGCAAGTCGTACCGGGTCACAGTTGCGGCGAATTCGTCCCGCCCGGGGTCCCGTCGTTCGATCTTTATCTCACGTCGCCGTATCGACTTGACAATGCCAACTTTTGTATTTCGACACGATAATTTATTGCCAACAAACACTGCGTTTACAAACCGTAAGAGATAGCTATGCGATTTAAAAATTATATACCAACACGCCTTTTTTAGGATTACCGTGTTTTTTTTTGCGCAAGGCTATCTAGATTGTATTGTATTCTTTTATCACTGGACAGTATTTAAACATGGTAATATTTCAATCATATTCATCTGTTCTACGGCTGATATGGTCGGTTCTTCTTCGACTTCGTTTTGTTTATGCGATTTGGCTATGTCTTGTGAGACTTTAATTTTGCTCTTACACTCTCTTTATAGAGAAGGTGTACTATGCCCAGCAGTGGGACATATGTAAAAAGGCTGTACCTAACCTACACGCTATTAAAATAAAATCACATAACATCACTAGGATGTTGATGTCATTGTATTTGCAACTTAATTATTATAGAGACTACGGGACTCCAGTCGGGCGTAGCATCCTATTTAATCTGAATTGCAAACACGGCGTCAGACATATGGATCCATATATTGGAGCAAAAATCGACAAATCCCTATATAAATATAAAATGATATTTTTTATGAAATATATGATAATAAATAGAGTACACAATACAATGATAACCGCTACTCATATATGACTCAGAAATGAGAAAGAAGAGAGAAACTGAAATTTTAAACTCCCAAAATAATATATAAAACCAATGATGTCGCAGTTCTATTTCAGCTTAGTTTGTATTATAATTAGTATAAGTGTAACAATGATCCCGAATGCGCTTTCTCCCGCTCAATTTTTCTTATTGGGTATGAATATGGTAGATGTCTACAGACCGCTTCTGCGCCCAAACCGGTACATAAGTTTTATTTTTTATAAACTAGTGCTTGGCCATGATTCCACCTGATGTTAAGTGGCGATATAGTCGAAAGATGGTACGCGCTAGTTTAGTAAGTGCCTATTCACTCTACTCTTGAAGGCTCCCACGTCGTACTTGGACGGGAAGACTGACGCCGGCAACTTGTTCCACTCCTTTGATGTACGCACGATGAACGATGACTCAAATCGCTTCGTTTGGAACATCGACTATGAAAGGGTGGAGACCCGCCAAGTGTCTAAACATCCGAGGTAGAATGGGGATGGGGGAATTAACTCGTGTAATTCCTGTGCACACTATCCAAAATGTAATCTGTAAAACACCGAAAGGTTGGCTACTTTGCGTTGGCGCTCAAGACTATCTAGGTGTAGATGTTGGTCACCTATTAACTTAAGACATAAGTCTACCATTGTTGTGGTAAAAGTCGTGAGATCTTATTTTTTTATGCCATGATTTTGTCCCTTACGATAATAAACTGTTATACGACGCTAATATGATGTCGACATGTTTGTAATACCATAAATACCACGTCCAGTTTTGTGCTTCGTGTTATTTGTTCTGAGTATCCTTCGCGCGGTATTTATCCTAAACGATTTGATTGCTTGCACAAAGGTTTGCACGTATGCGATATTCAATGGTACTCGTACATATAGAATATAAGGAAAAAGTAGAATATTGCACTACCTATAAGCCATCCTTCTTTATAGGTAACTAAAAAAGGGAGCTAAAAATGACCAAAATAGGTTTTAGCTCTGTTAAGTGCCCGATGGTTTGTGGACTACTGGCAGTCTTTAATAAATCCCAAGATGATAAGCGAAATCATTGTAAGAAAGAGAACGTATAATTATATTGTTAGTTTCCAATAACTTAATACGTATTTAAGTTTTAAGTACAGTCGAACACGTAGCCTTAATTATTAAGAAAAAAAAATAAACTATCACGTCCTTTTCCAGACAGAGACAGCTCTCGCTGTTAACTTTTCACCAAACTTATTAGGTCCCATCAGTGACAAGGTCAAAAGCAAAATGTTCATAAAGTATAACTTAAAACCTGACTGGGATTGAAACTAATTATTAATAATAAATATAAATAATAATAAGAAACTGAAAGGTCATAAATTTCATATAATTATATGTGTATCATTCGTGTATATGTAAGAAGTAATAATTTATTTTACTGATAAATTGTTTATTGTGAACGATTCCATATTGTAATCTAAATCTATTTAAACCTGAAATTGCTTCTTAATATTTTTCCCAATAATTGTAGGCTCGCTATAGTATACTAGTTATATTCCTAGCTTTTACTATTTCAGCTCCTCAATATATCAATATCATAATAAGGTGCTGTCTATTGTAATGTATGTATGTAATGCAATAACCTGGTGGTTAGTTATTAACACATAATTAAATGAGGTTTTATTCCCAACAATTTCTACACGAACATTGTATTGATATTTTACTTGAGGATAGTTTGCAATGACGTTTAATATATCTGTCAAGTTTCATCATATATCTGTGTTTTGTTGCATTTACCTAACAAGTGTGAAATGCCAGTATTTTATTGTCAATGTTTATGTAAAACGTTTGCAACATTACTAATTAGCAGCATACTATACCTTCTAAACGGATTGACAAAAGCGGTATTAGCTGAAACTAAAGTTTAGGATTTTATCATATTTATTTTGCAATTAAACATTTTCAAATACGTTATTCTAGGTCTCTAACTCAGAGGTGGATTCGTTCGGATCACCTTCCGGATTGCAAGTGCCTACTCTACCCAAGGGGGAAGGGAGGGTACGGCATACCTGGCATAAAATGGGAGGTTCTGCCATACTAACAATGGGGTAACGAGGGATCTCACCAAAACCTGCAGCTGCCAGCGCTTGCTTGCCTTCGGGTAACACAAAACCCTTGAGCTCATATCATTCATAAAACAATGTATTTTTTTTAAAAAGTAATACCCATTAACCCTTTCTTTGCGCAGAGGAAAGAGCTTCAAACGCTTGATGAAAGCACTAGTCACTTTTCAGCAAGCTTATTATCCCCATATGTGACAAATATTAAACCCATTGCCACACACGAGGCACAAATTTATTTAGCAAATAATTTTTTTGTATGTAAGAAATGGAAACCGTTTTTCAGTTCTTTGGCACATACAACCGGCTTGCATTAATGATTAAACTGACACTGCTTAAAAAACGTCTGCTTTTTCAATTTTTTCATTTATAATTATTAATTTAAATTCTGACTTTACCAATTTCAACAGTGCTCCAGCAAATAGCATAGCCTGCGGTGCAAGAGAAGGAATTTAAAATATATATCTGAGACGACATTTGCAGATTACCGTGGGGCAACCAGGTCAACACAACGTGTATTTTAATAGTCATAGCCAGTGCGTCCGCTGTTGTATTAAAACAATGACCAATAACTTTGTATTTATGCCTCTTGAGGCAGCAAAAGTAGCATACATTCCCATCTGTGTGTCTACGTGGACTCCGCACTGATACACGGGTATTTCCTAAATGAATTTTCGTGTATGCTTCATTACTAGACAGAGCCGAATTAAGAGGTCTTATTTCAATGAATAAAAATAACAGATGAACCTCCAATAGTGCATACCTTTCATTTTTGAAAAAGTTTCGAAGCCTCTATTGTGGAGGTCTCAGGGCTGTGGCCGCGGATGGCGCCCCTTAAATCCGCCCCTGTTGCTACATGACTGGACAAGAATGTTATTATGGATTTAGACGTAGACGTTTATATTTATATACGAATTATATTTATTATATTTTATTTGACTGTATAAATTCCATGTTAACGTAGTATTGCGCGCTCACGACTTTGGGTAGTCCTGGGCACCGTTGAAAATCAGCGCTGTCGCATCTTTGCGTCAGCACAGGTCGAGACGGTGTCCAATCCATCATATCCTATATCCTATTTGTCCGATCTTTCTTTCTTTAGCTGTATATTTTTTTTATAATATGTATTATAAGAAATACATATATCTTAGTATACAAATATATATTACTATTAACGAATTTTAAACATTTATATTATTTATTAACTAAATTGCATAGTAGGTTTATACAAGCATGTATATAGTATATGTACAAGTATTTAATAAAGTCTCAAACAATAATTGTTTAAATTCGCAACCACGGAAGTAAAACTTTCCAGATAGCTTAGTGAACGAAATTGTTATTGAGAAGTGAGGTGTGCCTTATCGGAGGCACGAAGCCGGCGGCTCATGGTCAAAATAAGAACCAACGTGGGGTAACAATTACAATCATTAGTTTATTAATTCAAGCCGCTTCAAGCATTGTTCTCACTCGGACAATCGACGCTAGACCAAATACCACGAATGTAGGCTCAGCTTACAACAATGCTGGAGCATAATATTTAGGAAAAAACTAGACACAGCAGTATTTCATTACAAACCGGTCTTGAACGATGACATTCACAAGGTAAATTTTCTACTATACGCTTCGCTAAGTATCGCCTCTAAATTCAAATTGAAATGTGCTGCGATCAATGGATAACTCATACACCTAGCAATGTCTATTAATATGTCGTTAAATATTGTTCGTATGAGTCACTAACTAATAACAAAGGTGCTGGTTTTTAGGGAAAAGAAAATATACTTAGCGAAACATAAGAATTGAAAGAGACAGGATCACTTTTAAAGAAATTATAATCATCAAGTAGATTAAATTTTAGTACTTAGTTTTGACTCCATGTGGCGACGTCATCATCTTCCGAGGTATTTAAACTTTCTTAACCTACCCTTTATTTTTGCTCACGTCTATATTTTGTTATTAAATAACTAACATAATATATAACCGCAGGCCGTCTGACTATGTCGGCAATAGATGCCTAGCCCTCAATGTACAAGGCCCAAGACCCCGTGGCAGGCCCAAGAAACGCTGGCTGGACGTCGTTAAAGCGGACATGTTAGTGAACCACCTAACAAACGAGGATGCCGAAGACCGGGCAAAGAGGAGGAGACTAAGTATATAAGCGGACCCTGGCTGTAGGCCGGGAAAACGCTAGGCAGAAGAAGAAGAAAAAGAAATAACTAACATATACATGGTTTATCAGATGTATCTAGAACATGTTTTTTAATTTAATATTTATGATAACGTCTATTTAACATGGCTTTAAAAATATATAAAACACGAGCAAGCGGATCATTTAAAAACAATGATTGCTTTGAATCCGGCGTAGAGGCGTGCCAAAAGTGTAATTGATTGCCCAGACATGGTTAAAACCTTGAATATATACGTTAAATTTCATACATATCGGTATAATAATTCAGAAACA